>JAVUPR010000060.1:8005000-8605000 GCA_036785695.1 Gentiana straminea | reverse complement strand
GAAAATTCGGCGGACAAGCGAGCGGAAGCGATAGCGCGGTTAGCGAGGTAAGTCTTCACGAATTGTAACTATTAATCATGCTACTTTACCCTATCCCCTAGGAAATATAAGCCGAATAATGATGATGCGCATTATAAAATGTTTATAGAGATGTTTAAAAAGTTGCAAGTGAATATACATTTGGTAGAAGCTCTGGCCGGAATGCCAGAGTATACGAAATTCTTGAAAGAAGCGATCTCTACCAAAATGAAATTGTTAGACCTTGAGACTATATTCCTTAACGACGAACGCTCGGCATTTTTGCAACGCAAACTGCCTCTCAAGTGTAAAGACTTTGAGAGCTTCATCATACCTTGCACAATTAGAGAAGTATGCCTAAACAAAGCATTGTGATCTCGGAGCCAGTGTCAATCTAATGCCACTCTCCATCTTTCATAAGTTAGGCATGAAAGAGTAGAATGAAACATCTATAACCCTTCAATTAGCAGATAGGTCAATGAACAACCGTGTGGAGTGGTGGAGGATGTACTGGTAAAAGTTGATAAGTTTGTATTCCCTGTAGACTTTGTGGTGCTAGACATGGAAGCTAACCATGATGTTCCATTGATCTTAGGAAGACCTTTCCTAGTTACGAGTAAAACCTTGATAGATGTTCATAAGGGTGAGCTGATTTTGAGAGTGAATGAGGATAAAGTAGTATTCGATGTGATGAATTCAATGAGATATGCTCAAGATGAAGGAGAAGCATGCTACATGCAAGATGCCATAAACGAACTTGTTTTGGAATTATATCAGCAAGTGGCACTAGACCTTGAAGTAGCAGAGACTTTGCTCCTGAAGGATGAGGAAAGTTATGAGAAAACTCCCGACGAGGGCCGATCAGTTGGATCCGAAAAAAGGCTCTTCACCGTCGCTATAATGTTGGGAGACAATATTTCGACTTGATTTTTGATGTGGAAGTATTTACGTGAATTTAATTCACTTAATTAATTTTAATTATGGTCTCATCAAATATATAAGTCCGTGATGACCTTGGACAAGTCTAAGTTATACTACAAGCGATGAACATTAATATTCAAATATGGTGTACACGATCTCACCCCAATCAAAGATCGGTGAAGTACAAAGATTCTCCTCAAACGAAACAAAGAAGAAAACGGTGAATCGGCAAAGCGAGACTCACTTTCGGGCCGAGTAAAGACGAAACGGTGAAGGAAAAGCTAAAACGGCTAAGTCGAAGGATCACTCGACCGTTTTAAAAACGGCGAAGTAATACTTACCGATCGATTTAGTATACGTTGAAGATTCGAAGATCATGCATTAAATGCACAATCAATAGAGGATCAATCAAGGACGGATTTTCTGCTATACGTTTGAAGAAAGAATCCGATCACTGAAATCAAGGAGAATGCAATTAAGGGGGAATCAAGAATAAAATCAAGGATTATTCCCTCATTAATATAGCCAACGGACGGAATTTCAAAATCAAGGTTATTCAAGGCTATAAATAGAAGGCATTGATAGACAGAGAAATGTGAGGAACAAAAAACATAAAAATCAAGTGAAAACTCTGTCAATTTGAAAAGCCTTCTCTCTGAACTTACAAGGAAACATCTAGTGATCAACTCAGATATCAGAGCTACAAAGTCATACTTGGGGCTGAGTTTGATCAACCAAGTGTGTGAATCACATTCACATCAATTTGAAGCAACTGAATCAGAGGCAATCTGAGAAGGAGTTGAATCTGTGATAGCTGTTGAAGGATTTTGATCTCAAGGAGCAGCAAGGAAGACTGAATCACTAAAGCTGTTGCAGTCAAGGAGTGATAATCTTGTAGATCGTGAAGCTTGGGAAGCCAAGGACAATCATACTATTGTATCTGTAAAAACAATAGTGAATTCCTCCGATCATCACAGGAGAAGAGTGGATTAAGGGATTACACCACCCTAAACCACTATAAGCCTTGTGTCAATTTAATTTCTGCAATTTACTTTACAGCATTTATTTAATTTGCCTACACCATAACTTAATTCTGTGATTGTCTAAACTGATTTGAAAACAACATAGTAAGAAGGGATTTATCCGCTACCCAAAAGCTTTTAAATAAAAGAAAAGTTTTTGAAACTCCACTATAGTCATTCACCCCCCCCCATCTGACTATAGTTTCACCCTTCTCTGGGACCAACAATTGCTAGCAGAGCAGTGTTCCTAGTATCAGAACCTGTTCAGATCTAATTTCTGGTAACAAGGAGATCACATATTTTCAAAGTAGTTTTCAAATCTGAGTTTTCTATACATTTACATTTATATCTTCATTTGCACTGATGGATTCCTCAAACTTCTTGTCAAAGGTACCTTTTTTAATGTTAATAATTTTTGATGAATATAAAATAAGAATGCTATCTCATCGCAAAGCAACTCATGAAGAGATGCTGCATGTAATTAATGATGGACCAATCACAATCACTACTGTGGTAGGCACAGGAGCAGATCAAGGAAAGGAAATTGACAAACCTAAAAAGGATTGGACCAAGGATGACAGGAGAAGAGCAAACCTGGACTTTGTTGCAAAAGATATGATCTTGAAGACCCTAGATAGCAACATGTTCATGAGAATCAAAGATCGCAAAACAAAGAAAGGAGATGTGGGACAAGCTATCATTGATAAATGAAGGATCTCAAGCGCTTAAAGAAAACAAATTATCTGTTGCAAAACGAAGTTTGAAAACTTCAAAATGAAGACTGGGTGAATCCATAGATCAAATGGACAACAGATTCTCAAGCATCATCAGTGAACTGCAACAGCTTGGACACACATATCCTCAAAAAGAAGTATGCTTGAAGATCTTGAGAGGACTACCTGAAAGATGGAAGATCATAACATTCGTAATCAGAGGAACAACAAATCTTGCAAGCACTGACACTCTGACACTGATGTCCCAATTAAAAGCTCATGAATTCGAATTGAACGGTGAAGATGGTGCTCCGGCAGAGACACAAAAACTCACTGCACTGGTTGCACCCCAGCAAAGAAACACATGAACTTAAAGAACAGGTAGCTTTATTGGTTAAACGCTTTGGCAGGTTTAGCAAAAAGAAGCCCTTCAAAGGAAATTCATCATCAAACAAGAAGTCAAGCTCAAACAGAGACATGAAGAAGAAGGATGATGAATACGGATGCTTCAACCGCAACAAGAAAGGTCACTTCAAAGCGGATTGCCCCGAAGAAAATGACAAAGATGATGAAAAGAAGAAATACAAAGCATTTGAAAAGAGAAAAAGCAAGAAGGCACTCAAGGCGTAATCCAAAGAAGGTGAGAAGAATGAAGAATCATCCGATAATGATTCGGATGATAGTGATGAAGAAGACGGCTCGAGAAAAGGAGAAAGCATGCATATGCCTCATGACCAAAGAATTGGATGAAGATGGAAGTGACGGTTCGTACATCGAAGAAACAAGCCTATGTCTAATGGCTAAAGAATCGATAAATCGAGGTATCATCTAGCTCTTACTCTTCATCTAATACATCCACATCTGACACTGCACAATCATCTACTCTTCCATTAGATACAGCAGACCTAGTCCAGAATCTCATGACTAAATTTGATGAAATTGAAAAGAATCATGAAATTCTGGAAAAGGAATTCAAGGATCTAAGAAAAGAAAATAAGAAATTAAAGAAAGAACTGGATAAAGCAAAAGCTGAATTAACCAGTAAGGATACCTACTTAAATGATCATCAAAAAGCAGATGATCATACATCTGTCATTGACAGATCAGTTAAGAAAATCTTCTCACCAATAAAAGTAACCACTGCACCACTAAAAGCACCAGCTTACAAACCCTCAAAAAGGTTTGGATCCAGATCTGGTCTTGGCTACAACAGTCAGGATGAAAGTAGGATTAATGGTCAACACAATTCTAAATTCAGGACCATTAATGGATCAAAATTTAGAAAGGGACAGACCATAGTTCCAACGGATCATCCCGTCCGGTGAAGTCAAAACCTAGTGTAATGAAACAACAGACTAAATCCTCATTCCAAATCAATCAAGAACAACAGCCATCCGAAAGGTAAAGGCGGACTTTACCCTTCGAGGATGATTGGAATGTTGCACCTCCAAAATACAAGAGGAAACCATTCCACAAAATGCATCATGTGGTTAAGAAAAATCAATCGTTCCTAGACACTAGAAGCGGGAAAGGTTTCCTACCGCATATTGGAAAGTGAAGAAGGATATAAATGCACCAAAAGGTGGAGAAAAGTATCGAATACCTTCAAAAAATATTAGAAGCTATTCTCGCCATGCCTTATACATATGAAGTTGATGACTTCAATTATCCAAAAAGAAGACCTTTTGGATACACACTTGGTATGGGAGGCATGATTGCTAACAGTATGGACCCAAACGGTGTTGGGTACCTAAACTTAATTAATGCTTTGTAGGATGTCCGGTACATAGACAAGGATGTTCCGGACACATGACAGAAACAAGAAATGGCTCAATGACTTCAAGGCTTTTGATGGACCTAAAGTCACATTTGGAGGCAAAGAAAACCCTGGCAAGATTAAGGGGGAAGGCATAATACTCAAGAACAATTTGAAAATTCAAAATGGGGCATATGTCAAGGGACTAAATTTCAATCGATGAGCATCACCAATTTTGTGACAAAGGCTACAATGTGCACTTCAACAAAGAAGGATGCAAAGTGATTCACAACCAAACCAACACAAAGGTTCTTGCAGGTAGAAGACAAGACAACATGTATGTTGTGGATCTGAGAACACCAAGGCGAGAAACATGTCTGCTGGTCAAAAACAAACAATCTACAAGCTGGATTTGACACAGAAGGCTAAATCATCTGAATTTCAAGACCATCAACAAACTATCAAAGAACAAGTTAGTTGAAGGTTTGCCAGAGATCACATTCAAGAAAGAAAGTCTATGTGATGCATGTCAGAAAGGAAAACAGATCAAAAGTTCATTCAAGTCAAAGCCTTATCAATCTACAACAAGAGTTCTACATATGTTACACATGGGCCTGTTTGGACCAAATCACACCAAGCAAGTGTGAGTGGTAAGAAATACACCCTTGTAGTGGTGGATGACTTCTCAAAGTACACCGGACCATTTTCATGAACAAGAAGAAAGAGACACTTAAAAAGCCGCAGATTTTGCCGAGAAGACTCCAAAATGAGAAAGAACTAAAGATCATAAAGATCGTATCGACAGAGGCACCGAATTTCTAAATGAAATCATCGAACCTCATCAGAAGAAAATGGAGTACTACATCAACTATCTCAGCAGTGCACTCCACAACAAAATGGTGTAGCAGAAAAGAAGAAACAGAACTCTCAAAGAAGCAGTTAGAACAATGATTGCTGAAGCATGCTTGCCAAAGAGATTTTGGGCTGAAGCAGCAAACACAGCATGTCATACACAAAACAGATCAATCATCAACAAATATCATGGAAAGACTCCATATGAAATATGGAATGGAAGAAAACCCAATATCTCATATTTTCATATGTTTGGATCAAAATGTTTTGTCTTAAACAGGAACCAGCTGCATACCTTTGATGAGAAGGCTGATGAAGCAATCTTCATGGGATACTCAGACACCAGCAAAGCATTCAGAGTACTCAATAAAAGAACATTGGTGATTGAAGAATCAATACAATTGGTTTTTGATGAACCAAATACAAATGGTGAAGATCTTCAAGACCAAGAAGAGAAAGCAGCACAGAAGGAAATCTATACAAATGCAACCATACCAGCTATTATCCTGAATCATCACTTTGAAAATCAAGAGGAGCCACATATCAATACAACGGGAGAAGCACCTGAAGTTGAAGTTCATGCTCAGCATGAAGGCATGGAAGCACCAGGTGAAGAACAACTTCAACCAGATCTAAATTGGCTAAGAGACCATCCTGAAGAACAAGTTATTGGAGATATTCACACAGAGTTAGAACCGAAAGACAACTGGAGCACATGCTAACTTGCTTTCTATCACAAGTGGAACCCAAGACCATAGATGATGCAATCCAAAATGCAGATTGGATCACAAAGAATGCAAGAAAAACTAAATGAATTTGAAAGAAATGAAGTCCGGGAACTTGTTGACATACCGTATATGGCCAACATCATTGGTGCAAAATGGGTATTCGGGAACAAGATGGATGAGCAAGGAACTCGTTGTCGAAACAAAGCAAGGCTAGTTGCAAAAGGCTATTCTCAAGCGTAAGGAATAGATTATGATGAAACATTTGCACCAGTAGCAAGATTGGAAGCAATCAGACTCTTTCTAGCTTTTGCCGCATACAAAGACTTCAAAGTTTATCAAATGGATGTCAAAAGTGCATTCCTAAATGGACTTTTGGAAGAAGAAGTTTATGTAGAACAACCTCCTGGATTTCAAATCAAAGGAAAAGAAGACAAAGTATACAAACTCAAGAAGGCCCTCTATGGCCTCAAACAGGCACCTAGAGCCTGGTATGAAACACTATCACAATTTCTGATCAAGAATGGATTCAACAAGGGAACTATTGACAAGACTCTATTCAAACTATAGGAAGGAGCAAGCACATTGCTGGTTCAAATCTATGTTGACGATATAATCTTTGGATCAGAGGATGAAAAACTTTGTGAAAAATTTGCAAACCTGATGAAGAGCAAATTTCAGATGAGCATGATGGGAGAATTAAACTATTTTCTTGGCCTTCAAGTAAAGCAAATGAAGGATGGCATTTTCATTAGTCAAGCCAAGTACACAAGAGATCTGATACACAAGTATGGGATGGATACAAGTGGCACAACAGACACACCAATGTGTGCCAGAGTCATACTTGGAAAAGATGAAGCAGGAAAGGATGTTGATCAGAAAATGTATAGAGGAATCATTGGATCCTTATTATACTTAACTGCAAGTAGACCTGATATAGCATTTGCAGTAGGAGTGTGTGCAAGATTTCAAGCACAACCAAAAGAATCACATCTTCTAGCAGCCAAAAGGATAATCAAATACTTGAAAAACACTATAAATGTTGGAATTTGGTATCCAAAAGATGGAGGATTTAATTTGATATCATATTCAGACTCTGACTATGCTGGATGCAAAATAGATAGAAAAAGCACCTCTGGAACATGTCAAATGCTAGGAACCAGACTAGTCTCTTGGTTCAAAAAAAGCAAAACTACATATCTACATCAACAAATTGAAGCGAGAATATATAGCGACGGTGTAGTCGTGCTCAAGTACTTTGGATAAGACAACAGCTAAGGGACTATGGAATGGAAGAGAAAACAATTCCAATCATGTGTGATAACACAAGTGCAATATCTATTACTGAAAATCCAGTATTGCATTCGAGAACAAAACACATTGATGTGAGACACCATTTTATCAGAGACCATGTTGAAAAGGGAGATGTCATCCTAAAATACATACCTACTGAAGATCAACTGGCTGACATCTTCACTAAACCACTCAGTTATGAAAGATTTAGTATGTTAAGAACTGAGTTAGGAATGATTGAAATTGACTAAGTATCATGGAGCGGCCAACTGGAGTAATCGGCTAAGTGACTTCATCAACTGGTACAACCTTTGCCGTTACAGGAGGTGTAGCAGGCAAGGCACTGGTATTCAGTGAAGGTAACTTAACGATTGTAAGGAACAGTTAAATGGAGCGACTCAATAAAGAACCCATTTGATCGGCTAAGTGACCAGCCAAGGCACTTCACCGAAATAAAGACTTGGATAAATTAAAAGTGTGAACAAAATCACTTCTGATCACACACGTGGAGATCAATTTATGATCATGGAGGTAATTGTATTATTTTTCGAATTGAAAACTCCTCGATTCCCGGGCTCTATCATTACTTACCTCAAACCACTCCCCCATTACGCTCGAATATCGCAATTCACACACACAAAATCACGCCATGATGTCACAAAATCCTTCCATATTCAAATCACGTTCACACTACCCAAAATCACACTATATAAACCAGACTTAAAGATTTTCAGAAATCTTTACGCTCTCTTGCAAATTACAAACCCTACTCTTGCTTCTCTCTATTGCAAACTCAAGTTCATTTTCAAACCCCCTCTCCTCTTCAACAATGGCATCATCTTCCTCAATCACCCAAGCTAGGTATGAAAAATCGATTGCCACTGGTTCATTCTTCCAAGCAGAACACTACCTGAAACTGTGCGGAAATGACGAGCATGCCAAACGGTTGGCAGCAGGCTTTGAAAATTTAAAATTATCAACCTTTCTCAATCCTCTAATAACCGAGGTGTGCTATGAAAATCTCATATCCTTCTGGAAATCTGCACAATACGTATTTGGGCACCTTGCTGAAGAAGGTGACGAGTAGGAAGCGGACAAGATCGTTGCATCTGTCAACGGAAAAGAAGTGGTGATCACAGAAAAGGTAATTCGAAAACATCTCAAACTTTCAAATAAAGGCCAAGCAAAAGTAACATTGGTATCACAAAACTTGGATGATTTCTGGGCAACTATCGCCAAAACGGCAAACCCAGGATCTACAAAAGTCAACTGTCTGAGATCTGCATTGAAGAAACCATTCAATGAATTTAGTGCCCTAATTGGCAAAACCATTGAAGGAAATTTGGGCGCAAGTAATGCCATGACAGAAATTAGAATGCGGCTAATGGGAATCATTTACAACAATCTACAATTCAATTGGGCAAAATACTTCTTCCTACGAATCAAAGAGCAAATCCAAGGGGAAGTAAAAGCGGAAAAGAAGGGGATAAAAGAGGGAAAGACAAAGAAAGGCCAATTCTGGGTGAAAAAGTCACATGGGATTCAGTTACACTATCTAATGCAATGTCTTAAAGTCCCTACTGTGCAACTCCACAAACTGCATGAATCCAAAGTCATGTTTACCTATATTAAACAACAAAAGAAGACAGAGACGGAAAAAGGAAGAAATCCACACAAATCACTACCAAAGAAAGAAAGCAAAAGGTTCAACAAATCTGGACAAGACAGACTTTGGAAAATTAATTGATGAAGATACAGAGGAAGAGGTTTCGGAAACTGAGGTGGAGCAACAGGAAGAAGAGAATGACAGTGAGGATGTGCAACATCCTAATAGGGAAGATACTGGAGATGATGAGGCATCTCTAGAAGAAGCTGCACAATTGTCAGCAAACAATATAGATGATCGAATTGCAGATTATCTTGAGTGGAAGGAGGAGGATTCCAGAAAACAACTCCAAGACTCAGACCGCATGCTTGCTGAAGAAGCATGGCTATTTAATTTTCTGGGAATCACAACTCTGGTAGGTGTACTTGATGAATCGCCTCATGGGACTTGGTTGATGCGGCCAAGACAAAGCGCCGGTGCCTCGGAAGACGAGTGATGACTCGGATGATGATCATGATGATGATGATGATGATGATCATGATCATGATGATAATGATGATAATGATGGTGATTTTGGTAAAGACAGAGAAGAGGATGCTCCTGCACCAGATGCAATTGATGATACAACTCTTCTCCGTACATTCTTGAAACCACAAGTATCCAACAAGTCCTCAACTCCGGCAAAGATAGCCACTCCACCACTGACTGTGAATGTTCCAGCTGACAACACACACATTGTGGACAACGGTTCATTGCTTGCCACACCGATCAAAGCAACCCCAAAGACGAGAGATAGGGGAACCTGCACTCAAGCAACTCCAAAGATACACATCTACCCAAATTCTTGACGATTTGGAAATTGGAGCAGATGTCACTCAACATCAAGACAAGGGACAACAAACAGATCCAGAACCAGCTGACATAAGGCACAAACTCTCCCAGCTGGCCACTGGCATTACCAATGAAACTTTTGAGAAAACAGCAGACCTGCTGGTTGAAGAATTGGAGCAGCAAGCCATGTATCTCAGATCCATGACTTCAGCATTTAATGACAAAAGCTCCTCCATTGAACACAAGTTTCAGGCCATTGCAGAGTACATTGATGCACAAAACATTGTGGTTCAACAACAGGGAAATCTGATGAAGCAGCTTAATATCAATATCACCAACAATCTTGCAGGGCTCAGACAGCATATTTCCTAAGAAAATGAATCAATGGCAGTGGCCTTTGGCACTAAACTTCGTAGTGTGAATGAGAAACTGAATAATCATCACCACAGATTCACAACTATTGAATCAAAGCTTGACTCTCTGATCGGCACGGTAGAGGCCACAAATAGCATCTTACTCCAGCAAAGGGATGATGCTGCCAAAAAGGGGAAAAATCGGGATAAGCCTGAACCTGAAGGATCAACAAATTTTACTGAAGAACAACTGAGAGCAAGAGACAGAGAAATAAGGATCAGAAATGAAGCAGAAGAACAGCAAAGAAGAGTCAGAGAAGAAAGAGAAAAGGCCCTAAAGGAACCCTGCATTGGATTTCCTCATCCTATGCAAAGAAGAGATGATGATGAGAGAGACGGATCCGGCAGACGGCAAAAGGCCCGGATCTAGTCGACAAAGAGGATCGGCTAGTCAACACAAACTCGGCACCGGAGGATACACCGGCGAGAGCGGCGGCGGCTCCGGATATACTAGGGAACACGGAACTTACACTTTGGTCACCAAAGCAAAGCAGAATATGATGCAGATGTACTGGACCATGTAAGAGAATTTTTCAGAGTACAGGAAGGACTTTATCCTCACTCCTCACAAGATGAAGCTTGGGCTGATTGGCTAAGCTATCAGGATGAAAGGATGAGAACTGATATGGCCAAACTCTACAATAAAGTCAAAAGAGAGTTTGCACTTCTCAAACAAACCAACAACAAACCAAGCTCAGCCATACCATTATCTGCAAAAGGACCAGAAGACTTGCCAGCTGAACAACAAGAAGAATTCAAATATATGGCAAAATTCTTCAATCCTATGGGAAGAGTGGAGAAACAGGAGCAGTGGAGTCTCTACAAAAGCCTCAAGTTTGCAGATTCACATATTGCTGAGGCTAGGGAAAGACTTGAAAAATATTTTGGAGAACCTAAGGCAAATGAGACCATGCCTGATTTCAACAGACTTTTTGCCAAAAGAGTTTTTCAGGGTGTATCTGAATACACAGCTTTGGCTTACTGGAAGTGGAAGTTTCCAGAAATTGATTGGAAATACATTGAAGAGGTTCAGACTACAAAGTTCAAGAGGTACAAGGCTGAATTAAGCAAAATGTAGTTTGTAACATTTGAATAAAGTTTTAGAACTTATTGCCCTACGATGGATGAATAAAATTGCTGAATTTGTGTTTTGTTGTTTATTATGAAAATTTCGATTACTTATATTCAGGCTTATAAGGGTTTTGGCATCATCAAAAAGGGGGAAATTGTTAGGAACATTTTATTATGTTTTGATGATGGCCATACCAGCTGTTATAGCAAGCCTGAAATAAGTTAGAACTCTCTGTATAAGTCTTTACTTAGAGTCTGACATGTTGTATAAGTTGAGTCAGACAAGTATTGTACTAGTGGTAGGACGGCAAAGCAAAAACAGATATTCGGCAGAGTGAAGCCAGCCAAGCACCAGCAGAGAAGCAATGCAGACATTAAAGGTCTGACTTGTAACCAAGGAAGTCTGTGATGACCTTGGACAAGTCTAAGTTATACTACAAGCGATGAACATTAATATTCAAATATGGTGTACACTGATCTCACCCCAATCAAAGATCAGTGAAGTACAAAGATTCTCCTCAAACAGAAACAAAGAAGAAAACAATGAATCGGCAAAGCAGACTCACTTTCGGCTGAGTAAAGACGAAATGGTGAAGGAAAAGCTAAAACGGCTAAGTCAGAAGGATCACTCGACCGTTTTAAAAACGGCGAAGTAACACTTACCAGATCAGATTTAGTATATGTTGAAGATTCAGAAGATCATGCATTAAATGCACAATCAATAGAGGATCAATCAAGGACGGATTTTCTGCTATACGTTTGAAGAAAGAATCCGATCACTGAAATCAAGGAGAATGCAATTAAGGGGGAATCAAGAATAAAATCAAGGATTATTCCCTCATTAATATAGCCAACGGACATAATTTCAAAATCAAGGTTATTCAAGGCTATAAATAGAAGGCATTGACAGACAGAGAAATGTGAGGAACAAAAAACATAAAAATCAAGTGAAAACTCTGTCAATTTGAAAAGCTTTCTCTCTGAACTTACAAGGAAACATCTAGTGATCAACTCAGATATCAGAGCTACAAAGTCATACTTGGGGCTGAGTTTGATCAACCAAGTGTGTGAATCACATTCACATCAATTTGAAGCAACTGAATCAGAGGCAATCTGAGAAGGAGTTGAATCTGTGATAGCTGTTGAAGGATTTTGATCTCAAGGAGCGGCAAGGAAGACCGAATCACCGAAGTCATTTGCGGTCAAGGAGTGATAGTCTTGTAGATTGTGAAGCTTGGGAAGCCAAGGACAATCATACTATTGTATCTGGTAAAAACAATAGTGAATTCCTCCGATCATCACGGGAGAAGAATGGATTAAGGGATTACACCACCCTGAACCACTATAAGCCTTGTGTCAATTTAATTTCTGCAATTTACTTTACAGCATTTATTTAATTTGCCTACACCATAACTTAATTATGTGATTGTCTAAACTGATTTGAAAACAACATAGTAAGAAGGAATTTATCCGCTGCCCAAAAGCTTTTAAATAAAAGAAAAGTTTTTGAAACTCCACTATAGTCATTCACCCCCCCCCCCCTCGACTATAGTTTCACCCTTCTCTGGGACCAACATATATTTATCTCTATAGACATACATCCTACACATTTATCTAGATCGTGCCTAGTCAGGCATATATCGTATCATATAAAATAAATTCAAGCACAAAATAAATAAATGCGTAAAGTAACCGGTATGATCATGGATTTTTCCTAGGTGCGGTTTCGAATACAAACTGACGAAACCGTAGGTCACAATCTAAGGTAGCTACAACCGCCAATAGGATCTTTAATGCGCCATTCTCCAATGGGATCTTTATTCTTCTTTCTTTGGTCTCCGTCTTCTGCTCCATCCATGTTACATTAATTCTATCTAATAAAATAAATACAACCGCCGCATCCGGGGGAAGCCAACGGGAATGGGATAAATGCACAAAATAAACTATGTCACGTTCTTCATAATGGAGGACAATTTTTAAACCAACAGAAAAATTAAATCATTCACATATGTCATATCGGTCGAGTCCATGATCAATCGGGGTCCATATAATCATATTATATGTACTATATCTAATTCATACAACAACATCTTATGAAAAAGATAAATTAACATTTAACTACTTGCGTCTTAATTAATCAATTAACATTTAATCTATTAAATAATTTTATCCAATCAATTAACTAATTAACATTTAATTAATTAAATGATTTTAATCGAAATAAAATTAACGATTAATATTAAACGATTTTAATTTTAATTTTAATTAATTAGAACTATTCTAAAAATAAATCAAAATTAAAATTAAGCCTATTTTGTTTCTTTCATTTTGAATCCTAATCAAAAGGGATGTCTTTGGTAATGATTTTAAAATCGAAATAAAATTTTTTTCCAAAATCAAATATTTTGAAAAATGCCTAGGCCTATTCCAAACAAAATTTGGAAAGGCCAATATTTTGGATTTTAATTTTCAAATTTTGGAAGTGGCCTAGGCCTAAGTCTTTTTCCAAATCAAATATTTGGAAAGGGGCTAGGCCTATTCCAAACAAAATTTGGAAAGGCCATTATTATTTTAATGCCATGTGGCATCCCAATGACCTAAACTATTTGAACCATTGGTTAGCCATTTGACACAACTAAACAAAGGAGGAATTACCAATCACAACTATGAACAATATTGAATCACAAAATACATAAAACAAAATTTCGGAGATCCTCCAGCATTGACCGGTCAACCGACGCCGGCAGCAGGTTGCCCTACCGCCGCCGCCGCCGAACAGCCGCTGTCGGTGGTGGTGCCGCCGCCAGTCGGCCGAGCACCACCCGATCTCGTTTTTTTTTCTTTTCATGTATCACTTTTGCGAATCAAAAATCTTACATCTTTAATTATGTGATTTAAACGATAAAACTAACTACACAAAATAACATGCTTATTGCTTAAGCTCGAACCTGGCTACGATACCACTGTTAGGAAATCTACGGGAACGCAGCGGAATTCAAAATTTTGATTTCCTTTTACCCAAGATCGACTTCGTTTAAGCAATAAACAAATAAGCTAAAGACGGTGGTTACCTTGCTTGATCTAAAAGATCGACGCTTTGACCGTCTAAGGAGAGTAGTTATGCATAGAGCCGCCCAAGTGTTTAGCCTCTACCGGTGATCCACATGAACAGCCCGCCGGAATCCCGTCATGGGTTGCTATCAGAACACTCGGCTTCTAGACTGAGTTTTTCTCTCTCTCAAAACCCTCTAAGAAGCTCTCAATTTTTTACAAGAACTATTAGCACTTGGAATTATAGTGTACAAAAGAGCTAGTCAACCCCTCATATTTATAATAGAGGTGGCGCCCCATATGTCTTCCAAAATCCTTGGGGAAAAAGTCTTGAGTAGAGTGGAAAGAAAGAAAACATTTTAATAGTAAAATAAAGAAACTATCTTTTATTGAATTATCTCATTTAATTTAATATCCTTTATTAAATATTTCCAAGATATTGTCAATGTCTTATATTGACTATATTTATCATATTACCATAAATCTATTTTTCCAAAATCAATTAATATCCAATATTATATATATATAATATTATTAATATATTTCATGTATTTTGCAAATTATCCTATTAATAATAGTATATGGCGTATATCCCAACTAATTTGGGAATTGAATTCTCTTTAATTAATATAATACTATGATTAATTAATTTGCAAAATACATGGGATATATATATATATATATATATATATATATATATATATATATATATATATATATATGTGTGTACATTTGAATGTGTATGTGTGTGTGTCCCCCTTGGAAAGGCTAACACAAGTTTAGAGGGGGGTGAATAAACTTGTCACCAAAATTGCTCCCAAAAACTAAATCTTAAACCAGATTGAGTTCAACTAAAGCTTATGTGGAGTTAAGCTAACTTAACTGAGTATAAATCAATACTGACTTATCCATAGTCTAGTTAACCGGCAGCGGATGAATTAAGCCTTTATAAAATAAGAGTTATCAGTTTATGTGCTGACTTAGTTTCTATGTTTGCTAAGTGTATGTACTAGATGAATGCAATAAATATATGAGTAATAGAATGTAAATGCATAAGGTAAATGAAACAAGAGTTGTAAAGGTTCCAGGTGTAATCCGGTCAGTCCTCTCTTCCCTTGTGATGCGGAGGAAAATTCCACTAAAACTTCTTTGAGATGGCCCGGTTACAAAAAGTTCTAAACTGATCGTCCTTGACTAATCCCTAGCTTCACTATATAAACACTTGTAGAACAAGTAGAATGGATGTTCTTCAATTGTTTGAAACACTGGTCCTTGGAGGGTTGAATTGCCTCTTCACCAGCTCATCACAAACACAGTCTTCCTGACTGCACTCAACTGTTCTTCACACCTTCTTGGTGTTTCATAGTTTAAACCTTTGACGAAATCAAAGTTGAGACTTGAATCAATAACTATGATTCAATTGTGATTTGAGCTTTTCTTCTAGATATATAAGTTTATGCGTGGCTCTGATTTCTCCAAATGATTGATCTTGATCTTTCTTTTAAATCGTATGAACACTTGAAGAAGTCTTGATCTTTCAATGAAAGGCTTAGCCGTAATTCTCTTGATTTACTTTACCCCTTAGTTTGATGTTTCTTGGCTAGATAGATTCTTAGAATTCCCCACTCCCATTTTCTTCTTGTGAAAGAAGCTGCCTATTTATAGGGGTTTATCTAACGGTCAAATAATTTGAATTTGAATCTTTGAAGCCGTTAGTGGTCCTGCTTTCTTGCTTGTACGTTAATGTCAGAATGGATATATTATCCTCCAATCATATTGCTTGAACTACAACGGTTGGATTCTTCTTTAGTTTTGCTTAAACATCAGTTCAAAACCGATTTACTGAAAACATTGTCAGTTCTCAGTTTCTAAGAGCATTAACTGAGTTTTACTCTTCTTCAAAATCTCAGTACT
The DNA here is from genome assembly GCA_036785695.1 of Gentiana straminea. Classification (NCBI taxonomy): domain Eukaryota; kingdom Viridiplantae; phylum Streptophyta; class Magnoliopsida; order Gentianales; family Gentianaceae; genus Gentiana; species Gentiana straminea. The sequence continues at coordinate 8,588,814 of JAVUPR010000060.1, read as the reverse complement.
CTTTCTTTCATCTGATTATTATTGATCTAATCAGAGTACACCATTTCAAATCAATCAGCAACGACATCATTGTCCTTATGTGTCTTAGCTCTCCATACAAAATCTACATGGTCAGTTCAGGTTATCATAGACTTGCCTGAAGTCTAACTTATATAGTCTTGACTTAGTCTTCATAAACTGAGTTTGAACCCTCAGTTCTTCTGTCTTCAATAACTGAGTTTGAACCCTCAGTTCTTCTGTCTACTGAGTAAGTCAACTGAGTCTGTTCCCTCAGCGAACTTACCTATTATAGATTTTCCTTGGTGCACTCTGAGTCAGTTTTCCAGTTTCTTATAGAATCTCAGTTTACCTAACTTCCAGTTTCTCGTTTTCTCAGTTCACAACCTAGAACTATTACAGTGCTTGTCTAATTTAACTTATACAAATATCAGACTCTATTAAATCCTAAACATTGATATCTAGACATCCTTTTGCTTTGCACTATAATAGCTAGTCATGACACTTCATCAATGTGGTCTAAAAACAATAACTGAATAAGTGATGAATCATCATCAAAACATAAATTTTATTTCCAACAATTTCCCCCTTTTTGATGATGTCAATACCCTCCTTAAAAGCAATGCAAAAAGATAAAACAAAATACAGTAAATAACACGATGAACTGAGAACCTGAGAATATATTGATAACTGAGTTACTGTTGGGAGGATTTTTCATCACTAAACAAAAAATAATTTATAAACCTATACCTAACATGCAAACTAACTCCTAACCGACCGAATATCGGGTAATTGCTAGCATAGTAGGGTAAGTACGGGTATCGATCCACAGGGGAATTGGGGTGTTGAAACTAATCTTATTAATTCCTTAAATTGTTACTACTATTTATTACTAAACCTAAACTAAAACGGAAAATAAACTGGACAGAGGATTGTAAATCCAAAGCCAGGAAGGATAAAAGCGAAAATAAATAAATAAAACTATAACCGAAAAGAACATAAAACAACGATACATGGGATCAAACAATATACAAACCAAGTGATTTCTATCCAAGTTCATCTCATGATTTTAATTCAATTTTGTGGTTTCACCTATCAAAGGTATGAATTCCTACTTCCGTAAGTAATCCGTCTATCAATCTCATCATCTTCCGATTTATAGAGATTAACGCTCTCAAAACAAGGCGCAAGATTTATTAGACCTAACAACCTAGAAATCTAACCTATCAACTTCCGTTATGTCAAGGTTAAAAGTCTAATCTTTCCTATGGTGATCTAAGGTTTACACCGATTTCCATCATACGGTAAACATCAATAAGCAATTCATCTTCCGATATTGATTGCATAGCACATAAGCATAGGAAGATACAAAACGAATCAAAGATTATAAAGATAAACAAAGGATTGAATAAATTAAAAGATAAACTCACATAGTTTGTACAATGGATGATCTCCATGAATCACAAATAAAACAAAAGCATCCTAATCTAACCCGGATCACCCGAGCACAAGGCTCGGGTGACCGGCCTTGAAACTCTCAGAAAGCGGCTGCTGTTATGAGAAAATCTGATGTCAAAACTATATGTTTTTGGGTTTGGGGCGCTGCTGCTGTAAATAGGAAAATAAGTCGGCTAGGTCAAAAACTAGGTCGGTTGTGCTTAAGTCGGCCGCGGATGCCCGTCTGGAACACTTGGACGCTCGTCCAACTTCTTTGGACGCCAGGGCAGACGCTCGTCCAGCCTCTGTCCAAACTCTCTGTTCAAAATTCTTCTCATGGATGCCAGTCTGATTCAATGGACGCCCGTCCATAGTGGACGGGACATGAACGAACGTCCAGCATGCCTGGAAGCTGATTTCTTCATCTTTATCCTTTTCTTCTCATACCTATCTCTTCTCTTCATCAGAAAATCCGAATGCAACCTCTTCTAATCCTCTTTTAGCTCGAAAACATGTATCTAAAAGATAGTAAAACATACCAAAGCGTAACATAACTCCAAAATAATATAAAATCACAATTTAAGCACATAATTCGTTACGTTTTACAATTTAACCATTGAAAACATCATTCACTCAATATTTCAATATAAAGCTCGATTTCTATGAGAAACATACGAATATGGGGGAAATTGATATAAAATATATCCTTATAAAACGTATAAAATCACCCTTAACAACTCCCCCACACTTAGCTTTTGCTCGTCCCGAGCAAAACAAAACATAACAAGACTCGAGACATATAAACATTTATGCAACCATAAAGCATATTCAATAGTTTAGAGGTTCGCCCAAGTGTGTGTGCATAGCCATAATAAATTTCCACTAAATCCACACTTGAAATTGATTCAAGCAAAACTAGCCAACATCCCATTTAGATCAGAAATATAAAAACGATTATAACATGCACCTCACAAAACATACGTACTCGAAAAATAATAATAAGGAGTATTTAAAATATTTCCGACATACTTAGAGGATAATCCCTACAACATATCTTTCAGTTTATACTGGGGATAAGATAGACGATAACTTAGTCTTTCATTCATTTCATACCACTTCTTATACAAGTTGATTTAACTAGTTTCACATTTAAACACACATCAGAATGAGCTATTGCCCTGTCATAGCAGAATAGGATATTCGAGATATACCCTACCTTACTCAAATCATAAGGTAGCTTTTTCTGACTGTCGTGAGCTTTTGGTCATCATAGTGGTATAGGACATACGTGGTACACCCTACCTCACTCAACATCGACTAGCTTTCGACACACCCATTTATAATTTAAAACAACTTCACTTATTAACTTCATTTCAAAAGCACAATAGTTACGTTTCATTTATCACATTCAAACTTTCAGATATTCACAGTATGACATACTTTAACTCTAAATACAAACTATTAAAATTTTCAAAATTCATATGTACGCAAAGAATCATGCGATAATCATCAAAAATCTCTAATCAAATGGGCATAGCTTTAAAATATAGCTCATCATTTACTATGGCACGTGAAAAATAGTGTTGGGTGAGACATCTAAATTTACTAAATATGCGAAATAACGCACAAATGATATAAGAACTCAAACAAAGATATGCCTTTGCTCACTCGGGACAAAACAAAAAATTTTAAAAATTTAGCACTTTTTTCATAGAAATACTATAATATAAGCAAATGAATGTAGATACCACATACTATCCCCACCCCCACACTTAGATTGCAACTTGTCCTCAAGTTGTGCAGAAATAAAAAGTTAGGAACTTAGCTGATTGTATTTCCCAAGCTTAGCAATTTTGGAAAGACCCGCATGAAGAACCAAAACTGCTTGTACCCTTGGAAACGTGGAGCATCACAGATCCAAGGAAGCTTGAATAGATCGAAGAGGCGTGGAGCATCACAGGAAAACTGATATCGTCGTTACAGCGCACAATCGCTATCAAAAAGTGTCCTGCATACTTGATCAGTGCAAAAAGAGTCTACGGGGAAAAAGGATTATACATGTAAAACACATGGAAAAGAAGTTATAGAGATTTTGTCAGATTACGCTCATATAAAGATGGAACTTATACATGAAACATTACAAAACAGTAGGCCAGGTGCAACTACATGAAATATATTACAATGCAATCTACATGATATGCAATCCTAAAAATAAAATAAATAAAAATAAATTCTGACAGGCTCAGGCTGAGCGAGTTTGGAGGACAACCCTACAGTGACTACGGCCTATGCGAAACTAAAAATAAAGAAAACGAGGTAGTATTACGGAAACCGACAGATTAACTACGCTCAAGAAAAATAAAAGAAAAATAGAAAAACAATGCAACTAGATGACATGCAACTAAATGATATGCATCTAAATGATATGCAAAAATAAAAGAAAATAAAAGAAAGAAAACTAGCCCACTCATTTGCAAGATGACATGTATATAATAAACGTCTACCAAATAATGACAGTTACGATAAACGACAAAGTCTTTGTTCATTACATGCAAGGTGTAGACGCGCCTTAAGACTCATCAAAGGTGATAGCATTATGGAAACCAACAGCTTAGCTATACTAAACGAGATATAACTCATAAGCCAACGATAGTAGCATTACGGAAAACCGACAGTAGCTACCCATATGAGTTACAAAAATAGCAAGAAAGCACATAGGTCTCAAAGCTCACAGGATTCATCACAATGATATGTAGCATACGGAAACCGACATTAGCTATAACATGCATAGATGAATCATGTATATAAAAGTTAAGCAGTTATTTAACATGGATTCGTAGATGGAAAGATACCATAACGGTGAAAGAACAGGACATCTACGCGTATACAAAGGCCACAGAGGCTCACATCAAAACATCCATGTCAAATAATGAAACATGTATATAAAAGTAAATCACTTATTTAACATGGATTCGTAGATGGAAAGATGTAAACATGCAAGTTCAGAACATCTACGTAAAGATAACTAGCCACAGAAGCTCATATGAAAGTATCCACGTCAAATAAAGCATTAAAAATCAAATTTAGAAAAATTATGGAACCTGGACTGGCGTTCGACAAGGCAAACGCTCGTTTGCTATGAAAACAGATCGAACGGGCGTTCAGTAAAGACAGACGCCCGTCTGGTTCTTGAAAATAGAACAGAGCTGATACTTTTTGCACAGGACGGCCGTTCATGGTTCCAGACGGACGTTCACCTGCATTGTTATGGACTGGACGGACGTTCACTTACTTGGACGCCCGTCCAAGCATCGAATTTGCACAGACAACAGCAGGAAAAACACAGACAAACCCTAAAAGCTTAACAAATCATCACATATCACAGACACCGCAGCCTCATCAAATTAAAGCACAGAGGGTTAGATTAGAAAACACATAATTCACGTCTCATAAGTTGAGTAAAAAACTTTTTGCACATTCTTAACCCAACGGTCATCGAAACACGGCAAAAATAAAAACTCTCAATTTGTGTGACGCTACTTTTATTGAAAACTACCTAAGAAGATACGGAAACGGAAACCTAAACCTTAACTACGAAAAATTTAAAACAGAAAAAACACTAAGACGGAGGGAAAAAAACGTGTTGAAATTTTCTAGGGCCAAAATGGAAGGGAAAACAGTGGATTTTGACCTCGAAAACGGTGTTGAACGGCCTACGGCAGTTCACCATGTCGTCGGCGTCGGAACGAGCTTTCCGAATTGGGGTCCCGCGTCCCAAACGGACACTCGAGCCGAAAGTTACGGCCAAAATACTACTATGTGCCCTAACGACCCCTTTTATCCCAAAAAAAATTAAATCGTAACAAAATAGAAGAATTAACTCAATTTAGATTCAACAAAACACCGATTCCCCGGCAACGGCGCCACTTTTGTTGGGAGGATTTTGCATCACTAAACAAAAAATAATTTATAAACCTATACCTAACATGCAAACTAACTCCTAACCGACCGAATATCGGGTAATTGCTAGCATAGTAGGGTAAGTACGGGTATCGATCCACAGGGAATTGGGGTGTTGAAACTAATCTTATTAATTCCTTAAATTGTTACTACTATTTATTACTAAACATAAACTAAAACGGAAAATAAACTGGACAGAGGATTGTAAATCCAAAGCCAGGAAGGATAAAAGCGAAAATAAATAAATAAAACTATAACCGAAAAGAACATAAAACAACGATACATGGGATCAAACAATATACAAACCAAGTGATTTCTATCCAAGTTCATCTCATGATTTTAATTCAATTTTGTGGTTTCACCTATCAAAGGTATGAATTCCTACTTCCGTAAGTAATCCGTCTATCAATCTCATCATCTTCCGATTTATAGAGATTAACGCTCTCAAAACAAGGCGCAAGATTTATTAGACCTAACAACCTAGAAATCTAACCTATCAACTTCCGTTATGTCAAGGTTAAAAGTCTAATCTTTCCTATGGTGATCTAAGGTTTACACCGATTTCCATCATACGGTAAACATCAATAAGCATTTCATCTTCCGATATTGATTGCATAGCACATAAGCATAGGAAGATACAAAACGAATCAAAGATCATAAAGATAAACAAAGGATTGAATAAATTAAAAGATAAACTCACATAGTTTGTACAATGGATGATCTCCATGAATCACAAATAAAACAAAAGCATCCTAATCTAACCCGGATCACCCGAGCACAAGGCTCGGGTGACCGGCCTTGAAACTCTCAGAAAGCGGCTGCTGTTATGAGAAAATCTGATGTCAAAACTATATGTTTTTGGGTTTGGGGCGCTGCTGCTGTAAATAGGAAAATAAGTCGGCTAGGTCAAAAACTAGGTCGGTTGTGCTTAAGTCGGCCGCGGACGCCCGTCTGGAACACTTGGACGCTCGTCCAACTTCTTTGGACGCCAGGGCAGACGCTCGTCCAGCCTCTGTCAAAACTCTCTGTTCAAAATTCTTCTCCTGGACGCCAGTCTGATTCAATGGACGCCCGTCCATAGTGGACGGGACATGAACGAACGTCCAGCATGCCTGGAAGCTGATTTCTTCATCTTTATCCTTTTCTTCTCATCCCTATCTCTTCTCTTCATCAGAAAATCCGAATGCAACCTCTTCTAATCCTCTTTTAGCTCGAAAACATGTATCTAAAAGATAGTAAAACATACCAAAGCGTAACATAACTCCAAAATAATATAAAATCACAATTTAAGCACATAATTCGTTACGTTTTACAATTTAACCATTGAAAACATCATTCACTCAATATTTCAATATAAAGCTCGATTTCTATGAGAAACATACGAATATGGGGGAAATTGATATAAAATATATCCTTATAAAACGTATAAAATCACCCTTAACAGTTACAGAGCTGGGTAATAAAATAAAACAAAATAAAAAGAGCTAAAAGACAGCTTCTTTTACTTAACAGTTAAACTGAATTGATTGTCATAAGCCTCAGCAACATCCTTCATAGCATCATTTGTTGCAGTGCTTTCGATTCCATGGATTCTTGCCCATATGTTCCATGAATCAGACAAATTGTGCTTGCCGAAAAAATTGCTCTTGAATAGAATTGCGAAGGTAAAAACAGATGTCCTCAGTTTTTCACCGGTGGATACTTTCAATAGATTCTGAACAAACTCAGGTTCAGTCTTTTCAACCTTGTATGATGCTTTGTCTAGAATACCATCATTTTCCCATTTTTTAAGTTTGTTCCAGTAATGTGTGAGAATCTTTGGCATACATAGGAATGTTTCTATAGATTCTTGTCATGATTCTCCTTCTCTGGTTGGTAGATCTTTAAATATGTTGTAGAGATGAGAATCCAAGCCAAGTCTTTTCTCAGTTGGCTCTGAGTATTTAGCAATCAGCTCCATCTCCTCATCGGTGAATTCTCCTCTTGCTTTCTTCAATTCAGTCAGCTTAACATCAATGTTTCCAAGCACTTGTGGCATTTCAGTTACATGTACTTTCAAGATATCCAAACTTTCCCCCTTATTGACATCATCTTTATCAATCAGGCTCTTGATGTAAGCATTCAGGTTCTGCAGAGTTGATGCCAAAATGGTTTGAGCTATAACTGAGTCCTTCATGACATTTTCCATCAGGGTCATTCTGTCAACCAAATTGTTGAGAATCCCTTCCATCGTTCATTGGGTTTCATCTCTCCTTGCATCATTTTCAATGGTTGTTTTTCGAAGCTCAATCAGAGTATTTTGACAGTTGCTAGTGACGATATCCATTTTCTTCTCCAGTTCGCTTCTTTCATTCTTGCTGGCCTCTAAGGATTTTAGAACTTTTCCAAACAAACTGCTTTCGTCTCTCTAAATTCTGATTATCTCATTATGATAGAACTTAATGAGATCAACTTGAGTTGGTATGTCTTTTGAGGTTCCAGCTTGTTGTGCACTGACTTTTCTTGTCTCAGCCTCGGTTGACTTAGCTTGCTTAAGAGGTGAGAGAACAACTTGCTTCAGTTTTTCCTTGTATTCTTCAGATCTTCTCCTTTCTTCAGACTATTTTCTAATTTCTTCCAGATTCGATTGATCAACATTTCTTGCTGGTGACATTTGCACGTTGAATTCATCATCTGATCCTTCACCAGCCATGTCAGCTTCAGTTCTTGCTATTTCTGGCACAGATTTATCAGTAGGAGACTGATAACCTCCTTCTTCTTCTTCTCGTACATCAGATACAGTTCTAGAGCTAGGACTTCCACTGCTTTCCTCAGAATCACTAGAATCATCATCAGTATTCTGATCAGTTCCAGTTTTTTTCTTCCAAAAAGTCAAGAATCCCTTTTTGTAAGTTGGGATCTCTATGTGAATCATTATCATCATCATCATTCTTTTTGGAACTTCCACCCGCTGTAGTTTCCATCCAGTAATTGTTTCTGATTAACGCGTATCCACGATTTAAAAATTCATCGGTGTTGATTAGTTCAGATAGGTTGGTAATGTTGTAGAGATCAAATACCCATTTCTCAGTGACTTCCATTTCCACTAGCTGACTTCTTTGATTTGTGATAGAACTGAATATCCAGATTTGATATTTACGCAATCTCTCGTAATCACCTGTCATAGGTTCTCCAAAATCAGGTGAGGACTTAGATTGAGTAACAATTTCCTTATTTCCTCTTGAGATCTCCTGAGCAACTTCCAGAGTATTTTTAGTTCTCATAACATCTTCAATTTGCATTGGGTCAGTTTTGCTGGCTTCTCCCTCGGCAGTGACTGATGATTCTTTTTCAATAGCTGAAACTGAGATTATTGGCTCAGTTTCCAAGGCTTTGTTACTAACAAGTTCTTCAGCAACTTGTTCTCTAGTTGGCTCAAGTTCCATTTTAGTAACTGGTACTTCTTTCATTGTGGATCCAGTGATTTCTTCTTCATTGACCAGCTCATCCAAGTTGATGACTTCAGTCGGTCTCGATTCTACTTCAGCTCCTTTTTCTTCAGAATGAGAAGCTAAAAATTCTTTGATTGATTCCTCAAATTCTCGTCTGGAAGCAGATTTTTGAGGTGTGGATCTAGTCTTGGAAAGTAACCTCAGCATGTCCATTGTTTCTTTGTCAATTAATCTTTCTTCACTATCAGATCCTTCATCGTTGTGCTCATTTCTCAGGGTCTGGTCCTCCTGAGTGTTAGTTCTCTTCTGTATGTCAGCTTCAACAGCTAGTTCTCTGTTGACAACTTGAGTTACCTTAGACATATCAACTTCTGGTGATTGTGTAACTGGTTCTTGAGTTGGTAAGGTTTCGATGCTGAAACAGTGCGGTGGGAGTGACTTTAGTTCTGACTTTTTGTGCTGATCCTTCAGCAACTGAAGTAGTGATTTTTGTTGGTGAAGCTTCTACTAATTTTTCAGTAACAAGATCAGATTTGCCTTTTTCCAATTCTTATATATTTTTCCTTCTTTCTCTCAGTTCTTTAACTTTTTCCAAAACTTCATCGCCAGTTAAAATTTTCTTCGACTTCCTGCTTTTCTTCTTCTTAGGTTCACTCTCAGAACCTTCAGCTTTCTTTTTTCAAGATCTTTCTTCTTTGACAACAATCTTCCCATCAGAAACCGATGTTTCTTTTCTATTTGCAATTCCAAAGTGATCGAGAATTCTTTGGACCAATAATGCAAGAGTCTTCTTGTGATAGAATCGTCCTTTCTTGACGTTAGTCTTCTTTTTGGGTGTATCAATCGATTGTGCCACTAATTGATCAAAAATAGATCTTTGCCAGTTGAAATTTTCTCCAAACCAAATTACATATAATAAATCAAATTTTGCTCCAGAAATATTGCTAAAATTGCCTGCATTTCCAATTATGCAATTTGCTAACATCTTGGTGAGAAAATTGAATTCCGGTTTGAGTAGACTTGTACTTCCGGTCTGTAATACTGTAGATTCTGCACTAATTGCATCTTTCCATAATTTCTCTTTCTGTTCTTTAGTCAATTTGATGGCTGACGTTCCTCCAGATTTGTCAAAACCAAAAATTTCTGCAATTAGATCTTCAGTGACTTTAATTTGTTTACCGTTGACAGATACGGTAAAAGCGTGTGTGTCCTCTCCTTCTAAAGCCATACTTCCGAATTCATAGAAATCACCAATGCGTTCTAGACAGTCACTTCTCAGATTGATGTTAAACACAGCCTCCAAACCTTTGATTTTCTGTATTTTTGTTGCAATTTTCTTGGCTAGAGATTGATCAGCATACTTGGCAATAAATTGATCAAGTGAGATGATCATTCCAGGTTCAACACGGGTAAGAGCCATTGTTTTCTGGATTTAATTGAAAATTTGGAAAACTTGGGGATTATAGAAGGTAATGAAGCAGATTCAAAATTTGAGTGTAGAGAATTGTAGAAGAAAATTCGAGGTTATTTATAAATAGAAGCAAAGGTAGTTGAGAATTGAGTGGGACTTGAAACGTCTTGTCATTGAGATCGCAAAAAAGAGAATGAGTGGAAAAGATGAACGGTTGAGATTAGAATTGGTCACGTCTTTTCCTGACATCCGTAGCTGGTATAGAGTAGGTGCGGTGTATCTCCAGCTGTACATGTTCAGTCTTGTCCTTATAGTGAATTCAAAAACTCAGTTGTGAATACGACTCGGTTTTGTGAATTACACGTTTCCAGTTCTCATTTAGTGATTTTCTCCTGCAAAGCAAAAATGAGGGATTTTTGGTACCCATATCTGTTTGGGTCCTAACAGATTAGTTTTAGATGTCAAATGATTGTTCTTGGCCTTATACCTCTCTTGACATTTTGATTGGGTAAAGTCAGTTTTCACCAACTTCTTCTGTTTTGTCCTAATAGTTTTTGGTTTGTTCAATTTGTGAAACTGATGTGATGGTACACTCCAGTCTTCATTGGTGGGAAACAGTCTCCATTTCCCTCCGAGTCTGTTATTCCATGAATGATCTTTATTCTTATATGAATATGACTTGAAGGTATTTCTAACTGATCTCTGATCAGTTTTTCCTTTTTCAGCCTTCTGAGGTTTCTGTAGAATTTGTCAGTTTGGTGCTTTCTACTAACTGATTTTACAGTTCTGTCAGTTTGTGTATTTGGTTGTGATGAGTTTTTGTTAGTTCTATTAAATTTATCAGTTTTCTGAGTTCCTGACTGTTGTGCAGTCACAAATTTCATTGCAACTAAACTTGGTCTGAACTTAGAATTTTGCTGATTATCAAACCCTAAACCAGATCTGTCTCCAAATGGTTTTCCAGGTTTGAACTAAACACTGGGAATTGGATCAACTGATGATTCTATGATGTTTATTACTTCTGTCAGTTCATCAGTTGGTCGAATTATCTTGGTTCCATTATTAGCCTTGATTAAGTTGATCTCAGCATTCAATCTTGAAACTTCAGCTTTCAATAAATCTTTCTCTTTTTTGACATTCTCATAATTATTTTGAATTACCTCCAATTCCTTTATGAGTATGTTCAAGGTTTTATTAAAATCTTCATTTCTATGATTGTTCAGGGCAGTGTGAGTGCTGGATGTAGATGCAATTACCTCCTGGTGTTTGATAGATAAATTTTCAGTTGAGGAATCTTCATCATTTAAAACTTGCTTCCCTTTATCATTGATATTTTCTTGTGCTACTCCTAGCAGTATGATTTCCTCATCACTTTCACCTCCATAGCTTATGGGTAGAATTTCAGCAATATCTTTGGCTTTTGTGATAGATGGATCTTCAATGAAGGTTTCAGTCAGTTTTTCTTCTATGCAATCAGCTACTCGTAGAAAATCCTTTTCTACTTCCTCTGAGAGATCACTTAGTGATGGAAATCCTCCGGATTCATCATCATTCGTGGTGAAGTCAATATCCACATCATTACTAAAATAAGGTTCCGGATTTGTATGTGAGCTTGTAGTGCTGAACCTCTCAAATACTTGATCTGGAAAATCAGATAAAACATTCTGCAAATAATCAGTCAGGGGATAATTAAGCCAACTTCTTATTCTAGATGTATCCATTTAAATTTCACTTAAACGCTTATACAACTGATACAGTAAGGGGTCTTCAACAACTGGTTTTTAAGATGACTTTGGATCACCTCCAAAAAGGAAGAACCGCTCCGATACCAATTGTTGGTCCCTTGGAAGGCTAACACAAGTTTAGAGGGGGGGTGAATAAACATGTCACCAAAATTGCTCCCAAAAACTAAATCTTAAACCAGATTGAGTTCAACTAAAGCTTGTGTGTAGTTAAGCTAACTTAACTGAGTATAAGTCAATACTGACATATCCTTAGTCAAGTTAACCGGCAGCGGATGAATTAAGCCTTTATAAAATAAGAGTTATCAGTTTATGTGCTGACTTAGTTTCTATGTTTGTTGAGTGTATGAACTAGATGAATGCAATAAATATATGAGTAACAGAATGTAAATGCGTAAGGTAAATGAAACAAGAGTTATAGAGGTTCCAGGTGGTGTAATCCTGTCAGTCCTCTCCTCCCCTGTGATGCGGAGGAAAATTCCACTAGAACTTCTTTAAGATGGCCCAGTTACAAAAAGTTCTAAACTGATAGTCCTTGACTAATCCCTAGCTTCACTATCTAAACACTTGTAGAACAAGTAGAATGGCTGCTCTTGAATTGTTTGAAACACTGGTCCTCGGAGGGTTGAATAGCCTCTTCACCAGCTCATCACAAACACATTCTTCCTGAGTGCACTCAACTGTCATTCACACCTTCTTGGTGTTTCACAGTTTAAACCTTTGACGAAATCAAAGTTGAGACTTGAATCAATAACTATGATTCAATTGTGATTAGAGCTTTTCTTCTAGATATATAAGTTTATGCGCGGCTCTGATTTCTCCAAATGATTGATCTTGATCTTTCTCTTAAATCGTATGAACACTTGAAGAAGTCTTGATCTTTCAATGAAAGGCTTAGCAGTAATTCTCTTGATTTACTTTCCCCCTTAGTTTGATGTTTCTTGGCTAGATAGATTCTTAGAATTCCCCACTCCCCCTTTCTTCAAGTGAAAGAAGCAGCCTTTTTATAGGGGTTTATCTAACGGTCAGATAATTTGAATTTGAATCTTTGAAGCCGTTAGTGGTCCTGCTTTCTTGCTTGTACGTTAATGTCAGAATGGATAGATTATCCTCCATTCATATTGCTTGTACTGCAATGGTTGGATTCTTCTTCAGTTTTGCTTAAACATCACTTCCAAAAGTGATTACTGAAAACATTGTCAGTTCTCAGTTTCTAAGAGCATTAACTGAGTTTTACTCTTCTTCAAAATCTCAGTACTCTTTCTTTCATCTGATTATTATTGATCTAATCAGAGTACACCATTTCAAATCAATCAGCAAATACATCATTGTCCTTATGTGTCTTAGCTCTTGTTTAGGGTGATTTTCTATGGTTTATAATGTTATATTTCGTAATAATTTCCGCCATATTTATATAATTTGCATAGAAGTCGATTGTTTAATTGAATTATTGAGCAAGTGAGGTTTTAAATGATTCATTCGCAAAGTTGGTTGAACTATGTGTTCTTATTGTTGATTTTCTATTGATTTGAATGATATTACACTTTGCAATGTTTTTATTATCTTGTAGATACACGAAATTGGTTCAAAAGAGGATTAAAAGATGTTAAGGATTCGATTTATATGAAGAAAAAAGAGATAAAGATGAAAATCGGATTTGAAGTCATTCTAGACGGGCGTCCATTGGCCGACATAGCAGCAGCCGACTTATTTTCCTATAAATAGTCGCGTTTTTCACACAATATTCAGACCCTAATTTATCTAGGCGGCCACAAGAACCCTAAGGGGCGATTTCCTTGTGGTTTGCACCGTTCTTCTTCAATTTTTATGCTTTTTAATTCTTAGGTTAGATCCATTAATTTTATGCACTACATAGAAGCAATTCGAGTTGTTCAAGTGATGTTTAGAGGCTAAAGGCTTTTGGAACAAGCATTGTGAAGCCATCCTATCAACAATTCAGTTTTCGTCTTTGATTATTTTGTGAGTTTTTCTTATCAAAGTTGTATCTTTATTATGTTTACGTTTATCTTATGCAATTATATCGAGAGATGCTTGCATGTTTGATGTTTGATATTGATGAGAATCATGTTAAACCCTAGATCACCATAATAAAATTAGATCTTTGACCTAAAAATAACGAGAGTTGATTAGGTTGAATTTCTAGGTTGCTAGATTGAGAAATCTTACACCTTTGATTTGAAAGCATTAATCTTTAGGATCGAAAGATAAAAGATTGATAGGCGAACTTTTCTAAGAGATTAGGAGTTCATACCTTTGTTAGGTGAATCACAACTTTGTTAAAAATCACGAGATAATCTAGATAGAAATTGATTGTTGTAGGATTGGTGGATCAATAGCTTGTTCGTTTGTTAAATTATTGATTAATCACTTGTGATCGTTTTGCCTAGTAAAGTTACAATTTTTATTGCACAATTAAGTTTAGAAAAGACTTAGTTTAGTTATCTTGTTCGTAATCAAATTTTCCTGGCTTTAGATCTCGATCTTCTGTCCAGTTTACTTTCGTCATTATCATTTTTAGCTTGTTACCTGTTAATTGTTTTATTTTGTTATAATCTTTTTAGTAGTAGTAATCGTGACACCCTTAGATTAGCTAATAAAAACTAGAATAAACAACCCCAATTCCCTGTGAGATCGACCCGGTATTAACCTCTATACTACGATCCCTGCACTTGGGGTATACCGGATTTATAATTTATTACTTGTTGTTTTCCATTGATAAAATCCGAGACAAGTTTTTGGCGCCGTTGCCGGGGAACCGAACGGTTGTCTAGTTTTTATTTTCGTTAGTAATTTAATTTAGATATTGTGTTTTTAGTTTCTATTTTTTGTAAGGTAAAAATGTTTGTTGCGCTTCTGTTAAGCGGGCGTCTGGGGTAGTGGACGCCCGTCCGTTCAATTTTTTTTAACTCTGTTCGTGTTTTACCCAGTCAGACGAGCGTCTGGTTATCCCGACGTCCGTCTTGTTCATTCTCCAGGCAGACACCCGTCCAGTAATCTGGACGCCCGTCTGACCTCTTTTCTTTAAAATCTTTTCTTGGTTTTAACCTTTGATTAAAAGGTTAAACAACTAGATTTTGGTTTCGGTTTATGCAAACTCGGAGTCAAAAGGGGCCACTACTCTATACCCCTGACCTCGAGCGGACCATAGTCCGACCAAACAGGAGAAGGCTCCGTTTTGCGGACCTCCCAGACGATGAGAACACAGTCGATCGAGATATCGAGCAAGATCTAGCTCAAGAGATCGAAAATATAGTCATTATGGCTGCTGAAGATAGACGTACGTTGGCTGACTACGCCATGCCTGACGAAGTCAAGGTCAACCCGGCTATCGTTCTACCAATCATAAATGCACAGACCTTCGAACTCAAGCCCGGGCTCATTCAAATGATGCAACAGGCATCCATCTTCCACGGGTTTCAGTCTGAAAATCCGCATACTCACGTACACACATTTCTGGAGATATGTGGTACGACCCGCATTCAAGGTGTAAGCGAGGATGCCATTAAGCTGAAATTGTTCCCGTTTTCCTTGAAGGGAGAGGCAAAAGAGTGGTATAACTCTCTCCCTGCTGAATCCATTACCACTTGGGCTGGACTCGAAAAAGAGTTCCTAAGTCAATATTTCCCACCTTCCAAGACAGCCCAATGCCTCAGTGAAATTTTTACATTCTATCAGAAGGAAAACGAGTCATTCTTTGATGCTTGGAAGAGGTTCAAATCTCTTCTTCGTAAATGTCCCCACCACGGGTTGGACTTGCAGAGTCAAGTCAACACGTTTTTCAGTGGATTGACCGAGCTCACTAAGGGCATGGTCAATAGTTCTTCTGGTGGGGCATTCTTGAGAAAGACGCCTGAAGAGGGATGGGCACTATTTGAGGATATTGCCAAATAGTATAATTACGCCCCCTCCTCTCAAGCTATCCAAGCACCTCCTCCTCCTCCCAAGATCGAGGAGGTGAACAAGCAAAGTATGATCGCCATGCTGCAAAAGCAGATGGCAGCTTCTCAAATACCTCCAAATCCGATCAATCAGAACCTATCATTCCCACAGAACTCTCAAGTTCTGTATTGTGAAAATTTCTGTCAGACTGGCCATATGGTTGGCCAGTGTCAATTCATTTCCCCTTCGACTTATCAAGTTAATGCTGTTCATGATTATGGACAGTACAATCAAGTCACCTGTCAGAACTATGACAATGTGGGACATACATCTCGTTTCTGTCCTCTGAATGGACAGAATGCTGAAGTGAATGCTTTCTATGGCCAGCAAAATCAGAGGTTTAACAATCAATTCTCTGGCCAAGGTAATTATCAGAATCAGTGCTTTAACCAAAATCAGAATTTCAATAGAAACCCTAATTTCAATCAGAACCAGAATACTAATTTTTCCAATCAGAATCAAAGGTTCAATCAGAATTGGCCAAACAATTCCAATTCTGCAATTCAAAGTCAGTCTGGCCAGCCTCTTCCGCAAAACTTCCAAAACTCTCAAGGCCCCTCTCACTCCAATAATCTTGAAGCTAAAGTAGAGGAGCAATATAGGACAATCAAGAATCTTGAGAGGCAAATCGGGCAATTGGCCGAGCAGTTAGCTTCCAGACCCTCAGGGCAGTTGCCTAGCTTCACGGAGAAGAATCCTAAGGGCGGTCAGGTAGCTCAGACCGATTTAAATCATAGCCAATGCACTGACCTGGTACCTTCAATTCCGTATGGTAGAGAAGAGGCCAGTGCAATGAATCTGAGATCTGGTACTCAACTAAGTGGTCCCCCGAACCAGGGAAACCACTAACCCCTCCTGCCAGTGATAAGGCAGGAGGGGAAGTCGAGCACCTACGTTCCCCTTTGCTGCAAGAAAGTACTCAGGTGGCTGATCCCCTGAGAAGTAAAGAGTTTGAAGGACCTCAGGTGGCTGATCCCCTGAGAAATGAAGAATCAAGTGAAAGTCAGGTGGCTGATCCCCTGACTAGTAAGAAAAATGAGAAAGTGGTGAGGTGGAAAGATTTGGAAGACAAGGTTGTCAGTTCATCCTCGAAGAAAGTCTTTTCCGAGAATGATTTGAAGAAACTTCCATTTCCACCTAGAAAAAGCAACATCCCCTTGCATGAGGACAAGAAATACGAAAAAGTGCTAAATCTTCTGAAAAATACTCAGGTTAATCTTCCACTATCTGATGTTTTGGTTGAGATGCCTAAGTATACCAAGTTCATCAAGGATGTTGTTTCTTCTAAGAAGAAGTTAGAAGGCATGGATCGGTTGATTGGTGAGGATTGCTCTATGGTAACTTATGATGATCTACCAATCAAGAGGCGTGACCCTGGGAAATTTGTGCTCACATTGCTGATGGGAGGTTTAGTCTTCCCAAATTCTTTATGTGACCTGGGTGCATCCATAAGTCTGATGCCATTGTCTGTCTGCAAACAACTTGGATTAAATGATCTTCTAGAACCCACAACCATGAACCTTCAATTCGCTGATAGATCTTCCAAGAAAGCTGTGGGAATTTTAAAGGACGTATTAGTTCAAATTGATAGATTTACCTTTCCGGTTGACCGGTACGTCCTAGACATAGAAAAGGATGAGAATGTCCCCTTGATACTTGGAAGACCCTTTCTTTCTACAGCCAGGGCCCTCATTGATAGTGATGGTGGGCAAGTGACTATACGAGTCGGTGATCAGGAGGTGAGCTACAGTGTCTCCAAAGCTATTCGAGACCCTCTCGATTATCCCACCGGCTTCTCCATCGAGGATACGTCGATGATTTCAATGATTACATGGAAAAGCAAGTCATGGTCGTTTGCAACCGAATACGAGCGATTAGTTGAGAATCTGAATAATCATGGTGTGGTGAATCTAGAACAGTTAGAAGCTGAGTTTGATGAAGGATTATTGAAAGGAGAGGTTTTGGCAGTGGGACCACTAAGTAAACTCAGTGATGTTGAGTTGAAAAGTGGAGATCTTAAATCAAGTTTAGAAGACCCCCCTGCAGATCTGGTACTGAAGCCGTTACCTAAGCATCTGAAATATGTGTTCTTAAGAGAAGGTGACAAGCTTCTGTTGATTATTTCTGCCAAGCTATCTCGATTGGAAGAGATGAAATTGTTAGACGTCTTGAGAAAGAACGAGAAAGCCTTTGGTTGGCAAGTAGGAGACATCAGAGGGATATCTCCTGACATTTGTATGCATAAAATCAAGACTCAAGAGGGTGCAAAATGTGTTAGACAGCCCCAGAGAAGGCTCAACCCTCATATGCAAGAAGTGGTCAAAAAGGAGATCATCAAGCTTTTGGACATGGGTATCATTTACGCAATTGCCGACAGTGAATGGGTATTCCCTACTCAGGTAGTTCCCAAAAAAGGAGGAATTACTATTGAGAAGAATGAGAAGGGAGAAGAAATAGCATTGAGGCTCGTTACTGGTCATAGAGTCTGTATCGACTATAGAAAGCTCAATGAGGTTACAATGAAAGATCACTTCCCCTTCCATTCATTGACCGGATGCTAGAGCGCCTGGCGGGACATGCATTCTACTGTTTCCTGGATGGATACTCGTGATATTTCCGGATACCCATCGATCCGGTTGACCAAGAAAAGACCACTTTCACCTGCCCCTATGGTACATTCGCTTACAGGCGAATGCCATTTCGTCTTTGCAATGCCCCAGCTACATTCCAAAGATGTATGCTGGCCATCTTTGATGGGTTAGTTGAAAAGTGTATGGAGATTTTTATGGACGATTTTTCGGTCTTTGGTCAATCCTTTGATAATTGTCTCGATAATCTTGACCAGGTGTTATCCCGATGCGTGGAAAAGAACTTAGTCCTAAATTGGGAAAAGTGCCATTTCATGGTAGACGAATGAATAGTTCTTGGCCACAAAATCTCAGCCAAAGGTATTGAAGTAGACAGGGCAAAAGTTGAAGCTCTCGAGAAGCTGAACTATCATAGGAATGTGCGTGAAGTTAGAGGTTTTCTTGGACACGTCGGTTTTTATAGAAGATTCATTAAAGACTTTTCCAAGATAGCCAAGCCCCTATCTACTTTTCTCAAAGAAGACATTGTTTTTAATTTCGATGACAGTTGCAAGCAAGCGTTTGAAGAGCTTAAAAGTCGATTAATTTCTGCACCGATTCTCATCTCGCCTGACTGGAATCTACCCTTCGAGCTTATGTGCGATGCATCAAACTATGCTGTTGGTGCAGTCTTAGGACAACGGATTAAAGGGAAATTCCAGCCTATCTATTACGCCAGTCACACACTGAATCCTACCCAAGTGAACTACACGACGACTGAAAAGGAACTACTAGCCATACTTCGCTTTGGACAAATTTCGTAGTTACTTGCTGGGTGCTCAAGTGATTGTCTGGACTGATCACGCTGCTTTGCGATATCTCATGACAAAGAAGGAGGCTAAACTGCGCT
Organism: Gentiana straminea; assembly: GCA_036785695.1. NCBI lineage: Eukaryota > Viridiplantae > Streptophyta > Magnoliopsida > Gentianales > Gentianaceae > Gentiana > Gentiana straminea. Next base: position 8,569,399 of record JAVUPR010000060.1, on the reverse strand, counting down.
TACTACGTTGGATACTGACCCTACTAGAGTTTGATGTCCAGATTAAAGACAAAAAGGGTAGTGAAAACGTAGTGGCTGATCATGTTTCGAGAATGTTGAATGAGGAAAAGGAAGACCCTGACGATATAGATCTTTACTTTCCTCTTGAGAATGTCATGCTGATAGACGATTGTGCTCCAGATGTTCGATGGTATTCTTCCATCGTCAACTACCTTCATTCCCAATATCTTAATCCGGAATTTTCATATCAGGAGAAGAAGAAATTCTTCTCTGATTTGAAAACGTTTGTATGGGATGAACCTTACCTCTTCAAGATTTGCAAGGATGGATTGCTAAGGAGATGTGTACCGAATCGAGCAACGTGACATTATTGAACAATGCCACGGTGGACCTACTTGGTGGTCACTTTGGTCCCCGGAAAACCGTTGCCAAGATCTTTCAATCTGGTTTCTATTGGCCCACGATCTTCAAGGATACGAAGCTTTCGTAAAGCTTGTGATAGGTGCCAACGAACCGGAGCTCTAACAAGGCGTTTTGACATGCCATTGAAGCTCATTCTTGAATGTGAAGTCTTCGATGTATGGGGGATTGATTTTATGGGCCCGTTCCCATCTTCCTGTGGTAATAAATACATCTTAGTATGTGTCGATTATGTATCGAAATGGGTGAAGGCTCAAGCCACTTCTCGCAATGATCATAAAACGGTCATGAATTTTCTAAAGAAGAACATCTTCGTGAGATTTGGATGTCCACGCGCCTTGATAAGTGATGAAGGTACACACTTCTGCAACTGACCGCTAGAAAAAGTACTTGAGAAATATGGTGTCCGGCATAAAAGTGGCACACCATATCACCCTATGACTAGTGGCCAGGTCGAGAGAAGCAATCAAAGCTTGAAGAAGATCCTGGAAAAAGTAGTCAACAGTCACATGAAGGACTGGAGTCTTAAATTGGATGATGTACTATGGGCATACCGAACTGCCTATAAGACCCCATGGGTACATCACCCTATCAGATGGTATATGGAAAACCATGCCACCTGCCAGTTGAGCTGGAGCATAGAGCATATTGGACCACTAAGTTCTTAAACTTTGATGCCAAATCATGTGGTGAACACCGACTACAGCAGTTGCATGAGTTAGACGAGTTTAGACTCCAAGCCTACGAGAGTGCCAGGATTAGTAAGGATAAGATGAAACTCCTTCATGACGCAAAAATCAAGAAGCGAGAATTTCAAGTTGGGGAGCAAGTTTTATTGTACAATTCCAGGTTACATCTGTTCCCTGGAAAGTTGAGGACACGTTGGTCTGGCCCCTTTGAAATTCTACAAATCATTCCTGGAGGTGTTTTAGAACTGAGAGGTCATGGTGACCAACCGTTCAGAGTGAATGGTCAAAGGTGTAAGCATTATATTGGTCAAACCAAAGAGAAGCCTTTGATTGTTCACTTCCTCGACATCCTCGGGTGTGGTACTCCTGAAGTCAATGAGTTTGACGAGTTTTCGCCCGATTTGTTTTCTGAGGATGACGGCAGTGGTCCAGTAGAGGAAGTTCTGGCCGGTAGTTGGGATATGGAAGAGTTTCACAGGGAGCAACAACTCAAGAGACGTCTGAGGAAGAAGAAGTCTACAATGGGGAGGATTAAAAGCGTTTGGAAAGCGATCAGAAGCTTGACCCCATGTGTTAGATGATGTTTCTGCAGCCACACTACTGATCAGAGCATACACGATGTAGTGGCTGGGAGAAAGGTTAAGTGGCCTGATCCAGGCTGAATTGAGAGATTGTCGAGCTAACGACATAAACCAAAGCGCCACTAGGAGGCATCCTAGATATCCTTTTCTATTTTAGTTACATTCGTTTTTGTTCTTTTCTTTGATTCATTTATTGTTAGCCTTAAGGCATTTCGTACTTTCGTTTGTATTTGACTTTACTATGCTTTCGATTTTCATTGTATTGAATGTTTTATCTTTTGATCTAATTCAGTTTTACCTTATCCTTTCGTTATCTTTCATTCCTTTCATTATGGTATAATTTCCCCGTTCTCCCCGAGATTTTCCCGTGTTTATCGAGTAGTGCAGGCATATTTCTAGCTGTTTTGTCGCGCTAGCGTTTACATCACGCTGACACGTTAGCCTTTTCATGCTCCGGCCTGACCAACGGTTCGAGTATCTGTTACAATCAGCTAAGTATTTTGTTTCTTTTTACGTTCTGCACAACCTGAGGACATGTTGTGGTTTAAGTGTGGGGGAGGGGGATAGTATTGTATATCTATCATTTGCTTAATTATATTATGATTCTATGCTGAAATGAGCTAAATTTTTCGAATTTTTCAAAGTTTTGTTTTGTCCCGAGTAAGCAATGCATATTTTTTCGGTTTTTATAGTCATTGATGTTGTATACCGTATGCTTAGTAAGTTAGTTGTTTCACCTGACATACCTTTCACGAGCCATACTGAACGATGAGCTAAATTATAAAGCTATACCCATTTGGATTAGTAATGTTTGATTATCTTATAAGTATCTTGTGCTTAGTGCTAACGTACATATCATGAGAATTATAATAGTTTGTGTTTATAGCCAGAGTATGACATACTATGAATATCTTAGGTTTGAATGTGATAAGCGAAACGTGACTATTGTTCTTTAAAAAGTATGTTTAAAAAACAAATATGATGAATTAATTGGGTGTGTCGGAAGCTGGTCGATGATTGGAGTGAGGTAGGGCGTATCACGAATGTCATATACCACTATGATGACCAGAAGCTCACGACAGTCAGAAAAAGATGTCTGATGATTGGAGTAAGGTAGGGTATATCTCGAATATCCTATTTTGTTATGACGGGCAAGAGCTCATTCTGATGTGTGTTTAAATGTGAAAGTTATTAAATCAACTTATATAAGGAATCTGGTATGAATGAGTAAAAGACTTAGTTATCGTCTACCTTATCCCCAGTATAAACTGACAGATATGTTGTAGGGATTGTCCTCTGAGTATGTCAGAAAGGTCCTAAATGTATTCTATCATCCTTTTCAGGATATGTTACGTTTTGTAGGGTGCATGTTATAAGTGTCAATTATTTCTAGTTTAAATGGGATATTGGCTAGTTGATTTGAATAAATTTCAAGTTTGGACTTAGTGGAAGTTTGCTATGGCTTTGCACACACACAGGGGTGAACCTCTAATTTATTGACTATGCGTTATATTTGCTGAAGTATCTATCTTTTCCGAGCCTTCATTTTGTTTTGTTTTGCTCGGGACGAGCAAAAGATAAGTGTGGGGGAGTTGTTTAGGGTGATTTTCTATGGTTTATAATGTTGTATTTCGTAATAATTTCCTCCATATTTATATTATTTTCATAGAAGTCGATTGTTTAATTGAATTATTGAGCAAGTGAGGTTTTAAATGATTCATTCGCAAAGTTGGTTGAACTATGTGTTCTTATTGTTGATTTTCTATTGATTTGAATGATATTACACTTTGCAATGTTTTTATTATCTTGTAGATACACGAAATTGGTTCAAAAGAGGATTAAAAGATGTTAAGGATCGGATTTATATGAAGAAAAAATAAATAAAGATGAAAATCGGATTTGAAGTCATTCTGGACGGGCAGCAGCAGCCGATTTATAGATCTATTGGCCGACATAGCCGATCGGATCGATTGGCCGACATAGATCTATAAATCGGCTGCCGACATAGCCGATCGGATCTATTGGCCGACATAGCAGCAGCCGACTTATTTTCCTATAAATGGTCGCGCTTTTAACACAATATTCAGACCCTAATTTATCTAGGCGGCCACAAGAACCCTAAGGGGCGATTTCCTTGTGGTTTGCACCGTTCTTCTTCAATTTTTATGCTTTTTAATTCTTAGATTAGATCCATTACTTTTATGCACTACATAGAAGCAATTCGAGTTGTTCAAGTGATGTTTAGAGGCTAAAGGCTTTTGGAACAAGCATTGTGAAGCCATCCTATCAACAATTCAGTTTTCGTCTTTGATTATTTTGTGAGTTTTTCTTATCAAAGTTGTATCTTTATTATGTTTACGTTTATCTTATGCAATTATATCGAGAGATGCTTGCATGTTTGATGTTTGATATTGATGAGAATCATGTTAAACCCTAGATCACCACAATAAATATTAGATCTTTGACCTAAAAATAACGAGAGTTGATTAGGTTGAATTTCTAGGTTGCTAGATTGAGAAATCTTACACCTTTGATTTGAAAGCATTAATCTTTAGGATCGAAAGATAAAAGATTGATAGGCGAACTTTTCTAAGAGATTAGGAGTTCATACTTTGTTAGGTGAATCACAACTTTGTTAAAAATCACGAGATAATCTAGATAGAAATTGATTGTTGTAGGATTGGTGGATCAATAGCTTGTTCGTTTGTTAAATTATTGATTAATCACTTGTGATCGTTTTGCCTAGTAAAGTTACAATTTTTATTGCACAATTAAGTTTAGAATAGACTTAGTTTAGTTATCTTGTTCGTAATCATATTTTCCTGGCTTTAGATCTCGATCTTCTGTCCAGTTTACTTTCGTCATTATCATTTTTAGCTTGTTACCTGTTAATTGTTTTATTTTGTTATAATCTTTTTAGTAGTAGTAATTCGTGACACCCTTAGGTTAGCTAATAAAAACTAGAATAAACAACCCCGATTCCCTGTGAGATCGACCCGGTATTAACCTCTATACTACGATCCCTGCACTTGGGGTATACCGGATTTATAATTTATTACTTGTTGTTTTCCGTTGATAAAATCCGAGACAGCTCTTCATACAAGATCTACATGGTCAGTTCAAGTTATCACAGACTTGCCTGAAGTCTAACTTATATAGTCTTGACTTATTCTTCATAAACTGAGTTTGAACCCTCAGTTCTTCTGTCTTCAATAACTGAGTTTGAACCCTCAGTTCTTCTGTCTTCAATAACTGAGTTTGAACCCTCAGTTCTTCTGTCTACTGTGTAAGTCAACTGAGTCTATTCCCTCAGCGAACTTACCTATTACAGATTTTCCTTGGTGCGTTCTAAGTCAGTTTTCCAGTTTCTTATAAAATCTCAGTTTACCTAACTTCCAGTTTCTCGTTTTCTCAGTTCACAACCTAGAACTATTACAGTGCTTGTCTGATTTAACTTACACAAATATCAGACACTATTCAATCATATACATTGATATCTAGACATCTTTTTGCTTTGCACTATAACAGCTAGTTATGACACTTCATCAATGGGGTCTAAAAACAATAACTGAATAAGTGATGAATCATCATCAAAACGTAAATTTTATTTCCTACAATAAATATTTCGAAATTATATGTATCAATATACATATTTAATTAATCAACATAATTAATATCTTGTATTATATTTATTCATAATAAATAAATACCACCATATTAATTTACCACTATAACCTTTATAGTGCGAGATAAATTCTTTCCTTATTTGGTTATCATCTATAACCACATTTTAATCCGGCTAGATGTTCATATGTGTGTGACCTGATAGGCTTCCGAATATGTTGGCCGTAGACACAAAGTGAAATTACGAAAATGACCTTCATGCCTAACGATCACGGGATAGCGTCTAGCAACACACCGTGACCCTCAATCATCGGAAGAGTCAAATGCAATGACTACTACCTTCATGTGAAACAGTTACTATGTAAATTACAATCCTATCGCTGTAATAATATCCACATGGTTGTACGTCGAGTGTCAAATATTAACGACCATATTTTATAATCTGGATATCAAGCTCTGTACGTAACTCATTTACTTCCACTTTGCAAAGATTCACGAGAGTAAGACATTCCTTATAAGAAGGCCTTTCGGATATTCACCCCACTGATAGGGTACGCGATTTCCAACGACCAAACATGTATACTACGCATGCTTCAGTATCACACCCAATCACTACCGCATGGTCGCCCCGTGGCTAGGGGAAACATCAATAGTGTCAAAGCATGACAATCCACACCGTGATGCCATGTAGACTCCGGTCCTAAGGATAATTACACAACTACCACATAGTGTTACACTTAACGGTGTAAGTGGGTCAGTCTAACGTACGCATTCTCTAATACACGTCCACGTACAATCCAAGTGTCTCTACACTTTGATAGACAAGATCTATCCCTGCCCTTAATGACAGAAGACATCTAACACGTGCTAGCCTGTTTATACTAACAATGCCATGTTTAATAGTACATCAGCCTAGAGACATTTAAGCATCAAACTTATTAAAGTGATTAGAGATCTCATCAACTAGAATCACCTATCATGGTTTCTCTATCACAGTTTAACACTAAGGACGTTATCATATAACAATTCACAATTGGTTCTTTAAAAGAACAAATATATGACAACAGAAAACCATTTTATATATGTATAAACATAAAGAAATAGTATAAATGATCCGACCTGGTCGGATCCGGTCCAACCCGATTGGGTTTAGGACACTATTTCAACAATCTCCCACTTGGCCTAAAACCAATCACTCACACACACAAGACCAAGTTGAAACACAAGAATCTCATTCAATACTCGCAACCAGCTCTAGCCATGAATGGATCGCTATCCGTGGGGACTCATACTCTCTTCATATCATGTTCCAAATGACCAAGTCAAATGGAACCGCCTCAACACACACACGAATCTCTGACGAGACCCTGGTCCTTGCTTCAAGCAATGAATCCACTTACTATATCAGCTATATAGAAAAGGTGGGAGAAGCACACAAGGTTCAGGTATGAACCATCTAGATCCATGTACTTCTCCCGCTATGCCTTCAAGGCAATACTGTGTTTGGCTCAGTTGTAGAATTTGCAGTGACACATAGCCTAGAACATTTCCAGCACACTTTATCACTTAATCAAAGTGTCTGCAAACCCAGACTGTAGCTCCCACTCACCTTCATAATACGTCTGTATAACTATATTATCTGATCCCAAGTTTCGATAAACTAGGAACTCTTCCTTAACTTGTTTGAGGATATTCTCAACATTCACTAGATTTACTCTCATACTTACTCATGACTCTTCATGAAGTATGAACATCTGACATAACTCTTATGATGGTTTCTATCGCAGTAGCAAAGAAAACCTTCCATAATCATCATATTTCACCTCATCTTTAGGACCAACGTCCTAACATAGATAGATCTTGAGAACACCGTCAGCAATATCTCCTTTAACGATCTATGCTAAACTCTTTTAGCATCACATCCATATAGGTAAACTATAAACTAACAGCAGTTAAATCTATCACTATAGAATCTTATTTCCAAATATAAGAACTGCCAATCCAAGTGCTTTCGTAAAGAGCTTGAACTACCAAACATTAATTGACTGTGACATGGGGTGATGATTCCCGAGAGAGATATCCAATACCTTGCTCAAAAATCATAACACACTCCCACTATCCATCTTGCACATTGGGCATATTCCTTCTTTTGACTAAATCAAACTCTTTTGATTATCAAACAAAGAAATCATCTAGAGAAACTTTTTTGATTCTATAAATGGATCTCGTGGGCTCACATATCATGTTATCGTCTATGAACATCGAGCTGTTTGCCCAACGTCTTCAACACTATCATATAGCCATGATATCAAGTTATAACAAGCATCGTCTTAATAGAACTGGGCTCAGCTAGCGGCATAAAGATAATTACAAGGTGTACACCCCGTACCCTTCAGCTGTCACTATAGCCTTATGGTAATAATATTACTCTCCGCCTTTCCCTCTTGTTTTATAGGATGTCCGACGGTGAGTATTCTTTGAAGGGCGGCTCTTATGAAGATCAATAGGTGTTTGATTATGCATAGGATGAAGTGGAGGATTACCCTTCTAGCCCTGAGGTGGTCGCTAAGGATGACCTGGCTGATGAGTTGGCCGAGATGGAGGCCGTTGCTCAAGTAGATGATGACCTTTTTGATATCGACATTTTTCTTCCCGATCCAAGGTCGCGATGTAAGAAGAGTCGCAAAGAAGCCACCCGTAGTCGGGGTGAAGGAACTAGTACTAGCGCCGCTGAAGGTGATGAGGATTCTGATGGCGAAGATCAGGCCGCTGAAGTCAGTACTAGCGGAGCCGCTGGGGGTGATGATGTAACTTTAGCTGAGGACACCACTCTTCATGAGCTGATGGGCTCAAGTGAAGATGAAAATGCGCCCTTACCCTGTAAGCTCGCTTGGCACGTCCCTAAGAAACCCAAGGGGAAAAGGGATCCAAAGCCAACAACTATCGCCGAGGTGGCGTCGAAAGTGAAAAATCCCAAGCCCAATAATCCGGAGGCGCTGAGAGAGTTTGCCCTCCAGGCTGAATATGAGAAAGCTCTGGAGGAAGAGTGGGCTCGGGTTAGATTTTTTAGATCAAGCGGGGACGGCGGTCTAATCACTTGACCGGACCATTATGACTCATTTAGTGCTAACAGGCCTGGGGTCTGGGGGTGTTACAAAATGGTATTAAAAGCCGACTATCAGACGGAACTATGCACTGCACCCCGCGACGGTGTAAGGATGGCCTCTGTTACCTCTGGTAGGGACGAAACTGGGACAAGTCTTGGTCGTCCAAAAGAGGATGCTAGTCCTTTATTGGGGGGAGAATGTAAAGTCCCACATCGGTAAATAGTAGAATGCTCACCCCATATAAGTGTGAGACATAAAGGTCATGTCAACTCGGGTTAGCCCTTTTAGACTGAGCGAGGACGGCGGTCTAAGCAGTTGACCGGACCATTTATTACTTATTTAGCGCTACCAGGCTCGAGGTCTGGAAGCGTTACAATATAGAAGAATTTAAAATAGTCTACTGCGCCTGGTGCGGGAGCGTAACAATATAGAAGAGTTTAAAAGATTGTCAAAAGGGAAGAGTTTATAAGAAGAAAGAACTTGCCAGTAATGAGAAGAGCAAGATTAATGATGAGGATGAAGCAGCCCAGCTTTGCCATTTTATCAAGAAGCAGTGGTTCAGATATATATTGTTTGTGTACAGACTTTCCTAATTGTCAGGACTATTTATAGCAGTAATTTTCTTTATCGACAATCTGATTTTAACATGATTAAAAATATATATATAGAAAATGAATGTGACAAAAAGAATTCGGTGATTTGAGTTTTCGTTATAGCTTGGCCAGAAAAGAGTCGGTTGAATATTTCTCATTCCTGCATAAAGAACGTGCTATGAGTTGAGGGAAATTATTTCTTATTTTTTCCAGCATAATAAAGTACAGGATTATCTTCTACCAAAACAAAAAAAAAAAACAGGATTTTCAATAGTTGACAATGACCGGGCCAGACTTAGCCTATATCGTCAACAATTAATAGTGATATGTCAACGATATGAGCTTAAGCTTATCCCAAGTGGTTAGCCACCTGCGTTTTACCCTGGCCTCAGTGGGAGGACCAGGGTTCGATTCCCCCATCCCCCATTCCCTTCTTTTCGTTTCAGGAAAAAAAAAAAGGGCGTAATATATTTTTATATAATTGATTATTATTTAAGACCTATTAATTTTTATGGGCCTCATAAAGATCAATGGTGTAAAAGTACTTTGTGACACGTTAAAATCATTGAAAAACAGTGCAATTCATCCACAAAATTGTTATAACGGACCGTAGGGATTGTCAAATCTAATTGCAACAATCAAGAATAAACAAGAAATAATAAATCACATAAAAACAATAACTTAGGATTTAACGCGGTTTCCGACAATGTGCATACTAGTCTACTAGCAAAAACGAAGAGATTATATTATCACTGAAGATTTTTCAGACTCTTGCAACTGCTTCTGCAATTGAATTAGGTTACAACATATGCGTATTTATAGTCACAGAATCTTAGACGTAGCCGCCATAACGACACACTAGCAGACTGACTAAAATACCCCATATGTGATTACAACAGCTTAGCTGACTATCACTAGACGTTTATAACCAAAACAGGAACGGAAAACCCATGCAGACGTGTTCACCAAGTAAATACTCGAGAACGACTCGGCTTAGCGTACCCGGACTTAGCGCTTTATCACTCGCGACTACGTAGCCGACTCCACCCACCGACTACGTAGCCGACTCCACCCAGCTGACTAACGGGATTCCACACAGATTCAACTCAGCAGATACATCCTGCTGACCCACAGACTTAGCTACATAGTTCATGTCACTTCTAAAGGCAAAAAAGTGGGTAACATAATAGTTGGGGAAATAGATTGATCCAAGAAGGGTTTGCAAGGGCTTGGTGCTCGAGTTCTACCATGTTTAGAAACCTCGTAGCCCACAGCGCTTGGTGCTCGAGTTCTACCAGTAATTGACATGCTTTTCCAAAACCTATCATATATGGTGACATCCTAATAGTGGTCCTATAAGATGTCCTGTACGCCCAAAGAGCGTCATCTAATTTCAAAGACCAATCCTTCCTCGTGGGATTCACAGTCTTCTCTAAAATCCTCTTAATCTCTCTATTCGTGACTTCTACTTGTCCACTCGTCTGGGGGTGATATGATGCTGCAATCTTATGCCTAACCCCATATCTCATCATCAACTTTTCAAACAACCTATTGCAGAAATGACTCCCTCCGTCACTAATTATGGCTCTGGGCACTCCAAACCTCGTCAAAATGTTTTTCTTAAGAAACCTCAGGACAACCCTGGCATCAGTAGTAGGTGAAGCTACGCTTCCACCCATTTGGAAACATAATCAACAACTACCAAGATGTAACGATTTGATTCCGACGATGTGAAAGGACCAACAAAATCAATTCCCCATACATCGAATAACTTCACTTCTAAGATACTCTGCAGTGGCATCTCATTCCGCTTAGAAATATTACCGGTCATTTGACAAGAATGACAGGATCTTGTAAACTCGTAAGCAGATTTATGAATTGTAGGCCAATAGAATCCACACTGCAATACCTTTGCTGCTGTCTTGTCTGGCCCGTATTGACCTCCAGCTTCTCTAGCATGACACATGTGCAAAATACTTGGAATCACATCATCATGGACGCATCTCCTAAGAATGGCATCAGGGCACAACTTGTATAGGTAGGGATCATCCCAATGATAATGCTTCATATACGTGAAAAACTTCTTCTTATCCGCATTATTGAATTCTGGAGGTAGGTATCTTCCTGCTAGATAATTCAAAATATTGGCAAACCAAGGATATACCTTGCCCATTCTTGATGTATGTTGTCGGGACTGAGATTCAACTCGAGCTACCACTGAGAGGCAAAAATTTGTTCATCAGGAAAGCTCTACCTGATCTCAGTCGGTTGCTCTTCTTCCAGCAAAGTTAATCTTGACAGTGATCACCACCGGTTCTCGCATCCCTTTTTATCTTTAATCTCAACATCAAACTCTTGTAAGAGTAGAATCCATCTCAACAGCCTCGGCTTGGAGTCTTGCTTGGTTAAAAGGTATTTCAAAGTTGTGTGGTCAGTGAACACAGTGACTTTCGATCCTATCAGATAAGGTCGAAACTTGTAAAATGCGAAGATGACAACTAAGAGCTCCTTCTCTGTAGTCGCATAATTCCTCTGGGCACTGTTAAGGGTATGACTGGCGTAATAGATAGGTTTAAATATTTTATCCTCCCTTTGTCCTAGGGCTGCTCCAACTGCCGTGTCACTTGCATCACACATAAGCTCAAAAGGTTTATTCCAATCCGGGGCTACCGAATTGAGGCGGTTATAAGCATTTGCTTCAATGTGTCTAATGCTTTCTTGCACTCTTCTCCAAATAAGAAAGGTACATCCTTCACAAGTAAATCCGTCAAAGGTCTAGAAACTTTAGAGAAGTCCTTAATAAACCTCCTATAAAATCTCGCGTGGCTTAGAAAGGCTCGCAACGTATTTAAGTTTGTTGGAGGGGGTAACTTCTCTATTACCTTTATCTTTGCCCTATCAACTTTCATTCATTTCTTCGAAATCTTATGACCCAACACTATTCCTTCTGTAACCATAAAATGGCATTTTTCCCAGTTAAGTACAAGGTTGGTCTCTTCACATCTCTTTAGCACTTTACTCAAATTGTCCAAGCATTTATCAAAGCTATTTCCAGGGGCAATATGGATCTGATAGTAACCAGAATATCCATCTAAGAAATAATAAAACGCATGACCGCTTAATCTTTCTAACATCTGATCAATGAATGGTAGGGGCAAATGATCTTTACGAGTTGCATCATTCAGTTTCCTAAAGTCTATGCAAACTCGATGTCCAGTAATTAGTCTCACAGGGATTAATTCATCAAACTCATTAGGTTGTACATTGAATCCTCCTTTCTTGGGTACCACATGAATCGGGCTTACCCATTCATTGTCTACAATTGGGAAAATGATTCCTGTTAGTAATATCATCTGCAGCGGAAGCGATTTAAGGATCTAGATCTATAAAATACACATAATAAAATAATTAGATCTACATCTACAAGGGGGTTGTAGAACATACCTCTTGGATCTCAAAATCCAAGTTGAAGAACCGCAATAGAAAGAACGAACAAGGTGTGAAGAGCACCACGATCTTCCGTACGTGTGATCCAAGCAACTCCCGGTGGAAGGAAATTCTCGTCTCGAATCCTTCCGATATGCTGCCCGGAAAAATCTCCAAGATTTTTCCCCAACCCTCTTGGCCGAAATTTCTTCCTCCTCTCTAAGAGGTGGAACTCGAAAATGTTGTGTGTATTAAGCCTTGGAAGAACTCTCTTTATATAGGAGAGTAAAACTTAGCCTCCAAGGATTTAATAATTAATACAAAATCAATTATAATAATCCTATTAAATAAAAGATAATCTCATAATATTCTAGAACAAATCTAGAATAATATTTATCTTTATTTCTTTCCATAAATATTTATCCAATAAATATTTTATGCACATGTCTTATTAATACACAAGAAAACAATTTCTTGTTCCATAATAATAAGGGGGGCGAAATTTACATATATTGACCTAGTCAATATTAATTTTGCCATTACACAATAATTGGGCCAAGATTATGGAAAATGTCTTTTCCACATATTTAATTATTTAGCCCAACTAATTTAATAGTCCACTAAACAATTAATTCACATATCGTTTTAATAAAGTCCAACAAGAACTAAATTAATATTATTAGGATTCGACGTCCGAGAATAGCTATGCTATATTAGGAGGCACGTCGGGGACCATGGACTAATAATCGCCGGCTCCGATAAATCAAATAAATAATTATCTTACGTCGAATAATTATATTCGATAAATCAATCACAGAATATGCCACCATAATCCCGTGATCGCACTCCTCGATTATGAGATTATATTTATCTCCTCACGAGAATAATAATAAGCGTCCATTGATATAATCATTACATATGGATTAATCCTCCATAGATCGTTCATTCTAAATCGGGAAGTTACCGTTAACCCTTTTTAGAACCTCTTATCCTTATTTACCATTAACCCCCTAGTGATTAATTAATTCATACAACTCACCGGTAGCTAATCGTGTAATATGAACTCCATGGATCGATCAGCTTCTAGGATTAACAAATAAGGGAACTGTCTATCTACTTCCGTAAATGGAAGGAATGGATTCCGTATCCGTGATAACACGGACTACTCACTCAATCCAGTACAATGCCAATATGGGGTAATTCGGACCACGTACTCGGTGTAATCCTTAACCGTCAAGTCAAACTTCATACTGATTCAAGCAGTTGACTGTGATCACCTCAGGATTATCCATGTCAGCCTTTCAGGGACATTCCCTCTAGGTAAGACAGACTAGGTTCACAACCTGGTTGTCACTGATGGAATCTAATTCAGATATTATGGCTCCTAGCCATATCTCTCAACCTTGCCTTTCAAACATTCCTTTATAAGTCGTGAGATATTCATTCATCAAGATGAACATACCAGCAGCCCTTTTGGGCTTGAGGTTATCAACATACTTACAGAACTTTTGTGCGCACTGAGCAGTGTTCTACACCTCATCGCTATGCGGTGTGTGCTCATGTTCCAATGGTTGAATATATCTTCGTGGTTCTCAAACTCTTTTGAGATTTACTCCCAATGTTTCTTTTGGAAGAAACACTTCCTCTAGAAGACAGTATGTTTGGAGACAAACACCTTTTGCTCCACGGACGAGTAAATTATATCTAGCGTACTTGTTAAGATATTCCACAAAGTTGCATATGTCGTACTAGGCTCTAAACCTTTCTGACTCTGCCTATGACAACTTCAAATCATCGGTTAAGATAGATTCGACTTTATCCTCTTCCATATCTAATATGGAATTTATTCAACCTTTATTTTCGGAACTCGGTTAAGTATAAGGGCTCTATCCCGAAACGGGTAAGGGATACTTCGCATGGCTTGTGTCACACCTTTATCATATAAAGTGTTGTTTCCATTTTGGAAACACAATCTAATTGTGTATCCCAAAGATGGTATCCTTCAAGGGAAGAATCTTATTCCTTATCAAACGACTTCTGAAACACCCTTCAGGTATTAATTGCTTCAATCCAATTGAAGATTAATTCCTAATTAGCTCATCAATCTCATATTCGTACTAGCCCGAACTTTTCAGGCTTTCCGAATTATGCACTTCACTGGGTACACTTGACTATTTCTAAAAATAGTCGTAGAGATTAATAAACAATTATTTGTGGCATTAATTGTGTTGGTCCCTTGAAAAGGCTTTAGTTAAGTTTAGAGGGGGGGTGAATAAACTTAACACTTAAAACTTTGGAGTTAACAAATTCGCAACTTCGGCGGCCCGTCGATACTTCGCAGTCCGTCGAGACCTCGCAGCTCCGCCGATAAACGTAGTCTACCGACGGTTGATTTTTTGCTGAATTTGTGCAAATGGAATAATATCAAAATTAAGCCTTGTTACTTGTTGTTAAATATGTTACTAAGTATTAGATACTCGCAGTAGTGTATATGTGTGATTTCGGTTGCTAGATTCAGCAGGTTGATATGGATAAAGACTAGATACACCCTATCACCTCTGCCACTTCTTCCACCTCTTCCTCCTCTGTAATTTGCCCTTAAGGCTCTGACTCTTGCCTCCCAAAATTTCAAACTCAAGAAAGAGTTAAGGCCTTCATGAAATCCCATATCATGGTAAGGTCTCCTTCTGTTATAAAATTCTTTCTTGTATTGTGACAGAGATCATCGCTGAGTTGAACTCGCCAGTGTGCAGGTCTCCCGAAAGCATTTGTATCATCAATCCATCTTTTCGTGCAAAGAGTCTTGCGTGCCTCCTTTCTTAGCTCGATTTGCCCTCTTCCCCCTTAGTGACATCATCAACAAAACGGGAGATGAGGCCATGAATACCCTCCCGTGATACAATCACTCTATGCAATTGGCCTTCCATGGTTCCAGGGCTTCTAGTATCAATGGTAGTGATCCTAGATTGCAATGTCTCCTCCAAATTCTGTTGATCCTTTCGGTGAGTTTGGGATCGTGCATAGCAGTTGTTGTGCGTGTGCAAGCGCTCGGCAGTTTAGGAGCTTCAGCAAGCTTGTCAAGTTTCTCATGTATAGAAAGAAGTTGGTCTTTTAGAGACTTGTCTTTGGCTTTATTTCCAACTTTGATACCCTTGACATCTAGTATCAAATCATTCATAGCATTTTGAGTAGATGCAAAGTTTGAAGCAACTGTATCGAGATTGTCCGTTATCATTTACCATCTTCATCGCTTCTTCAAATCTTTGTTCTTGCTCGTCTAATTGAGTTCTTAACTCGTTGCATGTCATTTCTTACGCTCTTAACTCATTGACAACTTCAATTGGCACTCCACTAGTCATTCTACTATCGTAGGTCCATCGACAGAGCTCCTCAACTATATATTGTGCCTCGTTGTCTACCGATGACCATTGCTTTACTCAAATCTCTCCCAAGAGGGAGGTCCTTCCTCAACCATTGCACCAAGAATGTCTTCCATGACCGGATCTTGTGCAGTTCCTCAAAGACTTCTTCTTGTCCAAAAATTTGAAATTCTTCATCACCGTAGTCATAATCCAAAGAAATGTTCTTCTTGATTAACACCAAGCAATTTCGCGATTATCCTTCCCTACAAAGGGTCTTGGCTCCGTAAGGCTCCACTACAAAGAAATTTCCTCAAGAACAATGCAGGGGTTTCCTCCAAACCCAAAGTTTGTTCCAACCCGTGTCCATGTGCCGTTTGAGACTCGCATCCCGTACCTCCCGTTCCAACCTTTTCCAGTGTCCGTTTGTACCCCAAAGAACTCCGTACCTCCTCTTCAATTTCCCGTGGATTAAAGATATTGGTATTATCCACTTGGAAACCTTCGCATGACCAATCTTGTGCGTGATGATGGCGCTTTAGTAAGAGTGCCTTCAATGTCAAATCCATCTTGATATTCAATGGATTCCTCGTAACTAGCACTTGGTTCACTAAAGTCGTGGCCTTTTCCCCGATCCAAATCAACAATCTGTTCATCTTCAAAGTTGTCCAAAGAGGCTCTACAACATGAAATGTAGCAGATTCATCAACTAGCCTACCATCACTCAATGTAATTCCCTCATTGATCAATGCTTCTAGATCATCCATGGTGAGATCCCGTAGATCCTCATCCATTTCTTCGCCCCGCCGGCCCTCGCGCAGACTTACCAAGCACCGGTGGATCGTTGTGCAGTGTGGATCATTTATCAATGCAAATTCCCACCGGGTTCTCCCGGTCCCGAGGGGAAATCTCCCCTCGAGTCGATGATGAGGAAGAATCATCATCTCCATCTCTTGGATCTCCGAACTTAATACCCTCCTCCTTCGTTGCTCATCAAATAGATCCATCACCGGATTGCAAAGCAGGTGGTATCAACCAGATCCAAAGCAAGTTCTCCACTCCCAACTTGTTAAAAGCCCATTCCTCAAAATCACTCATAGTTCAAGAAATGGCTTTTGTTTCTTGTAGAAACCAAACTTCCATTGAAAATAATCAAGCAATTTGTCAAGTTTGGGATCCACAGATTCTTCGCTTTTCTTCCTCTCTTTCACATGCCTTTCAAAGGGCATGAAGGATCTCCTAGGGAGCAGTTTTCTTCAAGTGGCTTGTTGACCTCCAAAGGTTCCAACAAGCGTACTCATGGTCTCTTCTACGTATGTTTGAAAGTCAAGCAGTTGTCGTGATTGTGTAGTTGTACCTACTACTTCCATCCGTATCACACTTGATTCCCCCGACTCACATGCTCATCGCCAGGTTAGCAGCAGATCGCTCTTCCCCCGAACTATTGCCAAACTTGCAGTGGTCTTCAATCAAGTCTTCAATCACCTCTTCAACTACCACAAAGAAGTTCGAAGATTGCCGTGGTTCTTCAAAGATTGCTCAACAACAACCCGTGCAACTTCGCAGATTCACCAATAACATCTTCTACAAGAAGTTCTCTGCATACAGAGACCGTCGTGATTCTTCAACAGATTGCTCAACAACAACCCGTTCACTTCCGCTTGACTTAATAACCTCATCGTGTGAGGAATCACCGATTACAACTCGGTGGAATAATAGTTAAGGGCTCACCTCAACAAATTCTTCTTCTTCTACCGACGCCTCTTCTTGGACTTTTTGTTTTTCCAAGATTCTCAATTCTTTTCCTTTGCCATACTTCTTCTTTTTGGCAACCTCCTTCATCCTCTTGGATAGGGGTTCATCATCATCATCATCATGTCCAAGAGATTTTCTCTTTCTACTATCTTCTTTCTCGTTGTTTTGTCGAATTTCAACAATAGTTCTTCTTGCAATGCCTACAAAAGCAGGTCGCAACCTCCACTTGACCCTCGCACAGACTCTAGCCTCAGTGCCGTTTCCTTTCTTGTTCTCTTTGATTTCAAGATTTCGTAATCTTCCTAACATCGCACTCTTTCTCTTTCCAAATAGCTTTCTTTGGTGCAAAGAGGTTTGATGGATATCTTCTTAGTTTGCCGAACTCGCTCACCACCAAGATCACCGTCATCTCCATCATCATTATCACCAAGCAGCTCTCCAAAGAACCTCTTCATCATCATCTAGTCCAGAATCGCATGATCAATCTCCTTCTTGTATCCGGACCGATTTATGTCAACCGGTTCAAGATCGTAGAACCTCCAGATGATTCAAAGGGTCCGAACCATCAAACCTGGGGTAAGGCCTTTGATTTCCTTTTCTTTAATTTGTCCTCCTTGGCTACTTTCTTCATATAATGAATGAAATAACCACCCCAATCAAATTTCATGCTTCGCAAATGATAATCATCGCCTCTATCTTGGGTCCCGATAGAGTATCCATACCGCCAACTAGCCCAAGTATGTTCTTTGCAATGAGCTTGCTCAAACAGATCGTATTCATTACCAATGTTTTTGCAATTGATGCCTGGTACCGATTTGATAGTTGCATTTGTCTTGATCTGATCTACAAAAGCCATCTTGTCCAATCCCATAGCTTCGTGATTGATCGAACCATCAACAACTTCTTCAAAACCAAACACTTCTCTCACAGACGGAGGAGATTACAAGCTCCTCACCATTCACAAGTGGTTTTGAATGCTTCAGCTTCCTTCTTCTATAACAATATTCTTCCGTAAATCAATAACATTGGTGTATGATATCGTTTCTAATCTCGATATTGAGTTTGTTCTCCGTGCCCGCAAACCTTCTTATTCTTCGACCTATATTAATGGCCGCTTCCGTTCGTTTGCATCAACAACATAGCCTCTTACACTTTGGCTTGATTCGATTTGAACCTCAATCTTTTCCGCCATTGAAATAAGAAAAAGATGAAGAAAAATTGCTCTCAAATCTGTGTTCACACGATGTAGATTTTGCAGAGATAAAGCAGAAATTGCAAGTGGAGAAATTGCTGTATAACAGTCTGATTTTATAGACAGTGGGTAGTTGAAGCTGTCACAGCACGTACATTGAGGTAACCACGATTAAATCTGATTAAATGCTGTCTTGACACGTGGCCCATTACTCCTCCATAACGTTTGTAACCGTTGGATGGTTTGACTGTGGTAATAAAAGATAGAATAAATATCCCGCCAAACTGCTTTTTGACTTAAATAACTTTGACCGAGTAAAGTTCCCTCCAACAGATAAACCTCGCGAGGTGCCCTCAAGAATCCGTCGATAAGTAGGCTTCAAGCACCGCCGATAAAAGTACTCGCCGATCCTTGTTTTCTTCTTGTTTTGTTCAATTGATAATACAAGATGAGGTTTAATACCAATGACTAATCTGTCAAGTGAGCTCACCCAAAATGACAAAGACCAATCCCCTTGGCAACCTCATTTGCTCAATTGTCCAAATATAAGTACATGGAATTGTTGATACCAATGACTAATCTGCTAAGTGAGCTCACCCAACATAGCAAAGACTAATCCCCTTGGTGAATTCCAAGACACCGCCGAATATCACTCAATCTTTATGATTCCAAGTTCGCCCCTTAATTTAGCAAATCTTTCACCGTCAAGAGGTTTAGTGAAAATATCAAAAGTTGATCTTCGCAGGGATGTATAGAACCACCACATCTTTCTTTTCAACATGATCTCTTATAAAATGATGCCTCACATCAATGTGTTTGGTTCTTGAGTGCAAAACAGATTTTCTCGTGATTGCAATTGCACTTGTGTTATCACACATAATTGGAATTTCCTTTTCTTCAATTCCATAATCCCTTAATTGTTGTCTTAGCCATAGTACTTGTGCACAAGAACTTCCAAAGAAGAATGTATTCACTTTCAAAGAAGTGGAAGTTGAAATAGAATTTCGTTTCTTGCTAAACCAGAGACCCGCCTATTTCCCATTAACCGACATTGTGTTCCCGTTGTGCTTTTTCTATCAATCTTGCATCCAAGATAATCGTAATCCGAGTAGGATATAACTTTGAAGCTTCCTTCCTTGGAGTACCAAATCCCTACTCCCAATGTCTCTTTGAGATACTTGAGAACTCTCTTAACCGCACCTAAGTGACTTTCTTTAGGCTTAGATTGAAATCTTGCACAAACACCTACAAAGAAAGGATATATCAGTCCGCCGGCAAGGAGGTACAAGCAGATCGCCTATCATCCTTCCGTATAAGGTCCGATCAACATCTTTGCCTTCTTTATCTTCATCCAATCTCGATGTTTGTACTCATAGGAGTTGAATTCTTAGGCTATTTTCCATACCAAACTTCTTCAAAGAACTCCTTGGTGTACTTGGTTTGATGAATGAAGATTCCATCATTCACTTGTTTGACTTGCAATCCCAAAAAGTAATTCATTTCTCCCATCATACTCATTTGGAATTTGCTCTTCATTAGATTTGCAAACTTTTCACAAAGTAAATCATTCTCGAACCAAATATTATGTCATCCACATAAATTTGTACCAAGCAGGTGCCGTCCCCTTCACCGATTCTCGAAAAGAGTCTTGTCAATGGTGCCTTTTGTGAAACCATTGTCTACCAAGAATTGAGATGTAGTCTCATACCATGCTCTTGGTGCTTGTTTCAATCCATAAAGTGCTTTGTTGAGTCTATACACTTTATCTTCTTGATCTTTAACTTCAAATCCAGGAGGTTGCCGAACATACACTTCCTCCTCTAGATCCCATTCAAAAATGCACTCTTGACATCCATTTGATATACTTTGAAGTTCTTATATGCAAGCATGTGCTAAGAATAATCTGATAGCTTCCAATCTTGCAACAGTGTGCATAAGTTTCATCAAAATCTATTCCTTCTGCTTGAGAATAGCCTTTTGCAACTAGTCTGGCCTTATTTCTCACAATGGTACCCGATTCATCAAGTTTATTTCTGTATACCCACTTAGTACCAATGATATTTGCATGACTTGGCCTTTCAACTAGTGTCCAAACTTGATTTCTTTCAAATTCATTTAATTCTTCTTGCATAGCAATTATCCAACTGGATCCGAAATTGCTTCTTCAACAACTTTAGGTTCCATTTGAGATAGAAAACAAGTAAACATAGCTTCCAAGCTTGTCTTCTAGTCCTCACACCTTGCCGTACATTGCCAATAACTTGTTCAAAGCAGGTGATTCCTTAACCATTGTGGATTTTGGTTATTTTGATTTTCGTGAACATCATCTTCGCAGGGTCTCGCTCGTAGTTTCTTCTACAGGGGGTCGTTGCAGATCCTTGAACCGCTTCGCTTGTTGCATCGCACATTGTATGTCACAGGGTGTTCAAGCAGGGGCAAGATCGTAAACTTTCAAGTCATTGAATCTTTCCAAAACTTCAACACAATCTGGATCGTGACTTGTTGATTCTTAGCAGTTCATGATCTTCATCTTCCATTCCAAGAACTTAGGTTCATCAAACACAACATGGATTGTTTCTTCATGTTTTAGTGACCTCTTGTTCAAGCACTTAATGCTCTTCACCGACCGAAGAATATCCCAAGAATATGCCTTCATCCGATTTAGGTTGGAATGTTTTCAAATGAACTTTGTGATTTAGAATAAAACATTTACTTCCAAATGGATGGAAATAGGATATGTTGGGTATCCTTCCATTCCAAACCTCATAAGGTGTCTTCAAGCCTTTTGTTTATTGAAGTTCTGTTTTGTGTGTAGCATGTCGTATTTACCGCTTCAAATTTCAATATCTTTCAGTAGCAATGCTTCACAAATCATTGTTCTTCCCGCTTCCTTTAATGTCCTCGTTTCTTCTTTCAAAGAACCCCATTTTGCCGAGGTGTACCAAAGAAGAAGCAAGTTGATGTAAGACACCATTCGTTCACAATATTCTCTTATAACTTTGTTGAGAAATTCAAGACTCGATCCGATCTTATCTTTATGACTCGTTAAACTTTTCTCATTTTGTAATCTCTTCAAAAGATTAGGCATGCTTTGAAGTGTTTCACTTTTCTTGTTCATAAATATCACCCAAGTGTATCTAGAAAAATCATCCACAACTACTAAGGTGTATTTCTTTCCCGTTACACTTGTTGGAGTTATTGGTCCAAAAAGATCCATATGCATAAGCTCCAACACTCTCGTTAGTTGATTGTTTAGTCTTTGACTTGAAACTTGACTTTATCTCGTTTACCTTGCCGACATGCATCACATATAGCATCCTTCTTGAATGTGATCTCGTGTAAACCAATCACTAACTTCTTTTTCACCAACCGATTAATATCATCAAAATTCAAGTGATTTAACTTCTTGTGCCATAACCAATTGAGTTCGATTTGGTATGCACAATCAGCAGTGTTTCGGAACTCGCAAGAGACCAATCCACAACATACATGTTCTCGTTGCCTTCTACCAAAGAAGTACAACTTGATCACCTCTTTCACTAATGACAATACAATTGTTTTTGTCAAAAGTGACCTTGTATCCCATATCACGTAATTGTCCAAAGGCTCGCCAAGTTGTAGTCCAAATTCCTCCACATATGCCACATTCTTGATTGTAAGTCCATTTCGATAAGTGTGCCATATCCTCTTGTATATCCAGTGTATTTTTGTTGCCAAAATTCACCCTTGGGCATCTTTTGCCACAAAGTTTGTTAGACAAAGTTGCTTATTCTTTGTCATGTGTCCGGAACATCCACCGTCAAAGTACCGTACACCCTACAAAACAAAGTTAATGCATTTTAGGTACCCAAACCCGTTTGGGTCCATAAGGGTCGGTGGCAAGCATGACCCTTGGTATGTTTCCATAAGGTCTTCTCCTAAATGTGTCATACTTTGGTTCATACTTTGGTTCATACATGTATTCCACACATCCATAAGTTCTAACAAGAGGTTGTGTAGAACCACATATGTTTTCCGGCCTTTTGGTACATAATGCCGTTTGAAATGATTCTTGTTGTTAAAACATTTGCATAACCATAGTGTGTCAGTCTCGTTAGAACAAATTTCGTAATATGGAGTCCGCCGAGGTCTTGTGTAAGTCCTCTCGCCGATTCCATTGCCTAGGTTTTACCCTAGTAGTATGGTTATACTTATCGTTTCTAGCATTAGATGCGGTGAATATTCCAATCATTATCGCAGGAACAAGCCTACCTTTCCCCCGAGATAAGTATCCCTTGAATGATCAACATTTTTGGATTTAGGATTCTTATCCTTGGAATATTTCTCGTTTCTTTCCTTCGTGGTCCAAATAGACTTAGTAGCAGTGTCCGCTATCACAGAAGCTTAAGGCACAAGCAGCCCTATTTTTAGATTTATTCATTTTACTAGAGTCGTTGACTTCGAGACTTCGATTTTGCTTCCGAGGCATTCTCATTGGGTTTTACCGCTTCAAAGAAATTTTTACCGGGAGATGGATCTAGTGCAGGTGCACAAACTTAGGACCAATTTCGGTACTAGGTTCAAGAACCTTACCGGATCCACTCTTGTTAGATTGCCGAGTTCCAAATCCAAGCCCAGCTCTATCTCCATAAGCCTTTCCCGATTTGTATGCGTATTGGAACAAGATGGTTCAAATAGATTCGTAGGTCGCCGGATGTTCAAGACTTATGCCGATTCTCCGTCCAACTTCTTTTTCCTTACCTTTGAAAACCCTTAATTCAAATTTTCAATCTTCCAACTTCTAACTCAAAGCCTCTTTTTCACCCTTCACAACCTCATAACCAGATTGTATTATCCTCGCTGATTAAGGATGGCATCCAAAGTCTCATTGTTGTCGAATTTCTAGGATTTGAACCACAAAGTTGATTCACAATCACTTCCAAAGAGTGTTTATAGATACAAGTTGTTGTATACCTCCTCGCTTCATCCATATTGGCCATCAAAGCATAATCCTCCATATCAAGAACAAAGGCCGTGTCATCCGATTCATTTCCTTTTTCGTATTCCACATCATATCCCGATTCATCTTCAAAGAACCATAGCCTTCTTGCCATGTCTTCTTTGTTGACTCTTGGTCTTCGCAGGTCCGGACAATCGTGTCTAAAATGTCCAAAGCTTCTTACAAGCTTGAAGCAAAGATAATCGTGTTCCTTGCCTTGTTTCAACTCGTGACAATCGTGTCCGAAGTGTCCCGGTTTCTTGCAATGAAAGCATAGATAGTCATTATCTTTCTTTGGTTCTTCTTTCCTTCTTTCAAGCAGGCCTCTTTGTGAAATTTCTTGTAGGGCCTTTCCAAGCCTTCATCATTCGATTTTCTTGCTCGCAGGGCAATTTGCTCTTGCATTTCATCTAGCTATCATCCTCGTCCTCCCGATGTTTCTTCATGATGTGAAGCAGCCAATGCAAGTGGTCTTTGGCTCTTCCTTTTCGCCTGTGCACCAAATTTCTTGCTAAATTCATAGGCCTTAAGATCGTAGAACAATTTGAAGGTATCTTCTTCATGCAACTTTCTCATTTCTTCAATTGCAATACCTTCATTTTCCAAACATCTCTTGCAGTAAAGCTTCCAAGATTTTGGTGTTTACTTCCTCTTTTGAATAACTTACACTCAAAGGTAAGTTCATCCAATATAGCATTGAATCTTGATTCCATTTGCTCAATGGTTTCATTAGGTAGCATCTTGAACTTTTGAAACCTTTTTCTCGCCACACCGATTTTGTTCTTCTTTATTGCATCGTTGCCTTCACAATTAAGTGAATCTTATCCCAAAGTTCCTTTGCAGCCTTGCAATCTTTGACCTTCATGTACATATTGCTATCCAAGGTTCTCGTAGATGATATCAATAGCAATGTTGTTGAGGTTTGCTCTTTTTCTCGTCTTCTCGCATTCCATTCTCTCTTTGGTTTAGAATGTACTCGCTTCCGTCACCCACTCGTTACGCCTTTGTAATCTCCAAAGGGTCCTTCGCTAGTACATCCATCATCTCATCATGAGTAGCAAGCAAGATATGCCCGCATTCGACGTTTATACTCATCAAATCTGTCAAGAGAACACATCAACATAGTTCTAGCATACCGTGTGTTGTCCATGATGCAAGTCTTGAAAATCGCAACTTGAAAGAAAGTTTTAAAGAATTTTCACAAGTACAACAAGTAGGATTCCTTCGTAATGCTAAGCACGCTCCGATACCAATTGTTGGTCCCTTGAAAAGGCTTTAGTTAAGTTTAGAGGGGGGGTGAATAAACTTAACACTTAAAACTTTGGAGTTAACAAATTTCGCAACTTCAAGAAATTTCGATGATACTTCGCAGTCCGTCGAGACCTCGCAGCTCCGCCGATAAACGTAGTCTACCGACAGCTCGCCTTGTTGAATTTGTGCAATGGAATAATATCAAAATTAAGCCTTGTTACTTGTTGTTAAATATGTTACTAAGTATTAGATACTCGCAGTGTATGTGTGTGATTTCGCTGCTAGATTCAAGAGCAGTTGATATGGATAAAGACTAAGTGCGTAAAGTAAATGCAAGTAAGTAAGTAGAGAGATTTTATAGTGGTTCCAGGTGATGTAATCCCGTCACCCACTCTTCTCCCGTGATGTTGGAGGAAATTCACTAGTGATCTTTGAGTTATCTCGTTACAAAGAATCCTAGGTTGCTTGTCCTTCACCAATAACTATGGCTTCACAACCGAAAACTCGGGAACAGTAGGATTGCCGCTCCCGAGTCTTCCACCGGTCCTTGAAGGGTAGGATTGCCTCTTCACCACCTCCACCACAAACCAACAAATTTTCACACCTAACGTATGCTTCACTGTTTTCAAGCAGTTTCTTTATAAAATAAAGAATGAATCAAATAAATGATTCAATTGCAAAGCCTTGATTAGGATGATATAATCAAGCACTTTGCGCCTTCAAGTGTGTATGCTTGATGCAAATTTTGAACACGTAATGCACTTGAAGAAAATAACTAGATCGCTAGCCTTAAGCTCAAGAAGTTCAAATAGGTGTTTTTCAAATTTCGCATTGTTACTTAAAGTTTATCCCAAAAATTCATCATCTTGTTTCGAGTTGAAAGTCCTCTATTTATAGGTAGAATGCATGTGACTTGAATTTAAAATTCAAATGTGACCGTTCCTTGTATTTGTCCCATCCGCACCGCATTCTCGTCACTATTCATGGATCGACACCGTCAGATTACTTTTTGACAAAGCAAGTCCGTCCACCCCTTTGACTTGTATCCAATGGATAAAAATAAAGATCATCCCAACGTCTTTTTAATTTCAGCCCTGATTTGCTTGATAGGTCGAGGTAGTTGGTCGTTCTTATCCATGTAATCTTCAAATAATTCTTGAATTAATCGAGGTATATATCGCCAGTTCATCGCCGTCGTAATACCAATCGCCGTCGAACATCTTATTTTTGTCTGTAAAATAGAATGCAGCTGATTACTTTTATCTAACTTTTATTTGTGAAGTTAGATTACATCATTTTAAATATAACCAAGTTCCAAACATCATCCAACTTGTGGAACTTAGACCTTCTACACAAGGCATATGTAATCAGTTTAGGTCATCACGTACTTGCCTAAATTCTCGATTCCATATCCTTGACTTTAACTACTAAGTTTGATCCCTTAGCCTTCATTAACCGAGTTTGAACCCTCACCTTCGCCCGCCTTCAAGAAAGTCCGTACCGCCCATCGACCTATCTACCCTATCGACCTAGACCCGCCCGTCGATAAACAACAAGAACCTTTTTTACGTTGCTTGTTTGATCAAACTTATTTATGAATCAAACTCTAATAAACCTATACATTTTATCTAGACATCTTTTTGCCTTTGCACTATAACAAAGTGCACTAACTCATCAAAACTAAGTATGGCACTCATCATCAAAACTAAGAAATAAGTCTAACAATTATAACACAGATCACTACTATTCTAGTCAACATAAAATAAATACGTAATTTAAATGTTATTCTAATATAATATATATAGATATATAAATATATATATAGATGTACATAAATTGCAAAGTATATATATATATATATAATATATAGGTACCAATATATTAAACAGTATAATTTTAGAGAACCGGCCAAAACTTATATAATTGGTTTATACGATCTTTTCGATTAAATGAAATGTGTTCGATCTCTCCTTTTATTTTAGGTCCAATTGAGTAAATGAAACGGTGCACTCGAGGTAAACAATTCCTCCTCACACGAGCGTATGAAATTGTCATATGTCCATTGCATCACCCAAGGTCCACAACTCGTTACGGTTTTTCCGAACAGTCCCGAGTACAAATCTACCCTTAGATAAAAAGGAGTCATTCCGTTCGTCAAACGGTCAATTTTATTTTAAAGGCTCCGGTTGTCAAGGCCGGACGATTTAACTTTCCGGTTTAAGTTTCGCTTAACTGATGATTTAACATTATTACGATCTCGAGTACAAATTATAATAAAATTCATTTCTCCCAAAACAAATTTACCCCCGGGTAGAAATCGGATTCCGTTATCACGTTATTCACACGGCCAATTTTACCCTCCGGTTTTTCTATCTTTTATCTCGTATCCCGACTACGAGGCGTCAATTCATAATTAGATTATGAATTCCTCGCATCGATTAAATATGTCAATACGAATACGATTAAAATAGAAAAAGATTCAATTAACTCAATTTTAATAATTTCAACTTAACAACATTTCTTTAACGAAAAGATCGAAATAAAACCGATTACATAGTTTTGGCCAAGTATTATATTTAGCCTAAAAACATTATAACAACGAAAAATATAAAAACAAACATAAATACTTAAGAAAAGTTACCCGAATACGGCAGTTGATTCAGAAATCGTATTTTCCGGACATTACAACTTCTTCAAAGAAAACCGACTTCCGAGATTTTCCCGAGCATTACAACGATACTAAAACTACATTATTACGGCGTAAGGCCTTATTTACAACTACTACTAAAAATAAAAATAAAAAAAGAAAAGAGAGAGAGATATATATATATAGGATGTATATATATATTTAGTACACCCTCGAATCGCTTGCTCTCGATCAACTCCTTATATAGAAGTTGGATCTTGGCCGGACCGGTCCGGTATTAGGCCGGCTCGGTCCGGAATCATGATGATGTCCCCATGCCGAATACACTCCCATGTGCGTATGAGATATTTATATCATTAAACTTCTAAAATTCATATCTCGAGTTCTCGGACCTCCAAAAATTGCAAACGAAATGCCAAAATTAAGGTCTCGAGAAACTCTACAACTTTCATGAATGACTCTTTTCCAGATAACGCCTTCTTGATAACCTCGTGTTCCTTCGAAGCTTTTACGGGATTTTTCTTAACCCAAATCGATTAGCCACTTGATCACTGTTTTAGTTGTAGACCTCCAATCTTCATAATTTAAATTGCATTGGAAAGCTTTCGGAAAAATCTACAACTTTCGTGAAGAACACTTTTTCGATAATGTCATTTTGATGAGCCATTCGTTTGTCGGAGACATTTCTCGATTATTACTTAACCAGATTGGTTGGCCACTTGTCCACTTAAGCTATTCAATTGATCATTTAAGCTCGTGGCACTCTCTAAATCATTCCGTAGATATGATTATACTTCAATATGTCGATTCTCGGGTCTCGGTTTATAAATCCGCAATAAAATACCACAAATACCCACGTAAATCGACACGACACTCCGATTTACTAAAATCGGTACAAAATTACAACTTTTTACTATTTTTACTACTAACTACTCTAAATTATAAAGATTAACATTTCATACTATTTATACCATAATTTCATATATTTTACATAGAATTCGTTGATAAAACATAATAATATAACGTATATTTAATCATATAAAAATAATACATCAAATTACTCCCCACTTAGCTTTTGATCGTCCTCGAGCAAAAATAAGCGGTAATAAAAGATAATATTATAATTTTTAATGTAATTTATATTGTCAAATATATTATTTATGCTAATTTAAAATTATAAGAAGACAGAAAGAGTATATAACTTAAACATTAAATATTATTTAGATGAAATTGTACATGTAACACTTAATAAGTATAAATAAAATATCGAATTATTTTTAATCGCAACTATTATGAAATTTTGGAATCGGAAACTTCGGTCGTAGTCGACAAAAATGGCTTATAGAGTTTAGGTTCAAGATGTTGGTTAATCGGAAAAAAGGGAAATCAAAAAGAGAAAGAGGCAAGTCGTACGTACCTACATCTTCATATTCTTGATCAAAAATAATCATCGATTACTAACATCTCTTCTTTTTCAGATTTTCTTCCTTCTTTTTTTTTTCTTCTTTTTTTTTCTTTTTTTTTTATTTTTTATTTTTAAGAACTATAAGCGTGAGTGTGTGTAGAAAATCAAACTTACAGGCATTGCTTCATCAAGATTGATCGGAGTACTACTCTTTCGATCGAAAATTACAAGTCCGGTTTCCTTAAACTTGTAATAATTCCTGAGATCTTATGATTCAACTTTTCCTTTTTCATTTTATCTTGTGCCTTAATTCCCATCAATAGGACATTTCGAGATAATACCCTAGCTGGACTACTATCATCAGGCAATCGGGAGCTTAATTACCTCATAGTGATATAGGACATTTCGTGATAATACCCTACTCACTCCAATCATTGGTAGCTACAACCGATCGTTTCCTTTTATTTTTAAGTTGTTAATCACAGATAAGGAAGATACCTGATATTTGATTAATTCTGTGTAAATATGGTGCTTCGTTCTCAATTTAGAATATTAATATATCCGAGCTTATTACCAAAATCGACTATCTTGCAAGTGTCATGAGGTAAGATCGAATATACTAATACTTATCTAATCTTTCCAATCTCAAAGATATACCAAAACTTAGCTTTTATGTCTCCATCTCTTTTCATAAGTACGTACAAACTTGCGGAATTTCAAGGAAATGTAGACCAAAATTAGCTATAGCTTGGTTATTTAATCACAATTGACAATTTCGAGTGAGGTCTTGATCACTCTAATCAAGGCTGAGGTAGGTTATTTGGCTATAGTTATATTTTTGTGGTGCCAAAAATCAACAAACTTAGTCCAATTCCAAACTCATAATTCATATTGAAAATGATTCTAAAAATTTTACTTATAAATATCAACATTCTTATATAATTTCATAAAAACGATATCTAATATTACTCAATTATATATACTTAAAATCTTATTAAAATCTAAATTAGACATATAATATAATTATTTTTGACTATTTTTCGAAAATTTTAATGATTTTTCTAACCTAACTCTACTCCCCACTTACGAAGTGGCATCGTCCCGATGTTCAATGAGTAGTAAAGAAGTAGGTTCGAAAATAAAATTAAAATTATCTATTAACGTTATTTTTCTGATTTTATTTTAGCGTATACTAATTATATCATTAAATAAAAACAAACAACTTAAAAAACTAAGACATATATATTAAACAAGATAGATTAATACAAACTTAAAAGAAAAACTTAACTTAACTAAAGTAACTTCAAACTTAACTTAATTTAACTTATTAAAACTTAAATATTACTAACAAACCACTAACAATTCTCTAGATGGTAGACGAACAACCCGGTGTATCAACCGGTAGCAATCCAAACCGACTATCTCTAGACGGAAAAATTTCATCCGTCTCCAAACCTCTTCTACTCCATTCGAAGAATACACAAACGTGATATCATCCATGAATTAGGCATAGGCTTCCCCTACTACCTCTCGTGATCGCAAACTCCAACACTGCCCTTTGAATCAATATACCCCAATCAACAAATACACCGAATGCCAAAGCAAAAAGTAGAAGCATTTCATTCTCACTCAAACTTCCAAAATCCCAGGTGGGATAAACTCGAGAATTTATAAAATGTTTCCACGCCTTTAGTTGTGGAAGTAAAGCTCGTGTTGACATGTCGTGATTTGTATCAAAAAGCGGGAACAGACATTGGAATGACTCGTGTACTTTATTCAAATGATTAGAGGGATTTTGTAGTCCCCATTGCATTTCAAAATGTGGCATCGTAACTGGTGGAATTTCAAAAATTTGGTTGATAACAGATGAAGAGAAGGGAACACCACTCCTCTTACTAGAACAATCCGAGTGATATCGATCATAGATGTCGTCATAAGCGCGTAATAAAATTCTCGCACTATCGAGACATTTATCCTACCTCTCGGTGTACCGACAAATTTTTTCCAACCAAAACTTCGAATGATAGTTTTTCCCCATTGATCAAGCTTATCTAAATTTAAACCTTTCTCCAATAGATTGGAGAGTTCGCAAAATGATTGTGTAAAATGATACTCTCATTAAGCTTGAGATTCCGGATGATCCGGTGTATGAGGCTCGTAAGAATTAACCGATGGTGAAGAGTGGTTCGACATTTTTAAAACTTGATAAAAAGTGAAATTACAGTTGGAAGTAGATAGGCAGTGAAAGAAATGGTATACTTTCCCCATTCCCTGGCCTCCCTTAAATATATAGAAAGTAATACATACGTGGATGAACGAGACAGACTCAAAAAATGAGTCATGCCATTTCCCTTCACGGCTCGGGCCGAGTGTAGGCCGGACCGGTCCGGCCTCATCCTACTTTTACTGAGGACAGAGGTGAAAGTCAAATTGAACTTTGGTTATATTTTTTTTTACTTCACGAGCCTATTACTACCTATTTCCTCGAAGATACGTTGTAAAGGTTAATTTAACTTAATACGAACGGATAAAACGACACATTATATTTTTGTAAAATGACGTAGTAATTATACGAAAATTATTTTTGGGTTTTTTTTTTTTTTTAGTTTTTATAAAAACTAAACCGATTTAAAATGCAAACCAAATTTTGATAAAAACGATTGTAACATCAAACTAAACAAAAAACGAAAACAAACCAATATTTAAATGACAAATGTCGAGAAAAAAAAATGCAATAAAAATGTTTTAATCAAAAATTATTAAATTCAATCTTCATCGTAGTCTTCCTCAGGATCAACTTGAAAACTCGAACTCGGAAACGACTGAGAAGCTGGCGGCTGAACTGTAGTCGTGGTCCCGACCGAACTATCAAGACCCATCGAACTCATGCCGCCGTGACATGTGCAAACTCGGTGAATCCTCCCCAACTCGACATTGCCGGTCTCTGAACACTGTCGAAAATACACCTGTCCCACTAGATTGGCTTCCAAAAGGATATGACGATGGATGAAAGCTCGAAGGTGGTGGAAAAGGTGTTACCCATTCTGGTAAGGTATAAGGATCAGACTGACAAGGTGGATAGGCAGGATCATCAAAAGTAGGATTACGAAGCAACTGCTCGTTCCTCCTTAAACCTCTACGAAGATCATCACACCACTGCCTAGTACTCTCAGCATAATAAGCCACATTGGCTTGACCACGTGCAACGTCTGTCACTAAAGATTGAAACATGTCATAAGTGATAGTGTTGGAGAAAGGAGTTTGTTGAGGCTGACTAGAAAAAGATGGAAAAGAGGAAGATGATGTAAAAACTGGTGGAGCTGGCTGAGTTTGACGTCTTCTAATCAAAGATCTAATACTACCATCCGGAAGACTAGTCAAACTAGGTCCAATCAGATTTCCATCAGCCAGAGATAACTTGTCATTAGGCAGGAATGGTACTCCAAACCTACGACATAAATCAGAGATAAAACAAGGGAAGTATAGATGACTCCTTGGTCTGGCGATGACAATACTTTCAAAAATTCTTTTAAACATGACCTTTCCAACATCCACTCTAACATCGTTCACCATCGCCCAAGCGATACAAACATCTTCCTTTCCAAAAGCAGTATGTTTACGAGAAGGATAGAGATTATGGCTAATGAATCTTTTAATTGCCCTTAAACCTCTAAAACAGTTTCCGTAATTAAATCGATTTTCAACCCATACAAATGGGTGGGGTCAAAAATAGTCCGAGCTCTCGTGCGCCTCCGCTCAAAGCTTGCAGGATCATCTAAATTATAAACTACCCTGTAATCCTCCTCATCAGGAAATTCTTCAACTCCTAGGATTGCATTAATTACGGCAGGGTTAAAAGGAATATTTCTGGCTCGTAAGGGTACAGTTTCCGACTGAGTAAGCTGCTCTTCTGATAATGTAGATAAAACCGAATAAAACTCAGCTACTATAGTCATGTTAATCTCCCCTTCCCTTCCGGCTGCTAAATCTAACCACTGACGCTTTCTAAAGATATCCTTAACTTCATCACCTAAGTCATCCAAGTCTAATCCTTTTTCAACCAACACATCACATTTACTATAAATTTTTGCATACGCTTTCTTAGCCTCAGGTGATGCGGTTTTTTCAAAGCTTACGGCTTCTTCCTCAGATGATAAAATTACTGTGCCTACGACAGGAGTTGATATAGGAATGTTTGATTTACGCTTTTTAGAGACTCTCCTACTCGACTCAGCCATTCTACGATATTGATAAAGTCAATCAACAACAAAAACAACAATAAAAACAACAAAAAATAAAAATGTCACAACACACTCAAAAATCAAAACAGTTGAAATTACTCTAACAAATTATGAAAAATACGAAATTGATAACTAAATAAACTAAATTATACCTTAATGTGTAGAAAACGTTGAAAAGTAGGCCGGAAAAGTTCAAAAGTCGCCGGAATGAAATGGAGCTTGTTTTTGACCCTTTTTGAATTTTCCAATTTGTGTTGAAGAGAGGAGATGATAATGAGAAGAAATTAAGTAATGGTGTAGTGTGAGATGAAGTTTTGTTGTAGAAAAGTAAAAAAAATTCGTAAGGGTGGGGTTTGGTGTTTATGCGGCTGTAAAAAAAAATTAGGGAAGAAGAAGAAGAAAAGAAGGGTCCCCGTCCTCTTTTATGTTTTTAGACCCCGGATTAAGGCCGGATCGGTCCGTGCCCAAATTTTTCCATTTTTTCGATTTTTTTTACTTTTTATGATTTTTGATGAAAACTTATAAAAATTCTAATAAAACTTAATTAAAACCTTAAAAATAATTTTATAAAATTTAAAACTTACTAAAAATAAAATTTTGAAGGAAATTTTATAATTTTATAACAATTTCTAAAAATTTAATAAAATCTTTATAACACTTTAATAAAAAGCTTATAAAAATTTAATAAATTTATATCAACTCTTATAAAACATAAAATAAAATAAAAAAAAAACTTTTATAAAACTTTTATAAAACTCTTCAAATTTCATAAAGATCCATTTTTATAAAATTTTCAGAAGTTATGCGAAAATTTTATAAAATAAAATAAAATAAAAGACTCGAAACTTAAGGGGTTCCTGATTCTTCGATTTCTAAATCTTCCAAAGTTCTGATATAACGCTCGATCAACCTAACTCCTAAAAACGAAGCATTTGAATTATCTCTCGGAATTCCATCGGGATTTTCGGATAACCACCTAATCGTTCCCTTCCTAACAATATTCAAACACTCATCCTGGGATTTGGTTGTGTTTTTCCCACAGCGTCCAACATGTTCACTTTTTCCACAGATTCTGCATTTCATTAGAAACTTTGCCCTTCTTTTTATCGCACTTCTTGATGTTCCATTACATACTTCTCTCAATCTGATCTCTCTCAACAATTTCTTGTTTTGTTCAAAAACTAAAGCTTCTATAGAAAACGCGACATCTTTATCAAGGCCTAATTTCAAAAGTAAAATAAAAACTCCTATTCTATCTAAAAAAGACATCCAGTTCTTTTACGTCTATCCGGTAAAAGACGAAAAGAGTTTAAACATAATTAAAAGTAGAGTAAAGATAGATAGCACCTGGTATTCGGCTGATTCTAGTTTCTCTGCTTTTCAGTTCTTCATTTTTTTTCTCTGCTTTTTCAATTTGTCGGGGGATCAATCAATAGCATTACTTCTTCTTTCGGGTGATTCCTTCTCCCTCCACAAATAACTTTACTCGTGGCCATTGGCTATAAAAGTTGTATTTCCATCGCTAGTTCAACAAATCTCCAGCTTTGTAAACCCGTGTTACTTTAAATGGACCCGTCCATCTTGACTTAAGCTTACCCGGAAACAACTTTAAACGTGAATTGTATAAAAGCACTCGATCACCTACATGGAACTCACGCTTAAAGATTCTCTTATCATGGAAAGATTTCGTGCGTTCCTTGTAGATTCGAGCATTTTCATAAGAATCGAGACGAAATTCTTCTAGTTCCGTCAATTGAAGCAATCTATGATCACCGACAAATTTTTAGATCGAAATTTAGAAATCTAATAGCCCAGAAGGCTCGGTGTTCTAACTCAACTGGGAGATGACAAGACTTACCAAAGACTAGCTTATAGGGAGAACAACCAATTGGTGTTTTAAAAGCTGTTCGTATGCCCATAATGCATCATCTAATTTAACTTGCCCAGTTTTTACGATTTGAATCAACTGTTTTTTCCACGATTCTTTTAATCTCTCTATTCGATACCTCTACCTGTCCACTAGTTTGCGGGTGATAGGGCGTTCCTAGTTTATGCGTTACACCATATTTTTCAACTATTTTAGTAAATGGTCTATTGCAAAAATGTGAACCTCTATCACTAATGATTGCCCTCGGAATGCCATATCTAGTGAATATGTTCTTTTTAAGAAATCGTATGACAACTTTGGTATCATTAGTGGGAAGAGCTTCACTTTCTACCCATTTCGAAACATAATCTACCATTACAAGAATAAATCTTTTTCCAAAAGATATAGGGGAAAGGTCCCATGAAATCTATACCCCAAACATCAAATAACTCACATTCTAAAATAGGTTGCATAGGCATTTCATGTTTTTTAGATACATTTCCCCATTTTTGACAAGATTCACAAGATTTAACATACTTATAAGCATCTCTATATAGTGTAGGCCAAAAAAACCACATTGTAAAACTTTAAAAGCAGCTTTTCCAACCTCCATGATGACCTCCCGCCTCACGATCATGACAAAACGATAAAATACTTAAAATTTCATTATCGTGCACACATTTTCTCGATTATCCCATCCGAACATTTACGGAAAAGGTCCGGTTCCTCCCAAGAATAAAATTTTAAGTCATAAAAGAACTTCTTTTTCTCGTTGCCAAGTCCAATGAGACGGAATATAATCACAGTTAAGTAATTAATGATATCTCCAAACCAAGGTGACATTTCCTTAAGGAATTCTATTTTTTAATAACCGCATGGTTGAAGGAGTATCTATTCTAAATAGTTGTTCATCGTGAAATGAATCTTTAATTTCATTCCCTATCTCTTCCTCGCTTCCATTCTACTTAGATGATCTCGCTATTACATTCTCACTTCCTTTTTTATCTTTAATTTCAATATCAAATTCTTGAAGTAGGAGAATCCATCTAAGAAGACGTGGTTTCGCATCCTTCTTACTCGCAAATACTTCGTAGCCGAATGGTCCGTGTAGATTATTACCTTAGAACCAACAATATATGATCTAAACTTATCTAAGGCAAAAATTACAAACCAACGCTTCTTTTCTCGTAGTTGCATAATTAAGTTGAGCCGCGTTTAATGTGTGAGAAGCATAGTAGATAGCTTTGAGAATTTTGTTATACCTTTGACCTAAAATGTAGCTCCTACAAATAAATCGCTAGCATCACACATAATCTCAAAAGGCAAATCCCGGCCGGTGCTACCAATACCGGTGCAAGAATCAACTTCGCTTTCAAGGTCTTAAAAGCTTCCATACATTTACTATCAAAGTTAAAAGGTACTTCTTTTTCAAGTAAATGACTTAGAGGCTTTGCTATCTTCGAAAAATCTGCAATAAATCTCCTATAAAATCCCGCATGTCCAAGAAATCCTCTTAGAGTCCTTAGATTCACCGGTGGTGGTAATTTTTCAATCACCTCGACTTTAGCTTTATCAACTTCAATTCCTATTTCGTAGATTCTATGACCTAGAACAATTCCTTCGATACCATTAAATGACATTTTTCCCGCTTAGTACTAGATTGGTATCCTCACAAATAAGCAACACCCTTTCTAAGTGCGACAAACATTTACCAAAAGAATCTCCGTAAACACTAAAGTCGTCCATAAAAATTTCTAAGAATTTCTCAACCATATCAGAAAATATAGACATCATACATCTTTGAAACGTAACAAGAGCATTACATAAACCAAACGGCATTCTTTTATACGCAAAAGTTCCATAAGGACAAGTGAAAGTAGTCTTTTCCCTATCTCCTGCCGCAATGAAAATCAGAATATCCCGAATAACCATCTAAGAAACAAGAATACTTATGTCCACTTAAACGTTCCAACATCCGAACTATGAATGGAAGCGGATGATGATCTTTCTTAGTATGATCATTTAGTTTTCTAAAATCAATGCACATTCGATAACCCGTAATTTCCCTTGTTGGAATCCATTCATTCTTATCATTCTCTTTCACCGTAAAACCTCCTTTCTTTGGTACAACTTGAGTTGGACTTACCCATTCACTATCCGATATAGAAAGATTATCCCCATTTCTAATAGCTTAATCACCTCTTTCTTAACGATTAACCGTAAATTCGGGTTGAGGCGGCGTTGCGGTTGAATACAAGGTTTAGCATCTTCTTTCGAATTATCTTATGAACACAAATCTCGTGGCTAATACCTCGAATATCGGCAACTCGTCCATCCAAAAGCTTTCTTATGCTTTCTTAACATTCTAAGTAATTGATCTTCTTGTTGCTCGCTTAAAGTTGATGAAATAATAATCGGTAATAGATTATCGGCTTCAAGAAAAGCATATTTCATATTTAAAGGTAACGGTTTCAATTCCGCATTCTTCGGCGGATCTTCTATTGACGATTTAAGAACCGGTCCTTCTAGTTCTAACTCCAAATACTTATGCCATGGTGGCTTAAAAGTAACGCTTCCTTTATCTAGAGAAAGGATTATCTCTTTCATTTCAATGTCTTCCTCATCTTCTTTATAGATAGACAGAGTTAAGCATTCTTCTAATCTGTCTTCAAAAGTTGGTAACTGATTATCATAGACGTAAATGAATATCTTCTATAAAAGAACATGATTCTCGGTGATGTATATGGATGGTTCATAGCTTTGAAAATATTAAAAGCAACTTCATCTTCATTGACTCTCAAAACTAATTCTCCTTTCTGAACATCGATTAAAGTTCTTCCTGTAGCTAGAAATGGTCGACCTAGAATAAGAGGCGCTGAATATCCTTCTTCCATTTCCATAACTACAAAGTCTACTGGAAAATAGAATTTGTCTACTTTAACCAATACGTCCTTAATAATCCCTTTAGGGTATTTAATCGATCTATCCGCCATTTGCGAGTCATTTCGCCTTTAGTAAGCTTTCCTATGCCTAGCTTTTTATAATCCTCATAAGACATGAGATTTATACTAGCTCCTAGATCACATAAGACCTTCTTAAACAAATCCTCCAATTTCACATGGAATCGTAAAACTTCCAGATCTTTCGCTTAGGTGGTAACTTATGTCGCAGCACTGCGTAACATTCTTCATTTAGGCATATATTCTCATAGTCCTCTAATTTTTTCTTATTTGATAGTATATCTTTCGTAAACTTTCCATAAGCAGTATATTAATCAGAGCTTCAATAACAGGGATATTAACATGAAGATGACGAAAAGTGTCAAGGAAACGAGCATACTTCTTATCAATTTTTGCCTTTTTGATTTGATCTTTAGAGGGTAAGGTAAAGATTCTAAATCTATAACCTTTGGCTCCCTAGTCAATTTCTCTTTTCCTTTTTCCTTAAACCTTTGAGTATTACTTAGTCGCCATGTTTCAGGTTCTTGAATTTTTTCTTTTAAATTGTTCCCTATCTCTACTTCAGATTCTTTCGGTTCTTCCTGTTTCTCATACTTATTACCAGCTTCATCTATTCTAACATGTTCCTTGAATAAAGTCCTTAAATCTTTATCCATAGGGTCTTTCAAAATCCTAGGGATTTTTACCCATTTTTCACCTTCATTTTCGCATTCCAAACTTCTATTCCTTTTCAAGAAATTCTCTATAATTTCTTCTTCCTCATCGTTGAATTCAATTTCATCTTTAGTTTCATCATTCTTACCATCTAAATCATTTTCTACTTCATTATTCCCAAAGTTTTCAACTCCATTGCTCCCACTGAGCTTCCTACTTCTCGTAACTACAACATTTACCTCTCTTGGATTTCTTTCAGTGTTGCTTGGTAATCCTCCTGGGGGTCTACTGTTGTTACGTTCACCTTCCCTACTCAAATGGTCTTCCATATTCCTTAATGAAGCTTCTATCGTTCTCATTCTGGTATCATGTCCACTCATAGATGTTTTCATTGTACTCATATCTTTAAGTGATCGTACCAATAGAAGTCATCATTGTTTCCATATTCTTAGATTGAGTAGATACTACACCCATCATATTTTCCATTAGTTTTTCCCATTTTTCAACTCCTTCGCAGTTGAGTTGAACTCGAGTTACCGGTATACTTTGAGTGGTATGTTGAGGATAGGATCTAGGTAATGATTGTAAATTCTGATTAGATGTATTTTCTTGATAAACTTGGTTATTATTCATATTCCTATACTGAACTGGATATGGCGGTTGTCCTTGCTTACTAGGGTTTTCAGACCATCGATAAGTTGGATGATCTCTTCTAATAGCATTAAACGAGTTCGAGTATGCATTGTTTAAATTCCTATGCTGCTGAAGAAAACTCACCTCCTCTCTTGAATATCCTGTTGGTTCTTCACTCCCTAATGACACATTATCCTGATTTGAGTATTCAGTTGGTGTACTATTTTCCGAACTTTGGTTCTTATTCTTGTTGTAAACCATCAAATTTCCTACTCAAATTTTCTAAATATGCTAGAACTTCCGTATTAGACGTACATTCTCCTGCAAAAGCTACTTTTCTGGTGCTAGAACCGGTTTCCCACATTCTGTTATTTTTGGAAATCTTTTCTATAGCATCGTAAACTCGTTTGAGCTTCACTCATCATTAACGAACCACCACATGCATGATCTACATCCGCACGTGAATCTTTTCTCAATTTACGACGTAAGAGTTGAATTTGCATAT
The DNA here is from genome assembly GCA_036785695.1 of Gentiana straminea. NCBI lineage: Eukaryota > Viridiplantae > Streptophyta > Magnoliopsida > Gentianales > Gentianaceae > Gentiana > Gentiana straminea. Next base: position 8,529,512 of record JAVUPR010000060.1, on the reverse strand, counting down.
CTAAGGAATAACCATGATCGGGACAAGCTCGTAACAGCTTTTTAAACCTTTCCCACGCATTCCCAAGAGTTTCCTCGCATCCTTGTCTAAAGTTAGCAACCTCGACTTTTAATTCCAAATTTCGTCCCGGAGTGAAATATTGTTTCGTAAATTCGCCTTTGAATCTCCTCCCAACTTGTTAGTGAATGATGTGGAAGAGACATAAACCAATCTCGGGCTCGTCTTTTAGAGAAAAAGGAAACATAGTCATCCTCGTTAATTCCTTATGAGCACCTTGACTTTTGGCCGTATTGCACGCTTCTTCAAAAGATAGAGATGATGATGTGGATCTTCATCATCCTCTCCTAGGAATTGGGCTCTTGCGTCAATTAAACCAAAAAGATGAGACTTAATTTCGAAATTATTCGCTCCTTCATTAGGTAAAAGTATGGGATTATTAGTCCGGTTTCTTCTTACGGTTTGATCACGCGCATTGGTCTCGGATTTGGCGGATTATTACGATTATTCTCGTTCCGATTTTGATTATTTCTATTATTATTATTATTATTAGGGTTAATAGGGTTTTGTCCATGCCCTAGAGCATGTTCCAAATTTCCTTGTTCGTGTGTTTCATCACCGATTTCACCATTCTCGTATTTTTATTAAGACGATTCTTGATCGATTTCCCCGACTAGTATGACCGCGTTTACTCTCTACTCTTAACTCGCCTTTCGTAAGTGTTTATGTCGTGCTTATAAGGAGTGAGCGGGGTCTTACCACTTCGGTCATCAACTAACGAAAATAGAAAATAACTAGAAATTGATAGTAGTAAAAATTGGTAATTTACCTATTAGGTAACAACCAACGAAAAATAAAATAGAAATGAGATAAGAAAAGTGTTGACTTATTCTCGAGAATTTTGAGCTAATACAAGTAGTAACCATAGACACAAAAAAAAGAAATTAGCGACGTTCCCCGGCAACGGCGCCAAAAAGCTGACCCCGCCTAACCTAACCCTGAGAACGGCGCCGAAATCCGACGTACAATTCCCGGGTTAAACGATTCTAACCGGCGTGTACCGGGTCAAATTGTGGTGCTAGTATGGTGAGTCAGAGTGTCGAATCCTCAGGGAACTTGGTAATTTCTTTTACGTGTGGTTAAACACCAAAGAGTTGTTATTAACTCGATCTAAACCGCAATTTTATAACACAGATCACTACTATTCTAGTCAACATAAAATAAATACGTAATTTAAATGTTATTCTAATATAATATATATAGATATATAAATATATATAGATGTACATAAATTGCAAAGTATATATATATATATATAAATATATAGGTACCAATATATTAAACAGATAATTTTAGAGAACTGGCCAAAACTTATATAATTGGTTTATACGATCTTTTCGATTAAATGAAATGTGTTCGATCTCTCCTTTTATTTTAGGTCCAATTGAGTAAATGAAACGGTGCACTCCCGAGGTAAACAATTCCTCCTCACACGAGCGTATGAAATTGTCATATGTCCATTGCATCACCCAAGGTCCACAATCGTTACGGTTTTTCCGAACAGTCCCGAGTACAAATCTACCCTTAGATAAAAAGGAGTCATTCCGTTCGTCAAACGGTCAATTTTATTTTAAAGGCTCCGGTTGTCAAGGCCGGACGATTTAACTTTCCGGTTTAAGTTTCGCTTAACTGATGATTTAACATTATTACGATCTCGAGTACAAATTATAATAAAATTCATTTCTCCCAAAACAAATTTACCCCCGGGTAGAAATCGGATTCCGTTATCACGTTATTCACACGGCCAATTTTACCCTCCGGTTTTTCTATCTTTTATCTCGTATCCCGACTACGAGGCGTCAATTCATAATTAGATTATGAATTCCTCGATCGATTAAATATGTCAATACGAATACGATTAAAATAGAAAAAGATTCAATTAACTCAATTTTAATAATTTTAACTTAACAACATTTCTTTAACGAAAAGATCGAAATAAAACCGATTACATAGTTTTGGCCAAAACATTATATTTAGCCTAAAAACATTATAACAACGAAAAATATAAAAACAAACATAAATACTTAAGAAAAGTTACCCGAATACGGCGCTTGATTCGTAAATCGTATTTTCCGGACATTACAACTTCTTCAACAAAACCGACTTCCGAGATTTTCCCGAGCATTACAACGATACTAAAACTACTTTATTACGGCGTAAGGCCTTATTTACAACTACTACTAAAAATAAAAATAAAAAAAGAAAAGAGAGAGAGATATATATATATATAGGATGTATATATATTTAGTACACCCTCGAACTGCTCTCTGATCAACTCCTTATATAGAAGTTGGATCCTTGGCCGGACCGGTCCGGTATTAGGCCGGCTCGGTCCGGAATCATGATGATGTCCCCATGCCGAATACACTCCCATGTGCGTATGAGATATTTATATCATTAAACTTCTAAAATTCATATCTCGAGTTCTGGACCTCCAAAAATTGCAAACGAAATGCCAAAATTAAGGTCTCGAGAAACTCTACAACTTTCATGAAGGACTCTTTTCCAGATAACGCCTTCTTGATAACCTCGTGTTCCTCCGAAGCTTTTACGGGATTTTTCTTAACCCAAATCAATTAGCCACTTGATCACTGTTTTAGTTGTAGACCTCCAATCTTCATAATTTAAATTGCATTGGAAAGCTTTCGGAAAAATCTACAACTTTCGTGAAGAACACTTTTTCAGATAATGTCATTTTGATGAGCCATTCGTTTGTCGGAGACATTTCTCGATTATTACTTAACCAGATTGGTTGGCCACTTGTCCACTTAAGCTATTTAATTGATCATTTAAGCTCGTGGCACTCTCTAAATCATTCCAGAGATATGATTATACTTCAATATGTCGATTCTCGGGGTCTCGGTTTATAAATCTGCAATAAAATACCACAAATACCCACGTAAATCTGACACGACACTCCGATTTACTAAAATCGGTACAAAATTACAACTTTTTACTATTTTTACTACTAACTACTCTAAATTATAAAGATTAACATTTCATACTATTTATACCATAATTTCATATATTTTACATAGAATTCGTTGATAAAACATAATAATATAACGTATATTTAATCATATAAAAATAATACATCAATATCTTCGAGTCGACTTTGAACTTAGATAGATTTATCTGAACTCACTTGCCTAGAATAAAAACTTCAATAAGTTCTCTATTTAAGCACATGCCCTAACTTTCATTTTTAATCCTTTAAGCACTTGAAAAATGTTTCTTATTGTAGTCTTCATAAAACTTAAGAAAGATCACAAGAGCCATGCCCTTAATTTCCCTTCATAAAGAAAATCTAAAGTTTATTAAATAGTTTATTTAACCTTTTGAATCGTATTCAAAACATTGACTATTAAATTAACTTTTAAGCAATGATAGAATTAACTCGATACTTAAACCTTTCCAAAATTAGATGTGGTCATTCTTATCCAACGTTTGAATTAATTGTCATCGTATGACAGAATGATCATCTTGGATCGTATCCAATATATGATTAATTCGTTGAAACTTATTTCAAATGATTTAATCATATCATGAGCGTCCGCTTTCATTAATAATTAAAGCCTTGGAGTGCTCCATCAAATATATAGTCTCCTTGTCTCCAACTACTATAACGGGATTTCTCGTGTCATTGCTTATTTTAAAAGGATTAAAATTGCTTAACCTTATTTGAGAACGTTTCTCAAAATGTAACAGTCAGAATTTGGTTTTTACTAATCGAGAATTAAAAACATAAATATAAAGTTTGCTAAAACTACAACATAAAATAAAGATAAAAAGAGTGTTGTTGTCGATACACACAAAATCAAAAATTGTCTTTTGGTTTATGATTTTGCTCCCACTAGTCAACAACTCTCAATTGACTTTCAAGAATCTTTCAAAATTATTTATTGGCCAAGATCCCATCTGGTTACCCCGATTCCCGACGAGGGCCGATCAACCGGAATAATTCGAAAGGTATGTAACACTTACCAATCACATCTCTATGTGACTCTTGGTGGTTGACTAGTCAACTATTTGACAATTCACATCTTTATGTGGAAATCAACCCCTTGCCTCTAGAATAAGACGGTCCTGACGAGGCCAATCACCGCAATACTTTAGTCAAGTCATAACCCAATATTCGCGAGATCTCATACGATCATATCTCAATAACGACGATATACCCGTGGTAGGTCAACTCCCGACGAGGGCCGATCAGTTGGATCCGAACAAAGGCTCTTCATCGTCCCTATAATGTTGGGAGACAATATTTTGACTTGATTTTTGTTGTGGAAGTATTTACGTGAATTAATTCACTTAATTAATTTTAATTACGATCTCATCAAATATATCTATCTCTATAGACATACATCCTACACATTTATCTAGATCATGCCTAGTCATGCATCTATCGTATCATATAAAATAAATACAAGCACAAAATAAATAAATGCGTAAAGTAACCGGTATGATCATGGATTTTTCCTAGGTGCGGTTTCGAATACAAACTGACGAAACCGCAGGTACAATCTAAGGTAGCTGCAACCGCCAATAGGATCTTTAATGCGCCATTCTCCAATGGGATCTTTATTCTTCTTTCTTTGGTCTCCGTCTTCTGCTCCATCCTTGTTACATTTAATTCTATCTAATAAAATAAATACACCCGCCGCATACGAGGGGAGCCAACGGGAATGGAATAAATGCAGAAAATAAACTAAGTCACGTTCTTCATAACGGCCTAGGACAATTTTTAAACCAACAGAAAAATTAAATCATTCACATCTATCCTATCGGTCGAGTCCATGATCAATTGGGGTCCATATAATCATATTATATCTACTATATCTAATCCATACAATAGCATCTTATGAAAAAGATAAATTAACATTTAACTACTTGCGTCTTAATTAATCAATTAACATTTAATCTATTAAATAATTTTATCTTATCAATTAACTAATTAATATTTAATTAATTAAATGATTTTAATCAAAATAAAATTAAAGATTAATTTTAAATGATTTTAATTTTAATTTTAATTAATTAGAACTATTCTAAAAATAAATCAAAATTAAAATTAAGTCTCTTTTGTTTCTTTCTTTTTGATTCCTAATCAAAAGGGATGTCTTTGGTTTCCTAAACCAAAAGGCATTTCCCTTGGCCCTTTCCAAAATCAAAATTTTGAAAAAGGCCTAGGCCTAGGCCTTTTCCAAAATCAAATATTTTGAAAAATGCATAGGCCTTTTCCAAACAAATTTGGAAAGGACAATATTTTGGTTAATACGCCTGGCCACTTTCCAAAATCAAAATTTTGGAAGTGGCCTAGGCCTAGGCCTTTTTCCAAATCAAATATTCGGAAAGGGGCTAGGCCTATTCCAAACAAAATTTGGAAATGCCATTATTATTTTAATGTGATGTGGCATCCCAATGGCCCAAACTATTTGAACCATTGGTTAGCCACATGACACAACTAAACAAAGGAGGAATTATCAATCACAACTATGAACAACATTGAATCACAAAATACACAAAACAAAATTTAGGAGATCCTCCAGCATTGACCGGTCGACCGACGCCGGTAGCAGGTTGCCTGCCGCCGCCGACCAGCCGATGCCGATGGTGGTGCCGCCGCCAGTCGGCCGAGCACCACCCGATCTCGTTTTTTTTTCTTTTCATATATCACTTTTGCGAATAAAAAAATCTTTCATCTTTTAAATATGTGATTTAAACGATAAAATTAACTACGCAAAATAACATGCTTATTGCTTAAGCTCGAACCTGGCTCCAATACCACTGTTAGGAAATCTACGCGGGAACGCATCGGAATTCAAAATTTTGATTTCCTTTTACCCGAGATCGACTTCGTTTAAGCAATAAACAAATAAGCTAAACACATTGGTTACCTTGATTAATCTAAAAGATCGACGCTTTGACCGTCTAAAGAGTAGTTCTGCATAGAGCAGCCCAAGTGTTCGGCCTCTACCGGTGATCCACACGAACAGCTCGCCGGAATCCCATCATGGATTGCTACCAGAAAAACTCGGCTGCTAGACCGACTGTTTCTCTCTCAAAACCTTCTCTAAGAAGCTCTATATTTTTCACAAGAACTATTAGCTCTTGGAATTATGGTGTTCAAAAGTGCTAGTCAACCCCTCATATTTATAATAGAGGTGGCGCCCCATATGTCTTCCAAAATCCTTGGGAACAAGTCTTGACTAGTGTGGAGAGAAAGAAAACATTTTACAAGTAAAATAAGGAAAATATTTTTTATTGAATTATCTCATTTAATTTAATATCATATATTAAATATTTCCAAGATATTGTCAATATCTTATATTGACTATATTTATCTTATTACCATAAATCTATTTTTCCAAATTCAATTAATATCCAATATTAATATTATGGTAATCTTATTAATTAAATTACACAATTCAAATGTATCTTATACACTTGGAATAGGCGTGAATATAGGCGTCCCATATCCCAACTAATTTGGGAATTGAGATTCTCTATAATTAATATAATACTATGATTAATTAATTTGCAAAATACATGTATATCATAATATATATATATATATATATATATATATATATATATATATATATATATATATATATATATATATATATGTATCAATATACATATTTAATTAATCAACATAATTAATATCTTGTATTATATTTATTCATAATAAATAAATACCACCATAGTATTTACCATTGTAACCTTTATAGTACGAGATAAATTATTTCCTTATTTGGTTATCATCTATAACCACATTTTAATCCGGCTAGATGTTCATATGTGTGTGACCCGATAGGCTTCCGAATATATTGGCCGTAGACAAAAATTGCAAATTATGAAAATGCCCTTCATGCCTAACGATCACGGGATAGCGTCTAGCAACACACCGTGACCCTCAATCATCGGAAGAGTCAAATGCAATAACTACTACCTTTCATGTGAAACAGTTACCGCGTAAATTACAATCTTATCGCCGTAATAATATCCATACGGTCGTACGTCGAGTGTCAAACATTAACGACCGTATCTTATAATCTGGATATCAAACTCTCTCAAAGTAACTCATTTACTTCCACTTTGCAAAGATTCACGAGAGTAAGACATTCTTTATAAGAAGGCCCTTTCGGATATTCACCCCACTGATAGGGTACGCGATTTCCAGACGACCAAACATGTATTCTCTGCATGCTTCAGTATCACACCCAATCACTACCGCATGATCGACCCGTGGCTAGGGGAAACCTCAATAGTGTCAAATCATGACAATCCTTCACCGTGATGCCATGTAGACTCCGGTCCAAAGGATAATTACAAAATTGCCACATAGTGTGACACTTAACGGTGTAAGTGGGTCAGTCTAACGTACGCATTCTCTAATACACGTCCACGTACAATCCAAGTGTCTCTACACTTCGATAGACGAGATCTATCCATGTCCTTAATGACAGAAGACATCTAATATGTGCTAGCCTTTTTATACTATCAATGCCCTGTTTAATAGTACATCAGTCTAGAGACATTTAAGCATCAAACTTATTAAAGTGATTAGAGATCTCATCAACCATAATCGCCTATCATGTTTTCTCTATCACAGTTTAACACTAAGGACGTTGTCATATAACAATTCACAATTGGTTCTTTAAAAGAACAAATATATGACAACAGAAAAGCCATTTTATATATGTATAAACATAAAGAAATGGTAAAAATGATCCGATCCGGTCGGATCCGGTCCAACCCGATTGGGTTTTAACACTATTTCAACATAGTATTGGGTCATAGGATTTCGAAGAAATGAATGGAAGTTGATAGGGCAAAGATAGAGGTAATAAAGAAGTTACACCCTCCAACGAACTTTAAGATGTTGCGAGCCTTTCTTGGCTAGGCAGGATTTTATATGAGGTTTATTAAGGACATCTCTAAAGTTTCTAGACCTTTGGCTGAATTGCTTGTGAAGGATGTACCTTTCGTATTTGGAGAAGATTGCAAGAAAGCATTCAACACATTAAAGCAAATGCTTATAACCGCCCTAATTCTGGTAGCCCCAGATTGGAACAAACCTTTTGAGCTAATATGTGATGCAAGCGACACGGCAGTTGGAGCAGCCCTGGGACAAAGGGAGGATAAAATCTTTAAGCCTATCTATTATGCCAGTCGTACCCTTAACTGTGCCTAGAGGAATTATGCGACTACAGAGAAGGAACTCTTAGCTGTCATCTTTGCATTTTACAAGTTTCGACCTTATCTGATAAGAACGAAAGTCGATGTATTCACTGACCATGCAGCTTTGAAGTGCCTCTTAACCAAGAAAGACTCCAAGCCAATATTGTTGAGATGGATTCTACTCTTACAAGAGTTTTATGTTGAGATTAAAGATAAAAAGGGATCTGAGAACCAGGTGGCTGATCACCTATCGAGATTAACTTTGCTGGAAGAAGAGCAAACGACTGAGATCAGGGAGAGCTTTCTTGATGAACAACTTTTTTCTATCTCAGTAGTAGCTCGAGTGGAATCTCAGTCCCGACAACATACATCAAAAGTGGGCAAGGTATACCCTTGGTTTGCCAATATTGTGAATTATCTAGCAGGAAGATACCTACCACCGGAATTCAATAATACAGACAAGAAGAAGTTTTTCACGTATCTGAAGCATTATCATTGGGACGATCCCTACCTATACAAATTGTTCCCTGATGCCATTCTTAGGAGATGCGTCCATGATGATGAGATTCCAAGTATTTTGCATATGTGTCATTCTAGAGAAGCTGGAGGTCATTATGGGCCAGATAAGACAGCAGCAAAGGTACTGCAGTGTGGATTCTATTGGCCAACAATTCATAAATCTGCTTACGAGTTTACAAGAGCCTGTCATTCCTGTCAAATGACCGGTAATATTTCTAAGCGGAATGAGATGCCACTGCAGAGTATCTTAGAAGTTGAGCTATTCGATGTTTGGGGAATTGATTTTTTTTGGGCCATTCACATCGTGAATCAAATCGTTACATCCTGTTAGCAGTTGATTATGTTTCCAAATGGGTGGAGGCAGTGGCCTCACCTACCCAGGGTTGTCCTGAGGTTTCTTAAGAAAAACATTTTGATGAGGTTTGGAGTGCCCAGAGCCATAATTAGTGACGGAGGAGTCATTTCTGTAATAGGTTGTTTGAGAAGTTGATGATGAGATATGGGGTTAAACATAAGATTGCAGCAGCATATCACCTCCAGACGAGTGGACAAGTAGAAGTCACGAATAGAGAGATTAAGAGGATCGTAGAGAAGACTGTGAATCCCACGAGGAAAGATTGGTCTTTGAAATTAGATGACGCTCTATAGGCATACAGGACAGCTTATAGGACCACGATTGGGATGTCACCATTTATGATAGTGTTTGGAAAAGCATGTCATTACCAGTAGAACTCGAGCACCGAGCGTTGTGGGCTATGAGGTTTCTAAACATGGATGAGAATTTAGCCGGTGAAAAGAGGATGTTAGAGTTGAATAGATTGGAGGAGTTTAGACTTCAAGCGTATGAGAATGCAAGGATTTACAAGGAGAGAACGAAGCGTCTACATTATAAGAAAATTTTGAACCGCACATTTCAAGTTGGAGATAAAGTGCTGGTGTATAATTCGCGTCTTCGTCTTTTTCTTGGGAAGTTGAAGTCTAGATGGTATGGACCACATGTAGTCACAAAAGTCTTCAATTCAAGTGCATGTGAAGTTAGACATGAATACTTTGGGCAGACTTTCACACTTAACGGCCACAGGCTGAAGCATTACCTAGAGCAGAAGTATAACCCGGAGTTGGAAGTCTTTACATTGACAGAGCCAGAATATGAATGAAGGAGCACTATTAGTATAGTCAAGTTGGCTACTATAAACTCAGAACTATTTCTAAACCCTTATTTATTGCTTTTTTTTTATTTTAGTTATTTTGAGTCAATAAAGTAGCATGACAATTGCAAGGTTTTTTCATCACATATATCTTCAATCACCTTACTAGAGATATATGTGGTTTTTTCCTTCACGATTATCATGTGATACCCTCGTAAAAGTTTTCGCGTCTTGCTTAGGCCTATAAAAGAACAAAGTGTCTTAAACTGTTTTTGCACATTCCTCCGGTATGCACAATTACCGCCACCTTATTTTCTTATTTCCCTCCGCGTGTTACTCACCGTTTTTGGAAGTATTCTGGACCGCAGGTAACAACTTGGTTGAGGAATGACCTAGGAGCTAATGATTACGCTCCGGGATTCTCTTTGACTCAGCCGACAATTACAGAACTAAGTACCTTTTCTTTTCTTTATTATTAGTCATTGGGGACAATGTCTATAATAAGTGGGGGGGGTAGGCGTCTTAGCAAAATAGTCGAAAAAGGGAATAATTTTGAAAAATTTCACACTGTTTTTAGCTTGCTTATTGCACGTTTTCGAGTAAGGAATTGGTAGGAAATGAGCCCAAGTTCGATTTGAAGTGAGCTATAGAATATTCAATTTAGTATGAAAGAATGAGCATATGTTATGTTGCATTAGTAGTAACTTATTAATTATTATTCTATCATTGCAATCAATATTTGAGCACATAATCTGAGTGAGAAGTGTTTAAGATTAGATGATGTGTTGTTTTAACCGGGAATCATTATTTGTCTGTCTATATTCTTTAACAAATTGTCGTAAGTCGAGGGAAGCAACTTGGATGACGAGAGGTAACCGGGACAACGGACTTGTGAGAGAAAGAGAAAAAAGTGAGGAAATCGGCCAAAAAGAAAAATGAAAAAAAGGAGAAAAAAATGCAATAAAGGCAGTGAGGGAAGCGAACTCGTGTAAAAAGGGCACGACCCTCGCATACAAAGAAACAAACTAGGACTTAAGAGCGATGCTCAGTCCCCGAGTCCGCCCGACCCGATTAAGGTACCATGTTGTGTAACCAAGTCAGAAGGCAAGATGAGCGAGTGTATGCGCAGGTAAGTTAGATTGTGTGGTTAATACAACTTGATTCTCTTCACGAATGCACTATCACGACTGATTCATCACACGACACATTGATGCGTGGTAAGTAGTGATTAATGGGAAGCTTATGGATGGTGGCTTAATGTATGTTTCTGCCGGAAATCTTGATTGAATGTGTGGTAGGTGATGGAGATTGTTCTTGAAGGTACATTCCACCTTGATACTCTGCTCGCGGACGAGCAAAAGGCTAGTGGGGGTAGTTGATGACGGTTAAAATAGTCTATCTTACGGCATCAACATTCTATCCATTATGAGCTAAAAATAGTTGTTTCGACCTATAAATATGAACCATTTGAGTTGAATAGCATATATCGGGTTCGTGAGTCGAGAAATCTACACTTGGCTTTTATTTTCCCTATTTTGATATTATTTCGTGCATTATTTGATGATTTTCAGGATACGAAATATTGGGCTGAGCATCATGGACGAATCTGGAGTGGACTGAACGAAAGGAATGGGCCTAGGGTATTCCAGGACCTTCCAAGTTAAGTCGGCTGAAGAAAAAGGACAAAAATACCCCCGGTTTACCGAGGAGGGCCGCCGACTTACCGAGGCTGGAGATCCTTCCGAAACGCATTTTCTTGGACGATGGGTAGAACTAGGTGTTTCTATGTCGGTTTAGATAGCTATAAATAAGAGGCTTCGCCTTAGAATTCAATGTACCCAAATTATTCAAGGCAAATTATGCAATAAAAGTTCTTTGTTCTTTATTTTATTTATTTTATAAGTTCTGGTTGGAGAGACGACGGAGTCGCCGCCTAGGGAGAGATCCGAGAGAGATCTACGCTCATCTTCGAGGGTATGATTTTCTGTCTTTTCCAAGATGTAGATCTATCGTTGTTCTATTCGACTAGTATGTTTTAATTGCTTATTTAGTTTAATTATGTAGTAGTTAGTTTATTTTACCTCATGTGTTATAGATCTGATTCGTTGGTGAAGAAATCATGGAATAGTAGTTGCGTTCTTCAGATCTGCGACGGTCTATATCGCTAGATCTGAATACCTAGTAAATTACTAATTCATGATAATCGGCGCCGCCTACATTGATCGATAGATTTAATTTACATGTTAGTAGCCTGATCAGCTATTTGCATGTCATCGTAAACTAGCATGAAATACGAATAGTGAAGTGCTATGTTTGGACATTATCTTGAATGGACCCTTGGAACGTTCTAATCAATGTCGACAGCTGTATAGTCGGGTTTGCGGTATGAGTTAGCGCTCAATATCGACAGCTCAAGTTCTTTATGCGTATGGGATATAATGGACCAATTAAGGAGGGTAGCTTACGTATAGATTGTCTACTACCATTGTCGGAGTAGATAGGGTTAAGAGTTGTACCCGTAGCTGAACAATGAATAAATTCACCAATGGGGAGGACTGTTTCATGTATGGGGGGAATAACTAATTGCTTATAATTGAACTAATACATTAGAAACTCGTTTTGCTTCATGTGAACTAGCATAACCTTGTTAGTTTGAGGAACCAAATTTACTACTGTCTATATTATAGTTGGTCGTAGACCATTATTGTGACAAGCTCAATCTTGATAATTATACGTTCTTACGAGTCTCTGTGGGATCGACCTTGACTCGCTAGTACTCGACTACGATAGACCTAGTCCTATTGCTAGTAAGTGCTTTTGCACGTGATCAGTAACAGCCAAAAAACAAGTAGTAACATCCCATAAAATGTAGTAACGGCCAATAAATAAGTAGTAACAGCCCACAAAATAGATAAAGTTACATAAAAAAAATATAGGAACGTTTATATATATATATATATATATATATATATATATATATATATATATATATATATATATATGTACAGCCTGCTTCTCCGGCAACAATGGCCGCCATTAACTCCTTCGCCGGTGCACATGGCCCCAACCCGACTGCCATGGTAAGCACCCCTTGTTATCCCAGTAAACATCCGGGGCCATCCCGGTAAGAAACGCCGGATTGAATAGCTGTGAATCCTTGGCATTGAATGCATCAAATCAGCACAAAAATGGCAGCTTTCTTTCATCGAGCCTTCCATATCTCTTTTAAGAAACGTGGTTGTTCAAATAGCATAGAATTAGCAGCACCGGCCTTTCGAAATCGTAAACGATTTGGTTGCGATAAAAGCAATGATTTCGAATTAATGGCTTCCAAGATCTCAGAGGATCGATTGCAGAGAAATTTCGAATGAATTCGAATTGCAAATGAATCAGGCTGAATATGGAAGGATCAAAATTGATTCGACTACACGGCTTAGGAGATAAGAATCAGAACTTGGTTTTGCAATCAAGATTGAGAAAGAATTAGAGATGAATTTGGGAAGGAGGAGCAATAATTCTGGAAATGGAAGGTCATATCGTAAAAGACGTAGCCATCCCAGTAAACGCCCGACATCCATACAACCACAGCCAAACGCCGACCTGCTGCTCCCTTCTGCCGGAAATTGCAGCTCCCGCCGCCTCACCCCACAACAAACCCCCTCTAACCTTAATCGCATGTTAATCGAAAATGTTTTGAGAATCTAAAAATGTTTTGAGAAATGGTATAATGGTAAATTTACCTATGTTTTGTCCTAATTAATAATCAGTTTCCTTGGAGCCTGATAAACACATTAATCCGTCATTCTTGACAAAAACCTAAAAGAGTAAATAAACTTATATTTTGACATAACATTTTCTCAGCTCGTCTTTAAAAGGAAAAATAAAATAGAAAATATAATCACCGCAAAAGAACAGCGGCAAGGTCCCATACCCTAGTGATTGCCACTAGGGTCTACCCGGGCTCTCGAGTGAGATGACCCGGGTTCGATCCCCCACCCCCATAGATTAAAAAAACTTTCGTTCAAGTGAAAAAAAAAAAAAAAAAAAAAAAAAAAAAAAGGAGAGAGAACAGCAGCATGTTCTCTCGTCTTAAGAGCAACTATAGTAAAGGGTTTGTAGAGTTATTCTCTCTATTTTTTCATCCCAATAGAATGATCAATTAGGCAAATATAAAATAGTGGGAGCATCGTAGATAATTTTTTTTTTAGAGATTCTCTATCTCATTATCTATTTTGAAAGAGGGAATGAGACCATGTTCTTCTCAAAAGAAGGGCCAAAACCTTTTTTTATTAATATTTAATATTATTTTATCAATAAATAAAAAATATTTACCATTATTACAACATTTAATCACACACAAATAATTTCTATAATTCTTTTATATTTATCACCATTACAACATCACATCACACAAAAATTATCCATACAATCTTCTATATTTATCATCCACTTATCATTCACCACGTCAACGAAGTATCAACCATCAACAAACTTCTCTCACAAACATCACTAGGGTTGCTCTAACATAACGACAAATGAAAAGACAAGGGAGGCATGTTCACCGCCTGCCCATATTTACTCCACCCCCAGAGTCCCCTCCATCACATAACTTTAAATCCACAATAGCTAAATTTTTAGCCATTTTTTCAGGCATGGTTTTGTGGGTAGACATAAATGTCTTTGTTCTAATTTTTTCATCTTCATTTCTGATTCGAAATTATGTCATAGCAAATAATGCAGGGACCTGCAACTTGTTTCAGGGAAATTGGGTCCCTGATTCTTCATATCCACTTTACAATTATACAAGTTGTCCTTTTATACAAAAAGAATTCAACTGCTTGAAGAATGGCCGACCGGATCAGACCTATCTCCGGTTCAGATGGCAGCCGTTCGACTGCAACTTATCACGGTATGTATGTCATCGTCTCGTCTCTTCTTTCTCATGTTGTCGTCATTTTGAGGTTTTTTTTTTTTAAAAAAAAAAAATTTTGAGCTTATTTTTTTAGACAGAAAAAAAAATGAGGATGGGAATTTCTGAATATAAAAAGAAAAAAAAGGGACCTTTTCCAGTGTGAAAACTATGTTAACGACGTCGTTTAGTTTTTGAGAGGAAATGTTTGAACATTGTTAAAATAAACGCCAATGATGTACACACACAGTGTACACTGTAAAGCTGCAAGCAAAAGATTTCACATTATATATTTTTCATATTACATAAAAAAAATTTGTGTGGACTATTCATTTATCTAAAATATAAAAAAAGGAAAGGAAAATGGTGAGTTTCCCTCTTCTTATTCATAATATAATAGTGTCACATACTATTACTGCCAGTTGGCTCTTCATTGTTTATACTACGCCTTTTTATCGGGAAGTTTTTGTGTGATGTCTCTCGTTGCACCGAATTGACAAATAAACAAATATAGACCACACAGTTTGAATTCAATTTAGAAATAAAAGATTTACATCTTGTCACATGGGTAAACTCCGTATGTGGAGAGTGCACTCAATAACTTCCATTTTTTATCTTTAGATATTTGTCCTTTTTTCACGTTTTTATACAAATTTAACAAGTTGATAAATACTATAAATGATAGGTCATATAATTTTTTTCCTGAGACTAGTTCATATTGTAATTTTTTAAGTTGTAAAGTTTGAGGGATGAAGCGGAACTTATATATATATATAAATTGCCAAATTTAATATAATTTCTTACAGTAGCATTAGCATAGCATTTCAACTGCATTCAAGTTCTTGCTATAATGCTATGTCCCAATTATTGGTTTGGAGGCAAGTGTGAAAATCTTTGATCAGTTTTTCTTTTAAATTTATTTATTTGCGGAAACGAAATATATGTATTCACAGCTTCGGTCAGGGTCGTCTCTGTGTAATCGGAGACCCTATGCTGAAAAAATTAGCGCCCTCAACCTTGTGCAAAAAATAATACTTATATCACAACTATATTTAAGTATAGTATGTTGGTAAGCGTTATAACGACCGTAATGAATTTGATTAGATTTTCTTTCACTGAATTCAACTATAAATTTGAGTTTTACCGGTTTTTTAGCTTAAGTAAAAAATAAAAATTAACCTAAAAACACTTATATTACAATAAAACGAGGGTCTAAAATTTTAGCTTTTGACATGGGTCTTAGGTCGCGTCCTTGCTTGCATGGACAGCTATGCTTCGGGTTAAATGGTCACCGTAATTATTGTCAATGCCTCGTTGTCATCTTTAATCCGGTCCGGAAGACAGAATATGAATTTTTTTTTTTTTTTTTAAGGCACAGAATATGAATTTTTAAATGGTATAAAATTAAAGTTAATCCCACAATAATGCAAACCCTATTTTTTAATTTTATTTCATCAGGGAGAGAAAGTAGTGAATTATGTCTTCCAAAAATATTGTAACGTATCTTCCAATATAAAAAAAATATAACGTCTGACATAATTACTCACGTGCACAGTAATATCAGGGCCTCAGGCTACTCTCACTTTAATTAATAACTAGTTAGAGGGTATCTTAAACTTTAATTTACAATCTATAATATGTAATTTTTTTTAATTTGTATAAAAAACATCTAACTACGGAGCGGTATTAAATTGAAAACCAAAATACCATTCATAGTTTCTATTCTAAGTTCCATAATCTTTGTTAAAAAAAATCTTAGTCAAAAATAAATAAATAAATCAATCTTAGTTCCATAATCATGAAAAATTAAATCTTAAAGTTCTTGGCCGACCCTTACTCCGAGTAAAAGTCAAAGCATAACCCGGATCAAACTTCGAATAAGTCGGACCAGTGGATTTTGAATACCGAAAGTTAAAGAATAATATAAAATAAAAAAATAAAAAATAAAAAAAGAGTAGTGTTACATGTCAATTAAAGTGAAACCATTTACCAATCATTTCTAAAAATAAGAATAAAAACATAAAACGTGATTCACTTGCAAGAGAGAGCCCACTACGCAAAGCTTTCCAACTCAGATCTAATTTCATGTACTAGAAGTCCTAGCTCGGAGAAATCTCCATCACCACTCTTGAGTCGATTGGTAGTTGTGACTTGTGAGGCAGTCAAACTCACACTACTACAAAATATGATATGGGTCACATTTATGATTTGATAACAATCACAATTTCAATAAATCGAGACAAAAAAAATATATATATATATATATATCACTTACAATTTTCTGTCACACTTAGTGAAAACTGAAATAAGTTATATTAATCAATCCCATTTTTAAAATGTGACTTAATTGATATGATTTTGTGTCACAGTTATTGAAAAACCGAAATAAATTATATCAATCAATCTCATTTTTAAACTGTGACTGAATTGATATGATATTTCTGTCACAGTTATTAAAAAAGTGATATAAATAAATTATATCAATCAATCTCACATCTAAAACAATGACTGAATTGATATGATATTTTTGTCACAGTTATTGAAAAAGCGAGATAAATTATATCAATCAATCACTTAAACTGTGACTGAATTGATATGATATTTTTGTCACGGTTATTGAAAAAACGAGACAAATTATATCAATTAATCTCATTTTTAAAGAGTGACTGAATTCATATGATATTTTTGTCACAATCATAGAAAAAGTGAGACAAATTATATCCACTAATACAAAAAGTGACATAGATCACACTTATAGAAATATAAGGATCACACTTTTATAAGAACTGCGACAAGGAAAATGTATATATCACATTTAATTTTTTTTATCAAAGTTATTAGGCGTGAAAAAAAAAGAATGATCACACTTCTTCGTTGTGATTGAATTATAATAGATCTCGGTTTTTAAGTGTGATAACAACTACTGAAATAGATCACTGTTTTTAAACGTGATGAAATTATAATATATCTCGGTTTTTAAGTGTGATAACAACTATAATAGATCACGGTTTTTAAGTGTGATAACAACTAAAATAGATCACAGTTTTTAAATATGTTGAATATAATAGATCTTGGTTCTTAAGTGTGATAACAACTAAAATAGATCACAGTTTTTATTATCACGGTTTTTAAGAAATTAAACTGAGACAAGAACATCAATCTGATTGAAATAATATGATATTTTATAATGAGATTTCAGTTTAGCGTGGTCGAAATCGATAAGAAGTAGGCATCGGCCCAGCGGTAATTAGTGTGGTTCCTTAATCCGGAGTATCCGGGTTTGAGTCCCACTAGGAACAAAAAATGTGTGTGCGTATATTTCACTTTCGGATAAAAAGAATGATCACAATTTTTTAGGTGTGATTGAAATTATAATAGATCTCGGTTTTTAAGTGTGATAACAACTACAAAAATATATCACAGTTTTTAAATGTGTTGAAATTATAATAGTCTTCGGTTTTTAAGTGTGATAACAACTATAATAAATCACGGTTTTTAAGTGTAATAACAACTAAAATAGATCATTGTTTTAAATGTGTTAAAATTATAGTAGATCTCGGTTTTTAAGTGTGATAACAATTAAAATAGATAACAATTTTTATTATCATGGTTTCTAGGAAAACTGAGACAAAAACATCAATCAATCATAGTTTTTAACCGTGATTAAAATAATATGATATTTTATAATGAGATTCTTAGTTTAGTGTGGTCGAAAATTAAAAGAAAGAAGTCATTGGCCTAGTGGTAACTAGTGTGGCTTGTTAATCTGGAGTATCCGGGTTCGAGTCCCACTAGGAATGAAAAATATGTGTTCTTATATATTGTTTCGAAAAAAAACACTTTTATTGGTGTGATTTAAATTATAATAGATCACGGTTTTTAAGTGTGATAACAACTATAATAAATGACAGTTTTTAAATGTGAAGAAATTATAATAGATCATGGTTTTTAAGTGTGATAACAACTATAGTAGATCACGGTTTTTAAGTGTGATAACTATTATAATAGACCACAGTTTTTAACTGTGATTGGATTAAAGTACTTTATGTCACCTCAATATGCCACACTTTGGAAACCGTGACTAATATACAAATGTATCACTTAAAAACTGTGATCTTTATGCTTTTTTTATAGTAGCGTCACTTATAATACTTCCAGTTGCAGCTTAGATGCCGTTTGAATTCTTTCGAGAAGTGTTATAAAACGGATGGAGATAACTTCAGATGCAAGAAACAGAAATAGAAGCAATCAAACATAAACAATCAAAGGAGATAACGAAACAAGAAGAACACGATTTAACGTGGAAAACCCTCGCGGGAGAGGTAAAAAACCACGGCGTAAAAGAAATATTTTATTATGCACCGAATTTTACGATTTCAACACACACGGATAATGAGACAACAATTGTATTTATAGCACAAATCCCTAAACCCTAGCCGCCAGAATCTTTGTCCGAACCGCCATAAATACCCTTACACGTGTCCTCCTTTTAATGACACCGTATAGTCGTCACATAACGTAATTAACGGATGTGGGACCCTCGCTATATTCCGGACTCGCGACTATCACCCCGCCGATAGTCACCCCGCCGACGTAAGCTCGCAGACTCCACCCTACCGAAGCACGAATTGAATACACTTCTCACCGTCCATCACACAAACCGAGTCTTCGCATTGGTTCCACCGTATGTAGAGTTTAAGTCACTTTCCGACAAATCTCCACCTTGACTTCAACTCTCTCAGAGTCAAACAGATTGCATAACCGTATGTACTTGTACCGTATGCATTCGTCAATGCCGGATGTACTTGTACCGTACTATCTCCACAAAGATCCACTCCACCGATCCGCCCTCGCAAAGTTTCCAAAACGCATTATAAGCTTTGAATATTCGCAAGTCCAGGCAAAGCCGGAACTTACTCGCCGAACCGGTTTAGTGAACATATCGCCAGGATTCTCCTTTGTGCCAATCTTCTTCACCACAACCCTCTTCTCATTTCTCAAGAAATGATACCCGACATCAATATGCTTGGTTCTCTCATGATGAACCCGATCCTTGGCTAAACATATTGCACTAAGACTCGTCACAATATATATCACCGATCCCGATGCAACCCCAAATCACCGACTAGCCCCTTCAACCGTATACCCTCCTTAGCCGCTTCAAGGTAAGAGCCATATATTCTCGCTTCGCAGTTGATAAGGCTACCGTAGCCCGAAGAGTAGCTTTCCACCGACCACCGCATTTCCCAATGTAAACACATACCCAAATCATTGATTTTCTACCGTCAACATCACCGCTTTAATCGCATCACGCAACTCCGTGACCGTACCGCATCACCTCCATAAATGAGACCAACATCGACCGTACCTCTCGGTATATGAATATCCTTTTAACAGCCTTTCCGTTGTTCCTTACCAGGTTGAGCCATAAACCCGCCGACAACACCGACCGCCCGAGCCGATCGTGCCTGGGCACACCATGGCATACATCGATCGCCAACCGCACTAGCATAGGGAACTTTTGACATATACTCCTTCTCTTCACCGACGTGAAGCATAAACAGACAAATGAACATTTGATGCCATAGAGTATCTATTGGTTTTGCGCGTACATCCCAAACTTGGCCAATATCTTCTCGCACATAACCCCGCCGAGACAAGAACAACTTCTTCCGACTCCTATCTCTCCGCATCTCCATCCCCAAGATTTTCTTGGCCGCACCCAAATCCTTCATTTCAAATTCAAGACCGAGAAGGTTCTTCGCATTTTGAACATCGACTTCCTTGCTGCAAATATCGCATGTCATCCACATACATGACAAGATAGATATATGATCCATCTTTCAAATAGATCGAAGTAAACACAACAATCATATGGACTTCGTTGTAACCCCGTCGAAGCATGAAACTGTCAAACCTTTTATACCACCGCCTTGGAGCTTGCTTCAAACCATACAATGATTTCTTCAACTTGCAAACATAATTTTCCTTTTCGGAACTTGAAAACCCTCGAGCCGTGTCATGTATATCTACTTATCCACCTCACCATGTAGAAAGCGCTTTTCACATCTAATTGCTCAAGTTCCGCATCCCGCCGTGCCACCATTGCTAGTAACACCCCGATTGAAGTGTGTCCGACCACAGTGAAAATATTTCATCAAAGTCAACCCTTCCTTTTGACCGAATCCTCTTGCAACCAAACGTGCCTTATACCCGACCCCTTCGCCTTTGTTATTCCTTCCTTTTTCTTGAAAATCCATTTACAAGTCACAACTCCCTTGTCGAGGGTCGTTTGACTAATTCCCAAGTCCGATTCTTCAATAATGACTCCATTTCATCTCCCATGGCCGCATGCCACCGAGATGCTTCGTACATGTCACGCTTCCCCGTAAGTAGTAGGTTCAAGAACCTCTACTTCTTCGCAACTTAGAGTGCATATCCACCAAATCATCATATCCATATCTCCTTGGAGGTATCCCAACATTAGATCTTCTAGCCCGCCGGCGCCTAGACTCGCCGATCAATGTTTATATGACGCCCGCCGAGGTCTCGCAGACCGGCTTGGATCGGATTCTCGGTTCATTATCCGGATCGTATAGTGTTGATTTGGATCCACCGATTGTTGCATATCGAGACTCCACCCGAAGCTCCACCTGTTTCTCAACACTATCGATTCAAGACGGTTTCGTACTCGCACCTCCCCACCGATGAGTTTAACATAGAATTTTCATCAAACACAACATCCCCGCCGAGGATTACTTTGGACTCGCCGATGACCAAATCCTATATCCTTTCACTCCATCACCATACCCCACAAACACTCCTTTCTTGGCTCTTGGTTCCAACTTCCCTTCACTAACATGATAGTAAGTCGTACTTCCAAAAACCCTTAGAACCGAGTAGTCGCCAGGCTTGCCCGACCACATCTCAAATGGTGTCTCGAGATTGATTCCCGTGTGAGGGCTCCCGTTGATTAAGTAGCAAGTCGTCTTAACGCCTCCGCCCAAAATCTCCTTGATAAACCAAATTGAGAAAGGCATACATCTTGCCCTCTCCAAAGAGAGTTTGATTCATCCTTTCGCCTACACCATTCTCGCCGAGGTGTATTCCTTACGATGATGTCCGGCAATACCCTCACCGCACAAAATGAATCAAAATCCGTCCAAAGAATTCCGGACCATTATCCGTACGAAGTTTCTTGATTTTCTTGCCTAACCGATTCTCCACTAGTGGCCTTCCACCGCTTGAAGTTATTGAATGCATCACTTTTGTTCTTCATCATCACCACCCAAGTCATCCTTGAATAGTCATCTATGAATGACACAAAATATCCGTGACCACCCAATGACCGAACTTTTGATGGACCCCAAAGAAATCCGAATGGATATAATCAAGTGATGCCTTTGTATTGTGCAACCCCGCGCCGAGAATTTACTTCTATGCAACTTCCCAAACACACAATGTTCACAAAAGTCCAGATTCTTGACCTTATATCCCCCAAGAAAACCCGCCGAAGAAAGAACCCGCATACCCCTTTCACCCACGTGACCAAGTCTCACGTGTGCCACAACCGAGTCTCGTCGAGACCGGTGAACCGCCGAGGATGCAACAAAGAAGAAGCAAGCGTATACGAGATCCTTGTAATATATACAAGGTTCCCTCTTGATGCCTTTGAGGACTACAACCGAATCTTTGAAGACATTCACCGTCCACCTTCACCCTTGAAATTGAACCCCTTGTCGTCCAAGAGATCGAGAGATACCAAATTCTTGGTCATCTCGTGGAACATGTCTTACATCCTTCGGTGTACAAAATTTACCATCCTCTCGTCCTTAACTTTACCGAGCCAATTCCCACAACTTTACGTACCTTGCCGTTGGCCATATAGATTTGACCACCATCTATCTCGCTCATAAGTAGAGAACCACTCTATGTTTGGACAAATATGGTAGGATGCTCCGTAATCAAGTATCCACACATCATTGTGGTGTGTAGAATCCCCCGCAACTAGAACCGCATCCTCATCGATTGCTCGCAGCCAAGGCCACCGTGCCGAATTGCCTTCCCGCCGTTTCTTCTTCCTTGGACAATTGGACTTCCAATGTCCCCGCTCCTTACGAATTACGTACATCGCAGACTTAGGACCTTTGGACACCGACTTCTTTTTCTTCTTCTCGTCCATATCCTTTTCCACTATTGTCGCTAGCTACTAGCCCAAAGCCAATTGACCGTCCGTCCCAAGCCAATTTCGTGTCTCGGCTCCCCGGCATGTAAGGCGGACCTCACATCCTCTAAAGCTACTATATCCTTCCCAACTATGAAAGACTCGCACAAAGTTTTCATATGATGCCGGCAATGACACCAACATGATTAGGCCGCATCTTCATCTTCAATTTTAACATCAATATTCCTTAAATCAAGTAATATTGTGTTCACCGGTCAAGATGTTCCCTCGGTGGACTCCTTCATGCATCTTCAAACCGAACAACCTCTCGTTTCAATAACAACTTGTTGGTCGTGACTTGGTCATATACAAGCTTTCAAGCTTTTTCCACAACTTGGTCGCGGTGTCTTCCTCAAAGAACCTCGTTGATAACATCATCGATAAGCACAACATGATGGTTGAATGTGCTTTCTCTTCCGACCGGCATAATCTGCCGCACCCGTATTTGGTTTGTCGATAAAGGATTCCACAAACCCCGATGTTTCAACAAAGGCACGCATCTTGATTTGCCACGTACCAAAACTGTTCCTTCCCCGTAAATTTATCGATTTTTACGTTTACCGCCGACATCTTTCCTTGCTAAAGATTACAACTTTATCATAGATCCTAGCACCTTGTCGAAGGTCTTGGTGAAGATGAAGTTGATCGTACGCATCGTTTTCTCCGAACCTCTCTCTCGATACCACTTGTTATAAAACGGATGGAGATAACTTCGTATGCAAGAAACAAACGAAACAATCAAACATAAACAATCAAAGGAGATAACGAAACAAGAAGAACACGTATTTAACGTGGAAAACCCCTCGCCGGGAGAGGTAAAAAACCACGGCGTAAAAGAGACATTTTATTATGCACCGAATTTTACGTATTTCAACACACACGGATAATGAGACAACAACCGTATTTATAGGCACAAATCCCTAAACCCTAGCCGCCAGAATCTTTGTCCGAACCGCCATAAATACCCTTACACGTGTCCTCCTTTTAATGACACCGTATAGCCGTCACATAACGTAATTAACGTATGTGGGACCCCGCCGTATTCCAAGATCGCGTACTATCACCCCGTCGATAGTCACCCCGCCGACGAAGCTCGCAGACTCCACCCTACCGGCTACGTAATTGAATACACTTCTCAGCTGTCCATCACACAGCTGAGTCTTCAGATTGGTTCCACCAGATGTAGAGTTTAAGTCACTTTACTGACAAGAAGCTTAACTGATAGCAGTTCTCGAAGGAATTCAAATTCAAACGGGCTTTAATGTGCGACTGGAAAGCATTATAACTGAGTCTGACTACCTCACAACTATCACTCGACTCAAGAGTGATGATGAAGATTTCTCTGATCTTGGACTTCTCGTACACAAAATTAGATTTGAGCTGGAAGGCTTTCTGTACGCCACAATTTAGTGCAAAGATTCATAAGTACCTTAGACATTCATGTCTTAATTATTTGATTAAATAATCTACAATTATATTACATGATACATCACTGTAAACCGTAGAACCCTCCAGGTTAGTTAGTTAGACCATGTATCATTAACAAAGAGGAAAATTTTAGATGATTATTTCACGTACGTAGTAACGTAGACGTAGGGTAGACTTAAGTGGAGTAGGGTTGGGGCCAGTGCCTCTATTGAGATTTGAAAATGATAAGGTTTTGTTGGTAAAACATGTAAAAATTAAAGTTTCAAACTGTTGCAGCTCATCTACTTGTACACGAAGTGAGGTTTCAAGCTGTTTAGGCATATGGATAGTTTGTTGAGGCAATAGGTTGAACACCTATGCTCAACATCTTCGTAACACAGTTAGGTCCCTAAGGTTTCAATCTGGAATCTCAATGATCTATTGGGGATTGTGTATTAATCATGCTGCAATGTTAAGTAACTATACTTCAACTCCTCCGTTAAAGGATAAATCTCATTTCTACATGCTTTACAATAAGGACCCTAACTATGTTGATCTTAAAGTGTTTGGTTGTTTGGCATTTGCTAGTACTAACTCTCAAGGAAAATGGAAATGACACCAAAAGTGAAAAGTCTATCTCTTTGGGAGTGTCTGTCCATTTTGATGGCCATATCCTCTTAGATACATTTCCATGTCTCAACTTTAATTTTTGGACTAATTCAGAAACTGTTTTTCTAGTACGTGATGCACAAAATGTTCCATATCATCCAACTACTCTTGTTCTAGATTCTCCATTACTGGAGGAAGCTGATCAACCAGTAAGTCAACCATGTGCACTTCCCCCACAGAATGTCAGAAAGTCATCCAGGGATAGAATAATTCTGACATACTTACAAGATTATCAAGTACATTTAGGCACTTCATCACAACTCCACACACAATCCAAAAAGTAGTGTGTCATGATCATGTGGATCCAAACTACAAGACTTTTGCTTATAATGTTTCCTCTGACAAAGAGCCATCATCCTACAAAGAAGCTGCTCAAAGTACCGATTGCAAAAAAGCCAAGCATGAAGAATTATATGCCCCGTACAAGACACATACTTAGTTACTTGTGCCATTACCTGAAGGAAATAAACCTATAGGGTGTATATGGGTATACAAAATTAAAAGGAAGGCCGATGGAACCATACACAGATACAAAGCAAGGTTAGTATCCAAAGGCTACCCTCAAACAAAATAAATAGATTTTTTGGGCACCTTTCCTCCAATGGCCAAGATGTCTACTATAAGGTTATTCCTCATATTAACATCAATGAAGAAATGGCATATACACCACATGTATGTGAACACAACATTCCTCCATGGTGATCTTGATGAAGAAGTCTTTCCGAGACAACCTCCTGGTCTTCTTGTTTCAGCAAATAACTTAGTTTGAAAACTCAGTAAGTATTTGTATGGTTTAAGGCAAGTTAGTAGATAGTGAAATGCTAAACTAAGTAAGGCTCTCATTTTAGCTAAATATAAACAGTCTAAGTATGATCATTGTTTGTTTACAAAATGAGAGGGTTCAAACTTCATTCATTTCTTGTATATGTAATGACATAGTGGTTGGAAGTTCAGATACGCGGGTAATACAGAATCTCAGAACTCTTCTTCACCAGGCCTTCACAATTAAGGATCTTGGCCAACTAAAATACTTCCTGGCGTATGAAATTGCTAGATCTGCAAGTGGCGTCGTTATGAAACAGAGGAAATATTGTATGAATATACTCAAGGATTTTGGCTATTTAAGGGCGAAACCCTCAAACATTTATGGATTTTAAACTAAAGCTGGAACCTAAAGACTTCCCATATCTTGAAGATAATACATATTACAAAAGCCTAGGTGGGAAGTTGTTGTACCTCAGCAACACTAGGCCTGACATTGCATATCATGTCCAACAATTAAGTTAGTTTTTGGATGCCCTTACTCAAAATCATTTGGGTGCTACACACAAGCTTTCTAAGGTATTTGAAATTAGCACCAGAACAAGGTATTTTCTTCCCTTCTACTGGCAGCCCCATTCTTAAAACTTTTAGTGACTCAGATTGGGCAGGTTGTATCAAAATCAGGAGGTCCATAACAGGATACACAACATTTCTAAGAGATTCTTTGATCTAATGGAAAAGCAATAAGAAAACTACATTAAATAGAAGCAGCTCAGAAAAGCTGAATGCAGGCCATGGCCCGCACAACCTGTGAGATATAATGGCTGGATTACCTCTTATCAGACTTCCAAATTCAGCATCAAGTGGTTCCTTTGTTTTGTGACAACAAGAGGGCAACATATATAGTGGAAAACCCTGTTTTCCATTAGAGGAAAAACATATAGAAATGCACTGTCATTTGTGAGAGAGAAGTATATATCAAGAGAAAGTTCTTACCCCCCCCCCCCCCCCCCCCTTCCAAAAAGAACTGAGGACAATCTAGCAGAAATTTTGTCAAAGCCCGCGGATAAAGCTGCATTATTGAGGTTGTTGCCTAGGTATCCTATCAAGAATATTTTTGCACCAGCCAACTCCAGACACAGTGTGGTTTCAAGTTGTACTTTATCCAAACTCGAGCTTTAGGGGGCATGCTGCAGCTCATGTACTTGTACACAAATTGAGGTTTCAAGCATGCATATGGATAGTTGGTTGAGGCAATAGGTCAACACCTACACTCAAATTCAGTTATAATCTTGTTAGGTGTAATTGAGGCAGTTGTAACCGATTTAAGTTGCAATTAACCAATCAGAAGTGCTACAATTGGTGTTAATTGGAATTCCATTGTATCAATTCTAGAAAAATTCGATCAATGAATAAAATCTATGCTTTCTTCATTTTTCCGCGTTTTACAGTTTTTGAATTTTTCTCCTTGAGTAATCATCTTCTTCGATCAATTTCTTGATCTAAATCACAAAATCAACAACTATTGATGTCCATACTCGATGTTCAAATTTGGTTCAATGTCTCCACTAAAAAAATTTCTGAGTCCATCACCGATAGACGTTTCTTAAAAACTACCGGAGGAAGTTTTCTATAATTGAAAAAAAAATAAAAATTGGTGTATTATTGGCGTGGAGGAATTGTGGCAACAACAATAATCACATTGGTTGGTGGAATTGTAAGACCATGTGTCATAGGTTGTGGGGTTAGTTATTGTTGAAATTACTCCTCGACAACCAACCACTCTTCACTGTTCAAATGGACTTTATGATAGTAATTTCATTTAACATCAAAGAGAAAACATATTAAAATGGTACAGCTAACATATACTGTATACTATACTATGAAAAGGAAACAACACCCGAATCTCGAAGATACCCACCTAAATAAATACACTGAATTCCCATGTGATGATAGATTTACATCCCACTTCACCACCTAGAATGTCTTGTCCCATGTTCCCGTGATATTATTCTTATCATTTTGATATTAATTACATTTATTTTAATACTGATATATTGCACACATTTAGATAATGATCTCATATATGTTTTTAATTCTAAATGCATATCAAAATTTACTTTAAGGGTACTGCTACATCCACTCATGGGCGGACGTAGGATTTCGGTTAAGGGAGACAATAAATTTTTTAAAGGCAAATATAAAATTTAAGGGGGGCAAACTATATGTATCGTATAAATTTTAGTGTATTTTTTTCGGATTAAGAGGGGGCAACTGCCCACCCTTGGCTGTATGTAGGTCCGCCACTGCATCCACTACAGTTATCACCACAACATCATCTACACGGCTACACCATACATTTAGTTAGGACCCACAAAAAAAAATATTTCTCTCTCCAATCAAAGAACAACATCATCCACTACATCTTTATGTAGTGGATGTAGCATTTTCCTTACTTTAAAGTAGGGGTGTAATCGAGCCGAGTCGAGTCGATACTCTCTAGGGCTCGAGCTCGAGCTCGACTAAAAAAGTTCTGGCTTGAAACTCGGCTCGAGCTCAATCGAGCCATAAAAAATCAAGCCCGAACTCGACTCGCTAAGTACTCGATAAAGCTCGACTCGACTCGTAAGCTCGATTATTATCCTAGAATTCATTTAATTTTTAACGAAATATGGTAAATTTGAGCTCGGCTCGTCTAATACTCGACTCGAATAATATTTTTTTAATAATAAAAAATAATATTTTATAATAAATTAAATTAATTAAATAATTATTTAATCAATCTCGATTAAGCTCGCGAGCTACTCGACTACTATATTTTAAAACTCGAGCTCGGCTCGGTTAATTATTCGAGTAGCTCGACTCGAGCTCGAACTCGAAAAAAACCGAATCGAGTCGATCTCTCTTGCGAGTCGAGTACGAGTAGCTCACGAGTAGCCCAACTCATTTACAGCCCTACTTTAAAGTGTCCTAGACCGCAACAACAACATTGAAATAAAAAATAATAACCCACTATCAGTTGTAGATTTGTTAGAAGAAAAAAAACTAATCCGTAAACATATTATCTTATTAAAGTGTCGGTAGCATAGTTATTAAAACCGGACCGGACCGGCGGTCGGACCGGTAAAACCGGTGACCCGAACATGGAACCGGTCCGGTTCAGTCATTGGACCGATTAAGGAGTCCGACCGCTCAAAACCGGTAAAACCGCCGGTTGAACCGCTAAACCGTGACCCGGCCGGTTATCGGTTGAACCGGTTTTTATTTATTTTTTTTGAATTTTTATTAATAATTTGGTGAGATTTAACTTAAAAAACAAAACAAATATTTTACCTTTGTATAATCAAAGCAAAACACAAAAGATTTAATTTCACTCATCAATTATTAACATTTTTATTCTTTCAAGCTTCGTCCATTTTGGAATAAATCCTGTAAAAAATTCATTATTTCTCATTAAAATCTTTTATTTTATATGTTCTTATTTCTTCTCTTTTGTTGGATTAATTATGAAAACTGATAAGTTTCAGTATTTCAAATTTTTTGATCATGAATTTGGTACTATTTTGAAAATTAAGGACTAGTATGGTTGTTATTTTACAATGTGCAAAATTTACAAACCATATATATTATTCGAAACTTTTTGTGGATTTTCACTAGTATTGTAGTGTATTTATAAATTACATATTTCATTTGTATCTTGCTTGTGATCGATTTAGATGTCGGAATATTTTGGAATTAATTTTATGTCATATTATAATCTTTTCTTATGTATTGAATATATTGTTATATATATATATTAAATTATAAGAAATGACCAGCCGGTTGAACCGGTGACCCGGTGACCCTGTGCCTTTTCCGGTTCAATGTCCGGTCCGGTTCTGATAACTATGGTCGGTAGTGTTTTCCCCACAGGAAAAAAGAAAAAAGTGTCGGTGGTGTTCCAGTATTTTGTGATTGGTAAAAATACTTTTAACGAAACATCAATTATTGCATCTCAAAGAATCTGACGGACATTCATGTTCTTCTGATAATGTAAACCAAGTTGAGGGAAATTATTGTGTGGAGATAGATTTTGAGGTGAAATGACGGGTGAAACGATCAGAACCATACAGTTTAAATACGAATAAAACTGCGTATGGTTGTAGTGTCTCCATACGGTATCTCCACACGTGTGGAGACACCACATAATAATTTCCCCCAAGTTGAAGCTACAAAACACTAGTATGCAATTTTAATAAACCTACATAAATAAACTATGACTTTCTTGTCTCTATTTGGTTCACAACAAAGATATTGTCTCTTCCCCTATATATTTTTATCATCATTCAACATTCAAAATTCAAAATGGTGATACTCGTTATCGATGATCCTATCGCTATCAGGTAATTCTTCCCCACTCATTCTATTTACACCGTAGACACACGTGGATGATTCTGGACCACACAGTTTGAATTTAAGTTGAAACTGTGTGGTTCAGAATCATCCACGTGTGATACTCCTCAAATGGATTCACCATAAAAGAACTTCCCCTCGCTATCCCCCTCCCCCGGTGCATTCACTATTTATTAATTTCATCATTCAACGGGGAAGTGGGGCTAGTCAGGGGCGGAGGCACATACCTATATGAGATTGGGGTTCATGGACCTCACTAAAACAAAAATTTTAACTTTTTTTAACTATAGAAAACATTTTGGACCTCGTGATTTGAAAAAAATTTATGGACTCCCTGAATAAAATTCCTTCTGGATCCGCTTATACTGGCCGGGGAGTTCGCTGCATGTGAAACTTCTGATGGTATAAACTATATATGCTTGCAATATCCCTTCATTACTTTTGAAGTTTTGGTATGGGGTTATTAGTTGCAACACTTCTACCTGTTGTTTCCCACCTACTAGTGCACCACACCATTTTCACATAATTGACATATGAAAGTTGAAACTATATATAGCCAAATGCGACTTCCATTATGTTATAACAGGACCGTCAGGGATTGAAACGGATTGCAATAATCAAGAATAAACGAGAAAGCATAAATCACACAAGAAACAATAACACATAATTTAACGTGGTTTCCGACAATATGCCGACTAGTCCACGGGCAGAAACGAGGAGATTATATTATCACTGGAGATTTTACAGACTCTGCAATTGCATATGCAATTGCTCCTGACGCCACTGCAAATATTCTAGGTTACAACAGACGGGTATTTATAGTCACAAAACCCTAGACCTAGACGCCATAACTAAATACTACCAGATTGAGTTAAATACTCCAGATGTGAACTCTGCTGACTACACCAGACATAACCTGCTAATATTTTCCCTGCTGACATTGCCCTGCTGACATTGCCCCTGCTGGCATACCCCTGCTGACTTTGCTCAGCTGACTTGCCCTACTGAGAGGTCAAGTCACTTTTTCTAACAATCTCCACCTTGACTTGAACTCTCGTTCAAATAGATGTATAACCAGATGTACTGTACCAGATGAATTCGTCAATGCCATATGTACTGTACCGGATTCCTCCTCTTTATTCAGACTTAACAGCTTCAGGTGTGATTCCTCCAGATGAGAGTTAACTCCATATGAGAAACCAACTTCAGTTGAGAACCTCCCAGATTCAGATGAGATCCTCTGCTGTTAACTGATTCGGACTTGATTGAGTTGAGAACAGATGTGATCAACAGATTCAGACTTGATCATCAAACAAGATGTGATTACCATATTCAGATGTAATCACCTCAGCTAAGGACCCTCAATTGAGTTCTTCAGATTCAACTTCAACCAAAACAGATTGCAGATTCAGATTATGAGCTGACCAGATGTGAACAAAACAGAATTTAGGTTAGACTCCTCCAGATGAGACTTAACTCCAGATAAGAACTCCACCTTAGACATGTTCACCAGATGCTCAGCTGACTTCACTCCGCTGAGGCTTCCAGACACAGATGTAGAACCAACACACACATGTTCAACAGATTCAGAAGATGCCACTCTGCTGATAGATGGAATCAGCTGACTTTCATCGGCACACTTCCCAGACTTGAACATTCCTCTACTCAGCTGACCTTCACTCAGCTGGTACTAGATCAGCAGACTTTCTCTAGCCGACCGCCCATATTTTTGGTTCCACCAGATTCATCTCTTGATTCTTTAGGTTCAGATGCACAACCAAGTGCCAGATTAGTGTTGACTATTCTCAACAGAGTTCTGTAGACTCAGCTGAGTATGGACCTGAAGCTCCACCTGCTTGTCAACACTCCAGATTCAGACCAGATTTGCATTCACTTTGCAATTGCTACTAGCAACCAAACCAATAGCCCGATTGTCTGTACCTGTGCCAGCTGCATTATGCCTTAGCTTTTGATTATGGAGAGATGCCCTAACATCCTCCAATGACACTGTGTTTCTTCCAACAACAAAAGATTGCACAAAATTCTCATATGATGCTGGCAGTGATACCAACAAAATTAGAGCTGCATTCTCATCTTCGATCTTAACACCAATATTCCTTAGATCAAGCAATATTGTGTTCAGCTTTTCTAGATGATCTCTGAGAGGCATTCCTTCATGCATCTTTAAATTTGAACAGACATTGCTTCATCAGCAACTTGTTGGTCAACGACTTTGTCATATACAGACTCTCAAGCTTCAGCCACAGCCCTGTTGCTGAATCCTCTTCAGCAACTTCATTGATAACATCATCAGACAAGCACAACAAAATCATTGAATGTGCTTTCTCTTCCCGATTGGCCATCTCAGCGTTTCCTGCATCCACCGCCTTTTTCAGTGGAGCCCAAAGCCCTAGTTTCTTCAACAGAGCACGCATCTTGAATTGTCACAGATTGAAATTGTTCCTTCCTGTGAATTTATCAATCTATACATCTAACCAAGACATCTTGATCTCGCCAGAAAGCTAACGTTGATCCCAAAACCTAGCGTCAAGTACGACCTTGGTGAAAATCAACCTAACTCAAACAGATTCTGATTCCTCGATGATAACCTCTCTCTGATACCAGTTTGCTATAAAGGACCGTCAGGGATTGAAATGGATTGCAATAATCAAGAATAAACGAGAAATCATAAATCACACAAGAAACAATGACACATAATTTAATGTGGTTTCCGGCAATATGCCGACTAGTCCACGGGCAGAAACGAGGAGATTATATTATCACTGGAGATTTTACAGACTCTGCAATTGCATATGCAATTGCTCCTAACGCCACTGCGAATATTCTAGGTTACAACATATGGGTATTTATAGTCACAAAACCCTAGACCTAGCCGCCATAACTAAATACTAGCAGATTGACTTAAATACCCCAGATGTGAACTCTGCTGACTCCACCAGACATAACCTGCTGATATTTGCCCTGCTGGCATACCCCTGCTGACTTTGCTCAGCTAACTTGCCCTGCTGAGAGGTCAAGTCACTTTTTCTAACACCCTATATAGTGTCGAACAAGGATTGATGTCTATAGATTCGAATTTCACATTTTCGATTTTACTGGGTGCACATATAGTGTGGTACACCGGTAGAGTCGTGGTAGTGCAAATAAAAGCTCCCTTTGGTATTTTATGTTTGTATATATATATTGTGATCCTTGAAATCATACTTGGTGTACATCCCTCGAAAAAAATCTTAAATTTTGAAACTTCGACATTACTACTATTATCATTATTAGTACTATCAGTTTTCTGGAAATGCATGGGGTGTTATATATGCAGATTTGATGGCCATGCATTCATGCAAAAATTTAAAGGAAAGAGAATAATGTTCGTAGGAGATTCTTTAAGCAGAAACCAATGGGAGTCGTTGATTTGCTTGCTCTACACTTCATTGAAGAAGCCCAAATACAACGAAACAAGTCAGGGCGATGTTTCAATATTCACATTCTTGGTAATTGCCTAATCAATATATACCACTCTCTATATATATATATTGCATATTGCAGTCGTATTCGATGTACGCCTAGTTTTAATTGTTTTGGAAAATTACATGCAGGATTTTGGGGTGAAAATAATGCTGGACAGAAATGTGTACCTGGTGGATGTTGTGAGCGAAAAAGGCGAAAGAGTATTGGAATTAGATTCCATTCAAAACGGAAAGATGTGGAAAGGAGTCGATTTTGTCATTTTTAATACATGGCATTGGTGGAGCCGTAGAGGACAGGCCCAACCGTATGTCGTTGTTGCTACTATCTCCTCCCTCAGTTCATATTTAACTGTCGCAGTTGCCAAAAACACATAAATTACAAATACAATATAAGCATCATATGTTACTCGATCATTTAATGAAATTTCACGTAATTCTGATTTATGCAGATGGGATTATATTAGGGTAGGAAACCAAACATATAAAGACATGAATAGAATTGTTGCCTTTGAGAAAGCACTCAATACATGGGCTAGGTGGGTTGATGAAAACATTGACCCTGCAAAAACTTGTGTTTTCTTCCAAGGAATCTCTCCTTCACATTACAAGTAAGTTGTTCTATTTCTCTCATCAACTCATTCATTGCCTATCTATCTTCTTTTTTGTCAATAATATTGTGTTTTTTTTTTTTTTTTGTTGTTGATAAATTAATATAAACCAGTGGGAGTGAATGGAACGAGCCGAACGCGAATAGTTGTCTTAAGCAGAAAGTACCATTGATGGGGTCAAGATATCCAGGGGGGTTGCCACCAGCATTGACAGTGCTAAAGAGAGTTTTGAACACAATAAAAAAGCCAGTGAAATTGTTGGATATAACAAACCTTTCTCTACTAAGGAAAGATGGGCACCCTTCTATTTATGGAATGCCTGGAATGGACTGCAGTCATTGGTGCCTACCAGGTGTCCCTGATACTTGGAATCAGCTGCTATATAATTTAGTTATTGCTTAGAAATTCAATTAGACATATAAGATGATTAAGATATACATCTTCAAAAAGAAAATGTATTCTTGATTGAATTTCTACCCTTTGAATTATTAATCTTTTTGAGCAAAAGTGACATGTTGTTATTATTGTTGCTATGCTCCTATACAGGGAAGTTGTAATTTAAGGAAATATCTTTTCACACAAAATTTTGTCTTATAACACAGTTTTTTGTTTTCCAATTTTACCCTTATTT
Source organism: Gentiana straminea (assembly GCA_036785695.1). Taxonomy (NCBI): domain Eukaryota; kingdom Viridiplantae; phylum Streptophyta; class Magnoliopsida; order Gentianales; family Gentianaceae; genus Gentiana; species Gentiana straminea. Next base: position 8,494,514 of record JAVUPR010000060.1, on the reverse strand, counting down.
TTTGTGATTTACGCGCCTACATTCTGACCGGAAATTGGTCAGAATGTAGGACATTATACCTACTCCATTGTGGTCAGAATATAGGCGCGTCGGTAGTCATATTTTTCTGAATATATACATCGAGTCCACCATGGTCAGCCTAAACACTCTGCGAATTGAAGGGCTTCTTCACGAGAAATCAATGGGTCTTTTCATTTTCCACCGGCATTGAGCCACCTTTCTCGCTGGTAACTTCCTCATCCTCCAGATTACCAATCTGAAACCCTGTGCCCTTTCTTCTATTTTTTTTGCGGGAATCGTTTAATTGTCTGCGATTTTGGAAGAGGGTTTATGCGGAGCTGTTAAAGCCGCTGTATAGCAGTTTTATTCTTACCATCTGTTGAGTGTAATAAGGAGATTGTGGGTGTTATAACGTTTGGCCTTGATACTGTATATACTTATCTGTCCTTTATGTTTTCCTTTTTGGTTCTGTCTGCATTGACTGATGAGATTGGTTACTCATTTGAGATCAATTATAATTTTGCTACATGTGAAATGGTATATGGTGAGTTTGGAAGGAAGGTGGATGAACAAGATAGCAGTTTTCCACTTGATGTTCAGCAAATTGTTAGTTTATTTTAATATTATTAGCAAATCGCAAGCTTCCTAAGCCGGTTTAATGATTCATACAAGTTGTTGGGTTTTTTTCGTCCTCTATGGATTTTTTGATCATTACTTCATCTTTATGCTTGTTTGAAAACTGGAGACATTTGAGAATATCTATCTTGTTAATTTACTCAAGAGGATGGGTAATTTGTGGGTCTAAAACAGAAGTTTTTTTTTGTTTAGAGAGGCTAACTGGATCTTACTTTTGATTGAATTTCTAATCAGCTGACAAAGGTTTTGATCAACAGATGAACATGTGGGAAAAATGTGTGTGTGTGTGTGTGTGTGTGTGTGTCCTACTTTAAGGTACAATATTAGACCAATGATTGAGGGACCTGCAAGTCTACACCAACTTGATGTATACTTTTCTGTCAGATAAAACTTGGTGTATATACTTAAATAGAGGAAATTCTAACTAAGGACTTCACAGGCATTGGACCAGTTATACTGTGCACATATCATAGAATGATAGGTTTGCTGAGATTGTTTTGTATCTTCTGTTGTTTTGGTAATAATCATAGCTGTCAAAAACGGCACTTTTTTTGGCGCTTGAGCGCTAAGTGCTACTTCACCGCATCGAGGCTGCTTAAGCATAACTTTTTCATGAGACACATAAAACATCATTACTTCATTGTGCTTTGTAGCATTTGTCAAGTCCTAAGGAAACTTATGTTGTTTTTGTCCGAACATCCTTTTGATTGTGTCGGTGTACAAACTTATTGATGTTCATGTTTTTCTAAATTGCACTAGCTTGATAGTCGTCGTCTATATGTGTGTGATCGTGCATGTACGCCGTTGTTCGACCTAGAGTTTGAGAATTGGCAGTTAGATATGCTACCTGTTTTCTAATTTTTCTAGTGCTTTATTCTGGCTACTTATTATTTCCAAGATAATTTAAGCTATGAATATGATTTAGTGTAACTGTATGAATTTTTCGAGTCATCCAGAAAAGTGTACAGCTTTCTTGGTCCCCAGAAATATAGTCCAAAAGAAACCTATCCAACCTGATGCAACAGAAAATTTGTTATGTTTCACTGATTGCGTGTGTTTTGTGACTGTGTGGGGGGGAGAGAAATGATTCATAAGATGTACCTGTAGCAATAAGAGCTGCAATTATTGTTGAAATTGTGGTGGTGGAGATAACAAAAACGGCTACAGATAATGCGCTGATATAAACAGCTGCGGTACAAACAAAGAAAATGGCCACTATGTTTTGTAGTCATCATTTATTGTTGAGTGTAACTATGTGAATTTTTGAAACATGGACTAAAGGTCATGACAGTCAACATGTACATATTTGCTGTCATCATCTTTTGGTGTAAAAAAATAAAGCATCTCTTTGATAGAAATTCTGTATGGAGATATCCCTTAAAGATTACATGTCTTGAGTTAGGTAACCAAAAAGGGTAAGACACTATGGAGTTACTCATACTATTTCCTAATTCCATGGGCATGTTTAAGCAGATAATGGCTCGTACTAAGAATTCGGCTAGAAAAACCGTTATTAGACAACAGAAGTCACGTGTGGCGGTTTGTCCCTTCTAATGCTATGAAGAAGATTGATGAACGTGTCCGGCAAGCGCCGTATCGCAAGCGTAAAGCGGATGAGTTGTCGAGTGAAGCTACTACGATCCTAAGTGAGTCGACGCATTCGATATTTCGAAGCAAGTAGGTGTCGGGAACATGTTGATAATGAACCAGATGTGAGTCTGACACATGATGGTGAAGAACCAAATGTGATTCCGACACGTGATGGTGATGAAGCAACTATGAGTCCGATACAAGATGATGATGACCCAAATGTTGACACTAGAGTCAAAATTCTAAAAAGGTATAAGCATCATATTGGGGAACGCATTATGCTTGGTCAGGTGAGAAGGTTTAATGTAAATCTATTTTGATTATTTATTTAGTTGCCTACATTCTTGATTTTATTAAGTCAACCGTCCTAATTTGGCACGAATTGTTTTTGGCAATTGGTCTTTTGATTCACGGAAAGGAAAGTTCTTCAAATGAAACAACACACCACCAAACTCCGCGAATGGAATGTCGATACGAGTGTAGCGATTTTCAAGTCAACGGTTAAGAAAAGCCCGTTGTATGCATTGGTTGATGCATCGTTCTTGAGCATGGATAAGGCGCTTATATCGGCGTTTGTGGAAAGGTGGCGAGTTTGAAACAAACACTTTCCACCTACCCTTCGGCGAGATGACTATAACGTTGGAAGATGTGATGCATATTACTCGACTACCAATAACGGGTTTAGCAATTGGTCGTGTGAAGAGTGTATCAAAAGAGAAGGGTGTAACAAAAGGCGATGTGCTTCAATGGTGCGAAGAACTACTAGGCATACCTAAAGAAGACACATTAGAGGAGATGAAGTTTACCAAGGGCAAATTTGTTCGAATGGATTGGCTTAGTAAATATCTTGAAGGAAAAAGTATGAATGAAAATCTGAAGTAGTTGATTGTCTTTGTTCGAGGGTACCTACTTTGTCTCTTGGGGTGCACTATATTTCCCGATAAGTCGGGCACCCGGTTAGCTTGATTTATCTTGACTTCCTACGGGACATCAAAGCACATGGTAAGTTCGCTTGGGGTGCGGCTGCGTTGGCATATCTTTATCATCGGTTGGGCGTGCATCCCGAATAGATGCCGCGTCCATATCCGGTTATTTGACGCTTATGCGGTATTTTTTTGTTTGAATCATACTTTCTTGTCCTTCATTATCCTTCCATGATACAACATATATTGTGAACAAGTCAGATACGTATTAGTAACTTTTCTGGTGATCTGTATTTTTATTTTTGTTCATATTTCCCTTCAGAAACTTTAGCATCTGACTTCATATTATCTTATAAAAAAATTTAGGCATGGATATATGAGCGCTTCCCAACATTTCAAGTAAAGCATGATGAAAACTTTGACTTTACGAAACCTAGGTCGGAACGTTGGAAACCTGATCCAAGTCAATCTAAGAAGTGTGGACCTATTCGTTTGAAAAGTATTAGAGCTCTTATTAATGGTCTTAAAAAGGAACAGGTAACATTATGTAGCATTTATGATATCGTGTCCTTTACTTTCTTGTACCGATTCATGTATTTTTTTTCTTGCTCTTCAATTGTCCTAACTATTTTTTTTTCGAAAAAGGTAATTTGGATGCCATACCATGCGAATCAAGACAACCTAAGTGATATTGTGTGGTTTAGCGGTTGTCTTAGGGCTGTAGACGTGACAGAGCCCTATCATCCAGATCGGGTTGCACGCCAGTTCGGGCATGTTCAGCTTGTGCCTCGTGATCCACTGGAGCCTGTTAAATGCGACCGTACAAAGGCAAACTTCAAGGTTTAAAGTGTAACGCACGACGAGCCTGAAAGAAACTATGAACGGTGGAAGGACCATTTAATTACAAGCGAGGCTCGGGGACCAAAGGTTGTCCATCCACATGATTGCTCACCCGATTATGAGACATGGTTCAGGGCTCACAGTTACCCTCTGCTCACCTCAAAAAGTTGCCCAGAAAATTATGAGGTCGTGGAGCCTATACCCACCCGAGAGGTAAAAACTTAAATATGTCGTGGCTTGCTAGATTTTGTCTTTAGTTCAACTAATGCATCGTTGATTTTGTTTTCTTCAGTTGCGCATTTTTAGTAGAGTCAAGAACATGTTGGAAGCCACACTTTATAAGCCCAAAGCGACCGTCAGAGATTTTAAGAAGACGGTTACGGATGTGATCAATCTTGTGAACTCGGCTGTGTTTGAACCAATGGAGGGTGATAGGGATGACCCACTGAGAGACAATGAAACATTGATTGAACCAATGGAGGATGATAAAGATGACCCACCGAGAGATCATGAAACTTAATGTAGAGATCGTTTTGTGTTTGTGTTACGGGATTATATTTTAAGTGATTATATTATGGGTAACAATGTTTTACGATTTCCCATGGGATTTTAGATGTTAGCTTGCATTATGTGGAGTATTTGACATTTTTATGTTACTTTGGTGATGGAAGTTGTTCTTAATACTATTTTTCATGTGATGCTTTCATGAAAGTTACTTTAGTACTTTAGTTTCCCGAAACAAGTCTCTTTTTTTAGCCACTTACTTTAGCGTTTAATTTATTTATTTTTCGGACTGGTTGATTCTGACCAGATTCCAGGTAGAATGTTGGAAGTTTTTCAGACTAACTTGTAGTAAGATAGTCTTTCTGACTTCTAGTGGGAATGGAATACACTTCAAAATTTTGATTTGCGTGGGTCAGAATAATCATCGTTGCCACTTTTGGCATTCAAATTTAGTTTTACAGCGGTAGATTCTGACCAACTTTTGGATAGAATGTTTGAAGTTTTTCAGACTTGGTGCTCAAATTTATAGTTTTACACCGGTTGATTCTGACCACATTTTAGGAAGAATGTTTGAAGTTTTTCAGACTCGGTTTTGGACAGAACGTCTTTCTGACCGTTTTTGAGAAAGGAATACACTAGACATTCTGACTAGAATTGGGTCAGGATAACAACAACAAAATAAGAGCACTATTGTATGACTGTTCACCCGCATGATTCATTCCACCACCACCACAATCAAAAGTTGGAATTGGGTCAAATTTATAGTTTTACAGATGTTTAAGAGCTCAAGTTTTACGGATGGTTAAACGTTGGAAGGTTTCCATATGGTTAAGTGCTCAAATTTATAGTTTTACACTGGTTGATTCTGACCACATTTTAGGCGTAAATGTTTGAAGTTTTTCGGACTCTGTTTTGGACAGAACGTCTTTCTGACCTGTTTTGAGAAGGGAATACACTAGACATTCTGACTAGAATTGGGTCAGGATAAGAACAACAAAATAAGAGCACTATTATATGACTGTTCACCATCATGATTCATTCCACCACCACCATAATCAAAAGTTGGAATTGGGTCAAATTTATAGTTTTACAGATGTTTAAGAGCTCAAGTTTTACGGATGGTTAAACGTTGGAAGGTTTCCATATGGTTAAGTGCTCAAATTTATAGTTTTACCCCGGTTGATTCTGACCACATTTTAGGTAGAATGTTTGAACTTTTTCGGACTCGGTTTTGGACAGAACGTCTTTCTGACCTGTTTTGAGAAGGGAATACACTAGACATTCTGACTAGAATTGGGTCAGGATAACAACAACAAAATAAGAGCACTATTGTATGACTATTCACCCGCATGATTCATTCCACCACCACCACAATCAAAAGTTGGAATTGTGTCAAATTTATAGTTTTACAGATGTTTAAGAGCTCAAGTTTTACAAATGGTTAAACGTTGGCAGGTTTCCATATGGTTAAGTGCTCAAATTTATAGTTTTACACTGATTGATTCTGACCACATTTTAGGTAGAATGTTTGAAGTTTTTCGGACTCGGTTTTGGACAGAACGTCTTTCTGACCTGATTTGAGAAGGGAATACACTAGACATTCTGACTAGAATTGGGTCAGGATAACAACAACAAAATAAGTGCACTATTGTATGACTGTTCACCCGCATGATTCATTCCACCACCACCACAATCAAAAGTTGGAATTGGGTCAAATTTATAGTTTTACAGATGTTTAAGAGCTCAAGTTTTACGGATGGTTAAACGTTGGAAGGTTTCCATATGGTTAAGTGCTCAAATTTATAGTTTTACACTGGTTGATTCTGACCACATTTTAGGTAGAATGTTTGAAGTTTTTCGGACTCGGTTTTGGACAGAACGTCTTTCTGACCTGATTTGAGAAGGGAATACACTAGACATTCTGACTAGAATTGGGTCAGGATAACAACAACAAAATAAGAGCACTATTGTATGACTGTTCACCCGCATGATTCATTCCACCACCACCACAATCAAAAGTTGGAATAGGGTCAAATTTATAGTTTTACAGATGTTTAAGAGCTCAAGTTTTACAGATGGTTAAACGTTGGAAGGTTTCCATATGGTTAAGTGCTCAAATTTATTGTTTTACACCGGTTGATTCTGACCACATTTTAGGTAGAATGTTTGAAGTTTTTCGGACTCGGTTTTGGACAGAACGTCTTTCTGACCTGTTTTGAGAAGGGAATACACTAGACATTCTGACTAGAATTGGGTCAGGATAACAACAACAAAATAAGAGCACTATTGTATGACTGTTCACCCGCATGATTCATTCCACCACCACCACAATCAAAAGTTGGAATTGGGTCAAATTTATAGTTTTACAGATGTTTAAGAGCTCAAGTTTTACGGATGGTTAAACGTTGGAAGGTTTCCATATGGTTAAGTGCTCAAATTTATAGTTTTACACTGGTTGATTCTGACCACATTTTAGGTAGAATGTTTGAAGTTTTTCGGACTCGGTTTTGGACAGAACGTCTTTCTGACCTGATTTTAGAAGGGAATACACTAGACATTCTGACTAGAATTGGGTCAGGATAACAACAACAAAATAAGAGCACTATTGTATGACTGTTCACCCGCATGATTCATTCCACCACCACCACAATCAAAAGTTGGAATTGGGTCAAATTTATAGTTTTACAGATGTTTCTGAGCTCAAGTTTTATGGATGGTTAAACGTTGGAAGGTTTCCATATGGTTAAGTGTTCAAATTTATAGTTTTACACTGGTTGATTCTGACCACATTTTAGGTAGAATGTTTGAAGTTTTTCGGACTCGGTTTTGGACAGAACGTCTTTCTGACCTGATTTGAGAAGGGAATACACTAGACATTCTGACTAGAATTGGGTCAGGATAACAACAACAAAATAAGAGCACTATTGTATGACTGTTCACCCGCATGATTCATTCCACCACCACCACAATCAAAGTTGGAATTGGGTCAATGGTAGACAGAACGTCTTTCTGACCTGTGTTGAGAATGGAATACACTAGAAATTCTGACTAAATAACAGCAATAAAATAAGAGCACTACTGTACGACTGTTCACCCGCATGATTCATTCCACCACCACAATTTTAGTTTTCTAAAACTAGTGTCCTTTTTTCATGATTTATTCACTAATTGTGAATTCATAGACATCATCAAGCCACTACACTCTTCTCACGTGAAAATTATGAAACATGCCACTATATAATATGAAATCTATGCCCGAAACATGTCACGCCATTGTTGTATGCTATCATGGTAAGCGTCCTCCCATCCTTGTGCTATATCGTGTCGTCGTTCTAAGCAAATTCCAAATATTGGAGGGACTGGATGTGGTTCCTTCCAAATGACCTGTGATAAACCAAATCAAGGATCATTACACATAAAAAGCAAAACATAATAGTATTTCATTTTATTGTATTTGAGAATATAGCTTATGTACCTGAACCCAATGATTGCCGTTAACAAATCCTAAAGTAATATGACCCCTTGCCTCCACAGGAATCGGAGCAGATCTCATGGGCAGATAAGTGTAACACTCCCCTGAAGAAATTGAGTGAACAACAACATCATAAAACGATGCAATCACAGGGCCAAGTGATGGAAAATCAATCCAGTGCGACCGGGGAGCTGGTGTTGCGGAACATCTACATATTCGGATCAATTCCTGAACAAAACCTTTCTCCTTAAAACATGATGCATATAATGCCTCATGCTCCTCCAGCTCCTGAATAAGATCACGCCTTACTTGCCTCCATGCCCCTTCTCCATTTCCAAGGAGGGCAGCTACACATCTGAACCCGCAATGACCATCACCGACGACATCCGTGCATCATCTATAAAAGATCCAAGCGGCGGACCCCACCGTGCACGGTAAATGTGTAGTAGAGGATTCCAAGCCATGTGACCACGTCCACAACCACGGCCTCTACCACGTCCGCGGCGTCCGCGGCCTTTGATTTCGGAGTTTCATTGGGCACATATGGTTTCGGTCCAGTAGTTGCCTTTGATTTCGGAGTTTCATTGGGCACATATGGTTTCGGTCCAGTAGTTGCCTTTGATTTGGGAGTTTCATTGGGCACGTATGGTTTCGATGTAGGTGTCGCACCAGGAACATATGTTGTAGATCCCGAACCTTGTCCTGGGCTATCGAAACTTATGCCACTATCCACAAAAGAATTGGAACCATGACCAGACATCTCAAACCATGAAAGGTCACGTCTCGTACTATGATCAGAATGGCTACGTGGTCTTCCGCGATTGTTCTCTTTTTCTGCTGGCTCGTTTAGATTGCTCTGTGATGGATCAATGTATTCGATCAACATTTGGAATACGGCACATTGTTGTGCCTCATCCATGTGTTGAAGTTCCTGTAACATTTCTTCAACTGTATTACCTGACGTTTGACTCACCGTTGGTGCATGAACTGAAAGACAACGCCAATGAGGATGTATGGACTCCAATGGAATCATTATACCATGAGTAATCCAATTTGCAATAACATGACGACAAGGAAGGCCTTTCGTTGCAATGATTGGGCAAGGACTACAAAAATTTTCCTCCACTCCTGATTCCAAGTCCTTCGTGGCCAATTTCTTATGTTTTTGTAGTTTTTCAAGTGCTTCCTCGGACACTTTTCCACGAAGTAAATCATACATCCTCTCTCGCAAAGATACACATGGCGAGGAAGTATCTTTGAACGCTCGAAGGATTCCTTAATTTTGGAATGTTGCGTCATTATGGCATCGTGTATGCTCATCCATGCACTTACAAGATCCACCTTACAATTTTCAATATACTTCTTCATCAATGCATGGATACTCTCCACCCTATAACAAAAAGATTATACACATTAGTACTGTTATATACAATAAAAATATTCTCCACCTTACATATATATTGGTTGTACCTCTGTGTGGTTGTATTTCCCAGTGTGAAAAATCTTATCGGTCCATGCCCGGATGAACTTCGATGGTGAGGGCGAGCCACGTCCCCCGTAAGTACCCTAACACATCCTTGTAATCGCCGTATTGAGTCGTGAGTGAGAAACCGCATTGTAATACGCCGAAATAGACCGAGAGTATAACACCTCGCTTCCAAGCCAAAATAAATGCCTCGCCAACCTTCCTCGCTAGGGAAATATTTTTTGCAATTCCCGAGTGATGTTCTCATTGATGTGCCATATACATAAAAGTTGCGCCGAAGTTGGAAACACTAATTTCACCGCATTCATCAATGCAATGTCCCTGTCCGTGACTATACACCTCGGCATCTGATCCTCAGATAAGAAAGAGCGGATGTGGTTGAGCACCCATTCAAGCCTATCTTGTCTCTCGCTACTAATAAAGGCATGCGCCACGAGAGAATGTCCGCAATGTTGATGTCACACCTACACACTCGAATAGAGGGAGCATGTATTTGTTTGTCTTATATGTACAATCCATTATAAGAACCCATGGAAAATTTCGAACCAATTGGAGTGCAATCGGGTGCGCCCGTTATTATGTCGATCAATTTGTTTTCACCCTCATCGCGTCGGAAAAACACAACGTAATGATTATCTCGTAACTTCTTAAGCAGAAACTGCATTCTTGTCAAACCACTCATTTCTGTCTTCTTGTCATTGTACCTCATATTCACAATGCTCTTCACATTAGGTGTGCTCTCGGGAAACTCTTGTTGAATCGAACTCATGATATGTCGTGGCTTGATCCCCGGTGATTTCGACATTGTACGTGCAAGACCCTTTTGCGGACCTGTCAACCGACAACTAAACTCATGCCCTTCTAAATTCTCTGCCATTTCGTGATTGTGCGTTCCATGCCAAACTCTTAACTTCCACCTATCAACACCGTCTTGATTCACCCCTTGTAGTTTAAAAGGGCAATTACACTTCTTTGTGCCCGTTTTCCTACTTAGGCTGACACCACCCTCCTTACCAGATTGAGGTCTGTATCGTCCGCTTCTCTCACATCCCAAGTACAATTGAGGTGTCTTGTCTCCCCCTACCTTCACAGAATTAGTAATGACTGTCACGAAACCATTAGCTCGGGCAATTGCAAGGACCCATGCCAAGAGCTCTTTTCTACTCTCGAATACCTACAAGCGTTATAGATATATCATGATTACTTATAGTTTTGTAGCTTACTTATATGACATATGTAGTGTAAAACATAAACTTCAACTTACTTGGTTTGTCGTAAAATCTTGCGTGTAGTCACGTGAAATGTAATTCGGGTTGTTGCAAGCCGAAGAAGCCTTAAAAACATAATAAAGTTCAAGCAATTAATTTGTAGACATTTCATATTTTTTCTAACACTATAAATTATACCTCTGCCCTTAAAGTAGTCAGGATGTTGCGAATATTCTGACCCACTTGTGGTCAGAAATTATCTAAGAGCTTCACACCAAATATTATAATTCGACCTCAAAGTAGTCGGGATGTTCGAATATTCGGACCCACTTATGGGCGTAAAGAATCTGACGAAATTGCTGCAGATTTGCAGCCTTCTCCCAACCAAACCCAATGCTTAACAATGGCAAAATGAAAAAGAAGACATTTTTAATGTCAAATGGGTAATAAGAACAAAATAAGATAAGGTAATAGTTGCTTACATTTTGATTTTCCTCCATATGATTGATTTTCACCAAAAGTATTGATTTTTCTACCGAAGACGTAATGCGCCCTTGACATAAACTTCAACCATTAACTTGTGATTGATCCATGATTTGATTGATCAATCCTCTAAAAGTTTCTAATTTTCCCCTAAAAAAGTTTCTAATTTTCTTGTGTATAAAAAGAGGGATAGTAAAAAAAGATGGTAATAACCCAATAAATTAGTGTCTTGTTTAAGAAGAAAACTTTAAAAACGCGTCCGCTTATTCGACCCGAATGTGGTCGGGAAAACCTTAAATGTTCGGCCCTTAAGATGGTCCGATACGTTTTCAAATTTTTTATTCTGCCGGGTTATATTCTGACCAAACATTGGTCCGGAAAATATAATGTTTTTGGCCTGTATGATGGTCCGAACCGCTTCAGACACGAGTTTCAAATAAAAACAGATTCTCACACGCATTTAAAGAGCGTGTAAACAACCCCCACAAAAAAACAAACAGAATTATTCCTACCCAAATAAGGTCCGTAAAATAGATTAAAACCATACTATAATCTGGGCAGAATAATATATATTTTCTGGACTCAATTATGGTCAGAATGATATGCATGTTAAATATCCAAACGAAGCCCACTCTCGCCCTTGGCAAGTGTAAAACAACATTTGTGTGAAAAGACACTCCCTAATTTAAAATACACTTATTTACCAACTTTCAAATCATCATTCTCATTTACAATGTATCCAATATTTCCCCAATTTCTCTGATTGGTTTTTTTTTTACATATGCTCCCAGATCTAGCTACCATTAAGTGACTACAAAAATTATGTTTGGAACATAAGAAGCATGTTCAATGTCTAACTAATTGCTAAGTAGGTGGTTATATTGATATAACAAATGTATGGCTGTGATTAATTGTAATACTCTTTCTGTTCCTATTTAATTGTCGCAGTTGCTAAAAACACATATTAAGGAGAGTAGTTAATGCTTTGACTTAACATCAAAATGACAATAACACTCTTTGAAAAAATTAATACAATGTTGTTTTCAATTTCCCACCCATTAATAAATAAGGGTAGATGTAGAAAAATACAATAAATAATGCATTGGAAATGTAAACTACGGAGGGAGTACAGTCTACATATAAGGATAGATTTGCTGGTAAAATATCTAGTATGATATATTCTCCCATGTACACTTGAGATGAATTAATTCAGTTAAGACTATTTTACCATTATTGTTTTCTAAGTTGGTATCAGAGCCACCATGGCCCAGGCCACCGATGCTGAGCATTCAGCAACGTAACCGTGCCGATGACAACATTAGAACAGCCTATAATGGCTGCCTCTCAGCAATCCTTCACTTCTGCTTCTTTTACCACTACTGGTGTACCCCAAACCTTTGGCCGACCGGACTTCCTCATGACTCCGGTCTTCGGCCGAGTCGGTACACTTCCTCAGCCATGCATGACACTGCTACCAATACCGCCTTTTCTTCCGTCTCCTCTTCTCCCAACTGATCAATAGCCGATTCAGCCCTCGTTAGCTCCGTTTGGCGGTCATCTGGCTCAAACTTGCAATGTCAAGCTTGACCGGTCAAATTATCCATTGTGGAAGTCAACAGTTCTTCCTATATTCGAGTCATCGTCTAGATTATCATTTTCTAGGCACAAAGCCACCACCTCCGGAGTTCATCACCACCTCAAATTCTGAAGTTGCTCGAAACCCTACGTTCGATGAATGGGTCACACGAGACCAATTGCTCCTCAGATGGATGATGAGCACCATGACTGGGCAAGCATTGATTGAAGTGGCCGGAGCACCCAGTGCAAACACCGTATGGTTAATCCTAGAAGCCCTTTTCCATAGTAGATTTGAGGTTCAAATGCTCGAGTACAAGATGGCTCTTACCAAAATCGAAAAGAAGGGCTCAACCCATGGTCGATTATCTCTCCCTAATGAAATCCTACTTTGATAGTCTGACGGTTGCAAGATATCCCATTACAATTGCAAAATCGATCTTGGCAAATCTGAGCGGACTTAGCAGAGATTACGAGTCAGTGATTGTGAATATCACTTCTCGTATTAGCAGTCTCACATGGAATGAGGTACACTCCCCGCTTGTGACACGTGAGTGGCTTCTAATCCCACTGTTAACCTAGATCTCGGCAGTCTTTCTGTCCAAATCGCTCAAAATGCTGATAACTCAGCTAAACCTCCTCTTAGGGGCTCTTCAAGACCACCCACTCAAGATGCTCGTCGTGGTCGAGGTTACAGAGGTAACAGAACCCATGGCAGAGAAGGAAACAATGGTGGTGGTCTGAGATCTACTTGCCAAGTGTGTCAAAGGGTAGGTCATACAACCCTCAAATGCTACTACAAGTATGATTCAAACTATCGCGATCCATCTAGTGGAGACTAATCTCAGCAGAACAACCCAGCTGCTTATCTTTGCTACTCCTGAGTCTGTGTCTGATCCAAACTGGTATGTTGATAGTGGAGCCATAAGTCATGTCACCACTGACCTCAACAACCTTCATCTAAGTTATGGATATGAAAAAAGGCAGTGATAACCTGACAGTAGGCAATGGAGCTTCCCTTCCTGTAAATCACATTGGTAAAATCTATTTCAATTCCACCTTACTTTTAAAAGATGTGTTACATGTCCCTAAAATGACAAAAAATCTTCTTAGTGTGTCTAAACTGACCTCAGAATCATGTTTACATGGAATTTTACTCTTCTTGCTGTTTTGTTAAGGACATTACCATATGGAATGTCCATCTGGAAGGAACCCTTAACAATGTTCTGTACTAGTTACATCAAAGTCAGAGCTCTCATCACTCCAAAGTCAAGCCTCAAGTCTAAGTTTCAAAACCAGTCCAGCCATGTCTTAATAATTTGTCCTTGTTAGGTAGAGTGTCAGCCAAGTGTAGTTTGGATACTTGGCATAAATGGCTCGGACATCCTTCTGAGAGAGTCCTAAGTCAAGTCCTCAATGCTTGTAATGTTTCTATTCTAGTTAATGAAAAATTTTGTTTTATGAAGCATGCCAGTATGGCGAGCAACATGCCAGTCCTTATTCTAACTCTGTTACTAAAACCATTGAAATTCTTGCTCTTGTTCACTCAGGCCTATGAGGACCTGCACCATTTCACTCCACCACTGGTTTTCAGTATTATATACACTTTGTAGATGATTTTACACGTTACACTTGGATTTCCCTCTTAAACAAAAGTCGGATGTTTAACAAGGGTCATATATGTCTTGCTCCAGGTGGTAGGATTTACATGTCTAGGGATGTTAAGTTTTATGAAACCACATTCCCCTACAACAGTTCCCACTCTATTTCTTCTGGCACAAATCCTGCCCCTGCTCCCTCCACTGTCATATATCCTTTGTCTGATATTGCTTACTGTAACTGGTGCAGACCTTCCCAACTCTTTCTCATCTGAAGTTTCACACCATCATGCAACAGGCTCTTACAGTTCTTCTCTTTCTCATACTACATACTCTTCCAGATCTTCTAACTCAAATTCTCTTCCATCATCCCTTCATTCCCCCTACTCAAGATTTTTCCTTCCTTACCCCCTCCCCATCTGAGGCTCCCACCATTCAGCATCCAATGCAGACCAGGTCGAAATGGCATCTTTAAACCAAAACAATTCTCTTACCTTGTTTCCCCAACTCCTACTCTATATCCTTCAGAACTTGCTTCAGTATCAGAGGCTCTTCACATCCCAGAATGAAAGAATGCAATGCTTGATGAGTGTCGGGCTCTTCTGGCATATAAGGCGTAGGATCTTGTTCTTTTACCTGCTCATCATCATCCTGTAAGCAACATGTAGGTTTTTAAAATCAAACTAAACATAGATGGATGTGTGTCCAAGTACAAAGCAAGGTTGGTAGCAAAAGGGTTCCATCAAACCCCTAGTATTGATTACTATGAAACCTTTAGCCCAGTGGCTAAATATACCACCATTAGGGTCATGTAGCCATTGTTGTTTCTCTTAATTGGTCTGTCAGGCAAATAGATGTTAATAATGCTTTTCTAAATGAGATTTTTTTTGAATATGTGTATATGACTCAGCCTGATGGATTTGTTGAGCCTATTAAGCCTAACAGTGTTTGTCTCTTGAAAAAAGCTCTTTATGGTTTAAAGAAGGTCCTTGGGGCTTGGTTTGCAGCCTTAAAACTCAATGTTAACTTGGGACTTTGTTCAGTCTAGAGATGATGTGTCTCTCTTCATATATAACCAATGAGGCATCATTATGTATGTGCTTATATACGTAGATGACATACTTCTCAGTGGAAATACCCCTGCTTTTATACAATACTTTATTGTAGGACTCAACAACAGGTTCTCTCTTAAAGATTTGGGTGAAATCAGTCATTTTCTGGGAATTCAAGTTTTCAGAGTTGTATATGGTCTCTTTCTCCGCCATCACATGTATGGAAACCAGTTCCTGGACAGACTTTAGCTTCAGCATATGAAACCTTGTCCAACTCCTATGACTATTACTGCCAGTACTCTACATGAGTCCAAAGCCCTTCTCATGGTCAATCCTACACTCTACAAACATATCATTTGAGCCTTACAGTACTTGACATTCACTAGGCCATAAATAGCCTTTGTGGTTATTACTTTGAGCCAATCTATGCACGCCTTAATGAAGATCACTGTAAAGCTCTCAAACGGTTGCTCAGATACATTAACGGCACTACACATTTGAGCTTGCATTTTAAACCTGACCAACCCTTGACTGTACATGGCTTCAGTGATGCAGATTGAGGATGTGACACAGTTGACAAAAAATACATAGTTGCATAAAACATTTTCTTGGCTGGTTCCCATGTTTCTTTGTCTTCAAAAAAAAACAATATGTGGTCTCACGCTCTAGCAGATAATCTGAGTATCGTGCACTGGAAAATGTTGTTGTAGAAGTAAAATGGATTCAAAGTCTGTTCCATAAGATTTAGTTCAAAGTTTCAGGCACTCAAGTCATTTGGTGTGACAACATTAGTGCCGATTCTCTTGTTCATAATCCAGCTTCACATTCCAGAACCAAGCATATAGAGTTGGACATCCATTTTGTTAGAGACCTGGTTATTCAAAACAAGCACAATGTGATGCATGTAGCCTCTTGTGACCAGCTTGCTAATGGGCTGACAAAGTCCTTGTCTACCTCCGAATTTCAAGCTATACGAGACAAACTCAATGTTGTAGTTGTGCCATTTCGTTCGAGGAGGACATTAAGTAGGTGGTTATATTGATATAACAAATGTATGGCTGTGATTAATTATAGTACAATCAAGATATAAGGATAGATTTGTTGGTACAATATATAGTATGGTATATTCTACTATGTACACTTGTGATGAATTAATTCAGTTAAGAATATTTTACCACTATTTTTTTTCTAAGTCTAACAAAATAAATATCATAACTTTTCTTCATCATGTGATGAATAATAAACATATATCATAGCAATCCGCCAATCCCCTGGCCCCTTTAAGAGCAGGAGTTGACAAACATATAAGCATTTACTCGATCCATGAGATCATATTACTCTCTTGCTCATGGCATGTCCCATGAATAATTACTTCTTCTACGTCACGCATGCATGACTTCTTTTTGGAATAATGGTTGGTCCTAGCTTGCAAGTATAACCTAACGTGAAGCACTTTCTTTGGCGTGCTGCCAATGACTCCCCATAAATGTGAAGCTTCATGCTCATTGTTCTTTGCAATTGCACATATCAGGTATTCAAGGAGAATGAAGAAACCTTTTTCCATTCTCTTTTGAGTATCTTTTTGCGAAGTCTGTGTGGGAAAAGGAACCTTTTAGCAAGCCTTGGTTCTGGCTTATAAGGTAAGTAGTCTTTGTAACATTAATTCTGGAATATAATCTCTTTCTCCAAGAGGTTGATTCTTGATCCCAAAATATTTATTTATTGTAGTTCATCCGAAAATATTGTTGCAACGCGGTCTTCAAGGTGATGATATTTAAATGTCACATTTTCGCCTGCAAGAAAAGGTTTTAGCTAGCCGATGAAATGTTGACCGTGAGCACCCCATCGTCCATCCAAAATCCTTTTCAGTGTCCTTGAACATGGGAAAAACTTTTGGATAGTATGGTAAAGCGGCATTTCGATGCTTTCATTTGTGAAAGGGAATTTAGGAATTGGCTGGATTTTAAGAGATTAACATGCAAGGATTTGTGGATCTTTCTCCTATCCTTTGGGAACAACTAACTCGGTCATCAGGGGTTAGGATTTAGCCCTTTATAGTACTATATATGACCCTAGCAATCACATATGGTTTTTGTTCAGTGGTATTTGAAGAATATTGTTTCTACCTTATCTTGCCTATTATCTCATGTGGAGAAGATTTTTCATATTGTTCTAGCGTATTCGCTTACCACTCCTTAATTAGCACGTTTCTTTCAAGCATTATCATTTTCTTTTGTTAGAAATTAGGCTAATGTAACGGCCCATATTCTTTCTCAAAAGGGCCTTAGTTTTATTTTTTTTACGGACAAGGAATTTTCACCACCCCAGAATGTACTTGTTGTTTGCAACCTTGATTGCGCCTAATGGACAGGTTCTTTTTCAAGTAAAAAACATACCTCTCACATCGTCTCCACTTTTCCGTTTTTGTCTTGAAAGTGACTTGTTTAATACTTTCGACTTTCCAGGACTTGACATCTTCAATTGTTACTTGTCCATAGTTAAATTCAACACAACATGAAAAGAATTTATGTCCAAACATATATCGACTTGCTCCGCTATAAAAAAAAGCCTAATGTTGTCAATATTTCAGGCAGAGGTAACTAACAATTTGTCAGGAGTTTCCAATTTATTTTCATGCACCAATACAACATCATATCATGTACTCCCTCCGTCTCAAAATGTTTGGGACATTTCCTTTTTTAGCCGCTTACGAAAAGTCTAATTAATCCTTGGAATTTCGTTAATTGATGTAATATTATTAGGGTTATGATAAAGTGAAACTTAAAATACATAAATGTAAAAAGTATTAGATCATTTGATGAAATTCGAAGGATTAATTAGACTTTTCGTAAGCGGTTGAAAAGTCAAACGTCCCAAACATTTTGAGACGGAGGGAGTACTTATTTTGAATTTCAATGACCATTTAATACATGACCAAGTAATTATAGTGTAATGTTATTCAATATAAGTGATGATACCCAAAAGTAGGGCTGAGCAGGAAAACCGAGAAACCGAAAACCAAACCGATCCAAACCGATCCAAACCAATTTGACCCAAACCGATACAAACCGAATTTTTCGGTTTGGTTTCAAACCGAACCGAAATGTATTGGTTTGGTTTCGGTTTTTTTTATTTTAAACCAATCCAAACCGAACCCGAACCGATTATATATATATATATATATATATATATATATATATATATATATATATATATATATATATATATATATATATATATATATATATATATATTATATATATATATTATATTATATTTTAAACCAATCCAAACCGATCTTATTTTTTGGGTTTCATGATATATGCAAACCGAACCGAACCCCAAACCGAACAACCATTTAATAGATAAACTGGTTCAAACCGAACCCAAACCGAAATTGGTTCAAACCGAACCATTGGTTTTCCAAGTGATTCGGTTCGGTTTGGGGGATGAAATTCCTGACCCAAACCGACCAGCTATAGGCAAAAACCGAACCGAACCGACCCAAACCGGACCAAGCTCACCTACCCAAAAGTATCATCACTTACAAAATCATGTAAACAAAATAAATATTAGGGAAGATAAGTACATTAAATTAAAGGATCGACAAAAGCGTTTCATGGAGCGGGCTGGGCCAACGTATAGCTGTCTATGTTACATTTCATAGTGGAATCAAGCCAGGTGTAGTTCTACTAGGCACATGACAGAAATGCTTGCTAGTGTTTTTGAGAGGAAGAGTGCGTGTAATGTTCACCATGATAAAGTGATGTATTTATTAAGACCTGACCGGAGAAGGCAATTATGGCACGTTTGTGTTAGGCACGGTGCCCGGAAAAGCAATAAACAAAACTTTTGTCGCTTCTTCCCCGCAGGGGCAGAGAACCCGTCGTTGTCTCCACTGTGCTACCGGAGGCTCTAGGGAAGTTGGAATAGGAGAGCACTCATCTTGGGGTGGGCTTACTACTTAGAAGATTTCAGTAGTTATCTGCTCCGCACATGGCTACCCAGCGTTTACCGTGGGCACGATAACAAGTTCACTAGAGGTGCATCCGCCCCGGTCCACTGTGTAGCTCGGGTCGAAAGTATTACTTTATTTCTCAGAACAAAAATCTAAGGAATGTATTGTTTTAATTAAATAAAAGTAATATTTTCTCATTGATCTTTTATTTTCTTAATTGCATAGATATAAATGACATTGCATAGATTTTCTTTATGTAACCGTAAAGCTCAGTGCGCAAGTGTTATGTATGGATTAAGTTTACGGTGTGCTACCTTAAGCATTTAGTCCGTGGTGAATTGACTTGTTTCATAATTGACTGGAGTTTGGGATCTCACAGTCAAACCACCATTAGTGCCCCAAAACACCTGGAGTGTGACCGCCTGATCCTGGTTGTCGGTGTAGGACACCTTAGTGTCTTACTTATATGTGAAAAGGTTCACGTAGGACTGAACCGATTCGATATGATAATCTCATACTAAGCCCGTAACGAGAGATTCTAATTGAATAAAAAGATGACCATTTACGGATTGAATCTTAATCCTGATGTGATTATAGATTCATGTCTTTTCTGGTATGATGTTTGATTTGGCGGTATGGTTGGCTAGGTAGTGACTTCATTAATCACGACCATTTTAGCATCAATCAAGGATCGGTAGCCATGAATGTAGTCACAAAAATGGAGTTAACTCCTTCTTCGTAAGAGGGAGTGGATATACGGTTCCCTTGATAGTTAATCCTAGTATTGATTGATAGCACACACCTCTGATATGATCAAAGGATATCGATCACTAGGGGTTAATGGTAGTTCGAGGATAAAAAGTTACGAAGAGGTAATACAAATGATACCATGCTCTGTATACGAACTGTCTATGGAGGGTTATCGATAAATTGTTAGGAAATCTATGCTGGAACACAACGGAATTTAAAATTTATTTCCTATCGACCCAAGACCGACTTCGTTTAAGCAATAAACAAATAAGTAGTAGACGGTGATTACCTTGCTTGATCTAAAAGATCAACGTTTTGACCGTCTAAGGAGAGTAGTGGTGCATGGAGCCACCCAAGCGTTCGGCCTCTACCGCTAGTCCACACGAACAACCCGCCAGAATCCACCATTGGATTGCTACTAGAAAAATCCGGTTGCTAGACCGGCCTTTTCTCTCTCTCTCTCTCTAAATATCTCTCTAAGAAGCTCTCTATTTTTCACAAGAAACTATTAGTCTCTTGGAATTGTGATGTACCAAAGAGCTAGCCAAGCCTCCCCTTTTATAGAGTGACATGTGCCCCTAGTCAATCCAAATCTGATTGGGTGAAGCTTCCTAGTAGATTGGGGAAAAAGAAAACATTTTCCTAATAAAATAAGAAAAATAAATTTGATTGATTTATCTCATTTAATTTAATATCTTATATTAAATATTTCCAAGATATTGTCAATATCTAATATTGACTATCTTAATCTTATTACCATAAATCTATTTTTCATAAATCAATTAATATCCAATATTAATATATGGTAAACTATTTATTAAATTGCACAATCCAAGTGTATCTTATACACATTAAATCGGCGCCCCATGTAGCCTTTAATTCGCTTCCAAAATATTCTTTAATTAATATAATACTATGATTAATTAATTTGCAAAATACATGTATATCACACACACACACACACACACACATATATATATATATATATATATATCGACATATACATATACATTATGTATATTTAATTAATCAACATAATCAATATCTTGTATTATATTTATTCATAATAAATAAATACCACCATATTAATTTATCACTATAACACTTTATAGTCGAGATAAAACTTTCCTTATTTGGTTATCGCTATAACCACATTTTAATCCGGCTAGATGTTCCTATGTGTGTGACATGATAGGCTTCCGAATATGTTGGCCGTAGACTCAAAGTGCAAACTACGAAAATGCCCTTCATGCCTAACGATCACGGAATAGCGTCTAGCAACACACTGTGACCTCCAATCATCGGATGAATCAAATGCAATGACTACTACCTTTCATGTGAAACTGTTACCCTGTAAATAGAATCATTTGCTGTAATAATATCCATACGGTCGTACGTCGAGTGTCAAACATCAACGACCGTATCTTATAATCTGGATATCATGTTCTCTCGAAGTAACTCATTTACTTCCACTTTGCAAAGATTCACGAGAGTAATACATTCCTTATAAGAAGACCCTTTCGAATATTCACCCCTACTAATAGGGTACGCGATTTCCGGAAGAACAACATGAATCCTACGCACGCTTCAATATCACACCCAATCACTACCGCATGATCGCCCCGTGGCTAGGGGAAACCTCAATAGTGCCAAAGCATGACAATCCACACCGTGATACCATGAAGACTCCGGTCTCAGGATAATTACACAACCGCCACATAGTGTGACACTTAATAAAGTAAGCGGGTCAATCTAACGTACGCATTCTCTAATACACGTCCACGTACAGTCCAAGTGTCTCTACACTTTGATAGACGAGATTTATCCCTACCTTCATAAGATAGAAGACATCTAATACGTGCTAGTATACTCATGCTATCAATGTCCCGTTTAATAGCACATACGACTAGAGACATTTAAAGTATCAAACCTATTAAAGTGAGTAGAGATCTCATTAACCATAATCACTATCATGATTTCTCTTTCACATTTGACTCTAGGAACGTCATCATATAACAATATCGTAATTGGTCCGTTAAACGAATAAATATATTATAACAGAAAATCCATTTATTATATGTATAAACATAAAGAAATAGTAGAAATGATCCGACCCGGTCGGATCCGGTCCAACCCGATTGGGTTTAGCACACTATTTCAGCATAAGTAATGGTTATACTAGTGGGCACTCGGTAACTGCTATAAGTATGTGGAGTAAATATGTTCTATATTCTGGGAGAGTTTAGTCTCGGCTCTATGGTGATACGACGCCAAGATTAACGAGCCGGGTGAATTTACTAAAGAGTTCGGTCGGTCACTCGGTTCGTTGGAGCTTTTGGATATAGGCTCATGGTTCCCAACTTGTCTACTAGTAAATCACAAAGAAGCACACCTAGTGAAAAATAAGTTTTTCTTGAAATGAAGGAAAAAACATTTTTATGTGGAAAATAGGTTTTTACATGATATATAAAATAGTCATGAATTATTTATAAGATAAATAATATATTATATTAATTGAATAAAATTTATTTAATTTAATGTGATCGTTAAAGTGGCTAATTGATACATTAAATAGAAAGAAGATTGGGCTTTACATTTATTTAGATTAAATGAAAGACTACTTTATTGGACCTAACTTAATATGATTAAGTGACCTTATTATTTCCTAAAATAGTATGGTTGTCTTAAAAGGCTTTTAAGCCCAAGACATCATTAAACTCTTTTTTGGTAATATTACATTTTACGTAATGCTCTAATCTACTCTATTTAAGAAAGTTTACCTGAAATGAAAAACCCAAGTTTATTCATAAAATGGGGCACCACTTTTTAGTAAGGAAAGTGATTTTTCTCTCTCTAAAATGCTTAGATCTAAAAGTAAAAAAAACATCTTTTGAAGATTGAATTGTGGAGATTGATTATTTTCAAAGGATCTTGGAGCTTGCTTGGATTGGGGTCACCACCAAGTGTGGCGTAGGTCTTGTTGGAAGATCTTGGATTCTACTCTCTCTACATCTTCAACACCCTCTTCTTCAAGGGATGGTATAATCTCTACAAACCCTCTTTGTAGATCTAGATTTTGTTTAGTAAATTGAGTTCCAAAATTTGTATATGAAGCGTTCCATCATTCTGTTTCCGCTGCAATTTGTTTTTTATGAAACCGAGATGATCTAGAATCTGCTCTCTGCATTTGATGTTTTTGGTCTATCGGAAGCTTTTGTGTTGATTACAGAAGATTCTATGTTCATGGAACCTTCTGTGATATTTACAGAAGCTTCTGTCTCGGGAAATGGGTCGGACTCGTTTTTTAGGTCTGTGAGCAGTGCATATCATTTCTAACAATTTGATCAGGTGGAATCAGATTATCTACCAGCCACTATGCATTCTATGTAGCTCCCTCAAGGCTTTATTCATAATATCATGATGATGGTTAGCTCAGTACTTTCAAGTTTTTTTTGAATGACATGTTGTTATGTCCTTACTTCCACTAGGGGTATCCACCAAGAGGACCCTCTGTCCCCGTTATTTTCAATATTTTCATGGAGGGCCTCACTACGCTTATCAATAAATCGATCAATAATGGTACCCTTGAGGGATTATCTTTTGGCAGGATTAACGACATCCAAGTTTTTCATCTCTTTTTTGCATATGATAGTCTCATCTTCATTAAAGCAGACAGTCACTGTGCCAATGTAGTCAAGGATATTCTCACCAACTATGACTTCCTTTTTGGCCAAGCCATAAATAAGCACAAATCAAGCTTGTTCTTCAGCAAGCTAGTCTGGAATGGCGATATAGATGAGATTATCTCAACCCTTAATGTCCCCTCTCGGGCACTAGCAGTGGTAAGTATTGGGTCTTCATTTTATGACCGGTAGAAGCAAAAAAGACAAATTTCTCCAATATAAAAGATAAAATTCTCAAAAGTTGAGCGGTTGGAAGGAGAAATTCCTCTCCCCTTCCGGGAAAGAAATCCTTATAAAATGTGTTCTGCAGACTATCTTAACGCCTTCTTTTTTCTTCTCATCGAGTTATTTCACAAAGACTTTCCAGGGTAAGGAAGAAAGGAGGAACAAGCACACTTAGAGAGCGCAGTAAAATGGAGAGTTGTATGATGCGTTCGAGAAGGATGAATCGCTCCCAAAAAGGAATCTATTGATTCTCTCCAATTGGTTGGACCGTAGGTGCGATGATTACGTACTGCAGACATTTCTTTATATCTTATCGACACTATTGAGAGATTGATTCGTCGTTTCTTCTGGTGTGCGACCGACGAGAAGCAAAAAAATCATTTGAAAAAGTGGGATACTTGTACCATGCCCATAGATCTGGGGGACTCAGCTTTCGCGACCTTAATCTTTTCAATACCGCACTTCTAGCAAAACAAGCATGGCGGGGACTCAAAATGCCCGACACGCTTGTAAGTTAGGTCTTATGTGCAAAATATTTTAGTAAAGGAAACATCCTTGACACCAGACTTGGAACGAGACCTTTTTTTTTATGGCGCAGTTTACTTATTGGAAGAGACCTTCTCACTACCGAGCTTCGTTAGTGAGCTGGAAATTGTTCCATAATTAATATTTACTTGGATGCATGGCAGCAGTTGCATACCTCATTTCGAGTGACCTCAAATTATCTCCTGGAGGATGCGAAAATGGACTCTGACAAATTTGGTAGATAAAAAAGAATCGTGACAAAATATGACTAGTAAAGAACAATTTTCTGTGCTTTCATTCATTTTCATAGGTGGTATTTATACATCATAGGTAGGAACCCTAAATCCCATAAAATACCAATTATGTCCTCTACTTACCAAATATAAATCAACAACAACAACAACAACAACAATAATAATAATAATAATAATAATAATAATAATAATAATAATAATAATAATAATAATATAATATTCCGTAATACCCCCCTCAAGTTGGACCGTGAAGATCACGAACGCCCAACTTGCGTAACAAAAAATCAAATTGTTGTTTCCCTAATGATTTCGTAAAAATATCCGCCAGCTGGACTCGTGTTGGCACATATTCGGGAGCAAGGAGTCCATCCATGATCGCGTCACGAACAAAGTGGCAATCCGATTCAATATGCTTCGTCCGCTCATGAAAAACTGGATTCTGCGCAATATGAAGCGCGGCCTTACTATCACAATGGAGTGGGATACCCATCGGGATCCAAACCCCTAGATCCCCAAGAAGTTACCGAAGCCGTCGGGATTCAACTCATCGGGATCCAACTCACAGGTCACTGCCATTGAATGGTATTCAGCCTCAGCAGAGGACCGGTAAACCATATTCTGCTTCTTTGTCTTCCATGAAATTGGAGAAGTCCTAAGTAACACGAACCACCCACTCAAAAATCGACGGGTGACGGGGCAACTTGCCCAATCAGAATCACACCACCCCTCGAGGGACATAGGGCTAATGCCCGCACAAGTATACCCTAACCCGGGTTTTTCTTCAAGTAACGAACCACGCATAACGTGGCCACCCAGTGCTCAACGCGTGGCTCCTACATAAATTGAGATAAAATATGTACTGAATACGCCAAGTCGGGACGTGTAACTCCAAGATAAATAAACCGTCCTACCAATCTCCGATATTTGCCAGGATCATCCAACAACGCACCTTCAGCAACAGACAAGTGGTGATTTTGTTCCATAGGAAACTCAGCAGGACGAGCACCAAGTCCTCAATAATATCTAGCGAGTACTTTCGTAGGGATAAGAAAACTCCATGTGGATTCCGGGCCACCTCCAAACCAAGAAAGTATTTCAATCTCCACAAGTCCTTCTTTTTAAAGCAACTGCCCAAATAATTCTTGAAAACCTGCAAAGCTGTGGAATCATTCCCCGCGAGTATCATATCATCATAGACCAGCACATTCAGCAATATGTCCCCACAAATGAGCGTGAATAGAGAATAATCTGAGTAAGACTGTCGTAAGCCAAAATCTTTCAGTGCCGATGTCAGTTTTGCAAACCAACACCGGGGTGCCTGCTTCAACCCATACAAAGACTTCCGTATGCGACACACCTTGTTTTGCCTATTATGATCAAAACCTGGAGGAATTTTCATGTAAATTTCTTCATTCAAGTCCCTATGGATAAATGCATTATGCACATCCATCTGATGGATCTTCCATTTCTTAACTTCTGCGACTGAAAAGAAGTCCCGAACTGTCACCATTTTTGCAACTGGTGCGAAAGTTTCATTATAATCAATCCCTTCCACCTAATGATTTCCAAATGCTACCAAGCGAGCTTTCAATCGTTGGAGGTTGCCTAGTTCATCGTATTTTTCTGTATACACCCACTTGCTACCGAGGGCTTTCTTTCCAGGGGGTAATTCCTGCAACACCCACGTGCCCTGTTTTTCCAAGGCTCGTATTTTTTCTGCCATAGCTTTCCGCCATCCTTCATATTTAACTGCTTCTTTAAACGATTAGGGAGGATGTCATGCAGTCACATTTTCTAGATACCTTCTATGTGCATCAGAAAAACGAGAATCATCCACAAAATGTGTAAGCGGATATAAATTACCTCAGGCGGGCGATGGAGTGGAAGAGTGCGACGGACTTCTCTTTTCCATAGCCGTATGAGTAACAAACTCCCGATACCTGGAATTAGGCAATTTAGTTCGCTTCCCCTGTCTAACTCTTCTATTTCTCTAGACATTGCTTCGCTCATACCAACCCCATCGGTTTAGAATGCTTCACCCTCCTCACCAAAATCCGCTGCCTCCTCCCTTCAACAGTGACCCTGTCGTCCACTACAGGCGGATGTGTCTCCGCATTGTCCTCACGAAAATTGAAAGTAATATCGCCATTTGCACAATCATGAAAGGGTACCGGAGAGGGTGTAGGAGTAGACGGTGCGTCCATGGGAAATATATGTTCAAAAAAATTGACATCCCTCGAGATAAAAATTTCTTCGGTTTCCAAGTCAAAAAGAGTCCAGCCTTTCTTACCAAATGGATAACCCAAAAAAACACACTTCCTACTACGACTCTCAACTTTATCCCCCTTGTGTCATTGGTTGTGGGCATAACACAACCATCCAAACACTCGTAAATTCTCAAGATTCGTGGTTTTCCAACCAAGAATTCATACGGAGTTAGATTATTCAAAACGCTGGACGGGGTACGATTGATCAAGTAACAAGTTGTCATAACACACTCACCCCAAAACTTAAGTGGAAGACGTCCCCCAAATCTTAAGGCCCTAGCGACGTTCAAAATGTGTTGGTGTTTTCTCTCCACTCTCCCATTTTGTTGAGGCATACCCACACAAGATGTCTCAAAAATTATTCCTTCCTTTTGGAAATGTGGGAGCAATTGTTTGAACTCAGTTCCATTATCACTCTGAACACGCAGAATTTTTCCATTAAACTGACGTTTAATCAAAGCCATAAAATTCAGAAAATAGTTTTGACTCCCATTTATTATAAAGCAAATACACCCACACCGATCTACAATAATCATCAATAATCGTAAGAAAATATGATGCACCGCACGTAGATGTAGTTCCATACGGCCCCCTAGGTCACAATGAACCAACTCAAAAATTTTACTCGCTCTACTATCACTTTTCGGGAAACTCTCCCTAGGTTGATTTGCTCTAAAACATGCATCACACCCATCTTTATTCAATTTACTAGACTCACTTACATTGGGAAGTTGTTTAAGCACTTTTTCTGAAGGATGCCCTAACTACTTGTGCCACAGGTCCATAGAATTTCTCCCATCAATCGCCCTAAGCATAACCGTCACGTTGGGAACCCCCCGGAACAAGAAAAGTCCTTCTTCGCGTTCATTCACTCCAATCAGCCTTCTCGTCGTTTGGTCCTGCAAAACACACAAAGTGGGGGTGAACTGAGCCTGACAATTTAATTCATCCAATACTTGTGTCACGGACATAAGATTGCATGCCAACATAGGCACATTGAGAACATTTCTAAGTTTCAATCCTCCCCGCAATATAACACTTCCCTCATGAGTGGCATGTGAATTCCGACCATCCGGAAGCCCAACCGGACACTCGATTACACGGGCATCCCTGAGATTTATTCAACGTTCCGGTCACGTGGTGAGTGGTGTTAGGAAATCTATGCGGGAACGCAGCGGAATTCAAAATTTTGATTTCCTTTTACCCAAGATCGACTTCGTTTAAGCAATAAACAAACAAGTAGTAGACGGTGGTTACCTTGGTTGATCTATAAGATCGACGTTTTGACCGTCTAAGGAGAGTAGTTCTGCATAGAGCCGCCCAAGTGTTCAGCCTCTACCGCCAGTCCACATGAACAGCCCGCCGGAATCCCATCATGGATTGCTATTGGAAAACTCCGGTTGCTAGACCGGCCTTTTATCCCTCTCTCCAACTCTCTATAGGATGCTATCTATTTTACACAAGAACTATTAGTTCTTGGAATTGTGTTGTACCAAAGAGCTTGACACCCACCTCTTATTTATAGTGAGTGTGGCGCCTCCAATAGAGTGGAAGAGAAGAAAACATTTTTCCAATAAATTAAGGAAAATATATTTGATTGATTTATCTCATTTATTATAATATCTTATATCAAATAAATCTAGGATATTGTCAATATCTCATATTGAATATTCCCAAGATATTGTCAATATCTAATATTGACTATCTTTATTTTATTACCATAAATCAATTTACACATGTGCATATATCACATATATATTACACAAATAAATCTATATTATATATATATATATATATATATATATATATATATATATATATATATATATATATATATATATATATACACTACACTAGTGCGCATGTAATCTCAAATGCACCTCACACACGCATGTGTGTATAAATATATATAAATATTAATATCTTATATTAATATATGGTAACACCATTAATTAAATTGCACAATCCAAGTGTATCTTATACACTCCAAAATTGCGCCACCTTTAGCCATTAATTGGCTACCGGAATATTCTTTGATTAATATAATTATTATTAATATCTTGTATTTAATTTATTCATAATCAATAAATACCACCATATTAATTTACCACTATAACCCTTATGGTCTCGAGATAAACTTTCCTTATTTGGTTATCATCTATAACCACATTTTAATCCGGCTAGATGTTCTTATGTGTGTGACCCGATAGGCTTCCGAATATGTTGGCCGTAAACACAAAGTGCAAATTACGAAAATGCCCTTCATGCCTAACGATCACGGGATAGCGTCTAGCAACACACCGTGACGCCAATCATCGAAAGAGTCAAATGCAATGGCTACTACCTTTCATGTGAAACAGTTACCGTGTAACTTACAATCCTATCGCTGTAATAATATCCTTACGGTCGTTAGTCGAGTGTCAAAACATCAACGACCGTATCTTATAATCTGGATATCATGCTCTCTCGAAGTAACTCATTTACTCCCACTTTGCAAAGATTCACGAGAGTAAGACATTCCTTATAAGAAGGCCATTTCGGATATTCGATCCCAATCATAGGATACGCGATTCCCGGACGACCAATCATGTATACTCCGCATGCTTCAATATCATACCCAATCACTACCGCATGATCGCCCCGTGGCTGTGGGAAACCTCAATAGTGTCAAAGCATGACAATCCACACCGTGATGCCATGAAGACTCCGGTCTTAAGGATAATTACACAACCGCCACATAGTGTGACACTTATCCGTGTAAGTGGGTCGATCTAACGTACGCATTCTCTAATACACGTCCACGTACGGTCCAAGTGTCTCTACACTTCGATAGACGAGATCTATCCCCGCCCTTAAAGACGAAGACATCTAATACGTGCTAGTCTGTTTATACTATCAATGCCCCGTTTAATAGTACATCGGCCTAGAGACATTTAAGTATCAAACTTATTAAAGTGATTAGAGATCTCATCAACCATAATCGCCTATCATGGTTTCTCTATCACAGTTTAATACTAAGGACGCTATCATATAACAATTCATAATTGGTTCTTTAAAAGAACATATATATGACAACATAAAAGCCATTTTATATATGTATAAACATAAAGAAATAGTAGAAATGATCCGACCCGGTCGGATCCGGTCCAACCCGATTGGGTTTAGGACACTATTTCAACAATCTCCCACTTGGCCTAAAACCAATCACTCGCACACACAAGACCAAGTTGAAACACAAGAATGATCTCATGCAATACTCGCAACCAGCCCTAGCCATAAACGGATCGCTATCCGTGGGGACTCAGACTATCTTCATATCACGTTCCAAATGACCAAGCCAAAGGAACCACCTCAACACACACACGAATCTCTGACGAGACCATGGTCCTTGCTTCAAGCAATGAATCCACTTACTATATCAACTATATAGAAAAGGTGGAAGAACCGTACTAGGTTCAGGAATGAACCTTCTAGATCCATGTACTGCTCCCGCTGCGCCTCTAAGGCACTACTGTGTTTTGGCTAAGTTGTAGAGTTTACAGTGACCCATAGGCTAGAACATTTCCACTCACCGTATCACTTAATCAAAGTGATTGCAAACCCAGACTGTAGCTCCCACTTGCCTTCATAAGACTCGGGATATACGTACGTATAACTATATTTATCTAACTCCAAGTTTCGATAAACAAGGAATTCTTCCTTAACTTGTTTAAGGATATTCTCGACATTTACCAGATTTACTTTCATACTTGCTCATGACTCTTCATGAACTATGAACATCCGGCATTTCCTTTATGATGGTTCCTATCGCGAAGTAGCGAAGGAAACCTTCCATAAGCATCATCTTTCACCTTATCTTTAGGACGAAAGTCCTAACATAGATAGATCTTGAGAACACTGGCTAGCAGTATCCCCGTCGTGATCTATGCCAAACTCTTTTAGCATCACATCTATATAGGTAAACTATAATCTAACAAAGCGCTTAAATCTATCGTTATAGATTCTTATTTCCAAAAATAAGACACCGCCAATCCAAGTGCTTTCCTAAAGACCTTGAACTACCAAACATTAATTGATCGTGACATGGGGTGATAATTCCCGAGAGAGATATCTAATACCTTGCTCAAAAATCATAACACACTCCCACTATCCATCTTGCACATTGGGCATATTCATCTTTTGACTAAATCAAACTCCTTTGATTATCAAACAAAGAAATCGTCTAGAGAAACTTGTTTGAGTCCATAAATGGATCTCGTGGGCTCACATATCATATTATCGTCTATGAACATTGAGCTGTTTGCCCAACGTCTTCAACACTATCATATAGTCATGATACGAAGTTACAACAAGCATAGCCTGAATAGAACTGGGCTCAGCCTTACAGGGACATACCCTCTAGGTAAGACAGACTAGGTTCATAACCTGGTTGTCACTGATGGAATCTAATTCAGATATTATGGCTCCTAGCCATATCTCTCAATGTTGCCTTTCAAACATTCTTTCATAAGTCGTGAGATATTCATTCTTCAAGATGAACATACCAACAGCCTTTTCAGGCTTGAGGTTATCCACAGACTTACAGAACTTTTATGTGCACTGAGCAGTGTTTTACACCTCATCGCTATGTGGCGTCTGCTCATGTTCCAATGGTTGAATATATCTTTGTGGTTCTCAAACTCTTTTGAGATCGATTCACTCCCACTTGTTTCTCTTGGAAGAAACACTTCCTCTAGAAGACAGCATGTTCGGAGACAAACACCTTTTGCTCCGCGGACGAGTAAATAATATCTAGCGCACTTGCTAAGATATTCCACAAAGTTGCATATGTCGTACCAGGCTCCAAGCCTTTCTGACTTTGCCTATGACAACTTCAAATCATCGGTTAAGATAGATTCGACATTATACTCTTCCATATCTAATATGTAATTTATTCAACCTTTAATTTTTTTTTTTGGAACTAAGTTAAGTATAAGGGCACTATCCCGAAACGGGTAAGGGATACATCGCATGGCTTGTGTCACACCTTTATCATATAAAGTGTTATTTCCATTTTGGGAACACAATCTAATTGTGTATCCCAAAGATGGTATCCTTCAAGGGAGAATCTTATTCCTTTTCAGACGACTTCTGAAACACCCTTCAGGTATTAATTACTTCAATCCAATTGAAGATTAATTCCTAAGTAGCTCATCAATCTCATATTCGTACGGCTCGAACTTTTCGGGCTTTCCGAATTATGCACTTCACGAGTACACTTGACTATTTCTAAAAATAGTCATAGAGATTAACAAACAATTATTTGTGGCATTAATTGTCATAAGCCAACAAACATCGGTATGTTTAGGCTTTAGACAATTTTTCTAGAGTTTGCGACCTTTTTCATAAAAGGGTATTTTAGTCATCTTTAGATAAGATACGTATTACCCACATGATTCATAATCATATGGTTCAACATCATCAGAATGACGTTTAGTTACACGCTTTCCTTCCAGAGAGACTATGTCTAGAACAACCACAAATATTAAGGATAACAGCCATACAAATATTTAGTTGAGATCTCATCACGTATATCAACTATATAGTGACATCAATCTAGCATGTTAGATTCAGTGACCTTCCAACTTTATCGGAATAACATTTATTCTTTACAATTGAATATGTCTACTAAATCCTAACAAATAACTGAAAGCATGTTCTTCATAAGAACCGGAACATTATAACATTTATTTAGTTCCCTTATCAGTTTACTAGATCCGGAATATGGTAAGTGTTACAACGTTTGCTTCACCTTTCCATATCTGTATTTAATCTTTCTAATTTAATCACACTCGCAAGATATCATATATCTAAGAGTTGACTTGAACTTAGATAGATTTATCTCAACTCACTTGCCTATAATAGAAACTTCAATAAGTTCTCTATTTAAGCACATGCCCTAACTTTCCTTTTAATCCTTCAAGCACTTGTAAATGTTTCTTAGTGTAGTCTTCATAAGACTTAAGAAAAATTACAAGAGCTATGTCTTTGATTTCCTTTCATAAAGAAAATCTAAAGTTTATTAAATAGTTTATTTAACCTTTTAAATCGTATTTAAAACATTAACTATTTAATTAACCTTTAAGCAATGATAGAATTAAGTCGATACTTAAATCTTACAATTTTGAAAACATCATTTCCAAAATTCGGTCTAGTCATTCTTATCCAACGTTTGAATAACTCGTCATCGTATGACCGAATGATGTTATTGGATCGTATCCACTATCACGAGCTTCCGTTTTCTTTAATAATTAAAGTCTTGGATTACTGCATCAGATATGTAGTCTCCTTGTCTCTAACTACTATAACGGGATTGCTCATGTCATTGCTTATTATAAAAGGATTAATATTACTTAACCATTCTTGAGAACGTTTCTCAAAAGGTAACGATCATAATTTGGTTTTACTAATCGAGAATAAAACATAAATATAAAGTTTGCTAAAACTACAACATAAAAATGAAAATAAAAGAGTGTTGTTGTTTATACACGCAAAATCAAAAATGGTCTTTTGGTTTATGATTTTGCTCCCACTAGTCAACTACTTCCAATTGACTTTCAAGAATTTTTCAAAGTTCTTTAGTGGTGAGATCCCATCTAGTTACCTCGATTCCCGGCGGTGGTCGATCAACCAAGATAATTTCGATAGGTAGGTAACTCTTTACCATTCACATCTCTATGTGATTCTCAGTGGTTGACTAGTCAACTCTTTGGCGATACACATCACTATGTGTTAGTCAACCCCTTGTCTCTAAAGTCGACGGCCCTGACGGTGGCCAATCACCGAAAGACTCTAGTCAAGTCATAATCCAATATTCACGAGATCTCATGCGATCATATCTCAATAACGACGATATACCCGAGGTAGGTCAACTCCCGGCGGTGGTCGATCAGTTGGATCCGAACACAGGCTCTTCACCGTCGTTATAATATTGGGAGACAATATTTCGACTTGATTTTTGTTGTGGAAGTATTTTTCATAAATTAATTCACTTAATTAATTTTAATTACGGTCTCATCAAATATATCTATCTCTGTAGACATACATCCTACACATTTATCTAGATCGTGCCTAGTCATGCATCTATCGTATCATATAAAATAAATACTAGCACAAAATAAATAAATGCGTAAAGTAACCGGTATGATCATGGACTTTTCCTAGGTGCGGTTTCGAATACAAACTGACGAAACCGCGGGTCACAATCTAAGGGTAGCTGCAACCACCAATAGGATCTTTAATGCTCCATTCTCCAATGGGATCTTTATTTTCGTCTTTCTTTGGTCTCCATATTCTGCTCCATTCTTGTTACATTTAATTCTATCTAATAAAATAAATACACCCGCCGCACACGGGAGGAAGCTAACGGGAATGGGATAAATGTAGAAAATAAACTAGGTCACGTTCTTCATAACGGCCTAGGACAATTTTTTAAACCAACAGAAAATTAATTCATTCACCTCTATCCTATCGGTCGAGTCCATGATCAATCGGGGTCCATATAATCATATTATATCTACTATATCTAATCCATACAATAAAATCTTATGAAAAAGATAAAATTCAAATTTAACTACTTGCGTCTTAATTAATCAATTAACATTTAATCTATTAAATAATTTTATCCAATCAATTAACTAATTAACATTTAATTAATTAAATGATTTAATCGAAATAAAATTAACGATTAATTTTAAACCGATTTTAATTTTAATTTTAGTTAATTAGAACTATTCCAAAATAAATCAAAATTAAAATTATTTCTCTTTTGTTTCTTTCCTTTTTTTTTGATTCGTAATCAAAAGGGATGCCTTTGGTTTCCTAAACCAAATTTGGCTTAGGCCTGGCCACTTTCCAAAATCAAAATTTTGGAGGTGGCCTAGGCCTAGACATTTTACAAATCAAATATTTGAAAAGGGCCTAGGCCTATTCCAAATCAAATATTTGGATAATTTTGGTTTAGGCCTGGCCACTTTCCAAAATCAAAATTTTGAAAGTGGCCTAGGCCTAGGCCTTTTCCCAAATCAAATATTTGGAAAGGCCCTAGGCCTATTCCAAACAAAGTTTGGAAAGACCATTATTATTTTAATGCCATGTGGCATCCCAATGGCCCAAACCTATTTGAACAATTGGTTAGCCACATGACACAACTAAACATAGGAGATATTAATCACAACTATGAACAATATTGAATCACAAATACACAAAACAAAATTGGGGACCACCGTATCACACCAGCAGCCGCCGGCAGCCCGGAGGTCGCCGCCGCCGCCGGTGATCACACGGTGGTGGTGCCGCCGCCGATCGGCCGAGCACCACCAATGCCGCATTTTTTTTTTTTTTTCAATTTTATGTATCAATTTTGCAAATCAAAAATCTTTCATCTTTTAATTAAGTGATTTAAATGATAAAATTAACTACGCATAATAACATGCTTATTGCTTAAGCTCGAAGCTCGCTCCGATACCACTGTTAGGAAATCTACGCGGGAACGCAGCGGAATTCAAAATTTTGATTTCCTTTTACCCAAGATCAACTTCGTTTAAGCAATAAACAAACAAGTAGTAGACGGTGGTTACCTTGGTTGATCTATAAGATCGACGCTTTGACCGTCTAAGGAGAGTAGTTCGCATGAGCCGCCCAGTGTTCGGCCTCTACCGCCGAGTCCACATGAACGACCCGCCGGAATCCCATCATGGATTGCTATTGGAAAACTCCGGTTGTTAGACCGGCCTTTTTCCCCTCTCTCCAACTCTCTATAGGATGCTATCTATTTTACACAAGAACTATTAGTTCTTGGAATTGTGTTGTACCAAAGAGCTTGACACCCACCTCTTATTTATAGTGAGTGTGGCGCCTCCAATAGAGTGGAAGAGAAGAAAACATTTTTCCAATAAAATAAGGAAAATATATTTGATTGATTTATCTCATTTATTATAATATCTTATATCAAATAAATCTAGGATATTGTCAATATCTCATATTGAATATTCCTAAGATATTGTCAATATCTAATATTGACTATCTTTATTTTATTACCATAAATCAATTTACACACGTGTATATATCACATATATATTACACAAATAAATCTATATTATATATATATATATATATATATATATATATATATATATATATATATAATTTATATGCACCGCACACACGCATGTGTGTATAAATATATATAAATATTAATATCTTATATTAATATATGGTAACACCATTAATTAAATTGCACAATCCAAGTGTATCTTATACACTCCAAAATTGCGCCACCTTTAGCCATTAATTGGCTACCGGAATATTCTTTAATTAATATAATTATTATTAATATCTTGTATTTAATTTATTCATAATCAATAAATACCACCATATTAATTTACCACTATAACCCTTATGGTCTCGAGATAAACTTTCCTTATTTGGTTATCATCTATAACCACATTTTAATCCGGATAGATGTTCTTATGTGTGTGACCCGATAGGCTTCCGAATATGTTGGCCGTAAACACAAATTACAAATTACGAAAATGCCCTTCATGCCTAACGATCACGGGATAGCGTCTAGCAACACACCGTGACCCCCAATCATCGAAAGAGTCAAATGCAATGGCTACTACCTTTCATGTGAAACAGTTACCGTGTAACTTACAATCCTATCGCTGTAATAATATCCTTACGGTCGTTAGTCGAGTGTCAAAACATCAACGACCGTATCTTATAATCTGGATATCATGCTCTCTCGAAGTAACTCATTTACTCCCACTTTGCAAAGATTCACGAGAGTAAGACATTCCTTATAAGAAGGCCATTTCGGATATTCGATCCCAATCATAGGATACGCGATTCCCGGACGACCAATCATGTATACTCCGCATGCTTCAATATCATACCCAATCACTACCGCATGATCGCCCCGTGGCTGGGAAACCTCAATAGTGTCAAAGCATGACAATCCACACCGTGATGCCATGAAGACTCCGGTCTTAAGGATAATTACACAACCGCCACATAGTGTGACACTTATCCGTGTAAGTGGGTCGGTCCCAACGTACGCATTCTCTAATACACGTCCACGTACAGTCCAAGTGTCTCTACACTTCGATAGACGAGATCTATCCCTGCCCTTAAAGACAAAGACATCTAATACGTGCTAGTCTGTTTATACTATCAATGCCCTGTTTAATAGTACATCAGCCTAGAGACATTTAAGTATCAAACTTATTAAAGTGATTAGAGATCTCATCAACCATAATCGCCTATCATGGTTTCTCTATCACGGTTTAATACTAAGGACGTTATCATATAACAATTCATAATTGGTTCTTTAAAAGAACATATATATGACAACATAAAAGCCATTTTATATATGTATAAACATAAAGAAATAGTAGAAATGATCCGACCCGGTCGGATCCGGTCCAACCCGATTGGGTTTAGGACACTATTTCAACAATCTCCCACTTGGCCTAAAACCAATCACTCGCACACACAAGACCAAGTTGAAACACAAGAATCTCATGCAATACTCGCAACGAGACCAAGTTGAAACACAAGAATCCATGCAATACAGCCATAAACGGATCGCTATCCGTGGGGACTCAGACTATCTTCATATCACATTCCAAATGACCAAGCCAAAGGAACCGCCTCAACACACACACGAATCTCTGACGAGACCATGGTCCTTGCTTCAAGCAATGAATCCACTTACTATATCAGCTATATAGAAAAGGTGGAAGAACCGTACTAGGTTCAAGAATGAACCTTCTAGATCCATGTACTGCTCCCGCTGCGCCTCTAAGGCACTACTGTGTTTTGGCTAAGTTGTAGAGTTTACAGTGACCCATAGGCTAGAACATTTCCAGCTCACTGTATCACTTAATCAAAGTGACTGCAAACCCAGACTGTAGCTCCCACTTGCCTTCATAAGACTCAGGATATACGTCTGTATAACTATATTTATCTAACTCCAAGTTTCGATAAACAAGGAATTCTTCCTTAACTTGTTTAAGGATATTCTCGACATTTACCAGATTTACTTTCATACTTGCTCATGACTCTTCATGAACTATGAACATCCGGCATTTCCTTTATGATGGTTCCTATCGCAGTAGCGAAGGAAACCTTCCATAAGCATCATCTTTCACCTTATCTTTAGGACGAAAGTCCTAACATAGATAGATCTTGAGAACACTGGCTAGCAGTATCCCCGTCGTGATCTATGCCAAACTCTTTTAGCATCACATCTATATAGGTAAACTATAATCTAACATCAGTTAAATCTATCGTTATAGATTCTTATTTCCAAAAATAAGACCTGCCAATCCAAGTGCTTTCCTAAAGACCTTGAACTACCAAACATTAATTGACTGTGACATGGGGTGATAATTCCTGAGAGAGATATCTAATACCTTGCTCAAAAATCATAACACACTCCCACTATCCATCTTGCACATTGGGCATATTCATCTTTTGACTAAATCAAACTCCTTTGATTATCAAACAAAGAAATCGTCTAGAGAAACTTGTTTGAGTCCATAAATGGATCTCGTGGGCTCACATATCATATTATCGTCTATGAACATTGAGCTGTTTGCCCAACGTCTTCAACACTATCATATAGTCATGATACGAAGTTACAACAAGCATAGCCTGAATAGAACTGGGCTCAGCCTTACAGGGACATACCCTCTAGGTAAGACAGACTAGGTTCATAACCTGGTTGTCACTGATGGAATCTAATTCAGATATTATGGCTCCTAGCCATATCTCTCAATGTTGCCTTTCAAACATTCTTTCATAAGTCGTGAGATATTCATTCTTCAAGATGAACATACCAACAGCCTTTTCAGGCTTGAGGTTATCCACAGACTTACAGAACTTTTGTGTGCACTGAGCAGTGTTTTACACCTCATCGCTATGTGGCGTCTGCTCATGTTCCAATGGTTGAATATATCTTTGTGGTTCTCAAACTCTTTTGAGATCTGATTCACTCCCACTGTTTCTCTTGGAAGAAACACTTCCTCTAGAAGACAGCATGTTCGGAGACAAACACCTTTTGCTCCGCGGACGAGTAAATAATATCTAGCGCACTTGCTAAGATATTCCACAAAGTTGCATATGTCGTACTCGGCTCCAAGCCTTTCGACTTTGCCTATGACAACTTCAAATCATCGGTTAAGATAGATTCGACATTATACTCTTCCATATCTAATATGTAATTTATTCAACCTTTAATTTTTTTTTTTTTTTGGAACTAAGTTAAGTATAAGGGCACTATCCCGAAACGGGTAAGGGATACATCGCATGGCTTGTGTCACACCTTTATCATATAAAGTGTTATTTCCATTTTGGGAACACAATCTAATTGTGTATCCCAAAGATGGTATCCTTCAAGGGAGAATCTTATTCCTTTTCAGACGACTTCTGAAACACCCTTCAGGTATTAATTACTTCAATCCAATTGAAGATTAATTCCTAAGTAGCTCATCAATCTCATATTCGTACTAGCTCGAACTTTTCGGGCTTTCCGAATTATGCACTTCACTGAGTACACTTGACTATTTCTAAAAATAGTCATAGAGATTAACAAACAATTATTTGTGGCATTAATTGTCATAAGCCAACAAACATCGGTATGTTTAGGCTTTAGACAATTTTTCTAGAGTTTGCGACCTTTTTCATAAAAGGGTATTTTAGTCATCTTTAGATAAGATACGTATTACCCACATGATTCATAATCATATGGTTCAACATCATCAGAATGACGTTTAGTTACACGCTTTCCTTCCAGAGAGACTATGTCTAGAACAACCACAAATATTAAGGATAACGACCATACAAATATTTAGTTGAGATCTCATCACGTATATCAACTATATAGTGACATCAATCTAGCATGTTAGATTCGGTGACCTTCCAACTTTATCGGAATAACATTTATTCTTTACAATTGAATATGTCTACTAAATCCTAACAAATAACGAAAGCATGTTCTTCATAAGAACCGGAACATTATAACATTTATTTAGTTCCCTTATCGGTTTACTAGATCCGAATATGGTAAGTGTTACAACGTTTGCTTCACCTTTCCATATCTCGTATTTAATCTTTCTAATTTAATCACACTCGCAAGATATCATATATCTAAGAGTTGACTTGAACTTAGATAGATTTATCTCAACTCACTTGCCTATAATAGAAACTTCAATAAGTTCTCTATTTAAGCACATGCCCTAACTTTCCTTTTAATCCTTCAAGCACTTGTAAATGTTTCTTAGTGTAGTCTTCATAAGACTTAAGAAAAATTACAAGAGCTATGTCTTTGATTTCCTTTCATAAAGAAAATCTAAAGTTTATTAAATAGTTTATTTAACCTTTTAAATCGTATTTAAAACATTAACTATTTAATTAACCTTTAAGCAATGATAGAATTAAGTCGATACTTAAATCTTACAATTTTGAAAACATCATTTCCAAAATTCGGTCTAGTCATCCTTACCCAACGTTTGAATAACTCGTCATCGTATGACCGAATGATTATATTGGATCGTATCCACTATCACGAGCTTCCGTTTTTCTTTAATAATTAAAGTCTTGGATTACTACATCAGATATGTAGTCTCCTTGTCTCTAACTACTATAACGGGATTGCTCATGTCATTGCTTATTTTAAAAGGATTAATATTACTTAACCATTCTTGAGAACGTTTCTCAAAAGGTAACAGTCATAATTTGGTTTTACTAATCGAGAATAAAACATAAATATAAAGTTTGCTAAAACTACAACATAAAAATGAAAATAAAAGAGTGTTGTTGTTTATACACGCAAAATCAAAAATGGTCTTTTGGTTTATG
The DNA here is from genome assembly GCA_036785695.1 of Gentiana straminea. Classification (NCBI taxonomy): domain Eukaryota; kingdom Viridiplantae; phylum Streptophyta; class Magnoliopsida; order Gentianales; family Gentianaceae; genus Gentiana; species Gentiana straminea. Next base: position 8,453,583 of record JAVUPR010000060.1, on the reverse strand, counting down.
ATTTTGCTCCCACTAGTCAACTACTTCCAATTGACTTTCAAGAATTTTTCAAAGTTCTTTAGTGGCTGAGATCCCATCTAGTTACCTCGATTCCCGGCGGTGGTCGATCAACCAAGATAATTTCGATAGGTAGGTAACTCTTTACCATTCACATCTCTATGTGATTCTCAGTGGTTGACTAGTCAACTCTTTGGCGATACACATCACTATGTGTTAGTCAACCCCTTGTCTCTAAAGTCGACGGCCCTGACGGTGGCCAATCACCGAAAGACTCTAGTCAAGTCATAATCCAATATTCACGAGATCTCATGCGATCATATCTCAATAACGACGATATACCCGAGGTAGGTCAACTCCCGGCGGTGGTCGATCAGTTGGATCCGAACACAGGCTCTTCACCGTCGTTATAATATTGGGAGACAATATTTCGACTTGATTTTTGTTGTGGAAGTATTTTTCATAAATTAATTCACTTAATTAATTTTAATTACGGTCTCATCAAATATATCTATCTCTATAGACATACATCCTACACATTTATCTAGATCGTGCCTAGTCATGCATCTATCGTATCATATAAAATAAATACTAGCACAAAATAAATAAATGCGTAAAGTAACCGGTATGATCATGGACTTTTCCTAGGTGCGGTTTCGAATACAAACTGACGAAACCGCGGGTCACAATCTAAGGGTAGCTGCAACCACCAATAGGATCTTTAATGCTCCATTCTCCAATGGGATCTTTATTTTCGTCTTTCTTTGGTCTCCATATTCTGCTCCATTCTTGTTACATTTAATTCTATCTAATAAAATAAATACACCCGCCGCACACGGGAGGGAGCTAACGGGAATGGGATAAATGTAGAAAATAAACTAGGTCACGTTCTTCATAACGGCCTAGGACAATTTTTAAACCAACGAAAAATTAATTCATTCACCTCTATCCTATCGGTCGAGTCCATGATCAATCGGGGTCCATATAATCATATTATATCTACTATATCTAATCCATACAATAAAATCTTATGAAAAAGATAAAATTCAAATTTAACTACTTGCGTCTTAATTAATCAATTAACATTTAATCTATTAAATAATTTTATCCAATCAATTAACTAATTAACATTTAATTAATTAAATGATTTAATCGAAATAAAATTAACGATTAATTTTAAACCGATTTTAATTTTAATTTTAGTTAATTAGAACTATTCCAAAATAAATCAAAATTAAAATTATTTCTCTTTTGTTTCTTTCCTTTTGATTCGTAATCAAAAGGGATGCCTTTGGTTTCCTAAACCAAAAGGCATCTTCCTAAACCGAATTTGGTTTAGGCCGCCACTTTCCAAAATCAAAATTTTGGAGGTGGCTAGCCTAGCATTTTTTACAAATCAAATATTTGAAAAGGGCCTAGGCCTATTCCAAATCAAATATTTGGATAATTTTGGTTTAGGCCAGGCACACCAAAATCAAAATTTTGAAAGTGGCTGCAGCTTTCCAGCCTTTTCCCAAATCAAATATTTGGAAAGGCCTAGCCTATTCCAAACAAAGTTTGGAAAGACCATTATTATTTTAATGCCATGTGGCATCCCAATGGCCCAAACCTATTTGAACAATTGGTTAGCCACGACACAAACAACAGGAGATATTAATCACAACTATGAACAATATTGAATCACAAATACACAAAACAAAATTGGGGACCACCGTATCACACCAGCAGCCGCCGGCAGCCCGGAGGTCGCCGCCGCCGCCGGTGATCACACGGTGGTGGTGCCGCCGCCGATCGGCCGAGCACCACCAATGCCGCACTTTTTTTTTTTTTTTCGTGTATCAATTTTGCAAATCAAAAATCTTTCATCTTTTAATTAAGTGATTTAAATGATAAAATTAACTACGCATAATAACATGCTTATTGCTTAAGCTCGAAGCTCGCTCCGATACCACTGTTAGGAAATCTACGCGGGAACGCAGCGGAATTCAAAATTTTGATTTCCTTTTACCCAAGATCAACTTCGTTTAAGCAATAAACAAACAAGTAGTAGACGGTGGTTACCTTGGTTGATCTATAAGATCGACGCTTTGACCGTCTAAGGAGAGTAGTTCGCATAGAGCCGCCCAAGTGTTCGGCCTCTACCGCCGGTCCACATGAACAACCGCCGGAATCCCATCATGGATTGCTATTGGAAAACTCCGGTTGCTTGACCGGCCTTTTTCCCTCTCTCCAACTCTCATAGGATGCTATCTATTTTACACAAGAACTATTAGTTCTTGGAATTGTGTTGTACCAAAGAGCTTGACACCCACCTCTTATTTATAGTGAGTGTGGCGCCTCCAATAGAGTGGAAGAGAAGAAAACATTTTTCCAATAAAATAAGGAAAATATATTTGATTGATTTATCTCATTTATTATAATATCTTATATCAAATAAATCTAGATATTGTCAATATCTCATATTGAATATTCCCAAGATATTGTCAATATCTAATATTGACTATCTTTATTTTATTACCATAAATCAATTTACACATGTGCATATATCACATATATATTACACAAATAAATCTATATTATATATATATATATATATATATATATATATATATATATATATATATATATATATATATATATTATATATATATGCACACTACACTAGTGCGCATGTAATCTCAAATGCACCTCACACACGCATGTGTGTATAAATATATATAAATATTAATATCTTATATTAATATATGGTAACACCATTAATTAAATTGCACAATCCAAGTGTATCTTATACAGTCCAAAATTGCGACACCTTTAGCCATTAATTGGCTACCGGAATATTCTTTAATTAATATAATTATTATTAATATCTTGTATTTAATTTATTCATAATCAATAAATACCACCATATTAATTTACCACTATAACCCTTATGGTCTCGAGATAAACTTTCCTTATTTGGTTATCACCTATGACCACATTTTAATCCGGCTAGATGTTCTTATGTGTGTGACCCGATAGGCTTCCGAATATGTTGGCCGTAAACACAAATTGCAAATTACGAAAATGCCCTTCATGCCTAACGATCACGGGATAGCGTCTAGCAACACACCGTGACCCCCAATCATCGAAAGAGTCAAATGCAATGGCTACTACCTTTCATGTGAAACAGTTACCGTGTAACTTACAATCCTATCGCCGTTGTAATAATATCCTTACGGTCGTTAGTCGAGTGTCAAAACATCAACGACCGTATCTTATAATCTGGATATCATGCTCTCTCGAAGTAACTCATTTACTCCCACTTTGCAAAGATTCACGAGAGTAAGACATTCCTTATAAGAAGGCCATTTCGGATATTCGATCACAATCATAGGATACGCGATTCCCGGACGACCAATCATGTATACTCCGCATGCTTCAATATCATACCCAATCACTACCGCATGATCGCCCCGTGGCTAGGGAAACCTCAATAGTGTCAAAGCATGACAATCCACACCGTGATGCCATGAAGACTCCGGTCTTAAGGATAATTACACAACCGCCACATAGTGTGACACTTATCCGTGTAAGTGGGTCAGTCTAACGTACGCATTCTCTAATACACGTCCACGTACGGTCAAGTGTCTCACACTTCGATAGACGAGATCTATCCCTGCCCTTAAAGACAGAAGACATCTAATACGTGCTAGTCTGTTTATACTATCAATGCCCTGTTTAATAGTACATCAGCCTAGAGACATTTAAGTATCAAACTTATTAAAGTGATTAGAGATCTCATCAACCATAATCGCCTATCATGGTTTCTCTATCACAGTTTAATACTAAGGATGCTATCATATAACAATTCATAATTGGTTCTTTAAAAGAACATATATATGACAACATAAAAGCCATTTTATATATGTATAAACATAAAGAAATAGTAGAAATGATCCGACCCGGTCGGATCCGGTCCAACCCGATTGGGTTTAGGACACTATTTCAACAATCTCCCACTTGGCCTAAAACCAATCACTCGCACACACAAGACCAAGTTGAAACACAAGAATCTCATGCAATACTCGCAACCAGCCCTAGCCATAAACGGATCGCTATCCGTGGGGACTCGGACTATCTTCATATCACGTTCCAAATGACCAAGTCAAAGGAACCGCCTCAACACACACACGAATCTCTGACGAGACCATGGTCCTTGCTTCAAGCAATGAATCCACTTACTATATCAGCTATATAGAAAAGGTGGAAGAACCGTACTAGGTTCAGGAATGAACCTTCTAGATCCATGTACTGCTCCCGCTGCGCCTCTAAGGCACTACTGTGTTTTGGCTAAGTTGTAGAGTTTACAGTGACCCATAGGCTAGAACATTTCCAGCTCACTGTATCACTTAATCAAAGTGACTGCAAACCCAGACTGTAGCTCCCACTTGCCTTCATAAGACTCAGGATATACGTCTGTATAACTATATTTATCTAACTCCAAGTTTCGATAAACAAGGAATTCTTCCTTAACTTGTTTAAGGATATTCTCGACATTTACCAGATTTACTTTCATACTTGCTCATGACTCTTCATGAACTATGAACATCCGGCATTTCCTTTATGATGGTTCCTATCGCGATAGCGAAGGAAACCTTCCATAAGCATCATCTTTCACCTTATCTTTAGGACGAAAGTCCTAACATAGATAGATCTTGAGAACACGGCTAGCATATCCCCGTCGTGATCTATGCCAAACTCTTTTAGCATCACATCTATATAGGTAAACTATAATCTAACGACGAGTTAAATCTATCGCTATAGATTCTTATTTCCAAAAATAAGACCTGCCAATCCAAGTGCTTTCCTAAAGACCTTGAACTACCAAACATTAATTGATCGTGACATGGGGTGATAATTCTGAGAGAGATATCTAATACCTTGCTCAAAAATCATAACACACTCCCACTAACCATCTTGCACATTGGGCATATTCATCTTTTGACTAAATCAAACTCCTTTGATTATCAAACAAAGAAATCGTCTAGAGAAACTTGTTTGAGTCCATAAATGGATCTCGTGGGCTCACATATCATATTATCGTCTATGAACATTGAGTGTTTGCCCAACGTCTTCAACACTATCATATAGTCATGATACGAAGTTACAACAAGCATAGCTTTGAATAGAATCGGGCTCGGCCTTACGGGGACATACCCTCTAGGTAAGACAGACTAGGTTCATAACCTGGTTGTCACTGATGGAATCTAATTCAGATATTATGGCTCCTAGCCATATCTCTCAATGTTGCCTTTCAAACATTCTTTCATAAGTCGTGAGATATTCATTCTTCAAGATGAACATACCAACAGCCTTTTCAGGCTTGAGGTTATCCACAGACTTACAGAACTTTTATGTGCACTGAGCAGTGTTTTACACCTCATCGCTATGTGGCGTCTGCTCATGTTCCAATGGTTGAATATATCTTTGTGGTTCTCAAACTCTTTTGAGATCTGATTCACTCCCACTTGTTTCTCTTGGAAGAAACACTTCCTCTGTAGAAGACAGCATGTTCGGAGACAAACACCTTTTGCTCCGCGGACGAGTAAATAATATCTAGCGCACTTGCTAAGATATTCCACAAAGTTGCATATGTCGTACCAGGCTCCAAGCCTTTCTGACTTTGCCTTTGACAACTTCAAATCATCGGTTAAGATAGATTCGACATTATACTCTTCCATATCTAATATGTAATTTATTCAACCTTTAATTTTTTTTTTTTGGAACTAAGTTAAGTATAAGGGCACTATCCCGAAACGGGTAAGGGATACATCGCATGGCTTGTGTCACACCTTTATCATATAAAGTGTTATTTCCATTTTGGGAACACAATCTAATTGTGTATCCCAAAGATGGTATCCTTCAAGGGAGAATCTTATTCCTTTTCAGACGACTTCTGAAACACCCTTCAGGTATTAATTACTTCAATCCAATTGAAGATTAATTCCTAAGTAGCTCATCAATCTCATATTCGTACTGGCTCGAACTTTTCGGGCTTTCCGAATTATGCACTTCATCGAGTACACTTGACTATTTCTAAAAATAGTCATAGAGATTAACAAACAATTATTTGTGGCATTAATTGTCATAAGCCAACAAACATCGGTATGTTTAGGCTTTAGACAATTTTTCTAGAGTTTGCGACCTTTTTCATAAAAGGGTATTTTAGTCATCTTTAGATAAGATACGTATTACCCACATGATTCATAATCATATGGTTCAACATCATCGAATGACGTTTAGTTACACGCTTTCCTTCCGGAGAGACTATGTCTAACAACCACAAATATTAAGGATAACGACCATACAAATATTTAGTTGAGATCTCATCACGTATATCAACTATATAGTGACATCAATCTAGCATGTTAGATTCAGTGACCTTCCAACTTTATCGGAATAACATTTATTCTTTACAATTGAATATGTCTACTAAATCCTAACAAATAACTGAAAGCATGTTCTTCATAAGAACCGGAACTTAAGGACGTCAGTTCACTAGTGTTCCTCCTTCAACACCAGTGGGGATGACGTTTTGTTCAGCAAAAAAAATATTCAATAAATGAGTGTCAAAAGTAATTATGCGTGTGCCGATAGAACCCGCCTATTTTTATAGGGAGCATCTACGGCACTCCAGTTAAAATAATAATGGCAATAAGCATCAACAATTTTCCCGGATGTCAATGACACTTGGATTATTTGGAGCAGAACTCTTTTCCCGGCCGTCAATAACAATAAGCAGCAAAACAACAATTAAGATTATTTGGGGTTCTGCAAAACAACAACACCATACGTGCTAATAATTTCAAAACAAACAAACACGGCCGCTGTTCTTCCAACGTAGGTTCTTTATTTTTATTTTTTTCTTTTCACAGCCGCTGTTTTCCAACGTAGTTTTTTTTTTTTCTTTCTTTTTTCCATCAATTAATAGAACCTGGTTCCGATACATGACAAATTTGGTAGATCAAAAGAATCGTGACGAAATACGAACAGAGAAGAATAATTTTCTGTGCTTTCATTTATTTTCATAGGTGGTATTTATACATCATAGGTAGGAACCATACATCCCATAAAATACCAATTATGTCCTCTACTTACCAATAATAATAATAATAATAATAATATTCCATAATAGACTCCCTCATCGACGTACTTGGAATTATGATTTGGTGACAAAGCATTATGTGATTTAGGAGCGAGCGTAAATGTGATGCCACTCTCTATATTTCATAAGTAGGGCATGAAGGAGTTGAATGAGACAAACTCGTTTTATTCACACGAAGCCCAGGCCATCCTTAACATTCCTCTACCCACTGGCAACAATAAAGACCACATTAATTAGTATTTACTTGGATGCACGGCAGCCGTTGCCTACCTCATTTCGAGTGACCTCCAATTATCTCATTGAAGATGCGAAAATGGACTCCCTCATCGACGTACTTGGAATTATGATTTGGTGACTAACTCGTTTTATCCACACGAGAGGCCCATGCCATCCTTAGAATTCCTCTACCCACCGGCAACCATCAAGACGACATTATTCGGCGAGAAAAGATGAAATTACTCGGTAAAATCAGGATATAAGTTAGCCATGCAGCTTACACATAGCAGGATGAATCCATCTTCGACAACCTCAACTTCAACCCTCCCGATTACATTTGGCGTCGCATTTGGAATCTCCCTGTGCGGCCTAGAATTCACCATTTTATTCGGAGAAACTTCCAAGACAATCTGGCTACCGGTGTCCCTTTGAAAAAAAAAACACCATATGAGCGACAGGAAGTGCTCTTTATACAGCCATCATGAAGAAGATTTGAAGCATATTTTCTTCTCCTGTGAACTGCCTTCTCGCATTTGGGAGGCAATGGACGATAATGTCGTCAAGTCGGCCCTAAGTTCTACTCAACACTTGCCAACATAGACCAATTTATTGCACTTCTATTCTTTTTATCAACTTATTACCGAAAAAAGAAAAGAAAAAATTCCTAGTACTTGACTTTCTGTAGTTAACTCAATTAAGCTAACAAGTGGGAAGGTAAAAACACTTTCAATGTTGGAGCAGATGAAGAAAGTTGAATTGTGTCCCCGAATTGAACCGAGAAGACAACATGTGAACCGTCAATGTAAATCAGGCCTTCCTTCGAAAACCATCCGATTTCCATTGATTCTTGGTGCTTAATAACTCCATGGGTCAGATTAGGATTGCCTATTGGTGGTATGGGCTCCCTTACCATATACTGCAGATCATTGGATAATATCGGCATTGTGAATCCGCCAGCTGAAAGCATTGCCGCGCTCGATCCAGCAGCTGTGGATACTCGTAGACCACTTGATCTAGTATGCAACAAAGAGAAGCTTTGGTGATCTCCTTTTCTGTGTATTCTGTCAGCAGAAGTAAGCATCAATTATTAGATAATAGGATGAGATTTGGAAAGTTGCAAAAATATAGGCTTGCCAGATGCATCTCACCTAACGGAGAACCTCGAGACAGTTGCAGGACATGGATGTGCGAGTAAAACGTCGTTAAGGGCGTAAGTTGGTAGCTGTCGAGAGTTGACACTTACAGACATTCTGGTAACATCTGAAGGTACAGAACGGTTCTCCAGTATGTCATCCAATACCTAAAAGTAAAATTATTGCTCACACTGAGTCACGGGTCGAACCCTCTACGAATAGCATCACGTGTTTTGTCAGATAACACAGATCCAAAAATTTAGGGTAAAAATATATATTTATGGGAAATATTATGACAAGAAAGTTCGAAAGAGTGTCATTAAAGCAAACTGAAGCAATCAGCCAAAGAACAAGAGAAGATAGATAGGAAGCCAAACAATTGTGAGACTAGAAGAATAGAGAAGGTACAAGGCAAAATATTATGAAGAAATCATAGAAAGTAATGTTATGCCATAGAAAACCAGGATGCACTGGAATTTCATCCAAAACATCTCTTGCAAAACAGCAACATAGTTGTCTATAACTTATTTTTGTTAAATTAATCTTTTTCTTATTGCTTTCAGAAGCAGCAAACAGGTCAAGGCAATAACGGAAACTCACTTGTTCAAAATTTTTGACAGTCGCTGCACAAAGATAACCAGTACTCCTAGTGGCATCAAATTCTTCACGGAATTCTTCCACCTGAACCATGAAAGGTATGTGTAATTCGAGTTTGAACAAGGATTTCTTCAAAAGAAAATATAAGGATTTCAGTAAGAGTTGATAGCTTGGTGCCATCTACCTTTGTTAAAGGTAACAAAGGCAACACAGTAGGCTAACCTCATCTGCTTTAGTTGGGTCAGAATTCACTCCAAGAACAGGAATTGAACTATCCAGAAAATGGCTTGCTGTCAATAATGTGCCATCACCCCCTATGGTCACAACCAGATCAACGTCACGGACTAGCCCTGACATATTACTCCGTGTAACAGGGTGCCAATCCACAAGCTTTTGACTCAAAATATTCTGACAAAACTTGATGGAATCAGAGTGAGCTGAGCGCCGGCTGTCGAGATAATTTAGTACCTTTGACATCTAGAAGAAAGAGAAATAAGAAGTATGAAAATGCTAGTGCTAGGACATGTACTGAATAGCAGGTGCATCACCAAAAGAAATACTGTAGATTGAGTGAAATCATCAACTTGACAGGAGAGAAAACCTAGATCAAGCGATATGGCCAGATTTGGTCCCAAATTTAAAGGTTTTATTTACACTAATAACACGACAAAATGTGCCTTTTTTTGTTTTTTTATCAGAGCTGAATCATGCCCGTGCTTGTGCTTTCCAAATCATTTGTTTGTCTATTTGATCATTAGGAACTCTCCGTTAAATGAACACTCAACTAAGCATCCACAATAATTCTCTTTCACGGTTTGACCACGATTCTCCTTAACAGATCTACCATCTTTATGGCAAACTGCAAGATGGGTGGTCAGGTTGTTCCTATCACCTGCACGGTTTTTGATAAATTTGACACACTTTTAACAACCCTAAGCCTATACAAAATTCGTCTTCATGGTAGTTGGAAGAACTGATATACATCATGACCAAGGTGTCTAAAAAGAGCAACAACAAAAAAATCCAGAGCTAATTAATACGTAGCATCCTGCTAGTGAAGAGGAAAAAGTCTGTTAACACGAGAAACCATCAACAAAAGTTCAAGTGCCTAACATGCGAGTTCCACCATTGCTCCAACCACTACTGCTTTACATAACAAACACTGCAGCTTGATGGTCCATTTAAAAAACACTCTATCATTAACTTCCATGAAAACATGCAATACAGCAATTAACCAAATATATGTATGAACAATCAAACCATAATTAATAGAATTATTCTGTCTTCTTGGACAACATAAACTAGGGGAAGGGGAAACCAAGGTGGAATCAGTGTCACAGATCCACTGTACAGTTCAAAAACAAGACTTTGATGCATTCTTATATGTAATCGTAGCAAATTAGAAAGCACAAAAGATATCGGGTTGTCAAATAATACTAACAGGAGCATCAAATTCAGCTTGAAAGACGTGAACTCAGGAGCATGATGTTAACGGAACAAGATCATTTCATAATTCCTCCTTGACTTATTGTTCCTCTTCAATATCACACTGATATTCACATATATCCAATCGCAACATATTATTCTACCAATCATTTATGAGCCACAGGCAATGTCTTTGACACAAGCTATAACATCAAACAGTCAATATACACACAAATCCTACAATTAACATACTTTTGGATACAAAAGAAAATGAAGCAAGAAGTTAATCTTTTTAAAATGGTTTGAATTCCAACATTGATTTGTAACGTACCTTTGGGTGGTTGGTGGAGCTGAAGATGCCATTAGAAGGGTGAAGAGGGTAGGCGTCCAACGGCTTTAGAAGTAGCAACAATCGCTTCCGCACCATTTATGTGCTGGCTTGCTGATACAAATATTGCTAGTACTTCTAGTATGCTGATTAAGGAAGAACCCCAAAAAAAAAAAAAAAAAAAAAAAAAAAACTGCACGCGAAGCTGTTTGATTCACAATCAAGAAATTGACAAAGAAGAATGAGACAGAAGCTGGTAGAAAAAAATGTAGAACTAGGGCAGAAGTAACGAGGAATCAAAATCATGTGAATCAATTTGTTAAAAGTGGATGAAATTTACAGACATATTCATCTTCCTAAAAGTTATAAGAGACTTCAGACTTAATTCAATCTTCTAACCAACCACTCCCTCTCATTTCAAGAGAAACCCACCTTTCTCTTGATCCAGAATCCAACCATGGTAACACTTTACCTGCCTTAGCACCAAACACTTCTGTTGCACCTTCAGAGAAACTCTCTCGAAAAACCTACAAAAAAGTTATAAGAGACGATGGAGCTACCTACAAAAGCTCAGGCGAACGAGAAACCGCTAGGGAATGGGATCCCTACAGTCATTTTACCATCCAACGCAAAATTTTGTCCCAAAACGACCACGTTTTGAGATCAAGTTAGAAATTACCAATTCTTGTCTTCTTTTTCATAAAATAGAGCAACTCTTGTCCCATTTCTATGGTTAGATACTGACTAATGTAAGCTGGAAAATGGCATAGGAATAAGGGATCTAAGAACCCATCAGAAGGCTTTTTCTTGTATACTTTGGTGGAAATTAAGGAAAGAATAGGGACTTTGGGCTAAAACTGTGATGGCTAGAGATTTCCCAATTCATTATTTTCTTGGAAATTGCTTTCTCATGTGTACATTAAGTAACTAATGATTGTATGAGATACCAAGATTCTCCTGTCAAAATTTTACGTTAAATGTAACATCACGACTTTTTATAAAAATGTAAAATAGTTATTTGGTGTATTTACTACTAATTATTATTTATCTTATTTATTTGATTAAAAAGGATTTAGCAATTAATTAATTAATGGCTATAAAAATGAAATAATACCCAAAATCTCTTATTATTTCACACGCTGATTCTGATTTTAAAAAAAAAAAAAAAAAAAAAAAAAAAGGTGCAACGACGCAGAACAAGAAAACCAACGCAGAAGATGCCAAAAAAATGGAGAACGTAAACTTCAACCGTGTGACCAATCTGTTCATCTGTTCAAGATGCCGCGGGGAGAGAAAAGTGATCGACGCGATGAGGCGCAACTTTGGAAAATAACATCTCTCGAATTTCGTAAGTTTTCAATTTAGCCAGTTTTTTGTAACCGTTGAGTTCGATTCTTCGAAATTCGTATCTTTCAATCCGTAGCTCGTTTTTCGGCCATGAGTAGTCGAAACGATCGTCTTGGAGCGTAGATCAATCTAAAAATAGTTTCGCAGCAGTTAATCCAGGTAATCTGCAGTTTTGATCACTTTTTCAGTCTCGGTTTTCTGCAAAGAAATAGGATTTTAGGGTTTCTCGTTGATCAAATAGGTTTTGGGGTTGATGATCAACAGTTGTTGCAGTTGCTTGACGTTTTGCTTTCGGTTTTGCTGGAAATTAAGGTAAGAGGATCTTCCTAATGAGTAATTATAGTTTTATAATGATAGGTTGAGTTTTAGTGAGTATTGGTGTTGTTTGATGATAGAATTCATGTAAAGTTGTGATTAATGAGATGTAATATGTTTTGGTATATTTGTGTTGAGTTTTAAATTTCTATTTTTTTGATTCAATAACATTAATTAAATATGAACAAGCTTCGATTGAACTTCTGATTCGTTCAGTTAAAACACCGAATGTACTCTTAAAGGGAGTTGAAGTTCGGATCCGTCGGAAGGGCATGAAAGGGCTTGTGCTTTGATGAACTAGAGTTCATCAATGTATGTGTAATTGATTGGATGTGATGTCTAGCTGTCTAAGTGAGGGAGTAGAGTTGTTAAGGTGAGATTTCATCTTGAAAACACTTAGGTGGCTAGTTAATTCAGCATAATAATTACATAAGTGTAGTAAAAGCTAAAATGTCATCTATTCTCAGTTAGGCACTGATTCATATTGGCGATGTGATACGTTCAGTAAAAGTGAACAACGCTGCTGGCCTATAAACGGCTAAATGGCAGTGGAGGAAATTCGTCGAACGTATATGCATACCGGGGAGATCCCGGGACTATCGGTGCTACTCACCATAGTTGGCAAGTACATCTCATGGTGGAATTTTCACCATGCATTGTGTCCTTGAGTGATGATGTAACCAAGATAAGCTAAGCTAGAAACGTTTAGTCATGACATGTCGATGGGCATGGATTGAACCTTAGATTGAGTCGATCTCATAAAGATAATTTAATAATCATAATAATAACCTTTTCATTGTAGAACTTAGTTATTCATTAGCTTCTCACTTTTACTAAGTACTTTATACTTAAATCCTTTGCATTTTCTTTTGTATGCATTGTGGGGTGAGAAGACGAACAAGTTGATCAAGTGTAGATGACGACTTTTGAGGACGTTGATGCCTTGACGAAGCTTTTAGTTTATTTCTTTGTAAAGGTTGTACTAGACTAGTTGTATTTCTTTTATTAGACTTGTTGTACTTCTACTTTTAAGACCTCGTATTGTATAAGTCTTTGGGTTTTTCGTCGTTGTAATTTAACTATCCATTTTTAGCATGATTACTTTATGTTCTTAGTAGTATTTATGTTTTTACCCGAGTCTTTTTAGCTTCCATTTGCTTTATTTTGATACGACGACGTAGAGGCTTGCGTATAATATTAGATTTATTTAATGCTATACGCTCCGAATGTTCTATTACGGATAAGGGCTCGGTATCCGGGAGCGGGGCGTTACAGTTGGTATCAGAGCAAAGCGTCCTTCTTTCCTAGGCTTCTTCCCTCTAAGATAAGACTTCTTTAGACCTTTTCGAACCCTTCTGATCTCTCTTGATCTTGGTGGTAAATTCTCGTTGGATTAGGAATCCTTAGAACGTGGTTAAGTTGCACTAGGACCAAATGAAAAGTCTCCTTAGGCGAAGGTTAGGTTGAGTTTTAAGCTCACATCTCTTATGTGATCCTCTTAAGTTTTGTTCCTTTCGAGAACCCTTAATAGGATTCCACTTTCCTTTTGGAATCATCTAATCTTTCTCTACTTTTTTTTTTTTTTTTCCTTTTTGGGGTTTTAATGCTTTCGTAATGCTACATTTGGTTTAAATCACTTCCTTGTAACTTGGTGTTATGCAAAAATGTGTACACGATTTTGTTCACGTTTCTACATGTCATGTTATATCATTTTTTGTTCCAAGAATTCTGTAAATTTTCAGCCACTTAGAAAGTTGTCTTATCCACAATTTCTCTCTTTACATCAATTTAGTTTTCTATATGGATTGTTCACAAATTGTTTAACAAGGAGGGGTACTCGTTCGTTCTGCGAAACTTATCATTCATTTTGAATAAGCTAAATACCTCCAAATGACTATTTTTGATATGTTGTAGAAAACTTCATGAACTATAATTTTTGTTTTGGAACCAAGTGCAAATTCGTTTTGGTTTGAGCACAATCTGCAACACACGACAGTTGATGAAGTCCTAAAATTTTTTGACAGCTTATAGCAGTAGATGAAAAGAATTATTTTGACCGACCTATGGCTTCCCAAAAATTTATATTTTTTTTTAGCATATGTAAAACTTATATACTCACAGATTTTTTCTTTGCCTAATGTTCAAAAATCAGCTCAGATTGTTTTGTGCAAATCAATTATTTCATGGCTTATGTATGCACCCGAATTTCTCAAAACCATTTAAGTCCTCTGGCCAAGAAAGGGTAGATGTCTTTCTTTCACCCTGTAAGTTATAGTGTAGTAGGTTGTGGGAGATGAGAATACATTGATTTATCTGATTCTTAAGCTAGTTGTTACCCAAGATAAAAGTTTGGTAGGTAGAGACGAGGCGCTGTCGTTATAGTGCTCCTTGATGGCAAGAAACGATTGTGTGGTGATTTTCCAATCTTATGTCTTCATTAATAAGATTCTCTTTTATAATCATCTAGTTTCGTACTTGGTTATCCCGATTTCAAATGTTTCCCCATCCATACTAATTGTCACCCATTATCTAGTTAAATCCTTCATTTGAAACTTCTGAAACTCGATAAAAGTCCCTTATTACGATGTTTTGTTTTCCAAGTGTGTACATTTTTTTGATGTGCCTTATTTTTTTTTTAAAGATGTTTACATTGTGTCAAATGCTTGACTTAAGAAAAATAAGTTTCTCATCCTTCGAACTATTTGAACTGACAATTGCGTATCCTTTCAACTATATCATGTTTAGCTATTTCAGGGCAACACACTTTTGCATCCTAGTGATTACCCTTAATGCATCCCCTACAAGATGTTTTAGTACATACAAACTTTTGTTTAATGACTCGACTCTACAAATCCTTCGTTTTTTCTTTTCGCTATCGCTTGGTTTATGTTTACAAAAATTCTTTGGCCTTGCTTTGCTCGAGTTGTGTTCCACACGAACTCCATATGCAAATTTTATCCTTTTCAAGTAATCCTCAGTCGTTTCAACTATTAGTGTTAAAGGTATCCTACTTTGGCACATAGATTTCATTATCCTCGTGTTTTGCTTTATCCAACATGAGTGAATGCTTTTGTTTCCGTGTTTCCTTTCAGGTTAGACCACTTACCGTGCTCTAAAAATTCTGGAAATTTTCCACAATATAGACAGATGTCTTATCTACAATTTATCTTTTAACATTGATTCAATAATCTTTATGGATTGTTCAGAAAATCCATGTTATTAGCGGACACTCTGTCCAGAAAATCTGCACCAGCACCTTCACTTCCTCTTCTATTTTGAACAGGTTAAACACCCTTAAATGATCTGAATTTTTGATATGTTGCAGACAAAACTTTTATCTACAATTTTCCTTTTGGAATTAGATTCAGATTCTTTTTTGTTTGATCTCGATTTGCAATTCAACTCAGTGTTTATTAATCTGGAAATTCTGACAGCTTGTGCAATCGTTAGAAATAACTGTTTTTGACCAACTTATTTTCATTCAAAAATTCCAATATTTTTATATCACCTGGGAAACTCCAGTATCTAAATTTTTTCTCTTTGGACCGTGCTCAAATTCCTCTTCGTTTTTTCTGTACAAATTGATAATGTCAGATCCGGAGTAAATTTCACACACAGCAACCTAAAAGGAATTTTTCACCTCTTTGATTTGGGGTTTGGGCTAAGAGGGTAGTAAGTTACGACTGTTATGTTTAGGAGTTCCCCGAAGTTTGATATCATTCTGAGTTAAACCTTTTAGTAGGATGCTTGTAAAGCTAACATTATAGTTCTTTTGCAGTTGTAAACAAGAACGAAGATGCTATCCTCCAGCATGCCATGTTTGATGTTCAGACCCTTTTCGTGCCCTTTTGTAATTATACCTTATCTGGTATTTTTTTTTCTCTTGTAATCCCTCACTTGAGTTCTTTAAGCTCAATAAATCCTCTTCACTTGTTTTCATGAATTACCTAAGAAACATATCTCTATAAGCCTTTCTTTTGAACAAATCCATGCTTCCTTACTTGTCAAATCAAGGAACAAGTTCCCTCTAACTAGGCATTGTTGCACCCCCATTCTTTTTTCAAGTACAAATTTGACTGAACATTTTAATGTCAGAACATTCTTTTACTTGTGTTTATTTTCAGCTTCCCTCCTAAGGGTAGTGTTTGTTAGGTGTAGTACCCGAAAGACAATTATCTAATTGTTTTTATGACAGAATTAATAATTCATCTTATTATATGCATGTAGGCTTATAATTAAGACACTACTGAAAACCCTAAGTACCTCGTTTATGTAATCACATAACTCAGTGTATGGCTATACACAAGAGGATTGAGTTAGTGAGATGTACTTAAAATTAACTTAGTCCGTACCGTTTATTAATCTGAGTACGGGTCTCATGATTAATTTGCTAATAATGCGCCCAGAACACTTTAGGTGTGACGGTCTTATTCGGACTTTCGGTAATTGGGTACCTAGTGGGGCATTTATATATGATGAAAATCATATAGGGCTGGACCGATTTGATTTGAGTTCTCGATATAATTCCGTAATCGAGAAGTCTTATCGAATCACAAGATGATCATATATGGATTAATCTCAATCCTGAGGTGATCACAGACAACTGCTTAGACTAGGGTAGAGTTTGATGTGTTAGTAAGGATCACTTTATAGTATGTGATCCAACACTTCTCGTTGGCTCTATTCTGGAATGAGTGAGTAATCTGTGCTATCACAGATATGGAATCCATTCCTTCCCTCGGGAAGTAGACAGACAGTTCCCTTATTTGTTAATCCTAGAAACACGAAAGTGTTCGGGAGTTCATTATTATATTAGATATGAACTAATTGATCATTAGGGGGTTAATGGTAAATAAGGATAAGAGGTTTCGAGAAGGGTTCACGAAGATATCCCGAATCGAAACGAACAGTCTATGGAGGATTTATCCGTATGTAATGATTATATCAGTGGACACCTTATCAACTTATGGTTGAGTGTAAGTTATCTATATTCGGCAGAGTTCAGTTTCGGGTTTATGGTGGTGTAATCCCGGAATTAATAGATTGAATATTATTGTTCGGTCTGACGGATAATATTATTTAATTTATTGTACCTACTGAATATGGGTCCATGGTCCCCGACGTGGCTCCTAACATAGCATGTGTTTTCTCGTCGTTTCACCTCAATTATAATTAAATAGTTGGATTGGACTATTTAATTGATATGTGGATTAATTGTTAGTTGGACTAAATAATTAAATACACGGAAAAGATATTTTTCGTGGACTCAACCCAAATTAATGTGTTGACTTTTTGACCTAATTGGTCAAATATAAAAGTGGCGTGTATTACTTGTTTGGTTATCAAGAAATTTGTTTTCTTGGATAATTATGGTACAAGTATTTAATTATTTATTTGTTGAAAAATTAATTAAGGAAAAAAAAAATTAGATTGATCCTTAAATAATCAAAATTTATTCTAGATTATTCTAGGAGTATAGTTTATTTAATAAGGATTATTATAATTGATTTTGTATTAATTATTAAATCCTTGGAGGACAAGGATTACTCTCCTATATAAAGAGAGTTCTCCCAAGCCTCAATACACACATAACATGCAACTTAGATGAGTGTTTGATGCTTAGAATTTTCGGCTTCAACACTAGGGTTTCGAGTTGGGATAATCCTCGGGATTATTCCGGTAGCATATCGAGGAGGTCCGGCGGCTTGAAACACCATCCACCTGGTGGTGCTTGGAGATACACGTTGCACTACAAAAAATAAACTTTTTCGTGACTAACGAATTTGTCGCGAAAAGTGCTTATTTTCGTCAATAAAAGTTTTCATGACGAAACCTTTTTGTCGCGGCGTTTGTTGTTTATGCAGTGTCGGTAAAGGTTTCTATTGTGACAATTAGAATATTTGTCACTAAGGAAGTTCAGTCGCGACGAATCTCATATTTTTGTCACCAAAGCTTTTCATGACAAACATTCGGATTTCTCACCAGAAAGTATTTCACGTGGCAAAATTTTTGTCACAAAATAATGAACATTTTATCACTAATTTAGTGTTGTTGTCACCAAAGGGTATAAACACTTTTTTACATTAACGGTTAATATTGACAAATGCTTTTCACTAGAAGTCATATAATAATAATAATAATAATAATAATAATAATAATAATAATTAATAATAAATATTCAAAATATAATAATAGAAAAATAGATAATAATAATAAATAATAATCATATTAATAATAGTATAATAATAATTATTATTATTATAATATAATAATTATTATAATAACATAATAATTATTATAAAAATTGTAATATTGACATACATAATAAAGTGTTAATCAATTATTAACAGTCAATTTGTGATACACAAGCTTTCCATTCACTTAAGGGGCATCCAAATTCTCTGATAAGATACATTCAACGTTATTAAGAAATACATGCAATAATTCACCTTCTGCATACGAATATTGAACTGCCAAGAAAATCTATGCTTCAAGAACATGTGATGAACAAGATGAATTAAGAAGTCAGAAACAGAACCTTGTATGAAATCAAGAATGCCTAAGAGCTGCACTTGACTTGACCTTTTTACAAGATAAAAAATTTCATCAAACAAATAAAAACCATGAAAATTAACAAGCATATGAAGCGTTTTCAATTATTTGAAGCATACCTCTTTATGGATGGATAAAGCATTTGGGCTGCTAAATCAAATGCAGCAAAACTGCTCTGCTCGTAATCCCTCTTCCAGACCGAGAGCACAACAATTTGCTTAACAAGACACCTGAACTGACTGCTTTCAAGACGACTTAATTAGTAGGCTGCTAAATATTTCTAGTAGACAGAACATTTTGTTCAGATCATACACGCAGAACAGAGACAAGCCCAAACAAGCATTCAGGTCAAGCCAAAAACCAGACCAAAGTGAATTGTACTTGATGCCAAAACTAGACAACAATCTGGACATATCATCCTGATAGATTATAGAAACTAAGCAGGGTATAACACAGTCTTAAACTTAGCATCCAAACAGACTGCTTAACCAGTTAAAAAAAAGCATGCCAGACCAATTTATAGAAGCATTATGTCAATTTTAACATTAAAAATTCCAAAAGCGAGACAAATACCTTTGGTGCTAGGGTGGCTTTGGTTTCATCCTGTAACAGCTTTAGCTCTAGCTTATCCGTCTAAAATCGAGGCAAGCTCATCCATAAGAAGTTAAGCTCCTGCAAACAAGTTAATATGCTATCAATATATTTCTGAAGGAAAATACAAACTGCCAAAACTTGTCTACACCGATTTTCCCTAGAAGCAAGTGACAAAAAAAAGTCCGAAGCAGATTTTCATCGGGAAGCTCAAATCACTGCAAAAGAAGCACATGTAGGCGGTTAATTTCCTTTCTCGTGTGACCGAGTTTAGCAGTGAAAGCATTTTTTTTCCTAAAGAAAAAGAAAGGGTGATCAAATAATAATCAATTTGGCTGCTTTCTTTCTCAACAGATCCTCCAAACATACCTTTGTCCCTTAATGATCCACAGTGGGATACAAACCAAAAGAATTGCGGTCACCACCGTTACCATTAGCATATGCTTTTCCGTAGAACGGTGTCTGTTGTAACTCCTCAGAATGCTTACGGGATCTCGACCGTTTAGGAGAAGCACCATACATTTCACTTGTCGTCGAATAGAAAGAGGATGTTGGAAGCCCTTGTATCTTCGGCAAACCTGTTGGATCTGTTGTACTCATGATGTAACCTCTTTCTATTGTATCAGCTTCAATAGAAAAAAACCCAGAAATGAGATGGTTCTCCAGCTTATGCTAAGGTCTACATCATAAAGAAAGAGATCCTGAACGAAAAAAATCATGTTTTTTTAAAAGAAAAAAAGGATATTGTCCATACGGCATTCTATATGGAAAAGCTGAGAAAACCTTCAAGGAATGCTGTTACACACCAGAAAATCAAGAGATAAAAGCCAAGTGTTTTTCCGCCTAATCCATTTTAGGAACATGAGAAACAGATGACATGGATTGGGGTCACCCACAAGAAGATGATGAACGGGACACAACGTCGAGCTTCTCAGAAAAAGAAACCAATAGCAGGAAACAAATATCATGCCATATTACCTTTAAAGCTTTTTAATGAACACATTATCCAGCTCCCTTTTAGTGTGGTTAACCTAGGGAAAAAAATTTGATGTAAACAGTTTGTTTACCTTTTGTTCAGCCTCCATAACACTATCCTTATTCATAAGCCTGTGTTTTAACTCCAGGCCTGTAACATTGCATGTGCTTCAATTACATAGGACTACAACTATATGGTTCAAGAATACAGTACAAAATACAGTAGGTGAAAGCAATTCCAAACACTAGACAGAAAGAAATCAAGAAAATAGAAATTACAGGGCTACATTGACTCGAAATACGAGAATAAATTCTCCATTCTTTTACATACATTGGACATTAACGATCCTTTGCTTTCAACGAAAATTGAATTCTAAGTCGTTAGTGTCCGGTGCATACCTTACCTTAAGCTTTCAATGTGTGTCAAGCACCACACTGATTGATTCTTAGCTCCAAAGAATCCAATTTTTCTAGCTGGTGTTCCGACATTTATAACCTATAATAACAAAAGAAAAAAGGTTCACAGGATAAAGAAGCAGTTTTTGAAAAGGTTCACAGGATAAAGAAGCAGTTTTTGAACAATTGAATGGTTATTAGGAGGGTTTTGGCACATCGTTGAAGCTGTCGATGTATGACCAAAGGTCAGGGGGTTCGAACCTTGGAAACAGCCATAATATAAGGTAAGCCTTTCTATCCAACAAAGCTATCCTTATATATAGAATCACTGAACTGCAAATAAAAACATGGTACTACTAACGGACTCTAAATGATCATCGTCATCTATTGCTCCACTGGTGTCATATAGACATATTAATCCATCAACTGAGGCAGAAAATATCATGTTTTGGTGGCCGGGAATAAAGAGTACCGATGACAAAGAAACACGATAAATATGTATGCCTAGTTTAGATTAAGGTAACTGAATGCCTAGTTTTAGAATATTTGAGGACTATTTCTAATTAAAGTAAGGAATACGATCATCAAGTAAATCTTTTCCTACAAGATTAGAAGTAAAAAAAAATACACATTCATCACAGGCATACATTAAAATGCAGTCCTGTCAATCAGTAGTAGTGTACACCTTTCAAAGAGGATACATAAAGTTGAGTTCTTGCGGAAAATGCAACAGGTTCTTACAAATGTGCAACAAATAAACAATGAAGGACACCCAAAAAATGCTTAAACGAAAAGCTACTTTAATAAGCATTAGAAAAAAAAAGGAAAACATAAACACACCGATGAGCATCGTTAACGGGGATGGTATATGTGCTATTTGGCTTTGAATGCTCGAATTACGCAAATAAGAAAGGGGATGGGGGAATTGGGATTTTGTGAGGTACTACGGTGAAAAAGTGGATGAATCCTAAGGTAAAGCAATATCAAAAGGCTTTAATAAACAGGTCACTATACATATTTACTCTTATCCAAGTCTTCTCCTCATCCTTTGTTAATAAAATCACTACAATAAACGATTCACTACACCCATTAACCATCTAGCATTGAACAGACCACCAATACTTATAACCTCTACAAGAAATGCAAAACCTACATTGCATTATGTTGGCACAGTAATGCGACTTGGCACAAAGCTCATACGAAACAAATGAAAAAAGAGTTATTCATTCCAACAGCACAAATTTTATGGTCATGTGTATACTAAATAAAAGAATTTAAATACAAATAATTTAGATACTATTCGGCTAAAAAACTATCATGTATTTTTCACACCTCCAAACATTTCGAAGCAAAAGTCGGTAGAAAAAGTAGGTATTTAATCATATAAGAATGAACATAATGAACATTAGGTTAAGAATTCTACCGTAATTACCTAGTTCTTGGAAACTAAATGTGATGAACGAGTTTCTTCAATCTCCAGCATAAGCCTATCACCAACAATACAAATCTCCTAGCATTTATCTAAAATCATTCAAATCGAGGTCAACAGAGCAAAATTGTTGAAATGTAAGACAGTCACAAACCTTCAACTTTTATTGGCGAAAAGAATTGGCTAACTTGTTTACCCGGAGTTGAGGAAAATGACAGCAAATTCTTTTATGAAGGCGGATAATTCCAGCTATGGAGCATCAAATAATTTTGAATCCTCTTCCATCAAGAGCATACACCGTGCTGCGCTGTTGATATGTCATCGGAGCATCATCCTCGAACCGATTTAATCGAGTAGAAGACCAAAAGGCAAAAGAACCAAAACGGCAGAGATCTCGAAAGTCTACTACTGCAAAGGGAAAAAAGTGTATCAAAGGATATGAACAATGAATGAAAGCTTCGAACACAAAGGTAAACAAAACGGTGAAGGAGAAATGCAAGAGACGAAGTGATTCCTTCAATGCCGGCTAGGGTTTTTTTACAGAGAGGTTTTCGGAGAGAAAGAGGTTCTTCGGGGAAGATATATCTGCTACTTTTCGGAGAAATGGTATGGCAGTAGGACATACATTTTTTTTATAAAGAAAAGAAAAGAATATATCTGCTATTTAGATTATTTTTTTGACATTTTTTTATCATAAATAAAAAACCTTTCGTGACAAACCCCTTTTTTTGTCAATTAAAAAAAAAACAACTTATTTCCAGTAATTTACGTATAACTATTCATGACAAACACATCAGGTTCTCACGAAAACCTGACATATTATGACAACTTTGCTATTAGTCACTAAAAGTTTGTCACAAAAAAATCTTTTTTTTGTAGTGTTGGAAGACTTTGGCTTCTCAACTAGGCTCTCAACTAGCTCGGATTGGATTGGAAATTGTTCTTGGAGTTTATTCACCATAAACTGGTAAGCAATCTAACCCCCTCGTAAGTTAGATCTATTATTTTATGTGCTTTGGTTGTCTGGATCTAGATCTTATACTTTCCGCTGTGTAATCGGGTGGATCTTTGATCCATCCGGCAATATTACATCCTACAAGTGGTACCAGAGCCTTTGATCTATCAATCAAAGTATGTGAATTTTAGATCTAGGAGTGGAAAAAGCATGTTTTAGATAGTTTTTTTTTTAAAATTTCGTATGTATGTCACTACAAAAATAGACTTTTCCGTGACGAACAAAATTCGTCGCTAAAAGTACGGATTTTATTCAGTAGAGGTATTTGCGACGAAGATTTTTCGTCGCCCTGTTTGTTGTCTAAGCAGCGACGCTAAAGGTTTCTATTGTAACAAGTTTAGTATTCATCGCCAAAGCAAGAGCTATCGCGAGAAACTTTTAATATTTGTCACCAAAGCTTTCTAAGTGTTTGGTGACTGTACTTAATATTTGTCACCATAAAGCTTCGAATGTGACGATATGCTTGTCACAAAAGATCCAAAAATTCATCACTAGATGTATTTTGTCACCAAAGAGTAGATAGACCATTCTCCATTAATACTTAATATTGACAAACACTTCGTCCCTAAAGTCATAATTTTAAAAAAATAAAATTAATAATGATAATAATAATAATAATAATAATAATAATAATAATAATAATAATAATAATTTATTATTATTATTATTATTATTATTTATTTTATTCATTTCATTATTAGATTCACTGAAAAATTTATTTAAATAATCAATAATAATAATAATAATAATAATAATAATAATAATCAACGACACCTTAGAAAAAAAAAATATACCTCACAATAATAATAGTAATAATAACAACACCATAATAATACTAAAAAAAAAATAATAATCTCGGGGTAAGATGGAAGATCACACTGGGCCCCCATCAACCTATCATTTAGTGACTCCTTAACTTGCAACTCCGTATCAAAAGAGAAAATAAGGTCTCATTCACCATTGCAATTCACCGTTGCAAGTTATCTTTTATAAAAAGTTGCAAGTTATCTTTTATAAAATAAAATGGCATTACATGAACTAAATGGACATAATCTATTGTTAAACCAAAAACTGAACACGAACATTGAATGCTTTGAGTCCGTGAATGCAATATGCTAAGTGAATTACATGCTTTATGAAATGCGATGTATGATACTAAGTGCATGAAAAATGTACGGACCATGCATATTTTGCCAATAAAATTGTGATACATTTGCAATAAGCTTGGCTTCTCAAATTGTATTCTTTGCTCCTCGGGATAAATTGTGGGTCTTCACGGTCGTATTACGCAAATGTTGATGTGATTAACGACTTTGAAGCGGTACGTTACTCTTAAGTTCCATGGTAATCATCCTTTTTTGGTCTCGTATGTGTATGGCAAATGCACCGGGGCTCTTAGAACTATCCTCTGGTCCAACTTAGAATCCATGGATTCTCTCCACTTGCCATGGATGATTGGTGGGGATTTCAATGCTATTCGTAGCTTGGAGGAATATCATGGCCCCTCTCACCCTAATGTGGGATCTATGCAAGACTTCAATGAGTGGATTGCTCACACTGGTCTACAAGAGCTCCCTGCTATTGGCTCTCTTTTTACCTGGGTAGGCCGGAGACACAATGGTTATGTGCAGGAAAAGTTGGATAGACTTCTCTTCAATTCTCTCTGGCTTAATGCGGTCGCCAATGGTCAAGTGTATATTCGAATAGAGCGAGGGTCGATCATGCTCCCATTCTCTATGCTCATTCGGATCAAATCAGAGGTCCAACTTCGTTCAAGTTTCAAAATATGTGGACTCTTCATAAGGACTTCCAGCAAGTTGTCAAAAATAGTTGGGATCAACATTGTCTTGTAGTGGATGGTATGACAGACCTGGTATTTAAACTTAAAAGGCTCAAAAAAGATCTCAAAACTTGGAATAAGAATACTTTTGGGGATATCAATCAAAGGGTCAAGGATAGTGAAGATGAGATCAGACACCTTGAAAATATTTATGACCAATCTCCAACTGGTGATAACAGGGAGGCTCTCTCTAAAGCCACAGCTCAATATAACCTGTATCTTGCTCAACATGAGGAATTTTGGAGACAGAAAACTAGATTTAAATGGTTCAAGGAAGGTGATAAAAACACAGCTTTCTTTCATGCCACTGCCAAAGAGAAAATTAGGCGGCTTGCAATACATAAGATCCAAGATACTTCTGGACAGTGGTGTACTTCACAACAGGATATTGCAAAAGCAGCAGTGGATTACTATAGCAACCTTTTCAGGGGTGATTTTTGTGTGGATAATCGGGCCATACGGGACCTCCTTCATTTCATCCCCACTATCCTCACCGAAGACCATAATACCTCTCTTATCAAACAAGTCTACATGGATGAAGTTAAGAAAGGCCGTTTTTGATCTTGATCTAGTAGTGCGGTTTGGTATGGATGGCTTCACGGGGTCTTTCTATAGAGCATGTTGGGACATAATTGCTTGTTGATGTTCATGAAGGCGTAAAGCACTTTTTCTTGGGTAGTTATATTCCTCAAGCTATTGGGGCCCGTGATTACTACGATCCCCAAAAAGGAGGCCCCAAAACTTTTGCGATTTCGGGCCCATTGCCCTTAGTACTTTTGCTAACAAAATCTTTACCAAGATTATCCGCACCGGATTACAATTGGTCCTTCCTCTCCTTATCTCGGTTGAGCAATCTTGCTTTTTTGAAAGGTAAGGATATTGCGATAATGTCCTTTTTGTTCAAGAGTTGGTTCGGTTTGTGCATAGAAAAGCCGGAGGTCACAATATCATTTTTAAGTTTGATGTTACTAAAGCCTTTGACGAGTGTCCTCGGCTTTTCTCAAAGCTCTTCTTTAAATTTGGCTTTTACGAGACTTTTGTTAAACTCATTATGAATAATCTTACCTTCAGCTGGTTTTCTGTTCTCATTAATGGCACCCCTGCTGGTTTATTTCAGAACACTAGGGGTATTAAGCAAGGAGATCCTATTTCCCCCTACCTGTTCATTCTGGTTTCTGAAGCC
Source organism: Gentiana straminea (assembly GCA_036785695.1). Lineage (NCBI taxonomy): Eukaryota > Viridiplantae > Streptophyta > Magnoliopsida > Gentianales > Gentianaceae > Gentiana > Gentiana straminea. The sequence continues at coordinate 8,427,100 of JAVUPR010000060.1, read as the reverse complement.
CTTACTAGGGGCCTTAAACATATTTTCCACACTCATGTTGAACATTATGCTGTCCCCAGAGGTTTCATTCCAATCACCCACTGTATGTATGCTGATGATCTCATTGTCTTTGCTAGGGCCACTAAGAAATCTCTCAAAAATCTTTTTACTTTTCTACACCACTATGAGCTTGCTTACGGCCAACAAATAAATGCAAATAAAAGTTCTTTTTTCATATCAAAGCATGCAAATTCTCTCTTTGTTGACATGGTCAAGGCCCCAATTCTTGGTATGAAAAAAGACTTCTTTTCCATTTACTTACCTTGGGTGTCCTATCTATGTGGGTAGACCTAAGCATTGTTACTTTATCCCCTTATTCAAAAACTTGAGCACAAGCTTCAAGGTTGGTATGCCGATTTCTCTCCACTTTGGGGTAGACTTATCCTCATTAAACATGTGTTGTCTTCTATTCCTATACACATCCTTGCTTTGCTCTTAAAATGCACCTTACTTGTGTTCAACGAGAATAGAACATATCCTTTCCCATTTTCTTTGGTTAGACACCGAAAAATCTAAGAGGCATATCTGGAGATGTTGGGAGGAAGTTTGCTTTCCCACCAATGAAAATGGGCTAGAAACTAGAAATGCGAAAGTTCTTGACAAGCTTTCTCTTGCAAGCTTTGGTGGAAGCGAGACGAGGTCAAGGTCTTTGGGCCAAAGCACTATCATGAGAGGCGGCTACCCTCGCTTACAAATTATATGCACGGAAGCTTCTTAGTCTGTTCAAGATATTCGATGAATGCATGCATTATGTTGGTCATAATAAGTGGATATGGTCTCCAACTTCCAATGGCAACTTCACTTTATTAAATCTTGCTTATGGTATTCTCGGGGAAAAGGAGGCAGGATCTCTTCATGATTTAAAAGAAATGCGGAAGCCCTACATACTTGGTAAGATATCTTTCTTTATATGGAGGCGAGAAATGGTTTACTTCCTTTTGCAAATCGCTTCAAAAATTTGGCATACATGGGCCTTTTAAATGCTTATTTTGTAATAATGAAGAAACTATTGACCATGTCTTTTGGCACTTTACTAAAGCTCAACAAATATGGGGGCACTTTCGGACCTTATTTCATTGGGGTCACCATCATTGTGACGATCTGCGACAAGCCGCTACGAGCATCGGCTCCATCTTGATAACCGGGGTGCCTTGAATCTTTGTGTTACCTCTTATTCTATTTTTATATCTTTGGGAGCTTTGGAATCACATATACCGGTGAAGTGGCGGTTCCACGAGTTTAATGGTTATAAAATGAATTCGATGGCTCGGCTCAGGTAATCCAGGCATTGCGGGAGGCGGTTTCATTATCGAAATCACCATGGGCATGTTCGAATCTAATGCCCTTCCTTGGAAATATGAACTTGAAATTGAACAAATCAAACATCTCGTTGCGAGCATCACTACCCGGCTTGACATATCTTCGGAAGAAGCTAACTTCCCTGCGCATTGCCTTGCAATCAACTTGAACACAAAATACCGATGTACGAACCTAAACTCATACCAAACAAGTACTAATACAAAGGACATAATCTATTGTTAAACCAAAGAAACTTTGCGAACACAACATGTGCAACCGACAAACTCATGTTAAAGATAGAATTAGGACACGGCTAAACGGACGGGTTTGCCGGACTATTGTACTTCAAAATCTGATCATATATGCAAAACAAAACTCAAAGCGAGAGATTGACTTGGACTAACAACGGAGGTTGCACACATACTCAAAATCGACTTGACCAACGAGAGGTTGCAAAACGCATTGACCAAAACAGATTGCAGATAGATTCTTCAAGAGTAGGACTTAACACAATAGGCAGATCATACAACTCTTTAATCTAATCTTTACCAGAAACAACAGCAGAATAGGCAGCTCTTCAAGGGCAAGACTTGTTTTAACAAGGGCAAGACTTGTTTTAACAAGGCTCAAATAATGCTGATAACAAGCATACAAAAAAATCTTAAACAAGCTTATGCAGTGGAAGACTCAAACAAGAACATGACTTTTAAAAAAAGAACCAAAAAATCTATATAGAAAAGAAAAGGTAAAGAACCAACCTTTATTACACAGCTGCTCTCTATACATAAAAAGCATAATCCGAACCTTTTTTGAAAGTTGAACCCAGAAAAGCTGCCTAACAAAGAAAACACAACATTAGAATAGGAAAAAAAACATGTATTAAACTAGAGCTTCGTTCTGCAAATTTTATTCATAAGTGATAAGAAATATATGTAGAAGACATAATACGAAGAACAAACAGGCACAAAACAGCCAGCTCTTGCTGTATTGTAGACTAGAGAGATTCCCACTTCGTCATTGTTCGTACGACTATCAAATCCATCAATAACTGGGTAACTTGGTCTGCACGAGCATAAAAGCTTCTGCATTAACCAATTATAAAGAAAAAGAAATGGCACCAAAGGATAGAGGAAGGAGAAAATCAGTACCTTCATCTACCGATAGGAAAAAAACTTACATCACTAGAAAATATGACAAATCTGAGATAGAACCACCCAAGCTGGGACAATTGCACCGCAAGAAATATGTCAAAACTACCTCATATGACATCAAGATTAAGAAATAACACTGTCCAATAGTCATGTATGTATGTCCATGTCCCATTGAAATTTGAAATCTGTAAAAACACTCCGTTATAGCAGAGGTGGGACTAGGGGTGTAATTGTGCCTCTACAATTAAATAGGAAACTCAAAGGAACAAGTTAAAAGCTCACATATATGTGTATACATGTAGAAGTTAATGACTTGATTATTAAAACTTTCTTTAAGAATAAAAGCCTAGTTGATAATCAAGAAGAATGTATGAAGGTTGAATAGAAAGAAAGATAAATAAGCACACATACCGTAAAAGCACCTCTACCTTAATTTTGGAATTGATTAAAGGGGAGAAGTATCTTGCAACCAGCTTCTATTACAAAAATAATAAGTTAATGCTATGTTTCAGGTGAGTTGTATTATGTTGGTTGTGACTAAGATTTCAAACGAGCCAAACAGCTCGTGAAATACTCGTTCAAATAAGCAGACATACCGTAAAAGCGGATTTACGAAGGACGTGTACTTTCGCATCATTGCTGTTTTTAATCCATGGATGACCTGAAATATATGCCTCTATTACAATCTCAAACCGAGAAAAATAACAAGCGAACGGTTAAGGTAAGAGACTCACACAAAGTTTGTGATGCAGTCATCCTTTCTCTAGGATCCAGGAATGCACTAGCAGCACTATAAAAGCCACTGTACAGGTCGATCAGATAGAAAGAAGCTCAAGTTACTAGCTTGACCAACCTTTCTTTTCAAGAATCTTACAAACATTAAGATCATAATACAAACCTTCGCACAGATCTGACCATGTAATGAACGTTGTTCATCAAGAACAAATGACTAAGAGAAGTATCTTTATATTGCTTAGATTTCCCTTCCAAATTCGTATGCAGAGCCTGCATTATGAGCATTGTTACAGCAGCTAGTTGAGAATTCAAGTCGTCTTACAGAGTATTCGTAGTTTGCCTTCCGTGAAAGTGTATCCACATAATTCTCCAATCCAGAAGCTGCTGAAAACAAATTAGTTTTCTGAAATTGATCAACAAGCTGAGACTGGCTATTCACCTTAAAACCATCATTAACACCCCTGTTGCAAACTAGAAACAGGAATGTTGAGTCCATACATATCAAGACATTTGGAATGACAAACAAATCAGAGGCAAGTTCCATATACCTGTACCAGCGTGAATAAGACTTTCTGAAGTGCTCATTTCTTTCGATCATTCTTGTGCTTCTGATTCATACGTCCAAAATACCGTGGATGACAAGAATGCCAATCTTTTGAGAGCCCTGTCCTCAAGGCCCTGGAGTTCCAAAAACATTCAGTACGTAGAGAAAAGGGCAAACATATACTAGGGCAATACCTATTCTAGGTTCACTTCAGAAGCAGGCAAAACATAACTTAACTAGCAGGTTATACCGTTTGCATTAATTTGCTGGACAAATCTTATAAAAAGCAAGTAACATCAAGTTCAATGCAATAAGATGCAAATCAAAGGACTAAGAAACAATTAAGCCCAAATACTTGCCAAAACTCAACCTATATCCAGTTTCTTCCCCTTAAGATTATTTGAAAGAACACTTTCAGATGGTTACACTCAGCTATAGTTAGCCTCCTTGAATCTGAAAGACAAGCAATCCAAACTGAACTAGGACCAAACAGAGACAGCTAGCATACAAAACTTGACATTAGTAGAGTATACGTGGAAACATAAAACATCCATTTCCCCCCATATTAACAATCACTCTGTTCCTCATTCAGATTCTCCACATGTAATTTGGATGGACCGACTTCAGATAATTCGATACTTAACTTCCCTGCGTAATGATAAAGTATATATTCCATCAACATGAGCTAAAAAAGTGACATGATGAATTATGATTTAAGACACACATGAATATGGTTCAAACCTGTGCTAATTTTATCGAGTTCTTCAAGGCGGGCTACACCACCTTTTTTTTCCTATTGTCACAGTTAGTGTCCGGTGTGATGGCTACTTCTTCAACGTGATGAAGGCCATTGTAACGCCCCATTACCGGACACCGAGTCCTTATCCGGAAAGAGCGCTCAGCACATATATTATCAAATAAATTCAATAATATATGTAAGCCTTACGTCATACATCAAAACTAAAACGACTCGGAAGATAAAACAACTCAGCAACTCGGGGAAACCAAAAGACAAAAGATCGAACACACGGTTTTCAATGCTGCGAAACTAAATCCAATAAAGAGAACTAATCATCCAACATCCAAATCCCAAAAGGTCTCAAAAAAAGCTAAACCAAAAAGAAGGACAACATTGTTCAAACGTGAAACAACTGTTTTAAGAAAGGAACAACTAAAAGAACTAAGTCTTCAAAAGCTTCATCTCAAACTTCATCATCAAAGAAGTCATCAACCGTAGCAACCTGTTCATCTTCTTTGGGGAAAGGGGAAGACAAACACAACGTAACGGGGTAAGTACAAAAGTACTCAGTAACACGTAGAAGATCGTATAACTATGATCTCATAAAGAAATAAAAGCAATGCCGTCTTTTATTAATTCATTCCGTTATTAACCCTAGCTAACTATCATATTATGTTCATAGCATAACATGAGGTTCCAAAGGGTATCAAACTTAGCTCAAGTTTGTTACATCATGAATAACAAGGGCACTACGCCTAGTAATAGGATGTACTAGGACAACTGGGTGCAACCTACTTAGAGACACGCTCTAGTAGCCCCGGGAATATCTGAGTCCTGATAGTGTGATAACCGGCGAATGTACCAGACGCTTTATCTAGCCAATCGATTGACCGGCGTGGGTACAGTCTACTTTGTCTGGTCAGAGAACACATCGCGATATTGTACTATGCCTTACCAAGCATTGCATGATGTTTAAGATTTTAAACTACCACATACGTTTGATTAGATGTTTAGTTAGCCACCTAAGTGTTTTCAAGTAAGCTCCCTCACATCTCCTACTCTCTTCCTAGACCACTAGACATGGACAAGGCCTAGAAATTACACAGACATCGATAAACTCTAGCTTATCGAAGAACAAGGCAAATCCAAAGCTTTCGATGGTCCCACACTTCATCTTTTTAGGGAATCCATGTGGTGCCGGAACTAAACGCATCAAAAGCTAATTCAGAGCTTTGTCACGTAAGGTTATGCAGTAAATACGGTATTAAGGAGCTTGAAACACATAACAAAGAAAAACAACACTGAAACAGTCCCTGTCCGGACGGATAAACTTTCTGTCCGTACGGACAGCTCTCCTTTCTGCCCTCAATCCGATACTGAGAAATAGCCGTGCAGCTCTCCTTTCTGCCCTCAATCCGATACTGAGAAATAGCCGTGCAGATAAGCAACTCATCCGTATGGATGGACCCACACTCGGTCGACCGAATGGATAGGCTCGGTCGACCAAGCCTCTCTCTTGCACCTGTTACACGTTTTTCTTGCACCAAAGAGGGCAGTTTTCTGCACTGCGTTTTCTACTCAAATTCAACCCAAACTCGACTTAAACAAATTAAAACCATGAAATACAATCATACAAATTGCTCTACCACTTTACGAAACCTTAATCAAACGATAAGAAAACCACGTTACCTTAAATTGCGTGGTACAACGATCCAAAGCTTCAACCCGTCAAAAGTTTAACCTTTAAATCCAAACGTTAATGGATTTAAGGATTGTTGATATCAAAACGATCCTCGTCTCGTGGTGATCCTTTCTCTCTTGACGAGTCTGATGAAAAGAACAATGGATTAGCCTTGAAAAGCGAGAGCTTCTTCTCTCTTTCTTTTAAAACTTGCGCCCCCCTTCTGCGTCCCTCTCTTTTTGTTTTGTAAAAAACAACTAGGTTAAAATTAGGATTATTTTTCCTTTTATAATCCCAATTATCTAATTATTTTCCTTAAAAATAAAAATCCTTGTTTATCCTTTTTTTTCTCTTTAATAATAAAAAAAAACATAATATTCTGTTTTTTTTGCTAAAAGACTAATTTTCCCTTTTTTCAAAAATCGGGATATTACATTCCTCCCCCCTTAAGAGGAGTTTCGTCCTTGAAACTAGGTCGTACCTGGTAGATGAGGGAACTCTGGTAACTCGTTGAACATGTCTGCTTCCACTTCCAAGTGGCTTCCGTCGGTGCATGATTGCTCCATTGAACTAACACTAACGGGATCACCCGCCTCTTTATCATCCTCTCTTTCCTATCCAGAATCCTTATCGGTTTCTCCACATATGTTAGATTATCTTGCAAAACTTCCGGATCAATCTCAGATTCCATATCCACTTTAGATAGACACTTCCTAAGCATCGATACATGGAAAACATTGTGGACTCTAGACACCGACTCTGATAACCGAAGTCTATAAGCCAACTTCCCAACTCTTTCGATGACATCAAAAGGTCCTACATACCTTGGACTTAGCTTCCCTTTCTGTCCGAACCTCTTGATACCCTTCATTGGAGACGCTCGAAGGTAAACTCTATCCCCGACCTCAAACTCTAGCGGTCTTCTTCTAACATCGGCCCAACTCTTCTGACGATCTTGAGCAACTTTCAGATTCTTTCTTATCAACTCGATCTTCTCCTTGGCTTGCTGAACCATCTCCGGCCCTGTGATATGTTTCTCTCCCACTTCATCCCAGTAAAGTGGAGTTCTACACTTCCTGCCGTACAAGGCCTCAAAAGGTGGCATTCCCAAACTTGCATGGTAGCTATTGTTGTAAGCAAACTCAGCCAAGTTGAGGTAATCTATCCATGATCCTCCAGCATCCAAAACACAAGCTTTAAGCATATCCTCGAGAGTCTGAATTGTTCTCTCTGACTGTCCATCCGTCTGTGGATGAAACGCTGTACTCAAATCAGTCTTCGTCCCAAAAGCTTTCTGCAAACCCTTCCAGAAGCGACTGATAAATCTACTATCCCTGTCAGATACAATAGATAAAAGCACACCATGAAGCTTCACTATATTGTCGATATACATAGTAGCGAACTTCTTTATAGGCATGTCCACTTTACACGGCAAGAAATGGGCTGATTTTGTGAGTCTATCCACAATCACCCAAATCATGTCATGGCCGCCCTTAGTCTTAGGCAAACCGGTGATGAAATCCATCATGATATTCTCCCATTTCCATTCCGGTACCTCTAAGGGTTTCAACAAACCTCCTGGTCTTCTGTGTTCTGCTTTCACTCTCTGGCATGTATCACATCTTGCCACAAACTCTGCGATCCCTAACTTCATACCAGGCCACCAATACCTTTCCTTGAGATCTCTATACATCTTAGTGGCTCCTGGATGTACCGCAAAAGCAATCTTATGAGCTTCATCCATAACCTTCTCTCTTAGGCCATCCACATCGGGCACACACAAACGGTCTCCGTACCAAAGATGACCACTCTTGTCCAACTGATAACCCACTGTAGGTTTCTCTCGAGCCACTCGCTTCAAATTAATCAACACCGGGTCTTTATCCTGCTTAGCCCGAATCTCATCTAGCAAATCTGACCTTGCCATCAATGGCGCCAAAGTCTGAGCTTCACCCTTCCTTTCAATCACTTGAATCTACATCCTATCCAACTGATCCACAACTTCTTGCAAGGTAGTGATAGCATTAACCGCTCTCCGGCTAAGTGCATCAGCTACAACATTCGCTTTACCCGGGTGGTATTGAATGTCCAAGTCGTAATCTTTCATGAACTCCAACCATCTTCTTTGTCTCATGTTCAGATTTTCCTGAGTAAAGAAGAACTTAAGACTCTTATGATCCGTGAAGATCCTTGCCTTGACACCATACAAATAGTGTCTCCAAAGCTTCGGGGCAAATACCACTTCGCCGCCAACTCCAAGTCGTGTGTAGGGTAATTCTTCTCCCCGCACCTTTAACTGCCTAGATGCATAAGCAATTACCTTTCCTGATTGCATCAAAACACAACCCAAACCTTGACCCGATGCGTCTGTATATACATCATAGTTATCAAAAACTTCCGGTAATGCTAACACGGGTGCTGGGGTCAACTTTTCTTTCAAAGTCTGGAAAGCTTCCTCACATTCATTGGTCCACTCATACTTAACGTTCTTTTGAGTAAGCCTCGTGAGAGGTGTAGCTATCTTAGAGAAATCCCTTAAAAACTTCCGGTAGTACCCTGCTAAACCCAAGAAACTTATTATCTCTGTTACTGATGTCGGTCTAGGCCACTTAGAAACGGCTTCTATCTTCGCTGGATCCACCTTAATACCTTATCCAGAAATTATATGCCCAAGAAAACTAACCTGGTCCAACCAAAACTCGCACTTAGAAAACTTGACATACAATTTGTTCCCCTTTAAGGTCTGTAGAACTATCCTTAGGTGTTCTTCATGCTCTTCCTCATCCTTAGAGTACACCAAGATATTGTCTATGAAAACTATCACAAACTTATTGAGATAAGGCATGAAAACTCTTTGCATCAAGTCCATGAATTTCGATGGATCATTAGTGAGTCCAAACGGCATGACCAAAAACTCAAAATGTCCATATCTCGTACTGAAGGCTGTCTTAGGTATATCTTACACCTTGATCTTCAACTGATGATAACCGGACCTTAAATCAATCTTAGAGAACAACTTCTTACCTTGCAACTGACTGAACAGATCATCAATCCTTGACAAAGGATACTTATTCTTGATCGTCAGTTTATTCAGCTCTCTGTAGTCGATGCACAAACGCATACTCCCATCTTTCTTCTTCACAAACAAGACCGGTGCTCCCCACGGTGATGTACTTGGCTGGATGATGTTCTTCTCTAGCATCTCCTTCAGCTGAGTTTTCAACTCTTTCAACTCCGCTGGTGCCATCCTATAAGGTGCTTTAGCCACTGGAGATGCTCCGGCAATCAATTCGATCTCGAACTCTATGGCCCTATCAGGCATATGTCCTGTCAAATCTTCCGAGAAAACTTCAGGAAAGTCCTTAACTACACGAGTCTCTCCTAATTCGGGCCTATGATTTTCCTTATCTAATGCATAAACAACGAAACCCTGGCAACTCCTCTTCAAAGCTTTTAAGGCTTTAACTGCTGAGATAATCGGATAACGACCCTTGCTAGGCTTGCATACGCTACCCTGAAACGTCTTAGCTGATTTTCCTGGGGCCTTAAAGATCACCCTCTTACCTCTACAATCCAAGTAGACGTAATTCTTGGACAACCAGTCCATTCCCAGGATAACATCGAAATCCGAGAAATCCAACACCGTCAAAGCATGCTGGCACTTGTAAGTCCCAACTCTGAAATCGACTTGGGGTGTGACTTGAGCACATCTAGTGACTCTGCCCAAAGGTGTGGTTATACTCAAAGGTCTCTCCAATTCCTTAAGAGGTAGGTTCAACTTCTTAGCTATCTTAGAGGAAACAAAAGTCCCTGAAGCTCCAGTATCAAACAGAGCTGAAATTGCTAGATTATCTATGATTATGGTACCTAACAAGTGAATCAATTTAAGTATAAATATGTAATATCATATGTGCGCTACATCATATTAAATATCAATAATAAACACAAACACTGAAAAGTACCTGTCACCACAAGGTCATCTAACTCTTCCGGTTCCGCATCTGCTGTGAAGACACGAACTGGTCTGCTACCCGTGGTACGATTACCCTGCTGGTTACCTCGTCCTCCTACCTGATTACCTTGAGAGAGCTTCTTAGGACACGCTCTCGAGTAATGTCCCACTTCCCCACAAAGGTGGAAACAACTCACGCTACCCGCCATGCACTCTCCCACGTGTGTGTGTCTTGTTACACTTAGCACAAACCGATGGCGTTCCACTTCTTTGAACTCTTCATAGCCGGATTTCTGTCCTCTTAACATTCTGCTGCGGTGCTCCTCTATTACTTCCTTGAAAATTTGAGAAAGTCCTCTTATCTCCAACTACAACCGTCTGTCTACTGGCAAATCTCTCCGCAATCAAAGCTCTATCCATGACGCTTGCCATGCTCGTAGGTCTATCTCCTAGCATGCCCTTTGCCACCTCGTGTGACAATCCTTCCATGAATTTATCAATCTTTTTCTCTTCACTTTTCATGATCTCAGGGTAGAATCTGCCCAACTCATGGAACTTCTAGAGTCTTGAGTTACTTGTAGTATATCTCCCTTGTTTCAAACTCAGGAACTCATTAGCTTTCGCATTCTGTGCTATCCTAGGAAAGTATTCCTTGTAGAACAGATCCTTGAACACTGCCCAATCCGTGATCCTCGGGTTAACCTGCTCATACGCTTCCATCCAACTTTCTGCATTTCCTGCCAACATGGATACTGCTAAATGAGCCCATTCAGATTCTGGAGCTTTCATATTTCTGCACGCTTTCTCGAACCCATGAATCCATAAGTCTGCTCCTGTTGGTTCGACATTGCCAAAGACCTCTGGCACCCAATGTTTCTTTATCTTCTCATACCAATCCACTGGTCTGTCATAACCCCCAAACTGATGATGTTGTACTGGCTGCTGCACTGGTGGGGCATTCTGATACCGATAGTTCTGTTGGGGATGGGTGTAGCCAGGTGCTATGAAAGAATCCGACCTAGACGGTGGTGGAGGTAGAACCGTCGGTTGCGGTGTAAAACTCAGCGGTGCAGAAGGAAACGTCGATACCTGTGGATAACTGAAAAACTGATTAGCCGGTGGATGAGAAAGTCCCAACCCGGTCCAACTCGTGGTCCTTGGAGCTGAAGTAGTAACCGGTACGCGGGTGTTAAACCGTGAAGGACCCCCTTGTTCCACTCTACCTCTGACGACGATATCTGATCCTTGGTTCACCCCACTCATGATGTTGCTCACAGACGGGGTGTTAACTGGGAAACTGTAGGGCCCTGGGTAGCTAGTCCACTTCTTCTCCTTCTCGGAATCACAACCCCGGTAAATCTTGCCTCAGTGTAACCCGTCTGGGTGTTAGCTGCCTCGGTGTTACTCGTATTAGCTCCTCCTCTAGTAAGAACCATTCTGTTACCAAGAAAAGAGAGGGGTTACTAAAGCTCTAGAACTTATCTTAAAGAAGGAATCAAGTCGTACACAACAAGGAAAACCTTTCTCTCTGATACCAACTGTAACGCCACATTCCCGGACACCGAGTCCTTATCCGGAAAGAGCGCTCGGCACATATATTGTCAAATAAATTCAATAATATATGTAAGCCTTACGTCATACATCAGAACTAAAACGACGCGGAAGATAAAACAACTCAGCAACTCAGGGAAACCAAAAGACAAAAGATCGAACACACGGTTTTCAATGCTGTGAAACTAAATCCAATAAAGAGAACTAATCATCCAACATCCAAATCCCAAAATGTCTCAAAAGAAGCTAAACCAAAAAGGACAACATTGTTCAAACGTGAAACAACTGTTTTAAGAAAGGAACAACTAAAAGAACTAAGTCTTCAAAAGCTTTATCTCAAACTTCATCATCAAAGAACTCGTCAACCGTAGCAACCTATTCATCTTCTTTGGGGAAAGGGGAAGACAAACACAACGTAACGGGGTAAGTACAAAAGTACTCAGTAACGCGTAGAAGATCGTATAACTATGATCTCATAAAGAAATAAAAGCAACGCCGTCTTTTATTAATTCATTCCGTTATTAACCCCAGCTAACTATCATATTATGCTCATAGCATAACATGAGGTTCCAAAGGGTATCTAACTTAGCTCAAGTTTGTTACATCATGAATAACAAGGGCACTACGCCTAGTAATAGGATGTACTAGGACAATCGGGTGCAACCTACTTAGAGACACGCTCTAGTAGCCCCGGGAATATCGAGTCCCGATAGTGTGATAACCGGCGAATGTACCGGACGCTTTATCTAGCCAATCGATTGACCGGCGTGGGTACGATCTACTTTGTCGGTCGAGAGAACACATCGTGATATTGTACTATGCCTTACCAAGCATTGCATGATGTTTAAGATTTTAAACTACCACATACGTTTGATTAGATGTCTAGCTAGCTACCTAAGTGTTTTCAAGTAAGCTCCCTCACATCTCCTACTCTCTTCCTAGACCACTAGACACGGACAAGGCCTAGCAATTACACAGACATCGATAAACTCTAGCTTATCGAAGCACAAGGCAAATCCAAAGCTTTCGACGGTCCCACACTTCATCTTTTTAGGGAATCCATGTGGTGCCGGAACTAAACGCATCAAAATCTAATTCAGAGCTTTGTCACGTAAGGTTATGCAGTAAATACGCTATTATGGAGCTTGAAACATATAACAAAGAAAAACAGCACTGAAACAGTCCCTGTCCGGACGGATAAACTTTCTGTCCGTACGGACAGCTCTCCTTTCTGCCCTCAATCCGATACTGAGAAATAGCCGTGCGGATAAGCAACTCATCCGTACGGATGGACCCATACTCGGTCGACCGAATGGATAGGCTCGGTCGACCGAGCCTCTCTCTTGCACCTGTTACACGTTTTTCTGGCACCAAAGAGGGCAGTTTTCTGCACTCTACGTTTTCTATTCAAATTCAACCCAAACTCGACTTAAACAAATTAAAACCATGAAAAACAATCATACAAATTGCTCTACCACTTTACGAAACCTTAATCATACGATAAGAAAACCACGTTACCTTAAATTGCGTGGTACAACGATCCAAAGCTTCAACCCGTCAAAAGTTTAACCTTTAAATCCGAACGTTAATGGATTTAAGGATTGTTGATATCAAAACGAATCGTCTCGCGGTGATCCTTTCTCTCTTGACGAGTCTGATGAAAAGAACAACAGATTAGACTTGAAAAGCGAGAGCTTCTTCTCCCTTTTTTTTTTAAAACTTGCGCCCCCCTTCTGCGTCCCTCTCTTTTTTTTTTTTTTTTTTTTTTTTTTTTTGTCAAAAACAACTAGGTTAAAATTAGGATTAGTTCCTTTTATAATCTCAATTATTTAATTATTTTCCTTAAAAAGAAAAATCCTTGTTTATTCTTTTTTTTCTCTTTAATAATAAAAAAAACATAATATTCTGATTTTTTTGCTAAAAGACTAATTTGCCTTTTTTTTAAAAATCGGGAGCCATCCTTGGTGAATTGACAGTATTCATATGGCAGTCTTTGATGAATCTCTGCCAGCTTTACACTTTGTTCATCGTCCTGATCCATATCAATGAGGACCTGGAAAATCGACATATTTCAGGCTGTGCATAATAGGGACACCATGGAATTGGGTAAAAGTTTCAAACATTATAAGCAGAGTTACTTACCTGAGCAGCATAGCTTTTGAATACCGGAAAGAACTTTCTCCAGTATTCATGAAAGAGTAACGTCAACATAATAAGCGGAAAGGTGAAGGTGGAGGCAACAGTTGATTTTTTCCATCCAAAGACTCCCAAAGCAAATATTAAAAAATACTTGAGAAAACAAGCATGTTAGATAAAGACCCATACATAAAGCTAAATCTCAATAAGTAATAAGAAAAATAACGTAAATATAGAATCAATGATATGATAAAGTTTAAATCACCTTTTCATGAACTTGGAATTAGTGTCATAGCAGACAAACAAACTTCAATCATGCCCCATCAAATCAAATGAACATGTAATCAAGAAGAACCTTACACTGAAAATTCGCAATTGAGGAAATAATCCAAAAAATCAAAACCTTCAAAGGAATTCTTGAGCACAAAACGTTGCTTTCGGTTTAAAGGTATAATAAACAAAACAACAAAAGTGTATTCAATTAAAAAAAATAGTAGAAGAAACAAGAAAAATAAAATCACTAGAGTCTTAGTATGGAAGATTAATCAAATATACAGATACCTTCGACTTAAATCGCAGTAGTTTCAGGCAGGAAATCCTCTGTTGCAGCCTGCCGAAGATTATGTACGCGTTGAATATTAAACTACATATGAGTCGCTTTGATGCAAATCGTCGAACACCTTCTGAATCACTTCTATATTTCCCGATTCTAAGCTCGAAGATGAAGTCATTTCTCTAATGAACATGAAAGTGTACAATTCAGGCAAATGCCAGGAAATCAAGGAGATTGATTCGTTTTATCGAATTTCCAGCATTTGAATACTTCAAACCTTCATCGGAAATAGCTTGAAAGATTTTTCCAATAGATTTGCCAGGAAATTGTTCCTTGTTACCATGACATAATTAATCGTGAGAAGTAAACCAAGAAAAATGAAGAGATTTGAAGAAAAATTGATCAAAGAAGAAGATTTTGATGCTCGGAAGGAGAGGAATCTTCAAATTTGGCGAGAGAAACCCTACGTTCCCAGCTCGGATGTTCTATTTGAATGTGAAACGACGTCAGCGAAAATGATTTTTTCATTTAACCTTCGGTACTGTTGTAGCATTTGTCACCGAAGCTCAAAAATATATATATATAATTGCTAACGAGTCGAGTCGAATTATATCAAATAGTAAGTGAGTCGAATTCAATATTGTGGTTTTTTTGGCTCGATTGAGCTCAAGTTGGTTTCAGCCAGAGTTTTTAAGACGAGCCGAGCTCGAGCTCTGAAAGTATCTACTTTACTCAGCTCGATTAGGCTCGCGCTTGTCACAAAAAGCTCTTGCATAATTTATCGGCAAGAAGGTCATGATATTTGTGATAATATGACAACGTTGTCACTAATAAATACATATTTCCGTGACAAATAAAGTTCTTGTCACAAGAAGCTATCATTTTGTAACAAACTTGGTGTTTGTCACAAAATAATCTATTTTTTTGTAGTGTGTATATATGTGCATCAAATTTTATATCATTTATGTTGCCTTGTGATTGTCGTGGTTGAAGAGATGGATTGGGGTTGATACTGTTACCCGTAGATCTATTTTGTAGCTCTTTTGATTAGTATCAATAGAGCATAGGATTTGTATTTTTTTTATGCAATCGAAAATATTATACAAGATAGAATCTTTGTAATTTTTATGACGTTCCGGGCTCAAAATATGAAGATATTGAAGATGAAGATCAAGGTGAAACCCAAGATATGAACGAGGAGAAACGGCCAAGAACCCTAATTTTAAGGCTGTCCAGCACCTTTAGCAGCGCTAAAAACGTCACAACAGCTTCTGTTTTTTAAATAGGCCGCAGCAGCACCTGTAGCGGCGCTTACTGCCGCCACGAAAGATCTGTTTTTTTTAAAACCCTAGCTTGCGGCTAGGGTAAACATGCGGCTGTTTAGTTTTTTTTTTTTTTTTTTATAATCTGGTTTTGACTTTTTTCTGGCCGACTTAGGCAGCGTATAAAAAAAATACTGGAATTTTTTATAAATCAGGCGAATAAGAAAAAAAAAGCGTTTTAATTAGAAATAAATTGGATTTATTTTTATTTAAAAGCCTTTTCTCCTCTGGGGTGTTCGTGGTTCGTGATCCGGCGGTTCGAGTTCAAGATTCCAAGTTCAAGACTTGAAAACATAGATTAAATTTTTACTTTTCCTTAGAAAATAGGTTAGTCGGGGGTACCAACGGTCCATCTCGGTGTTTAATTTTTTCCACATCTTTTTTCGTGTATGATCGAAATTATGTGATAGAATCCGGAAAATTTCCATGACATGCATCATATCATGAATCCACTCCAATGCATACATGTAGCTAGTTTATTTCGAATAAATTAGGCATGTATAACTCGTATAATTAGTTAAAAAACTTATTTAATTAATATGTGGTAGTTAATAAATAAGTAACTAATTATAAAAACCGAGGAACCGGGTTTTGTCAATCGTTACGATTTTAGTGATGGATTCTCGGTGAATCCCACTTAGATAAATCGTTGAGTTTTCGGTGATGGCTTCTCGGTGAATCAACCTTAAACAGAAACGAGATTGTGCTTTGGTTGATAATATAGAAATCGGAATATCATTGTACACGGGTTCGGAAATGGTCTAACCATGGTTGGGTGAGTTCAACCGAGCCTCGGCTCGATCGACTCCCCACCACGGGTGATGTATGTTACAATGGTTCGACAAGACTTAGCATAGCCGATAAGCCTTCGGGCTAAACGGGGCTTCTCTTGCCGGATCAGCCTGAACTGTCACATACGTTCCGACGAATAAGATGGCGTAGACTTGCCTACATAACCGACCCTATTCGGAGTACTTTGATTTATTGTTTCTTATTGTCAAGACCGAAACCGTAATTAGTATACCCACCACTTTTTTAAATTATTGAGTGGGAGCGGGGAAGGCGACATCTGACCCCACGGCCTCTACTATAGGTGCAAGCACGTGAGGGAATGGTGATGCCTCGTGCCGTTTTGGTTTTGGCCCCCTTCGGATGGTGTTCACCGCTATCAAAATTCTAGGCTTGGTCTCCGAAAAGATAGGATTTCGGGTACTCGTCGGGTCACTGACCTGCCCCTCATAGGCATACTCGGGGTGTACTTTGAGATCTGATATAGTAGGTCACACTCTTTATGGATATTTTCGAAATATCTAGGCTAGAAAAAGGAAGGTAATCAATGATTAAAGTCCGGGATGTCTGATTCCCGTGAGATGTTCGATTCTTGAAGCTTAATCATTGAGAGAGATTGTCTCAGTTTAACCGTCATAGTGCTGATATCGACCCTCTCGGACAGTATTATGCGAGGTTAAATCCTTGGAATGGTAGGATAGACTTTTAACAAGTTTATTATTCCTAAAATAAAAATCTAGTAGTGAAAATTTAATTTTTTGAATTTAACTCTCTGTCATGTTTATTTTACAATTTTAATCTCTAGGCTACTAAACTGTTAGTACTAGGACTTCATTAAAAATATGGAAAGTAACAAGTACGTTGTAAATTATCAAACAATGCATTTAATTTTTCGGAAGAGATTTATTCTCTTGAGCCTTTAAATTTTAAGTGACATAGTATAGGTATGTCATTCCCGTCATTCGTGTTGAATGAGAGACGACCATATTTAGTTTACAAAAGATGATTTAGGACTATATATAAAATTCATTTAGTGAATTTTAAAAGTTTAATTACACATCAAATTTCTAATTGAAAAAATGGAAAATCATATACATAAGGCGTTGCTAGTTAGACGATATTTGGAACCGATAAACTAGTGGGAGCCTTAGTATTATGATTTGTTGTTTTTCTGAATCATTAGAAATGTGTAATAGACTGCACAGGAGTTTCTCCATTCATTGGAAAAACAAGAATAAAGCGTTGCTAGTTAGACAATATTTGGAACTGATAAACTAGTGGGAGCTTAGTTCTGGAGATTTTATAATCTTTGAAACATCATGAACACATCATTGCTAGTTAGACAGTATTTTGAACTGATAAACTAGTGGGAGCTTAGTTCTAGGTGATGTTCTAATCTTTAAAAAATCATAAATACAAAGTGTTGCTAGTTAGACGGTATTTGGAACTGATAAACTAGTGGGAGCTTTGGTCTTATGATTTGTCGATTAGAAAAATCGAATAGTCCAAGCTAGTAACCCATCATTAGACATCCCACAGTTCAAGAGTAGTGTCTACTCAAACGAACTGCTAGTTCAAGACTGTTTCCATTTAAGGAAAGTCAAGAATGGGAAAGAAAGTTTATACATGTTAGTCATCTAAACTAAGTAGTTTTAAGGCTAAACCAGAAAATTAATAAATTGGAAATTAGAGGATAAGGAAAGTGATTTCGGATCACTGACCAATGCATCCTTGGCAATTTTCTCGATAGCTAAAGTTCTTTGGAAGATCTAGGTAGCTTTGCATTAAACGATGAATAAAATAGACAACGGGCAGTTATTTTAGATAGACTAGTGGGAGTGAAATAAGGAAATGAATCTCGGATTCAATTCTTGAGTATCACAAAAAATTCATTTTCTGTTTCGGATTCGTTGGAACGAACGTATTCATTTTCAATAGGATAATTTGTTTGTCTTATTGACGATGAATATAAAATTCGTAGCACGAATCCAAGACTCGGACTTTTGTTTGATAAAGTCAGAACCACTAAGCATTGCTGTTAAGGGTGAAATTATGTGGTTTATAAGGATATATTTTACGATGTTTTTCCCTCTATATTGTATAATTTGCATAATAATTGGTCTTTATATTAAACTATTGAGCAAACGATATTTTTAACGGCTTAATCGCAATATCGACATATTTATGTGATTTCATGGTTAAAATATGATTATTTGAATATTATAAAAGTTTGCGATGTTTTCCATGTGTTATAGGTGCAATTATAAGGCTCAAAAGATGATTTAAAGAGATTAAAATTCGAGCTAAGTGATTGAAGGAAGAGATAATGATCAAGTGGAGTGAAGAAAAAGAGATAAATATGAAGAAATCACCTTCAAGTCATCCTGAACGAGCGTCCATACTCCGTCCAGACCAAACGGGCGTCTGAAATCATGAACGAGCGTCCAAGGTGCCAAAAGTGATTCAGAGAGTTTGAACTGAGGACGGACGAGCGTCTGAAGAGTGTTCAAGAAAGCGGACGAGCGTCCACCAGACTGAACGCTCGTCCGTCCGCCGACTCAGCCAGAACCGACTTAATCCTCTATAAATACGTGCCTATTTCTGCACACAAAAAACAACAATTCGACATTATTCAAACCCTAAACCCTAGGGGAGGCTAAGGCTGCGATTTTACTTCTTTTCCTTCCACTTTTCTGCAACTTTAAATTAGATTAGTTTAGAGCAGTTTTTATGTTCTTTTTCTGCAAAACTGTGTTGCTGAGGATGCTCAGGAGCTAAAGCTTCAATCAAACGAGAATTGTGAAGCCATCAACTTGGATTGATTTCTGTATTTCGATTATACTGTGAGTTATTTATTTAAGGTTGTTTCTTATTTATGTTTTATCTCGTTTAATTGCGTTTATATCGGAAGATTTGCATGTATGATTGTGTTTATGATTGATGGAAGTCATGACTAACCTTTAGATCACCATAGATAAGAATAGTCCTTAGATTTATAATAACGGAAGTTAATGAGTCTAATCACTAGATTTAAACGTAAAAGTTGACACCTTTGATCTTGAAACGCGTTAATCTAGCATTGGAAGATATTAGGTTAATAGATGAATTACCTAAGGAATTAGGGCTCATGTTTAGGTAAGGTGAATCACAACCTGGATAAATACCACATATAATCGAGATAGGAGATCAATACATGTTGATAGGTGGATCAATCCTCGTTTGCCTTTTATAATTTGATTTTAAATCCTTGCAACTTGAGTCTTGCTTTGCTTAGTTAATTTCCTTTTGCAATTAGTTTAGTTTAGTTAATAAGTTCGTTACCCGTATCTTTCCTAGCATTGGTGTTCAGCCTCTGTCTAGTTTATTTTCTGCAATATTTGCTTAGTATAATTCCCTGTTTAGTTTTCGTGACGTAGTTAGCTAAAACAAAAGCTAGGATTAACAACAGTCTAGTTCCCCGTAAGATCGACCCGGCATAGCCTCTATACTACGATCCTTATACTTGAGGTTAACCGGATTATTACTTGTTTATTTTGTGTTAATAAAATCCGTGACAATTGCTGAAAAGGTATTAGTAACACATCTTAAAATATATAAACGCAAATGGTTTCCGTATTTCGATAAACGCTTCTTTCCATTCTATTAATTAGTACATATTCCCTAAAGACAAGATCTGAAGACTGGCTTAGGGTGATTCCTATCTCCCAGTCAAAGGAACACTGTCTCAAAGGAACAATGACTAAGTTTCCTTTCAATCGGGAAAGGGTAATAGATTTAAAGAAGTTACATAGCTTGTTCATATCGACCTTAGGGGTCATATGAAAGGTACAAGCTAGTGGGAGTTTTTGAAGTAGTGACATCTTGTCTGACAGCTATTCGAGACTCCGGTAAGTTTATCCAAAATATTTGGAGGAAATCTCTGATTTCACCAGAGATAGAGTATTCCATACTCAGAAATAGGTTATTGCGTAGTCTTCGGGACTGATGCTCAGCCTGCCTCCCAGTGAAATGTTTTCACTAAAGGATACACCATAAATTTGCCTTTCATAGTTATTGATGTGCTACGATACGCTGCTAAACTCTTTTAAGATATTGGTTGCAAAATAACGGTTTACGTTGTAATGAAAAATCGAGAAGTCTACGTAAAAGATGCATACGCATTTGTGGATAATGAGTGAATTCGGTTCACCCCACTTCCATAAATATAGAAATTTAGCATTTAATGCTTGAAGGTAGGACTGGAAATTTTGCGTACACGTTCAGGTCGTGAAATATCTTAATGCATTGAGTAAAGGTTGGTTATTAAACTCGTAAAATCAGAGAATGACGGTTATACTGTCAAACTTGGTCCGATAGAGTCTATAAAATAACAACTTTAGATCTTTTGTTAAGGGTGATTTTATACGATTTTCAACGCTATATTTTATGATAATTTCCCTCATATTTGTATGAATCTGTGTAAGAAACAAGTGTTTAATGGAAATATTGAGCAAACGATATTTTAAAAGAGATAATCGCAAAATAGGTTGATTTATGTGTTTTAATTATGATTTTATGATCATTTGAGCGTTATTACATTTTGCGATGTTTTTATGTGTTATAGATGCATGTTTAAGGCTCAAAAGATGCTCAAGAGTTGATTAAGTTCGAGGTAATTGAAGATAAAAGAGATAATGAAGGAATGAGATAGAGAAAAAGAGATAAAGTTCAAGAAATCAAGATTAAATTCGATCCGGCGTCCGGGAAGGCGGCGGCCATATAGTGGACGAGCGTCTACGAAGTGAACGAGCGTCCGGGAATGGGAAGTTGATTCAAGAAGTTTGGACGCGGGGAGTGGACGCCGGCGGACGGGCGTCCGGTCGTGACTCGGCCCGACTCAAAGAAGATTTCACAAGCCGACGGGCGTTCACCCTTTTCAGACGGGCGTCCATCGGCCGACATGCGAAACCGACTTAATCTTCTATAAATATCGGCGCGTTTTTCCTCACAATACACGATATATTGAAAACCCTAAACCCTAGGGGCGGCTGAGATTTCATTGTTCTTAGTTTTCTAGTAGTTCTAAACACTTTTTATGTATTTTTACTTCAATAATTCGATCTTCAAGAGGATGCTAAGAGGCTAGGCCTCCATTGAACAAGCGTTGTGAAGCCGTCCGATTCAACAATTCGATCTCTTTTCGTGGTTATTTTGTGAGTATCTATTACAAGTTGTTTCTTTTATCATGCTCCATAATGTTTATTGCGAAATTTATATCGAGAGATGTTTGCTTTATTGATTGTTTAATTGATGAAAATCAAGTTAGACTTTAGATCACCATGATAAAGAATAGATATTTGATCTAATTAACGAGAGTTATTAGGTTAGATTTCTAGGTTAGAAATTGAGAGATTTCACACCTTGATTTGAGAGCGTTAATCTTTAGATCGAAAGATAGAGATTAATAGACGAACTTGCCTAAGAAATTAGGGTTCATACCTTTGAATAGGTGAATCACAACTTGATTAGTAGTCACGAAATAATCTGAATTGAAACTGAATATTGATAGGATAGGTGGATCAATTGCTTGTTCGTCTCGTAAATTATTGACTTAAAATCCCTTGAAATTGAATTACTTAGCTTAGTTAGTTCTTTCTATTGCATCTTAGATTTAGTTTAGTTTAAATTGGTTCGAAACATATCCTTCCTGGCTTTAGATCATATCTTCTCATTCCGCTTTTACGTTTTAGTTAAGTTTTATTTTCGCCCGTTTAGTTTTATCCGCGGTTTAGTTTAGTAATCGTGACATAGGTTAGTTAGGAATAAAAACTAGAATTCACAATCGCCGCTCCCCGTAAGATCGACCCGGCATTAACCACTATTACTACGATCCTTATACTTGAGGTTAACCGGATTATTACTTGTTTTGTGTTAATAAATTCCGTGACAAGTTTTTGGCGCCGTTGCCGGGGAACCGGACGGTTGTCTAGTTTTTGTTTTTCGTTTTTCTCGTTTGTTTTTGTTTGTCTTTTTTATTTCGTTTTAAATTCTCGTTTTTAGTTGATAAACGTTTAGGTAATTAGTTAATTAGGGTTTTAGCTTAGGGTTTAAGGTTCTCTTGTGATTAGTTCTCTTCTCTTCTCTTCTTTTATCGTTCTTTTCGCAAATTTTTCTTTTATGTTCTTGTTTTCCGTTTCTAAACGGACGTCTGGAAATTGGCCGCCCGTTTACTGGAAAGTCTTCGATCCTGAACCACTTTTACTCGCTTGGACTAGCGTCCATAGGTTTCGGACGCCCGTCCAAGTATTCTGCCGTGCAGACGAGCGTTTGGTCCACTAAACGCCCGTCCGATCTCAATTCCATCCGGACGCCCGTCCAAACTCTTGGACGCCCGTCTGGTCCTGTTTTCTTCAATACTTTTGTTTCCTTTTCTTCTTTCCCCTTTCTTTTCCTTAGGTTTTTAATTTTTAGTTTAGGCTTTCAATTTCTTAGTTTTTAGGTTTCAACCACTTGTTTTTGGTCCGGTTTATGCAAACTCGGAGTCAAAAGGGACCGTTATTATACACCCCTGACCCCGAGCGAACCGTAGTCCGGCCAAACAGGCGGATTTTCCGTTCTGCGGTTCTGGCAGACAGAGCCGAGCGAGATCTTGAAGATCAACTAGCAAGAGAAATCACTGATTTTGTGATAATGGCCGCTAATAATAGACGTACGTTGGCAGACTACGCCATGCCAGGCGAAGTCAAAGTCAACCCGGCTATTGTTATTCCAGCCATTACCGCACAAACCTTTGAGTTAAAACCGGGACTTATTCAGATGATGCATCATGCATCTATTTTTCATGGTTATCAATCAGAGAATCCGCATACCCACTTACATACATTCCTAGAGATATGCGGTACTACACGCATCCAAGGAGTAAGTGAGGATGCTATCAAGCTGAAACTTTTCCCATTTTCTTTGAAGGGAGAGGCTAAAGAGTGGTACACCTCTCTCCCCTCTGGATCTATCACCACCTGGGCTGAACTTGAAAGAGAATTTCTAAGTCAATACTTTCCGCCTTCAAAGACAGCCCAGTGTTTGAACGACATTTTCACATTCTTATCGAAAGAAAATAAGTCGTTCTTTGAATGTTGGAAGAGATTCAAGTCTCTTCTCAGAAAATGTCCCCATCATGGCTTGCCACTGGAAAGGCAAGTCAACACCTTCTTTAGTGGATTGACCGAGCTTACTAAAGGCATGGTCAATAGTTCATCTGGTGGGGCGTTTCTGAAGAAAACACCTGAAGAGGGATGGGCACTTGTTTGAGGACATTGCAAAGTATAACTACGCCCCTCTTATCAAGCAATTCAAGCACCTCCTCCTCCTAAGGTTGAGGAAGTTAATATGCAAAGTTTGATAGCCATGCTGCAACAGCAGATGGCAACATCTCAAATTTCAAATCCGATAAATCAAACTTCTTCTTTTCCACAGAACCCTCAGGTTCTGTATTGCGAAAATTGCTGTCAGACTGGCCATATGAATGGCCAGTGTCAATTTAATCCCCCTGCACCTTATCAAGTGAATGCTGTCCATGATTATGGACAGTACAATCAAGTCACATGTCAGAATTGTGACGAGGTGGGGCACACTTCTAGGTTCTGTCCTATGAACGGACAGAATGCTGAAGTGAATGCATTCTATGGTCAGAACAATCAAAGGTTCAATCAGTTTACTGGCCAGAACAATTTTCAAAACCAAGGGTTTAATCCATCTTCAAGTTTTAATCCTAATTCGAATTTTAATTCGAATCAGAATTTCAGTAGAAACCCTGGGTTTAATCAGAACCAAAACTCGAATTTTTCCAATCCTACGCAAAAATTCAATCAGAATTGGCCTTCCAATTCAAATTCTCAATTCCAAAGTCGGCCCGGCCATTTTATTCTTCAAACTTCCGAACTCTCAAGGCCCCTCCCAACCTACCAATCTTGAAGCTAAATTGGAGGAGCGAGTAGATCAATGAAGAATCTTGAGAGACAAATTGGGCAACCGGGCCGAACGGTTAGCTTCAGACCCCCGGGCGGTACCCGGTTTCACCGAGAAGAATCCGAAGGGTGGTCAAGTTGCTCAAGCTGACTTGAACAAAGGCCCATGTACTGACCTCGTGCCATCAATTCAATACGGTAAAGAGGAGGCCAGTGCGATGAACCTCAGAAGTGGTACTCAACTTAGTGGTCCTTCCCATCAGGGAAACCACTAGCCCCTCCTGCCATCGATAAGGCAGGAGGGGAAGCTGAGCACCTACACTCCCCTCAACTGCAAGAGAAAACTCAGGTGGCTGATCCCCTGAGAGGTGAAGAAGTTGGAAGTCCTCAGGTGGCTGATCCCCTGATGGATGAAGAAACAAGCGAAAGTCAGGAGGCTGATCCCCTGACTAATAAAAAAGTTGAAAAAGATGTTCGATGGAAAGATCTGGAGGACAAAGCTGTAAGCGAATCCTCAAAGAAAGTCTTTTCTGAGAGTGACCTTAAGAAGCTTCCATTCCCACCGAGAAAGAGCAACATTCCTTTGAGTGAGGACAAAAAGTACGAAAAGGTGCTGAACCTTTTGAAAAATACTCAGGTAAATCTTCCATTATCAGATGTCTTGGTCGAGATGCCTAAGTATACAAAATTTATCAAGGATGTTGTGTCTTCGAAAAAGAAATTAGCAGGCATGGAAAGGCAAATTGGTGAGGATTGTTCCATGATTAATTATGAAAACTTACCAATTAAAAGAGGTGACCCTGGCAAGTTCGTACTTACAGTATTGATGGGAGGTCTAGTTTTCCCTAATTCTCTGTGTGATCTAGGTGCCTCTATAAGTCTTATGCCAATGTCTGTATGCAAACAGCTCGGTTTACAAAGCCTTCTAGAACCCACTACTATGAGTTTACAATTCGCTGATAGATCTTCTAAGAAAGCTTCAGGGATCCTGAAAGACGTTTTGGTTCAGATTGATAGATTTACCTTTCCAGTTGATTGGTATGTTTTAGATATAGAGAAAGGTGAAAACGTCCCCCTGATTCTTGGAAGACCTTTCTTATCTACGGCTAGAGCCCTCATAGATTGCGATGGTGGGCAAGTGACTATCCGAGTTGGTGATCAAGAGGTGAGTTACAATGTCTTAAAGTCCATTCAAGTACCTCGGCCCCCAACCGGCTTTTCCATTGATTATATGACGGATGATTTTACCGATTATATGGATAAGCAAGTCATGGTTTGTAGAAGCGAAATATGAGCGATTGGTTGACAACCTAAATACTCATGGTGTGGTTAATCTAGATCAATTAGCAAATTGATTTTGAGGAGGACTTGTTGGAGGGAGAAGCTTTGGCAGTGGGACCACAGAGTAAGCTCAGTGATATTGAGTTGAAAAGTGGAGATCTCAAGTCGAGTTTAGAAGACCCCCTGCAGATTTGGTGCTGAAGCCGTTGCCTAAACATCTTAAGTATGTGTTTTTACGAGAAGGCGACAAGCTTCCATTGATTATATCTGCCAAGCTGTCTCGACTAGAAGAAATGAAGTTAATCAACGTCCTGAAGAAAAATGAGAAAGCTTTTGGTTGGCAAGTAGGAGATATCAGAGGAATATCTCCTGACATCTGTATGCACAAGATCAAGACGAATGAGGGTGCGAAATGTGTTAGACAGCCCCAGAGAAGGCTCAACCCTCATATGCAAGAAGTCGTTAAAAAGGAAATCATCAAGCTTCTGGACATGGGAATCATTTATGCCATCGCTGATAGTGAATGGGTTTCCCCTACTCAGGTAGTTCCCAAGAAAGGTGGAATTACAATTGAGAAGAATGAGAAGGGAGAGGAAATTGCATTGAGACTTGTCACTTGGTTACGAGTCGCATCGATTATCGAAAGCTCAATGAGGTAACCATGAAAGATCACTTTCCCCTTCCATTCATTGATCGGATGCTCGAGCGTACGGCGGGACACGCATTCTCTTGTTTCCTAGATGGATATTCGGGATACTTCCAAATACCCATTGACCCGGTGACCAAGAAAAGACCACTTTTACACCTTCTTATGGTACATTCGCTTACAGGCGAATGCCATTTGGTCTCTGCAATGCCCCAGCTACATTTCAGCGATGTATGCTAGCTATCTTTGACGGGCTTGTAGAGAAGTGTATGGAGATTTTTATGGACGATTTTTCGGTTTTTGGTCAGTCTTTTGATGATTGCCTCGACAATCTTGATCAAGTGTTATCCAGATGTGTGGAAAAGAACTTAGTACTTAATTGGGAGAAATGTCATTTCATGGTAGATGAGGGAATAGTTCTTGGCCACAAGATCTCAGCCAAAGGTATAGAAGTTGACAGGGCAAAAGTGGAAGCTATCGAGAAGATGAGCTATCCTAAGAGTGTGCGTGAAGTTAGAGGCTTTCTTGGACATGTCGGTTTTTACAGAAGGTTCATTCAAGACTTCTCCAAGATAGCCAAGCCCCTGTCCACTTTACTAAAAGAAGACGTTGAGTTTAATTTTGATGAGAGCTGCAAGCAAGCGTTTGAGGAGCTCAAGGATCGTTTAATATCTGCTCCAATTCTTATATCGCCTGATTGGAACCTACCGTTTGAGCTTATGTGCGACGCATCAAACTATGCTGTTGGTGCTGTTCTAGGACAAAAGATCAAAGGGAAATTCCAGCCTATCTACTACGCCAGTCACACATTGAACCCCTCTCAAGTTAACTATACCACTACGAAAAGGAGCTTTTGGCCGTAGTTTTTGCTATGGACAAGTTTCGTAGTTACTTGTTAGGAGCTCAAGTGATTGTGTGGACGATCACGCTCTTTGCGTTATCGATGACCAAGAAAGAGGCTAAACCGCGCTTACTACGTTGGATATTGACCCTACAAGAGTTTGACGTCCAAATTAAGGACAAAAGGGCGGTGAAAACGTAGTGGCGATCACGTTTCTAGAATGTTAAGTGAGGAAAAGGATGATCCGGATGATATAGATCTTTACTTTCCTCTAGAAAACATTATGTTGATAGACGGTTGTCCTCCGATGTTCCATGGTATTCTTCCATTGTAAACTACCTTCATGCCCGTTATCTCGATCCGGAGATGTCTTATCGGGGAGAAGAAAAAGTTCTTCTCTGATTTGAAATATTTCGTTTGGGATGAACCTTATCTTTTTAAGATCTGTAAAGATGGTTTGCTTAGAAGATGTGTTCCTGAGTCTGAGCAACGGGATATTATTGAGCAGTGCCACAGTGGACCCACTTTGGAGGTCACTTTGGTCCGTGGAAAACCGTTGCTAAGATCTTTCAATCCGGTTTCTATTGGCCTACGATCTTTAAAGATACGAAGCTTTACGTAAAGCTTGTGATAGGTGCCAAAGAACCGGTACTCGACAAGGCGTTTTGACATGCCTTTGAAACCCATCCTAGAATGCGAAGTCTTTGATGTGTGGGGTATCGATTTTATGGGACCATTCCCATCATCTTGCGGTAATAAATACATCTTAGTCTGCGTAGACTACGTGTCTAAATGGGTGGAGGCTCAAGCCACTCCTCACAATGATCATAAGACGGTCATGAAATTTCTAAAGAAAAACATCTTCGTGAGGTTTGGTTGTCCACGTGCCTTGATCAGTGATGAAGGGACGCACTTCTGCAACCGACCCCTAGAGAAAGTGCTTGAAAAGTATGGTGTTCGTCATAAGACTGGCACACCATATCATCCTATGACGAGTGGTCAGGTTGAACGGAGCAACCAGAGCATCAAGAAAATCCTGGAGAAGACGGTAAACAGTCATAGAAAGGAACTGGAGTTTGAAATTGGATGATGTACTTTGGGCTTACGAACTGCCTATAAAACCCCTATGGGTACATCTCCATATCAAATGGTCTACGGGAAACCATGTCATCTGCCTGTCGAGTTAGAGCATAGAGCTTATTGGGCTACAAAGTTTCTGAACTTTGATTCCCAATCTTGTGGAAAACATCGACTACAGCAGTTACATGAGCTAGACGAATTCAGACTCCAGGCTTACGAAAGTGCCAGGATTAGTAAGGATAAGATGAAGCTAATCCACGATGCTAAGATTAAGAGGAGAGAATTTCAAGTCGGAGAACAAGTTCTTCTTTACAATTCTAGGTTACATTTGTTTCCTGGGAAGTTGAGGACACGTTGGTCCGGTCCCTTTGAAATTCTCCAAATTATTCCTGGAGGCGTTCTAGAACTACGAGGTTATGGTGACCAGCCGTTTCGAGTGAACGGACAGAGGTGCAAACACTACATTGGTGAGCCTAAAGACAAGCTTTTGACTGTTCGGTTCCTCGATATCCTTGGATATGGTGCTACAAGTCGAAGAATTAGACGAGTTTTCACCCGATCTTTTCTCTGAGGATGACGGTGATGGTCAATCGAAGAAGTTCGTTGGTAGTTGGGATATGGAAGAATATTGGAAAGAGCGTCAACAAGAATGTCATCGAAGCTTCGAAGAAGACGAAGAAGTCAACCATGGGGAAGTTTAAACGTGTACGGAAAGCTATAAAGAATTTAACCCCATGTGTTAGGTCTTGTTTACGCGGCCACACTACGATCGAGCTTACACGAGGTAGTGGGCGCGTAAAAGTCAAATGGCCTGATCCAGGCTAGACTTCAACAGTGTCGAGCTAACGACATTAACCAAAAGCGCTACTAGGAGGCATCCTAGATATCCCTTATTATATTAGTTAAATTCTGTTTAGGCTATTAGTGTTATATTTATTTAAGTTTTAGTTTAATAAAGTCTTAGTTGACTAAGTTTTTCTGTTTATATCTGTCAGTTAGTTTGCTTTTTAGATATGGATTACGGAGTTCTTCCGGAGGAGTTCCCCATCATTAGTCGGATCCCACTGATTACGATGGGCGATGGACCAGGAGGCACTATAGTCTTGCACGTAGATTTTGGGCTTAGTACCCGTACGAAGACCATCACCTATGTTCTCATTGTCCCCCGCTGTTCGGGAGGTAGTGACTTCACTACTGAGGAGCTCCAGGAAGCTATAGGACGTCCATATACGGTCCTAAATGACCCCATGCTGACAGATCTAGCGCTAGTGCTGCAGGCTTCACATTTTAGAGGTTTAGAGGTGGCTTGAGATGACTGGGGCGTACAAGACGACTATGATTTCCCTCCTGCTATTGATATGCTTCGTCGTCTCATCCGATTGGTGGATTGGGACGAGATTTATGCAGACTAGCGTTAGTTAGGTTTGTTTCGTCGAGCCCCGACATAAAACGGAAGCGCTTGGTGGGAGGCAACCCACTGTTTTATTCGTGTTTGTTTTATTTTCGAGTTCTTTTATGTTCGTAGCATTTCCGTTGTACTTCTGAATTTTAAATTATCATTAATAAAAATTTCGCAGTTAGTTGTTTTATATGAGAATTTTGTAAAATTTTGCATTTTTCTTGGACGACCGTCTGGTGCTTCCGGACGCCCGTCCGATCCTCTGTCTTCATGGACGGCCGTCCAAGTTTCGGGACGCCCGTCTGGACACAAAGCTTTCAATCATGTATTCATCTTTTTAACCGGACGTTCGTTCACAAGGTCTGGACGCCCGTCTGGCCAATTCCCTTCAATCCTGTATTTGATTTTGGTTCTTGGACGAGCGTCTACTAAACCGGACGCCCGTCCAGCTCATCTGATTTCTCAGTGGACGCCCGTCCACTGGGTTGGACGAGCGTCCAACCTCTGTCTATATATACCCCTGTTTCGAGTGAACCTTCACTTTTCAGATTTTTCAAACGCCAAAAACGGTTTTTCTCCCTCCTTTTGCCCTAAAATCCTCCATTCTAAACCATTTTGAGCGATTCAAAGTGCTACAGGCCGCCCTTGATCCCCTCTCTTTGATTTTCATAACCAAATTCCTCAACACACGATATTCTTGGAGAATCAACACCCATTGTAGTCCGACTTTTCGAAGAAAAAATCCGATTTTGGAGCTCATTTTGGTGTTGTTTGGACTAATTGTCACCTCGATCAACATCTACTCATCTTACTTGGTAAGTTAGTAACACCTTTTCTAGTTTTTATTCACGTTTTTGCGAGTTCGATCTTTGGGTCGGCTCATTCCCTTAAATTCCATCTTAATTCGTTTTTTTTTTTTTTTTTCTGGTTTTGTGTTTCTTTCTGATCTGTTATGGTGCTATGGTGTGTGATGTGTGGTGTATGGGTTGTTTGGTGATGAATTTGGTTGTGGTTGTGGTTTGGTTGCTTTGAAATCCCGCTTTGGATGTTAAACGGGTATATTGTTGTGAATTGGGGTTGTTTTGGCTTAGTCTAGGCTTGACAATGGTTCATAAGAAGGCAGTCATGAAAAGGCATGGTAAGGAAGTGGCCCGGGAGGCGGGGAAAAAGCGAAAAGAGTTTGATCCTACCTTGGTTGATCCTAACCGGGGTGTGAGCATTCGGGAGCAACCCCCTAGAGCCACCCAAACTAGGGCAACATTAAGAGATGAACCAAGTTCAGATTCTGAAACGGATGAGGATGTGCCATTGGCACGGATGCCTAGGGTTCCCCGGGATGGAGGATCATCTAGGGCTGAGGAAACCGTAGAAGCTACCCGTGAGGAGGAACCGGTTGTACCTAGGGCTTCCCAACCTAGGAAGAAGGCAAAAACCGTACCTCCTATGCCCTTACCTCGTAGGTTCGTGAACCCTAGAGCTCACGATGTGTATAAGCGACACTATTTCTCGAGGACGATGTTGATAGAAAGGGCCACTTTAGAGGCAAAGGTCGATCCGGATTTCGTTAAATTGCTTAAGGATCGGAAATGGGGCGCTTTGATGACGATTCCAACTACCCCGGTCAATAGTTCCTTGGTTCGGGAGTTTTATGCCAATTGTTCGGAAACCGACTTGGAATCGAAGGTGGTTGTGGTTCGAGGAGTCCAAGTTCCGTTTACACCGGAGGTGATCAATGCAAAGTATGGGTTGGCGGCTTTCGAGGGTAGAGATTACAAGGAAGAGATTGTGCATAGACAGAATTTGGGACAGGATCCTTTGGAGGAGTTGCGGTTAAGAGTGTGCCCGGATGTGGCTTGGACATTAAGACCGGGAGGAGACCGGAAGGAGTTAGTCACCACGACCTGGACGGAGGATTGGAAAGTCCAGTGTCGATTCATTCAGAGTCGGTTGTTGCCTAAGAACAACCTGACACACTTTCACATTGGTGACCTAGGTATGCTGTATGCGTTGACGTTTGGCCTAAATGTGAATGTGGGACAAGCTTTGTATGACGAGATCTCGATCAATCAGAAGGTTTATACGCGGAGCTTGATCGTCCCTCACCTGATCCACGGTTTGTGCCTCGATGCCGGTGTGCCTGAGTATGGAGCGGATCACAAGCCCAAGAACCCGAGGCCAATACGGAGAGAGAAGGGTAAGCCTTCGGGACGATCGAGACGGAGACACCCCGGAGCCTGGTCCATTTTCGGCACCACCTCCGGTTCCCTCCTTGTCTAGTTTATCTCCCGCGAGAGGGCTCGGTACGGCATGGCCAATAGTCTACGAGATTGGATGACGATATCCGGAGACGCGAGAAGAACATGATGTACGTCTTTGAAGTGCATTGTGGAGGGCAAGAAACCGAGGGATATGCAGATTTTCAAGGAGAGTGATACGGAGTTCATCTTTTCCGATGCGATCGAGCGAGTTATTGCCGATGTGCTTGAGGCGGAGAAAGAGCCCGATGATGAGGAGGTTGCGGAGGAGAGACCCGAAAATGCGGGACGCTGTACCCGCCCCCACGTTACACGGCCGGCACCTTCATCGACGACGTCTACGGCCGCCGTACCCTCCACCGACCCTACTACTTTGCTCCGATTCCTTTTCTACATTTTCCTCCTCCTCCGATGATACTCCGGCTCCGGGGCAATCTTGATTTCATTTGTCTATTTTTCGATTTGCGCTAGCTACGGTGATTGTATATTTCTGCTACTTTTTACTTATATGGTTCATTGTAATTTTTGATGTTGCTACTATTTATTTTCGATGGATCATGTAAGCCATTCGGCACCCGTACTTTCATTTCGACTTTGTTTATACTTTTTGGTTGTATTGGATGCTTTATCTCTTGTCAATCCTTGAATTTGCTATATCTTTTCATTTTGGTATAACTCCCTGTTTTCCCAGATGGTTCCGTGTTTGTCAAGTTGTGCAGGTATGTTTTTGGCGGTTTTGTCGAGCTACATTGTAAGGTTACGAGTTCTAAGTGTCACTATGTAGGCTCCGGCCTGACCGACGTTTGAAATCAGCTAAGTCTTTTATCTTTTCTTTCGTTCTGCACAACATGAGGACATGTTGATTTTTCAGTGTGGGGGAGGGGAATGGTCGACTATGTATCCATAATCATTTGTTCAATACGTATTGTTTCTATGAAAATGAGCTAAATTTTTGGATTTTTCGACACTTTTGTTTTCGTTTTGTCCCGAGTAGGCAATTCAATTCGGTGTTCGTTACTTTTTATAGTCATTCAAGCTATATATCATATGTTTAGTAAGTTAGTTGTTTCACCTGATCTATTTTTCACGAGCCATAGTAAACGATGAGCTAATTTATAAAGTTATACCCCTTTTCGACGAGTGATTTTTGATTGTCTTATAAGTCATGTGCTTAGTGCTACGTATGTATCTTGAGATTTATGATAGTTTGTATTTAGATCCGAAGTATGACGTACTGTGAATATCTTAGGTTTGAATGTGATAAGTAACACGTAGCTTATTGTCAAATGAAAAAGTTGAAAAGTAATATGAATTAATGTGTGTGTCGAAAGCTAGTCGATGATTGGAGTGCGATAGGGTATACCACGTATGTCCTATACCACTATGATGACTAAAAGCTCACGACAGTCAGAAGAAGCTGCCTTATGATTGGAGTAAGGTAGGGTATATCTCGAATATCCTATTCTGCTATGACAGGGCAATAGCTCATTCTGATGTGTGTTTAAAAGTGAAAAAGTTAAATCAACTAAAAGATTAGTATGAATGGATATAAGACTAAGTTATCGTCTATCTTATCCCCAGTAGAAACTGACAGATATGTTGTAGGGATTATCCTCTGAGTATTTCAAAAAGGGCCTGGATATATTCGATCATCTTTTTCGGGATATATCACGTTTGTAGGGTACATCTTATGAGTGTCATTTATCTCTAGTTTGAAGGGGGTATTAGCTAGTTTTGCTTTGAGTTTCTCAAGTTTGGATTTAGTGGAAGTTTTCTATGGCTGTGCACACACACTGGTGTACTTCTGATTTATTGGATATGTGTTATATA
Organism: Gentiana straminea; assembly: GCA_036785695.1. Taxonomy (NCBI): domain Eukaryota; kingdom Viridiplantae; phylum Streptophyta; class Magnoliopsida; order Gentianales; family Gentianaceae; genus Gentiana; species Gentiana straminea. The sequence continues at coordinate 8,393,334 of JAVUPR010000060.1, read as the reverse complement.
TGTTTAGATGTCGATCTTTTCTCGAGCCTTTACTTTGTTTTGTTTTGCTCGGGACGAGCAAAAGCTTAAGTGTGGGGGAGTTGTTAAGGGTGATTTTATACGATTTTCAACGCTATATTTTATGATAATTTCCCTCATATTTGTATGAATCTGTGTAAGAAACAAGTGTTTAATGGAAATATTGAGCAAACGATATTTTAAAAGAGATAATCGCAAAATAGGTTGATTTATGTGTTTTAATTATGATTTTATGATCATTTGAGCGTTATTACATTTTGCGATGTTTTTATGTGTTATAGATGCATGTTTGAGGCTCAAAAGATGCTCAAGAGTTGATTAAGTTCGAGGTAATTGAAGATAAAAGAGATAATGAAGGAATGAGATAGAGAAAAAGAGATAAAGTTCAAGAAATCAAGATTAAATTCGATCCTGAACTAGGCGTCCAGGAAGCTGAACTGGCGTCCATAGTGGACGAGCGTCTACTGAAGTGAACGAGCGTCCAGGAATGGGAAGTTGATTCAGGAAGTTTGGACGCAGGAGTGGACGCTGGCAGACGGGCGTCTGGTCGTGACTCGGCCCGACTCAAAGAAGATTTCACAAGCTGGACGGGCGTTCACCCTTTTCAGACGGGCGTCCATCGGCCGACATGCTGAAACCGACTTAATCTTCTATAAATATCAGCGCGTTTTTCCTCACAATACACGATATATTGAAAACCCTAAACCCTAGGGGCGGCTGAGATTTCATTGTTCTTAGTTTTCTAGTAGTTCTAAACACTTTTTATGTATTTTTACTTCAATAATTCGATCTTCAAGAGGATGCTAAGAGGCTAGGCCTCCATTGAACAAGCGTTGTGAAGCCGTCCGATTCAACAATTCAGTCTCTTTTCGTGGTTATTTTGTGAGTATCTATTACAAGTTGTTTCTTTTATCATGCTCCATAATGTTTATTGCGAAATTTATATCGAGAGATGTTTGCTTTATTGATTGTTTAATTGATGAAAATCAAGTTAGACTTTAGATCACCATGATAAAGAATAGATATTTGATCTAATTAACGAGAGTTATTAGGTTAGATTTCTAGGTTAGAAATTGAGAGATTTCACACCTTGATTTGAGAGCGTTAATCTTTAGATCGAAAGATAGAGATTAATAGACGAACTTGCCTAAGAAATTAGGGTTCATACCTTTGAATAGGTGAATCACAACTTGATTAGTAGTCACGAAATAATCTGAATTGAAACTGAATATTGATAGGATAGGTGGATCAATTGCTTGTTCGTCTCGTAAATTATTGACTTAAAATCCCTTGAAATTGAATTACTTAGCTTAGTTAGTTCTTTCTATTGCATCTTAGATTTAGTTTAGTTTAAATTGGTTCGAAACATATCCTTCCTGGCTTTAGATCATATCTTCTGTCCAGTTTTACGTTTTAGTTAAGTTTTATTTTCAGTTCTGTTTAGTTTTATCCGCTGTTTAGTTTAGTAATCGTGACATAGGTTAGTTAGGAATAAAAACTAGAATTCACAATCGCCAGTTCCCCGTAAGATCGACCCGGCATTAACCACTATTACTACGATCCTTATACTTGAGGTTAACCGGATTATTACTTGTTTTGTGTTAATAAATTCCGTGACAAGTTTGATACTCCAGTTCTGTTGAAACTCTTGTAGAACCACCTGACTATCTCAGCCCCAGTGGGAGTAATTGGAACTACACGGAGAAGAGTCGAATGAATAGGAAAGTTTAACTTTCAACGCAGAGCTAAGTAATTTAGGGGTGATTCCCTAAAAGGTAGAGAGTTAACCAGACCGTGATCTCTCTTACCACTAAGTCTTGCTTGATTTCGTCAGAAAGCGGGAAATATGGGTGATTCCTTAAGACTTCCTCGCCGAACAACGGAATCTAAATTCATTCAGAACTGAAGGGTTTTAGCTAAGAACAAATAACGGATTCGTTACAAAGCAGAAAATAGGGGTGATTCCCTAAGACCTTTTTGCAAGTCTAACGGTATCTTAATTTATTCAGGAAGAACCTTTGGCAAGATGCCTGCCATAGCTTATATCCTTTGGGGATTAAAGAAAACCTCTAGGTCATTTCAAAGTCATATTTTTTAATATGTGGACTTGACCAGAATATTGATAAGACTTTCGTAGACTGGGCTTCGATATTAGTAAAATAGTATGTAGATTAGTGTTTGTGATTGGTAACACTGAAACAGTTGGAAACAACATGGTGTGTTATCTGAAGTCAGGGTCTGACATGCCATCGGGATTCATTCTAAAGGATTTGATTCGCTCAAATTCTCAAGAATCGATCATTGGCAATCCCATCCATTCACCTGGTTAAGATATTCTTGCATTTATGCAACATTCAACGATGTAGTCTACCTTATCTCTCAGGAAGGATTATCTATACCTACGGATGAATACTAAATGAGATTTTTAGTGAATCCTCAAGTCTCTTCGGGAGAATGAGGAATAATATGCTAGTATATTCTGGTGCAAACTAGAATATAAGAGATAACACTGATTCTGGCTTTAGGTCAGATTGAGGATGATCGTTAAATCGATCTCGGTCTCAGTGTTTACTCATGTGATAAAGTATTATCCAGTAAGCCGATACTACTTCATTGTGAAAACATTGGAGAGGTAGCTCATAAGGATTTTGCAATCACTAGAGGTCATAAGCATATTGAAAGTGTACCACCGGATTAGATGGAAATGCGACGTTTCGATCCCAAAGATTGACTCAAGCCGCCAACCTACCTGATCAGTGTACCAAGTCACATGGTGTTCGGATTCTAAGAACGTGCCGGGTCACTGACCAACCCTGTGGCGGCACACTCCGGTCGTGCTTGGAAGGATGAATTACTAAGATGCGCTTGGAGGGTATGATTCTTGGTGATACGTCTCACTTGTTTTGAGCAAGTGGGAGAATGTTGTAGATATAGTTATAAAGGGTGTGCTCTAAAACAATTAATCCACTTGCCTTTCGTGCAAGTGGGAGATTGTTAAGTGTAGTGCCCGAAAGACAATTATCTAATTGTTTTTATTACAGAATTAATAATTCATCTTATTATATGCATGTAGGCTTATAATTAAGACACTACTGAAAACCCTAAGTACCTCGTTTATGTAATCACATAACTCAGTGTATGGCTATACACAAGAGGATTGAGTTAGTGAGATGTACTTAAAATTAACTTAGTCCGTAGCGTTTATTATTTGAGTACGGGTTGTTGGAATAGTGTCCTAAACCCAATCGGGTTGGACCGGATCCGACCGGGTCGGATCATTTTTACTATTTCTTTATGTTTATACATATATAAAATGGATTTTCTGTTGTCATATATATGTTCTTTTAAAGAACCAATTATGAATTGTTATATGATGACGTCCTTAGTATTAAACTGTGATAGAGAAACCATGATAGGCGATTATGGTTGATGAGATCTCTAATCACTTTAATAAGTTTGATACTTAAATGTCTCTAGGCTGATGTACTATTAAACATGGCATTGATAGTATAAACAGACTAGCACGTATTAGATGTCTTCTGTCTTTAGGGCAGGGATAGATCTCGTCTATCGAAGTGTAGAGACACTTGGACCGTATGTGGACGTGTATTAGAGAATGCGTACGTTAGGCCGACCCACTTACACGGATAAGTGTCACACTATGTGACGGTTGTGTAATTATCCTTAGGACCGGAGTCTTCATGGCATCACGGTGTGGATTGTCATGCTTTGACACTATTGAGGTTTCCCCAGCCACGGGGCGATCATGCGGTAGTGATTGGGTATGATATTGAAGCATGCAGAGTATACATGATTGGTCGTCTGGGAATCGCGTATCCTATGATTGGGATCGAATATCCGAAATGGCCTTCTTATAAGGAATGTCTTACTCTCGTGAATCTTTGCAAAGTGGGAGTAAACGAGTTACTCCGAGAGAGCATGATATCCAGATTATAAGATACGGTCGTTAATGTTTGACACTCGATGTACGACCGTATGGATATTATTACAGCGATAGGATTGTAATTTACACGGTAACTATTTCACATGAAAGGTAGTAGTCATTGCATTTGACTATTCCGATGATTGGGGGTCACGGTGTGTTGCTAGACGCTATCCCGTGATCGTTAGGTATGAAGGGCATTTTCGTAATTTGCACTTTGTGTCTACGGCCAACATATTCGGAAGCCTATCGGGTCACACACATAAGAACATCTAGCCGGATTAAAATGTGGTTATAGATGATAACCAAATAAGGAAAGTTTATCTCGAGACTATAAAGGTTATAGTGGTAAATTAATATGGTGGTGTTTATTTATTATGAATAAATTAAATACAAGATATTAATAGTATTATATTAATTAAATAATATTCCGGAAGCCAATTTATGGCTAAAGGTGGCTGACGTGATCCGTTTCCGTCAGGTAGTTTGGAAGGAAGACTTGGACGTGGGATATCTGGCCTCTTCGTGGTGCTCCGATCAATGAGGTTATCGCCGTCGGACGGTGGCGTTTATCGATGTTGGTGATGAGCCCGCGGTGGTAATATGAAATAAATATGAGAGAGAGAGAGAACGATCTTGATAGAAATAAATGTGCAAAAGTTGTTCTATATCTTCATTAATGTCACGGTGGGGGTATTTATAGGGAAAGGATAAAGCCGTAAAAGACTACTCGTGCTAGCGGCGCCGATGCCCGACGGATGGCGGTTGGCCTCGCATTCTATCTAAGCTTATGAACTTTCCATTAACGATATTCTCATAGGAATGGGCCCGCGGTCTTTGCGGGGCGGCCCCCTATGCTTATGAGGATGGCGGGATGGCCATCAAGTTGGCGACGTCGCGCGCTTATGCTCGGGGAAAGAGTTTGACTTATGTCCTCGGACGAGTTGACCGGGGATAATGGGACCGTGTCGGGTTCCGTATCATCAATGGCCCCCTACTCGCGGCGGAAATTTGTTGCGGCGTAGAGTAGTATCGGGTCGAGGAGTCTCCGTTGTCGAACACTCTTGGAAGACAAAAGTTGAGCGGACTCAGGATTAGGGATACAAACTCGTAGAGCCTCATCAAAACCTTTCTTAAGAAAAACCCAGTGGGAAAAAATCTTAAGCAAGGGAAAAGAGTACTCTCTGTTTGTATCAGAAATCTCAAGACCGCTCCTTCAGAGGCGAGGCGGGGTTGCGACATGAAGTTGATGCAACATATCCCGCTTGCGCTTCGTGAAGTTGAAGCTATACGAAAGGCTTGCCAATCACTACAAGCGGGTTTCCTCCTCCTAGTACACGTTAGTGGTGATCTGGAGTCGTCGTCGCGCTCGGTAGTTCGCAGTCAGTCGCAAGCAACAAGGGATCTAACCTACCAGGCCGCCCCTTTTCAGATATAGGAAGCGATCTTCTCTCATCCGGCGGCCTACCGGGTCGTCTTCCCCTCATATAGGAAGCGATCCTCTCTCATCTTGGATCTCGGCTTGCGGACTCGGTGATTGTAAGGGGCCCAATTACGGTGAAAGACGCTTTGCCATTCTTCCCGGACGGCGTCGACCATGGCCCCATGGCGGTTTCCATTCCGGACTAGACGCATAAACTTTTTGAACGGCTTGCTTTGTGCGGTCTCGTGGATCCGATCGCCGATGAATACCTCGATCCTCCCGTGAGCCCGCAGGACTCTGGATTCACTTATCTCAGCTTCCTCCTCACGCTCTAACTCCGCAATCTCGGGCAGCAAGAAGGCGGCAGCGGTATCAAGATTCTGTTCCATTTCCACTCGTGGTATTGAAATTGGGGGTTGTCCTTCCCCTGAAGGGTTATGGAGGAAGTGCAAGCTGGATTCCAGATGCTCGTTGCCTTTGTAATCCTCCGTAAATTCGTATTCAACATTATCCGACTGAGACATTCTTGTTTTTCTGGGATTTTGTAAGGAAGAAACGAGTGATTCGAATGGGAGAAGAAGCATCTGTGGAGGAGGCAGTGAAATGGCTGGCTTTTATAGAGGGAGGTGGCGTGTTTGGCATGGATTACCATAATGGTGGACAGGCAGAACGACGGCTATCTGAAGAGACAGTCATAATGACCGGCGTAATGATGGTTATCTGAGAGGTTTACCGTCATTATGAGCATTCGAAGGGACGGTTATTTATGGTGGGTAATCATGGGCTATTTTTCGTCCAGAATAGTCCCTAGTCAAAGTAGCCCTATTAAACACGGCTAAAACTCGGGAAGACCACCAATGATGGCTTTTGAACCGTTCCATCCGTTGGGATACACGACGGTTGTGGACTCGGCGGGGAGATGCGATGACACCCGCGGACCGCGATTTGAGGTGCACGGCATAGAGCGATCCGGATATGCCGCGAGGAGGCTGTTACGGTCGCCGCGGCGCGGCTTGAGAGCTTGCGATGGAAATCGTCCGTGCTCGTTGGTCGACCGAGGTCGGCATGTTGAGGTGCACGATAGAGCGATCCGGATATGCCGCGAGGAGTCGTTACGGTCGCCGCGGCGCGGCTTGAGAGCTTGCGTTGGAAATCGTCCGTGCTCGTTGGTCGACCGAGGTCGGCATGTTGAGGTGCACGGCATAGAGCGATCCGGATATGCCGCGAGGAGCTGTTCGGTCGCCGCGGCGCGGCTTGAGAGCTTGCGATGGAAATCGTCCGTGCTCGTTGGTCGACCGAGGTCGACATGTTGAGGTGCACGACGCATAGAGCGTTCCGGATATGCCGCGAGGAGCTGTTGCGGTCGCCGCGGCTGCGGCTTGAGAGCTTGCGATGGAAATCGTCCGTGCTCGTTGGTCGACCGAGGTCGACATGTTGAGGTGCACGGCGTAGAGCGATCCGGATATGCCGCGAGGAGGCGTTTGCGGTCGCCGCGGCTGCGGCTTGAGAGCTTGCGATGGAAATCGTCCGTGCTCGTTGGTCGACCGAGGTCGACATGTTGAGGTGCACGACGCATAGAGCGATCCGGATATGCCGCGAGGAGCGTTCGGTCGCCGCGGCGCGGCTTGAGAGCTTGCGATGGAAATCGTCCGTGCTCGTTGGTCTGACCGAGGTCGACATGTTGAGTTTCTGGGATTTAATCATTTTCTGCGATCCCAGGCGAGATGGCGAAGTCATTGGTGTTGTCGAGAGCGAAAACTGTACAAGCGAGCTATTACAGGTGGCGTGCCACGTGGAGCAATACAAATGGGCTGCAGAACGCTGCGTATCATTAAATGTGGCGTCCTTTCAGTTCTGACAAGGTGACGTTTCGCCGCAGGACGTGACGGCTGGTAATGATGGCTTTTCGTTTTTTACGCAAACTTCAAATTTCAAAGCGTCGTGTCGGATTCTGAAACTTTTCGCTTTCCCGCGTAAACCCGAACCGTTGGATGAAGATAATCACAGCCGCTGGTTGGTTGAATGCCTGTCTATTTAAGGGGGTGTTGCCCCTCTTTTTGCCACTTTTTCGAAAACCTCCTCCAAAATTCCCAGGCTGATCAAGCCAGAAATCAAGAGCATCCTGTGGTGATTTAGAACCAAGTTTCCGAATTCGAAATTTGAGGCCGTGTTTGAACTTCATCGGAGTGAGCCTTTTCGACGATCGGAGCGATCATCCTTGTCTTCCCAATTTTCGCCATCCGGATCATAAAGGTACCATCTTTATCCGATCTAACACTTGGGTTTTTCTTTGTTGATCGTCTTTTTGTGGTTGATTCTTGGCTTTGTATAGATCATAAGTATGCTTTTTTGTCCCGTAGATATTCGGATTTTTGAGGTTTTCTAACCGGTGATAGAATCCGTATGCCTAAGCCCTTCTTTTGTGAATTTGAAGCCCTCAGGGATTAGGGTGCAATTTTCAATTTTTCCGTGTAGTATTTCTTTATGACCCCGTTGCCCCCTGTGTCTTTGTTTGGCTTGCGCGGAAATGGGGGGGGGGGTGTCGACTTGAACGAAGCGTTGATCCACCTCTCTTCATTTTACAGCATGTCGCACGGCGGGGACGACGGCGATAAAGAGGAATTTAGTTATGGGGATGGCGGGGCCGAGGAAATGGGCGGCGGCGAGGTTTCATCTTCCCATTCGACGAAGAGGACTCGCGTCCCGTGGCGGCGAGGCCCAAAGGCTACTTATAACGAGGGGCACTCGGTGCTTTCGAATCCTTGCGGCACTTAGCTCCCGAGAGAGCGAATTCCTAAGACCGCCGGTGAAAGGATTCGGACGGCGTCCGTCCCAAAGCCGCAAAGGCGAAGGGGGACGACCGTGGGGGCACCCAAACTGCTAGCTCCGCCCCGCGAGAGGGGAAAATCCGGATCGGCTTGGAGGCTGCGGAGTCTTTGGAAGAGGGTGGCAAGTCGAAGGCCATACATCGCGCCGCCGATGTAGAATGGAGATCTTTGTTGACCGCGGCGCCGACTTTAACACCGCTATCCGCGCCCGATACCGGCTTTCCGACGACTATCATTTTTGTCCGTGCATGGACGGCCGACGACGTATGATTATACTTGTGGGCGCTCTACCGGGGACCGGTTGTATGTTCCTTTCGACAATTTCCTGGCGGGGTTCGGGCCCCCTTTCGATCCTTTTTTGGTGGAGGTGATGTATTTGCGGAAGCCTTGCCGGCGGACTTTCACCCTAATCTTGTTAGGGCCCCGGCGGCGTTTATTGCGACTGCCGCCTTAATGGAATTGAGCCCTCCTTGGGCTGTTTAGGGAGTTCCATGATTTCGTCGGCACCCAAACTCCGGGTCGGGTGAGCGTGAGGGCGCGTGAGGGGAGGCCTCGCCCTTTTTACCCCGCCGACAACAAAATCTACAACCGGAGCCAAAGAGTGATGCGCGTGCAATCCGGGGTCGGATGGCCATTCCCGCATTTTGGGAGTCGGGCTGCACGGGGACTAGACTCCAAGTGGCTCAAAGGCAGAGTGGTTCCTCTCGCAAGTCCTGAAGAAGTAGAGGCGATTGTGGCCTTGATAAGCTCTGCGGACAGATCTGCACAGGTCCGCATGATCAGCGTTCGGATGTTGACGAACGTAAAGGCGGGTAGCGCGAGGATGGCAGGGATCCCGGGCTGTTTGGAGTCGGGGATTTTGCCTGTCGTGAACATTCCCCCGCCGGCTGTGGAGCTTAGTGATCCTGACTGGGTCGGCGAGTGCCACTTGGGTAGGAACTTTCCGACGCAATGCGAAGAGTGTGGCGGTGATTGGTCGAGCCGCCAGGGTAAAACCATTTCTTCTCTATTTTTGTTTTTGCTAACCCAAAAATACACAAGCCTGTGCGCGGGGTCGGGGCGGCGGTGGGCACAGTCCCCCTACTCCCTTTTTTTTTTTTTTTTTTTTTTTTTTTTTTTGACTTGTACATTTCGATTGCTTCCTCTTTTGTTTTTGTTTTTTTTTTTTTTTTTTTTCGAGATGCCGGCATCCGGTCTTCGCGGGAGCGCTAATGTTGCCGGCTCGCTAATGCCGCGAGGAAGACGCGGGAGGAAGCGTTAGCGAGGGCGGATCCCGTGATCATACCGACTTGTTCATGTGGGGATCAATCGGGGAGTGACCGTTGCTGCGGCGGGTACAGCGTCTGAGGCGGGGACTTCCTCTGGTATTGCGATCGCCAGAGCGCTCGCGTTGCATGCTTGCCGCTTTAGATACTGTTGAGAAGTTGGTGGAGAGCGAACAGCGAACGAGCGACGAGCTGGCGAAGAAGGCGCAGGAGAACCAGGAGTTGGTGCAGACGATGAAGGACCTGGAGGCCAAAGTTGGCGACACCAAGGCTCTATATACCGCTAAAGAAAAGACCTGGGCGGACAAGATAGCGGAGTTGGAGCGCCAAGTTACTCATGAGAAGAATCATCGCAAGAAGGTCGAAGCCGCCACAGGTGCACGTGAGCAAAAGTTGAAAACCTGCCGAGGATGCGTCGGCCCCGATGCTTGCTAAGGAAGCGAGGATTCCCGTCGGAAAGGCGAGGAAGCTATCAAAAGGGCCGAGGACCTTGCCTCGGATGTCCAGGCCAAAATCGAGGCCGCCCTTGCTGAATATAAGGACAGCGCCGAATATTGGAAGGATCTGGGTGACAATTATGACCAAGGCTGCTATCATATGGCGAGGTGTGTCTGTAGGTCGATGCACCAGCAGAGGGTCCCCAGCTTACATGATATGGCGGCGTGGACTCAGGAGAATTCCTTCAGTGCCGAGCTCCTTCAATATCATCCCGTGGTTCCATACTCCGAGGAGGAGATCGCGGAATACCGCGAGCGATGTAGGGTTGATGGTTTACAGGCGGCGGTATTTCCAGCGGCAGCAAAAGAGAACATGCGATCACTCGTGCAGGCGATCTTGGATGGGGCCAATACAGAGGGGGATCAGGCAGCTCCGGGTGGTGAGGAGGGCGCGGCCCGGGAGATTCGCAAGGCGGCCTTGATTCCGGAAGCGTTTGATTCTCCTTTTGTTATTGACAGAAACTTTGTCATTGGTTTGTAATATTAACTTTTGTTTCCGGCTAATGTGGGGCTCGCCACCCTGTTAACTTTGATCCTTTTCCTTCTGTGCACATTGGGGCCGCTGCATGGCCATTTCGTTTCATGCCTTTGTTCTCTGCTTTGGTATTTTGAGTTGTTTTTGTTTTTGCTCACCCAAAAATACACAAGCCTGTGCGCGGGGTCGGGGTCCCCCTACTCCCCTTTTTTTTTTTTTTTTGGGCAAAAAGGAAGAAAAATATATACACAAGGAACAAAAACTTCCAAAAAATGAGAGGACTACATGTAATATCTCTTGAGGTTGTCGGCGTGCCAAGTATTCTCATATTCACGGCCATTCCTGTCTTTGAGATAATATGTCCCCTTCTTTAGCTCGCGAGAGATCTGAAGGGGTCCCTCCCAATTGCTGTCTAACTTTTTGGGTTTGCGGCCGGCGGCTTCACATTTAATTAATACGAAATCTCCTGCCTTGAAAAAATGGTGGCGTACCTTCTTATCGTGGTGTCGCTTAGCGGCCATCTTGAAGTTAGCCAAACGGGTCGCCGCTTTGCGCTTTTTTCTTCGAGCATGTCGAGCTCAAACTCACGCGATCGTTCGTTGGTGTCCTCGTTGAAATGCGACACTCTGATGCTAGGTAGAGACATCTCCACTGGTGTCATCGCCTCCGAACCATAAGTCAGGGAGAATGGGGTTTCTCCTGTGGTGGACTTTTTGGCGGTCCGGAGCGACCATAAGATCGCGGGCGGCTCATCTACCCACCTCGCCTTTCTTTCCGCATAGAGTGCGTTTCGGGCCTCTCGAGCACTTGTTTGTTTGCGTTCTCTCGCGACCATTACTTTGAGGATAGCTGACCGAAGACGTCGCATGAATGACGCCATGCTCTTTACAAAACTCGTCGAATTCCGTTCTGAACTGTGGTCCATGGTCAGATATAATGATGCGAGGTACCCCGAAACGAGTCCACACTTGATCCATTAAAAAATAGATGACCTGGGTGGTGGCAATCTCTCTGAGGGGCTTCGCCTCTGTCCATTTGGTGTAATAATCAGTCGCTACTACTATGTATTCACATCCTCCGCGCCCTTTAGGCATTGGACCGACGAGGTCGATGCCCCACATTTCGAAAGGCCATGAAGCGGTGACGATGCTCGCTCTACGGAGGGTAACCCGGGTATATCTCGCGTACCTTTGACGGGGGTCGCATTCCCTAACGAATATATCCGCATCCCTCAACAAGGTAGGCCGGTAGTATCCCGCGGTGATCGCCCTTTGTGCGAGGGTTCGACAGTGCCGGATGCCCGCCGCACACTCCTTGATGAAGCTCATGGAGGATACCCTCTACTTGCTCGGCCGACGCGGCGTAGCGAGGGTTTGGAGAAAGAGCGCCCGTAAAGTATCCCATTTTGCACGACATATCTTGCGCTCGGCGAGCCAAGGTTCTCGCCTCTATCTTGTCCGAAGGCAAAACTCCATGCTCAATATAATCCTTGACCTCATCGATCCGGCGGCGCGAGGAGGGTTGAATATCCATGACCTCGCATCCGTTGATAGAAGGTTCCCCGAGGTATTCCAAAGGGATGTCGGGGAGCGAGCGCCGCGTCGGCGTCGGATAACTTGGATAAATAGTCGCCCTCAAATTCGAGTGCGTGGTATATAAGAGAGCTCGCAATATCCGAACCGACGACGTAACTTCGGACCGGTCGATGTACTGCTGCAGCTTTCGAACAATAAATCTTATAACCTCCATTCACTTGATTGACAACCGGTTGTGAGTCGCAAAAGACGTGTATGTTCTCAACTCTCATTGCGAGGGCGAGCTCAAGGCTGCGATGACCGCCTCGTATTCGGCTTGGTTGTTTGACGCCGTGAAATCAAAGCGAAGCGCTTTCTCAATCTCTTCGGACGTTCCCGGCTCGAGCAAGACGATGCCGGCCCCGCAAGCTCCAATTCCACTAGCGCCGTCAACGAACAACTGCCAACAGTGGCTGGGCCTCATGGGGCCGCTAGGAGCCGGTTTGTCGGGCGAGTTGGTCGAAGGGGAAGTGGGTTGTGTTGTCGAGGGATCTCGGAAGCTTGCTTCAAGAATGAACTCGGCCAGGGCCTGTGCCTTGATTGCCCTTCGAGGCTCGTACTTGATGTCGAATTCAGTGAGCTCAATTGCCCATTTCTGGAGACGACCGGCGAGGTCTGGCTTATGTAAAACCCGACGCGACGGACTATCCGATAGTACAATGATCGTATGTGATGAAAAATATGCACGGAGCTTTCTAGCTGCTATAACAAGAGAGTAAGCCAATTTCTCTGCATTAAAATATCGACCTTCCACAGGACTGAGAGCCTTCGAAACATAGTAAATGGGCTTTTGAACGGGCTTCTCAGGAGTCCCCACTTCCTTTACAAGAACTGCGGCGACAGCCCTATCTGAGGCCGCCAAATATAAATAAAGCTGGTCGCCTATGATAGGACTTACTAAAAGAGGCGGGCTGACCAGGTATTGCTTGAGCTCTTCAAAGGCTTCAGTGCATTCTCCAGTCCATTCAAACCCCTTGCCGACTTTCAAAATTTTATAAAAAGGAAGGCACCTGTCTGCTGATTTCGAAATGAAACGCCCCAGAGCGGTTATCCTTCCATTCAACCTCTGAACCCATGTCCAGAATGGCTCTGATTTTCTCAGGATTTGCTTCGATGCCGCGCTGTGTGACCATGAAGCCTAAGAATTTTCCAGCTTTAACCCCAAACGTGCATTTGACTGGGTTTAGCTTCATGTTGTTTTTTCGTACGTTCGCGAAAGTTTCCCTCCCGGGCCATTTTGTCTAGGATCCTTATCAGGGAAAAACAATCATCCGTGTTATGGCCGTGATAATTATGAAACTCACAGAATTTGCTTGTGTCCGCTTTACGAACGCCGTCTTCGCTACGATTGTCGCGGGGCTTCCGGATGTGTTCCGAAATTTCGTTCAGGATCGCCGACGGTCGGGCATTCAGCGGAATGTAATCTTTTACGTCGAACTTTTGCGGCCTTTTGAAATCACGGTCGTCCGTTCTTTCGCCGGATTGACGGCCTCCTCCTTTCTTTGGGGATCGGCCTCGAGTACTATTGGACGGGGCCGTGGGATCAGATTGAAGGCCCCGGTTTCTGGCGGGGATGACCTCGACGGTAGTAAACTTCCGGGCTGCTCCAACATGTCCCTCAAGTTGGTCGGAGCGTGCATCGTTAAGTGTGTCTTAAGTTCGCCGCCCACCAGTCCAGTTAAGAATGCCATCATGACCGTGGGTTCGGGCTCGTCCCGTGTTTGATCGTAAACTTGGACGAATTTCTCGTAATACGACCGGGCGGACTCCCAAGTGTCCTGCTTTATCAAAAACAGATCGGTTGTGGTCTTGCGAGGTCTATGCGCTGTCTTGAATTCTGTCAGGAACTTTGTCCGCATATCCTCCCAACTGTTAACTGATCGGGCTGGCAATTTGCGAAGCCATGTAGAGGCTCTATCTTTCATGCAACCCACCATAGCCACGCACCGGGCCGCGCTATGGTGAGTAGCGAGCATCATTTTGCTCTCGAACGAGGCTATCCATTCGTATGGGTCCGACTTACCCGATAATCTGTTATGTTGATGTTGGAGACTCGGCGTCGAGGGAGGCTCGCTATGAGCGAGTCCGAAAGTGCATCCATAGCGGCGTTAGGTTCCTTATCCTCTTCTCGTTTGTTCTTTTTCATCTCCGGAACCATCGGCCTCGGATCTTCAAATCGCCGGTTGGTCCGGGCTCGAGGTGCGCCCTGAGAGTGGGCGTCGTCCTCGTCACTGCTGTGCCTTTCTGTTTCGGCCCGTGCTCTTCTTCTCAGGATAATGTTCCGGGGATTTTCACTGAGGGGACCCCGTCTCCGTCTGCCGTTGCCTCGCGTTCCTCTATCTTCATCCCTCGGTGGTGATGGTAAAGCTCTACGTTTTCCCAGGCGGTCGTGCGCCGATATTCTAGTTTGGCTGTATTCACCGTGCCGAGAGGAGGATACGCTTTCCCCTCGATGCTCGTGACGCTGAGCTCGCGTTGTTTCCCCCATGTTTGGCCCTTTCCACGGAGGGGCGATGACGTTAGGTCCGGCGTTCATGCCCTCTACGGTTGGGGGAGGATCAATTGCTAGCGCGGGCTGGCCGGCGGAGATTAAGATCTCGTTGGCTGCCTTCATTTTCGCCGCGTATTCACCATAACTCTTTATTCTTGCCAGATCAGCCTCGCTAGGAACCAGCGGGGCGGGGGCCTCTTTGTCTGGGCCCTCGGTGTTAATCTGTCTTCGGGCGAGCTCTGCCTCTAACTGAGTGTTTTTCTTCCTTAACTCTAAGAACTCGCGGTAATCGACGGTTGTACGGGCGGGGTCACTCTCATGAGACCTCGTTGGGGCGATCTGCATTTCTGCCGGGTTGGGTGTGACGGGGTTAGGCGAAGGGTTAGCCATGATGGGAGGTCTGATGCCAATCTGACAACAAGCTTTCCAAGGTAGCAAGTGGGATTATTGCCTCTGACACAAGCCAACTCTAGTATCCTTTTCAAAAGGTAGTTGATGTGACGTGATGTGACGTGATCTGCCGTCAGATTTTATGTACGCAACATCCGATGAACCTTTTACCCTCCTACAAGCAATCGATCCCAACACGGAGATGCTACAAGTCGAATTTTATGGCGTTCACACCGTCCCGATCAACATACAAATCGGAAAAATGCTAACCACAGCCGTTTCTTAGCGGTTCATATAAGATTATCCCAATAGTGGTGAATCTTCAAACGCAAGATTGGGATAGTCTACATAAACACATGAGCTATTTTTCAACGGACTGTGTAGACAAAGATAACCGATTTGATGATGATAAACTGGAATAACAAACCTTTTATACAAGGGAGACGGAGATCGGTACAAGCTGAGCAACTATGGAGTCCACGAAGGTGTTGAATCCTTTGAAGAAAACGTTCCCGGTAACGGAGCCAATTGACATGATCCGTTTCCGTCAGGTAGTTTGGAAGGAAGACTTGGACGTGGGATATCTGGCCTCTTCGTGGTGCTCCGATCAATGAGGTTATCGCCGTCGGACGGTGGCGTTTATCGATGTTGGTGATGAGCCCGCGGTGGTAATATGAAATAAATATGAGAGAGAGAGAGAATCGTTGTCGATAGAAATAAATGTGCAAAAGTTGTCATATATCTTCATTAATGTCACGGTGGGGGTATTTATAGGGAAAGGATAAAGGCCGTAAAAGACTACTCGTGCTAGCGGCGCCGATGCCCGACGGATGGCGGTTGGCCTCGCATTCTATCTAAGCTTATGAACTTTCCATTAACGATATTCTCATAGGAATGGGCCCGCGCATCTTTGCGGGGCGGCCCCCTTATGCTTATGAGGATGGCGGGATGGCCATCAAGTTGGCGACGTCGCGCGCTTATGCTCGGGGAAAGAGTTTGACTTATGTCCTCGGACGAGTTGACCGGGGATAATGGGACCGTGTCGGGTTCCGTATCATCGGTGGCGCAACTTAAAAGTGTATAAGATATATTTGGATTGTGCAATTTAATTAATAGTATTACGAAATATTAATATTAGATATTAATATATATATATATATATATATATATAGATAATACTTATGTGTGCGTGTTTGCAAAAGTGTTTGGCACTATGCATGCGCATGTATGTAATGTATATATAAATGGATTTATTTTGTGTAATAATATATATGTGATATATACATGTGTAAATTGATTTATGGTAATATAATAAAAGGTAAATATTGTCAATATAAGATATTGACAATATCTTGGAAATATTCAATATAAGATATTGACAATATCCTAGATTTATTTAATATGAGATATTATAATAAATGAGATAAATCAATCAATTATATTTTCCTTATTTTATTGGGAAAATATTTTCTTCTCCTCCACTCTTGAAGATGGCGCCACCTACACTATAAATAAGAGGTGGGTGTCAAGCTCTTTTGTACATCACAATTGCAAGAGCTCATAGTTCTTGTGTAAAATAGAGAGCATCCTTTAGAGAGTTGGAGAGAGGGGAAAAAGGCCGGTCTAGCAACCGGAGTTTTCCAATAGCAATCCATGATGGGATTCCGGCGGGCTGTTCGTGTGGACTAGCGGTAGAGGCCGAACACTTGGGCGGCTCTATGCAGAACTACTCTCCTTAGACGGTCAAAGCGTCGATCTTTTAGATCAACCAAGGTAACCACCGTCTACTACTTGTTTGTTTATTGCTTAAACGAAGTCGATCTTGGGTCGATAGGAAATAAATTTTTGAATTCCGCTGCGTTCCCGCGTAGATTTCCTAACAGTGGTATCAGAGCGAGTTTCGAGCTTAAGCAATAAGCATGTTAATTTGCGTAGTTAATTTTATCGTTTAAATCACGTAATTAAAAGATGAAAGATTATTGATTTGCAAAATTGATACACGAAAAGAAAAGAAAAAAAAACGAGATCTGGTGGTGCTCGGCCGACTGGCGGCGGCACCACCCCGGCGGCGGCGGCGGCGGCGGCGGCTGCCGGCAGTCGGCCGGTCAATGCTGGCGGATCTCCAAATTTTTGTTTTGTGTATTTTGTGATTCAATATGGTTCATAGTTGTGATTAAAATCTCCTTTGTTTAGTTGTGTCATGTGGCTAACCAATGGTTCAAATAGTTTGGGCCATTGGGATGCCACATGACATTAAAATAATAATGGCCTTTCCAAATATTTGATTTGGAATAGGCCTAGGCCCTTTCCAAATATTTGATTTGGGAAAAGGCCTAGGCCTAGGCCACTTCCAAAATTTTGATTTTGGAAAGTGGTTAGAGCTGCCTAAACCAAATTATTTGGCATTTCCAAATATTTGATTTGGAATAGGCCTAGGCCCTTTTCAAATATTTGATTTGTAAAAGGCCTAGGCTTAGGCCACTTCCAAAATTTTGATTTTGGAAAGTGGTCAGGCCTAAGCCAAATTTGGTTTAGGAAACCAAAAGGCATCTTTTTGATTACGAATCAAAAAGAAAGAAACAAAAGAGAAATAATTTTAATTTCGATTTATTTTGGAATAGTTCTAATTAATTAAAATTAAAATTAAAATCGGTTTAAAATTAATCGTTAATTTTATTTCGATTAAAATCATTTAATTAATTAAATGTTAATTAGTTAATTGATTGGATAAAATTATTTAATAGATTAAATGTTAATTGATTAATTAAGACGCAAGTAGTTAAATTTTAATTTCATCTTTTTCATAAGATTTTATTGTATGGATTAGATATAGTAGATATAATATGATTATATGGACCCCGATTGATCATGGACTCGACCGATAGGATAGATGTGAATGATTTAATTTTTCTGTTGGTTTAAAAATTGTCCTAGGCCGTTATGAAGAACGTGACCTAGTTTATTTTCTGCATTTATCACATTCCCGTTGACTCCCCCGTGTGCGGCGGGTGTATTTATTTTATTAGATAGAATTAAATGTAACAAGAATGGAGCAGAAGATGAAGACCAAAGAAAGAAGAATAAAGATCCCATTGGAGAATGGCGCATTAAAGATCCTATTGGCGGTTGCAGCTACCCTTAGATTGTGACCCGCGGTTTCGTCAGTTTGTATTCGAAACCGCACCTAGGAAAAGTCCATGATCATACCGGTTACTTTACGCATTTATTTATTTTGTGCTTGTATTTATTTTATACGATACGATCGATGCATGACTAGGCACGATCTAGATAAATGTATAGGATGTATGTTTATAGAGATAGACATATTTATGATGAGACCATAATTAAAATTAATTAAGTGAATTAATTTACATAAATACTTCCACCTTAAAGAATCAAGTTGAAATTGCCTCCCCATATTATAATGACGGTGAAGAGCCCTTGTTCGGATCCAACTCATCAGCCAAAGCAGGGGGTTGACCTACCTCGGGTATATCGTCATTATCGAGATATGATCGTATGAGATCTCACAAATATTGAGGTTATGACTTGACTAAGAATTCTCTCGGCCACCAGCCAAAGCGGGGTCGTGTGGATTTTAGAGGCAAGGGTTTGACTACTTCATAAGATGAAAATTGTCAAAGAGTTGACTAGTCAAACAACAAGAGTCGTATAAGATACGATTGACAAAGAGTTGTCTACCTATTATGCTGTTATCGGCCCACCAGCCAAAGCGGGGGTCGGGGTAGTTTAGTGGGATCTTGTCCACTAAATAAATTAATAATTCTTGAAAGTCAATTGGAAGTAGTTGACTAGTGGGAGCAAAATCATAAATCAAAAGACCATTTTTGATTTTGCGTGTATAAACAACAACACTCTTTTATCTTTATTTTATGTTGTAGTTTTAGCAAACTTTATATTTATGTTTAATTCTCGATTAGTAAAACCAAATTATGACTGTTACCTTTTAGAAACGTTCTCAAATATGGTTAAGTAATTTTAATCCTTTTAAAATGAGCAATGACACGAGAGATCCCGTTGTAGTAGTTAGAGACAAGGAGGCTACATATTTGATGGAGTACTCCAAAACTTTAATTATTAATGAAAGCGGAAGCTCATGATATGATTAAATCATTTGAAATAAGTTTCAACGAATTAGTCATATATTGGATACGATCCAAGATGTTCATTCAGTCATACGATGACAATTAATTCAAGCGTTGGATAAGAATGACCACGTCTAATTTTGGAAAGGTTGTTTTCAAAATTGTAAGATTTAAGTATCGACTTAATTCTATCATTGCTTAAAGGTTAATTAAATAGTCAATGTTTTGAATACGATTCAAAAGGTTAAATAAACTATTTAATAAACTTTAGATTTTCTTTATGAAAGGAAATTAAAGACATGGCTCTTGTGATCTTTCTTAAGTCTTATGAAGACTACAATAAGAAACATTTCTCAAGTGCTTAAAGGATTAAAAAGGAAAGTTAGGGCATGTGCTTAAATGGAGAACTTATTGAAGTTTCTATTATAGGCAAGTCTGTTGAGATAAATCTATCTAAGTTCAAGTCAACTCTTAGATATATGATATCTTACGAGTGTGATTAAATTAGAAAGATTAAATACAGATATGGAAGGTGAAGCAAATGTTGTAATACTTACCATATTCTGGATCTAGTAAACTGATAAGGGAACTAAATAAATGTTATTATGTTCCGGTTCTTATGAAGAACGTACTTTCAGTTATCCGTCAGGATTTGAGAGACATATTCAATTGTAAAGAATAAATGTTATTCCGATAAAGTTGGAAGGTCACTGAATCTAACATACTAGATTGAAGTCACTATATAGATGATATAAGTGATGAGATCTCAACTAAATATTTGTATGGCTGTTATCCTTGATATTTGTAGTTGTTCTATATGTCGATTCTCTGGAAGAGAACCGCGTAATTAAACGTCATTCTGATGATGTTAAACCATATGATTATGAATCATGTGGGTTATGCGTATCTTATCTAAAGATGACTAAAATACCCTTTTATGAAAAGGTTATAAAATCTAGAAAAATTGTCTAAAGCCTAAACATACCGATGTTTGTTGGCTTATGACAATTAATGCCACAAATAATTGTTTGTTAATCTCTATGACTATTTTAGAAATAGTTGAATGTACTTATTGAAGTACGACAATTCGAAAAGCCTAAAAAGTTCGAGCTAGTACGAATATGAGATTGATGAGCTACTTAGGAGTTAATCTTTAATTGGATTGAAGTAATTAATAGCGGAAGGGTGTTTCAGAAGTCGTCTGAAAAGGAATAAGATTCTCCCTTCAAGGATACCATCTTTGGGATACGCAATTAGATTGTGTTCCCAAAATGGAAACAACACTTTATATGATAAAGGTGTGACGCAAGCCATGCGAAATATCCCTTACCCGTTTTGGGATAGTGCCCTTATACTTAACCGAGTTCCAAAGATAAAGGTTGAATAAATTCCATATTAGATATGGAAGATGATAATGTCGAATCTATCTTAACCGATGATTTGAAGTTGTCGTAGGCAGAGTCAGAAAGGCTTGGAGCCTAGTACGACATATACAACTTTGTGGAATATCTTAGCTAGCACGCTGGATATTATTTACTTGTCCGTGGAGCAAAATGTTTGTCTCCAAACATGCTGTCTTCTAAAGGAAGTGTTTCTTCCAAAAGAAACAATGGGAGTGAATCAGATCTCAAAAGAGTTTGAGAACCACAAAGATACATTCAACCATTGGAACGTGAGCAGACGCCACATAGCAATGAGGTGTAAAACACTGCTCAGTGCACACAAAAGTTCTGTAAGTCTGTAGATAACCTCAAGCCTGAAAGGGCTGCAGGTACGTTCATCTTGAAGAATGAATATCTCACGACTTGTGAAGGAATGTTTGAAAGGCAAGATTGAGAGATATGGCCAGGAGCCATAATATCTGAATAAGATTCCATCAGTGACAACCAGGTTATGAACCTAGTCTGTCTTACCTAGAGGGAATGTCCCTGTAAGGCTGAGCCCAGTTCTATTCAGATAATTCTTGTTATAACTTCGTATCATGGCTATATGATAGTGTTGAAGACGTTGGGCTAACAGCTCGATGTTCATAGACGATAACATGATATGTGAGCCCACGAGATCCATTTATGGACTCAAATAAGTTTCTCTAGACGATTTCTTTGTTTGATAATCAAAGGAGTTTGATTTAGTCAAAAGAAGAATATGCCCAATGTGCAAGATGGATAGTGGGAGTGTGCTACAATTTTTGAGTAAGGTATTGGATATCTCTATCGAGAATTATCACCCCATGTCACAGTCAATTAATGTTTGGTAGTTCAAGGTCTTTGTGAAAGCACTTGGATTAGCAGTTCTTATTTTTAGAAATAAGAATCTATAGTGATAGATTGAACTGCTATTAGATTATAGTTTACCTATATTGATGTGATGCAAAAAGAAGTTTAGCATAGATCGCGACGGGGATACTACTAGCCAGTGTTCTCAAGGTCTATCTATGTTAGGACGTTCGTCCTAAAGATAAGGTGAAAGATGATGCTTATGGAAGGTTTCTTTTGTTGCTGCGATAGGAACCATCATAAAAGTTATGTCAGATGTTCATACTTCATGAAGAGTCATGAGCGAGTATGAAAATGAATCTGGTGAATGACGAGATTATCATTAAACAAGTTAAGGATGGTTTCCTAGTTTATTGAAACTTGGAATTAAATAAACGTAGATATACAGACGTAGATCCTGAGTCTTACGAAGGCGAGTGGGAGCTACTGTCTGGGTTTGCAATCACTTTGATTAAGTGATACAGTGAGCTGGAAATGTTCTAGCCTATGGGTCACTGTAAATTCTACAACCAGGCCAAAACACAGTAGTGCCTTAGAGGCGCAGCGGGAGCAGTACATGGATCTAGAAGGTTCAATCCTGAACCTTGTACGGTTCTTCCACCTTTTCTATATAGCTGATATAGTAAGTGGATTCATTGCTTGAAGCAAGGACCAGGGTCTCGTCAGAGATTCGTGTGTGTGTTGAGGCGGTTCCTTTGACTTGGTCATTTGGAACATGATATGAAGATAGTATGAGTCCCCACGGATAGCGATCCGTTTACGGCTAGGGCTGGTTGCGAGTATTGCATGAGATTCTTGTGTTTCAACTTGGTCTTGTGTGTGCAAGTGATTGGTTTTAGGCCAAGTGGGAGATTGTTGGAATAGTGTCCTAAACCCAATCGGGTTGGACCGGATCCGACCGGGTCGGATCATTTTTACTATTTCTTTATGTTTATACATATATAAAATGGCTTTTCTGTTGTCATATATATGTTCTTTTAAAGAACCAATTATGAATTGTTATATGATGACGTCCTTAGTATTAAACTGTGATAGAGAAACCATGATAGGCGATTATGGTTGATGAGATCTCTAATCACTTTAATAAGTTTGATACTTAAATGTCTCTAGGCTGATGTACTATTAAATAGGGCATTGATAGTATAAACAGACTAGCACGTATTAGATGTCTTCTGTCTTTAGGGCGGGGATAGATCTCGTCTATCGAAGTGTAGAGACACTTGGACCGTACGTGGACGTGTATTAGAGAATGCGTACGTTAGGCGACCCACTTACACGGATAAGTGTCACACTATGTGACGGTTGTGTAATTATCCTTAGGACCGGAGTCTTCATGGCATCACGGTGTGGATTGTCATGCTTTGACACTATTGAGGTTTCCCAGCCACGGGGCGATCATGCGGTAGTGATTGGGTATGATATTGAAGCATGCGGAGTATACATGATTGGTCGTCTGGGAATCGCGTATCCTATGATTGGGATCGAATATCCGAAATGGCCTTCTTATAAGAAATGTCTTACTCTCGTGAATCTTTGCAAAGTGGGAGTAAACGAGTTACTCCGAGAGAGCATGATATCCAGATTATAAGATACGGTCGTTAATGTTTGACACTCGATGTACGACCGTATGGATATTATTACAGCGATAGGATTGTAATTTACACGGTAACTGTTTCACATGAAAGGTAGTAGTCATTGCATTTGACTCTTCCGATGATTGGGGGTCACGGTGTGTTGCTAGACGCTATCCCGTGATCGTTAGGTATGAAGGGCATTTTCGTAATTTGCACTTTGTGTATACGGCCAACATATTCGGAAGCCTATCGGGTCACACACATAAGAACATCTAGCCGGATTAAAATGTGGTTATAGATGATAACCAAATAAGGAAAGTTTATCTCGAGACTATAAAGGTTATAGTGGTAAATTAATATGGTGGTGTTTATTTATTATGAATAAATTAAATACAAGATATTAATAGTATTATATTAATTAAATAATATTCCGGAAGCCAATTTATGGCTAAAGGTGGCGCAACTTATAAGTGTATAAGATATACTTGGATTGTGCAATTTAATTAATAGTATTACCAAATATTAATATTAGATATTAATATATATATATATATATATATATAATAATACTTATGTGTGCGTGTGTGCAAAAGTGTTTGGCACTATGCATGCGCATGTATGTAATGTATATATAAATGGATTTATTTTGTGTAATAATATATATGTGATATATACACATGTGTAAATTGATTTATGGTAATATAATAAAAGGTAAATATTGTCAATATAAGATATTGACAATATCTTGGAAATATTCAATATAAGATATTGACAATATCCTAGATTTATTTAATATGAGATATTATAATAAATGAGATAAATCAATCAATTATATTTTTCTTATTTTATTGGGAAAAGGTTTTCTTCTCCTCCACTCTAGAAGATGGCGCCACCTACACTATAAATAAGAGGTGGGTGTCAAGCTCTTTTGTACATCACAATTGCAAGAGCTCATAGTTCTTGTGTAAAATAGAGAGCATCCTTTAGAGAGTTGGAGAGAGGGGAAAAAGGCCGGTCTAGCAACCGGAGTTTTCCAATAGCAATCCATGATGGGATTCCGGCGGGCTGTTCGTGTGGACTAGCGGTAGAGGCCGAACACTTGGGCGGCTCTATGCAGAACTACTCTCCTTAGACGGTCAAAGCGTCGATCTTTTAGATCAACCAAGGTAACCACCGTCTACTACTTGTTTGTTTATTGCTTAAACGAAGTCGATCTTGGGTCGATAGGAAATAATTTTTGAATTCCGCTGCGTTCCCGCGTAGATTTCCTAACACGGGTCTCATGATTAATTTGCTAATAATGCGCCTAAAACACTTTAGGTGTGACAGTCTTATTCGGACTATCGGTAATAGGGTACCTAGTGGGGCATTTATATATGATGACAATCATATAGGGCTGGACCGATTTGATTTGAGTTCTCGATATAATTCCGTAATCGAGAAGTCTTATCGAATCACAAGATGATCATATTTGGATTAATCTCAATCCTGAGGTGATCACAGACAACTGCTTAGACTAGGGTAGAGTTTGATGTGTTAGTAAGGATCACTTCATAGTATGTGGTCCAACACTTCTCGTTGGCTCTATTCTGGAATGAGTGAGTAGTCTGTGCTATCACAGATATGAAATCCATTCCTTCCCTCGGGAAGTAGATAGACAGTTCCCTTATTTGTTAATCCTAGAAACTGATCGATCCCGGGAGTTCATATTATATTAGATATGAACTAATTGATCACTAGGGGGTTAATGGTAAATAAGGATAAGAGGTTTCAAGAAGGGTTCACGGAGATATCCCGAATCAAACGAATAGTCTATGGAGGATTTATCCGTATGTAATGATTATATCAGTGGGCACCTTATCAACTCATGGTTGAGTGTCAGTTATCTATATTTGGCAGAGTTCAGTTTCGGGTTTATGGTGGTGTAATCCCGGAATTAATAGATTGAATATTATTGTTCGGTCTGACGGATAATATTATTTAATTTATTGTAGCTACTGAATATGGGTCCATGGTCCCCGACGTGGCTCCTAACATAGCATATGTTTTCTCGTCGTTTCACCTCAATTATAATTAAATAGTTGGATTGGACTATTTAATTGATATGTGGATTAATTGTTTAGTTGGACTAAATAATTAAATACACGGAAAAGACATTTTTCGTGGACTCGGCCCAAATTAGTGTGTTGACTTTTTGACCTAATTGGTCAAATATAAAAGTGGCGTGTATTACTTGTTTGGTTATCAAGAAATTTGTTTTCTTGGATAATTATGGTACAAGTATTTAATTATTTATTTGTTGAATAATTAATTAAGGAAAAAAAAATAGATTGATCCTTAAATAATCTAGATTTATTCTAGATACTTATTTAATAAGGATTATTATAATTGATTTTGTATTAATTATTAAATCCTTGGAGACAATGATTACTCTCCTATATAAAAAGAGTTCTCTCAAGCCTCATTACACACATAACATGCGACTTAGATGAGTGTTTGAAGCTTAGAATTTTCGGCTTCAACACTAGGGTTTCGAGTTGGGATAATCCTCGGGATTATTCCGGTAGCATATCGAGGAGGTCCGGCGGCTTGAAACACCATCCACCTGGGGTGCTTTGAGATACACGTTGGAAGACTTTGGCTTCTCAACTAGCTCGGATTGGATTGAAGATTGTTCTTGGAGTTTATTCACCATAAACTGGTAAGCAATCTAACCCCCTCGTAGGTTAGATATATTATTTTATGTGCTTTGGTTGTCTAGATCTAGATCTTGTACTTTCCGCTGCGTAATCGGGTGGATCTTTGATCCTTCCGGCGATATTACATCCTACAGTGTTGATTTTGTAATCATTCCATCTAATGCTACTTGTTCTTTCAATGTATGCATCTCATCTTCTTACAGTTGGATCCTTAATCCTACCTTGACATCCATCTAGTTACCTATATTTAACCTTCTAGCAATTTATGCTAAACCAGTTTCAAGCAGAAGGTAGTATTTGCCAAGGTGCCTTCCGAACCTACTTAGCCAATCAACTTTTGAATTCCTAAACTTCTGATTTCCAATTCAGATTAATGTACCTTATACCTTTCAATTTTAACTCTCTTTCAGGCCATTTAGATCCATGAACCACCAGATACACTTTTTGATATTCCATCTTCTATTTTGGCGTTTCTATTACAATTTTGTCATACTAGTTGAAAGTCTATTTTATCTTAACCTTTTTTTTTCCCACATGAGGAATAACCTTGAGCCTTTATTTCCCCGGCAGTGTACTATTCCTCTCGAGTAGTGCAACTTTGAAACTTTGAATTGGATCATCAATGATCTTTCACACTTTATTTGAAAGTTTGAGTTAATTCTTTGAAGCCAAACTTTATCCAAAAATTCTTAAGTTTCTTTTCCCCTTCACTTGAAAGCTCGTTTATCACATACTTTTTCAAACTTTTGATTTTTCCCTTACATTGTCATGAGGAAAACCCTATCTCCTTTTCAATTTTGAAATAACCTCTATTTGAATAATGCAGACTTTGATTTTTCCTTGACAAGTCCCTTTTATTTCATTCTGAGACCTTTTGGTGTACTTGTTTTGTCTCTAAAGCTCCTGCATGTTGAAATTCTGCCCCCTTTTGATTTCTAAATGGTTTAGTCTTCCTGGTGCTCAACCTGTCACCTTCAAACTCTGTTTTTTTTCCAAGCTAACCCTTATTGTCATAAGAATTGGATCAGACCGTCAGAGAAAGTATGACAATGCATGTTCCCCACCCACAAGGAGTCTCAGAAGTCCTTCAACTGGGATCCTTGCAGTTCTTCAGCAAGTTCGTGGTGCCATGATGGAAGTTGGGATCGAAAGAAGTCAAGTGTGCCAGAAGTGTGGTTTCGGCTAGGAAGATTCAGCCTTTCGGGTATAGGTCAGCAGGAGCAAGCAAATAGTATTGAACTGATGATTTCAAGATTCGAGGCAGTTGATGAGTTTGTGAAAGAAGCAAGACAAAGACCCAGTTGTCTCCGGTTACAAGTGTGTGGCTGGAGCCCAACCAGCCATTGGTCACGAGTTAGATGGAGATAGCAACCGTCGGCATCGGAATCAGCTTTGGGTTCCGAATACGGAAGATTGTGAAGGACAATGAAGAATGAAAACCTTGAGACACCCTCAAAAAAAAAACCTAGAGATGACAATTGAAGTTCATCTCGAAGCGTCCAAGATGTACAAGAGTTGGAACAGTATTGCTGATGATCTTTCTTTAAGATAGAGATAAAAGAACGTGAGTTTCTGGGATGAAGTGGAGCGGCAGCAGAATACGAGACTAAAGTTGATATCATGACGACGTGAAGATTGAAGCGGATCGTCGCAATCTCAAGTTGGCTCAAGACAAGCAGAAGAGTTGGGAAGATGGACGAAGAAGAAGAAAATTGTAAGAGTGAGAAGACGAAACGCCTTGCAAAGTCCAAAGTTCAAGTACACCTCAGTTACATTCCAGTTTCGAGGACGAAACTCCTCTTAAGGGGGAAGGAATGTAACATCCCGACTTTTCATAAAAGGGTAAAATAGTCATTTGGTGTATTTACTACGGCCTAATTATTATTTATCCTATTTATTTGTTTAAAAAGGATTTAATTAAAAGGATTTAGCAATTAATTATAAAGGATTTAATTAATGGCTATAAAAAGGAAATAATACCCAATATCTCTTATTATTTTACATGCTGATTCTGATAAAAATAAAGAGGAGCAACGACTCAAAACAAGAAAACCAACGCAGAAGATGCCAGAAAAAGGGAGAACGTAAACTTCAACCGTGTGACCAATCTGTTCATCCGTTCAAGATGCCGCATGAGAGAAAAGTGATCAGCACGATGAGGCGCAACTTTGGAAAATAACATCTCTGAATTTCGTAAGTTTTCAATTTAGCCCTAGTTTTTGTAACCGTTGAGTTCGATTCTTTAGAAATTCGTATCTTTCAATCCGTAGCTCTGTTTTTCGGCCATGAGTAGTCGAAACGATCGTCTTGGAGCGTAGATAAATCTAAAAATAGTTTCGCAGCAGTTAATCCTGGTAATCTGCAGTTTTGATCACTTTTCAGTTTCGGTTTTCTGCAAAGAAATAGGATTTTAGGGTTTCTCGTTGATAAAATAGGTTTTGGGGTTGAGGATCAACAGTTGTTGCAGTTGCTTTGTGGAAATATTACGCGCATTACTTCGACGAGACGGGCCGAGTCTGCGAAGTTCGACAGGTGCCCGGCGGCCTCGGGGAGTTCGTACGGGATTTTTTGTACACTTTATTTAATTGTAAAAGACATATTAATTGTGATACATATAAACAATTAATATGTCAAACTCTAGTTTACTTTATGTCATAGACACAATTAATATGTCGGTACGTAGTTTTACTTTATGTCATAGACATAACTTTTACTTTTACTTTTGCATGCTTGCCGCCCACATCTACATACTCAAGTGGCCGCCCAAGCTAGCTTGCTACTCTATCTCAATTGTATATTTATACATCTTTTTACTCAATGAATAAACTAAGTTGAAGTTTACTCTTGTGTTTATCACATTCTCAAACTCTCTTCATGGTATCGGAGCCTTGCGAGTTCTAAAATCCGCCGCAAAACTCGGTTCTTTTTCGAAAAAATGTCAACATTATCGAAGTTTCATCTTCTTCGGTAGACTCACAGTGCCTCGGCGGACCGGGATAAGCGAACACTCTTCTTTTACAAATCATAAACTTGATGGTAACAATTACTTGCTATGGTCAAGGTCTATGAAAATGTATATCTCCGGCCAGGGCAAGATGGGATATCTGTCTGGTTCCAAACCTCCCCCTGCTGAAACTGACCACAAGTTTGAAGCATGGGACACAGAAAATAACCAAGTCATGACCATCCTCACGAGGTCTATGACAAAAGAGATCAGTGAGAACTTCATGATGTATGACACTGCTAAGGAAATGCGGGACAATGCCGAGACCTTTACTCAAAAAAGGACAATACATCGAAGTCTATGAACTCGAAGCTCAGATTCAAAATTGCAGACAAGGGGATATGTCTGTAACTCAATACTTTAATCAACTATCTAAGGCATGGCAACACCTAGATATGTTGGAAACTCACCCCTGGAATGATGTTGAAGATGCTGCACTCTTTAAAGACATTATCGAGAAAAAGAGAGTATTCAAGTTCCTCACTGGACTGAACCCTACTCTTGATGATGTTAGAGGGAGAATTCTTGCCACAAAACCTCTCCCAAATCTCAAATCCATGTTTGCTTGAGGTCAAACATGAAGAAAGCGAGGAGGAAAGTCATCTTCTTGAACACCCCCGCCGATAACCCTACGAAGGTACGCCTGCCGAATGTCGGGAAGGCCGCCGAGGTTATTGGGACTTACGGGAAGCCCGCTTGAGAAAAGCGGAAGGTTGTTCTGTGATCACTTTGCAAACGCACAAATCACACCAAGGACAATTGCTTTGGAAGCTTCATGGCAAGCGTAATCCCTCTAAAACCTCAAAACCAACCGGGAAAATCAAGGCGGACTTGTCGATGACGAGGAGAATGACGACCATCCGAATGCTCGGTTCTTTGCCTTTAAAGCCTTTGTTGCTCAGCATCAGGAAGGTAGCTCCTCTAATGAAATGGCCACTCATGCTAAAACAGGTATATATATTCCGCTCACCTCTTAGTAATGAGACTTGGATTGTTGATTATGGGGCTTCTTCCCACATGACTGGTAATAAAAACCTCATTACCCACTATATGCCATGCACCCAAATTCACAGAATTAAAACTGCTGATGGTTCTGTTTCTTATGCAAAAGGTGTTGGGAAGGTTAAACTTACTAATCAGATATATCTACAAGGGGTCTTATTTGTTCCAAAGTTAGATTGTAACCTTATATCTATCAGTAAACTCACTAAAGATCTGAATTGAACTGTTGTTTTTGATAAGGATCGGTGCACTTTCCGGGATCTTTCTTCACGGGAAGTGATTGGTCAAGCTAAACCACCGCTCGGATCGTTTGTGATCAACCTGCCGAAGACAAGGCGAAGACGAATCTGCCTCGGCGGCTGCACTCAAAACTTAGACAATATCATGTTATGGCATTATAGACTAGGACATCCAAGTTTTGGTTATTTAAAGTCTTTAATTCCGGAAATTGTTTAAAGGATGTAATCTTAATGATCTTCAATGTGATATTTGTCAATTTGCCAAACTCACCAAATCTGTGTATACTAAATTACCTCACTTCCCATCCACACCTTTCACCTTAATTCACGGTGATGTATGGGGACCCTCGAAGAGTGAAAAGTATAACGGGCAAGAGGTGGTTTGTAACCTTCATAGATGACCACACCGAGAACCACTTGGTTATTTTTAATGAAGGATAAATCGAAGTTGGATCCATCTTTCAAGAGTTTTACAACATGGTCTCTACTCGGTTTGACATTAAGATTAAAATTTTGAAGATCGACAATGCTCTTGAATATTATGAGTCTAATCTCGGTAATTTCTTGATGAATAAGGGAATTGTCCACATCGGTAGTTGTGTTGAGACACCTCGGCAAAATGGGGTTGCGAGAGAAAGAATAGGCACTGCCGGAAATGGCCGGATCAATCATGTTCACTACAAATGTTCCAAAATATATGTGGGGTGAAGCTATATTGAGCGCCACTTACTTAATCAACGAGGCTTCCCAAAGTGTTAGGTTTCAAGACTCCTATCCAAACCACTGCCGACCACACACTCCCCGCCCTCATCTTATTGCCCAATTGCCTCCAAAAATCTTTGGTTGTCTTGTGTTTGTTTATATCCATGCCCAACACGAAGCAAACTTGATCCCAAAGCTCACAAGTGCATTTTCATAGGGTATGCTAAGGATAGGAAAGGTTACAAATGCTATTCACCTACTGAAAAGAAATTTTACAACTCTATGGATGTAAAATTCTTTGAAAGGACTCCCTACTACAGCAAGTCTACTGAAGCAGTCACTGATGGAAATCTCATTGAAATTGATCTAAATCCGTTCCCTCAACAAACTCTTAACCCTCGGCAACCTGCGAGACTCGGCGGACCGAACCTCGGCACCCTGCGACCCGAGCTGCCGAACCCGAGCTCGCCGAGCCTCAACACCCTGCCGACTCGGGGCTGGTTGAACTACGGCACCCTGCCGACATTGATGACGGACCTATTGCTCTAAGGAAAGGGAAAAGATCATGCACCGATCATTCTATTCATACTTATTTATCTTATGACCGAGTTGTCTCCTGTATTTGCTATGTTTACACGGGACACGGACTCTCACTCTATTCCCAAAAATATTCGGGAGGCCCTTCAAAATGATAAGTGGAAGGTGCTTCGTTAAAACGAGATGATCGCACTCTGGATAATCATACTTGGGACCTCACAACTCTCCCCAAAGGCAAGAAGACGATCGGTGTAGATGGTTATTCACCATAAAATACAATGCGATGGTACTATTGACAAGTACAAAGCCGATTGGTAGCAAGGGGATTCACTCAAACTTATGGTATTGACTATAAGGAAACTTTTGCACCGGTGGCAAAACTCAACAACTTGTCGGGGTTCCGATCTCTCTAGCGTCCAAGCGGACCGGCCTCTACACCAATTGGATATCAAAAATGCTTTTCTCAATGGTGATCTCACTGAGGAAGTCTATATGAATGTACCTCCTGGTTTTGTCAATCCTCACACTCAGGGCAAGGTATGCAAACTCAGAAAATCTCTATATGGCCTGAAGCAATCCCCAAGAGCCTGGTTTGGGAAACTTACTACTGTGGTCAAAGCTGCTGGATATCATCAATGCAACTCAGATCACACTATGTTCATCAAGACAACCAACCAGAGAAGGTCTATTCTTATTGTATATGTGGATGATATCATCCTTACTGGAGATGACTCTACTGAGATTCAAAATTTAAAGACTCTACTAGCAAAGGTGTTCCAAGTTAAGGATCTGGGCTACGTCAAGTACTTTCTTGGTATGGAAGTGGCTAGAAACACCAAAGGCATTTCAGTCTCCCAAAGGAAGTATGTATTGGATCTACTGAAGGAAACTGGCATGCTGGGATGCAAACCTGCTGTATCCCCAGTAGAACCCAGTAACACCCTACTGCATGGTGACATTGCTATCAGAAAAGAACAATATCAAAGGTTTGTAGGTAAACTCATCTACCTTTCTCACACAAGGCCCGATATTGCATATGGGGTTAGTCCGGTCGGTCGGTTCATGCACCGCCCTGCGAGCAACATTGGGATGCTTGTGAATAGGATACGAGATATTTAAAGTCCACTCGGCCAAGGCACACTTCACCAAGTCTACGATAGATCAATCAAGGTCTACACCGATGCGATTGGGTGGATGTCACATTGACGGACGATCTACCACAAAGCTATTGCTCATATGTATGGGGAAACCTGGTTACTTGGAGAAGCAAGAAACAACCTACTTGTGTCAAGAAGCGATCTTGAAGCCGAACTCATGGCACTTGTACTTGGCATTTGTGAAGCTCTATGGCTAAAAAGTGCGGCCGAACTTCACAACCTCCTCGACAACCTATCACACTCTGCTTTGTGATAATAATTCACCTTATGCATGGTGAAGATCCGGTCCATCATGATAAAACCAAGCATGTGGACATTGACGGACACTTTCGAAGGAAAAGATTGATGCCAAGATTATTCAACTCCAATATGTTCCCTCGGCGGATCGAATGCGATATTCTTACCAAGGCTATTCCACCTCTTATGTTCGGCGGACTTAGTAGCAAACTTGGCGCATCAACATATACGGCCCGGTTTGAGGGGGTGTGGAAATATTACGATTACTTCGGCGACGTCGAGTCTCGTCGAAGTTCGACGAGGTGCCCAAGCGGCCTCGGGAGTTCGTACGGGATTTTTTTGTACACTTTATTTAATTGTAAAAGACATATTAATTGTGATACATATAAACAATTAATATGTCAAATCTTCATGCTTGATGTTTGATTTCGGTTTTGCTGGAAATTAAGGTAAGAGGCTCTTCCTAATGAGTAATTATAGTTTTATAATGATAGGTTGAGTTTTAGTGAGTTTGTTGTTTGGTGATAGAATTCATGCTAAGTTGTGATTAATGAGATGTGATATGTTTTGGTATATTTGTGTTGAGTTTTAAATTTCTATTTTTTTGATTCAATAACATTAATTAAATATGAACAAGCTTCGATTGAACTTCTGATTCGTTCAGTTAAAACACCAAATGTACTCTTAAAGGGAGTTGAAGTTCGGATCCGTTGGAAGGGCATGAAAGGGCTTGTGCTTTGATGAACTAGAGTTCATCAATGTATGTGTAATTGATAGGATGTGATGTCTAGCTGTCTAAGTGAGGGAGTAGAGTTGTTAAGGTGAGATTTCATCTTGAAAACACTTAGGTGGCTAGTTAATTCAGCATAATAATTACATAAGTGTAGTAAAAGCTAAAACGTCATCTATTCTCGGTTAGACACTGATTCATATCGACGATCTGATACGTTCAGTAAAAGTGAACAACGCTGCTGGCCTATAAACGGCTAAATGGCAGTGGAGGAAAATCACCGAACGTATATGCATACCAAGGAGATCCCGGGACTATTGGTGCTACTCACCGTAGTTGGCAAGTACATCTCGTGGTGGAATTTTCACCATGCATTGTGTCCTTGAGTGATGATGTAACCAAGATAAGCTAAGCTAGAAATGTTTAGTCATGACATGTCGATGGGCATGGATTGAACCTTAGATTGAGTCGGTCTCATAAAGATAATTTAATAATCATAATAATAACCTTTTCATCGTAGAACTTAGTTATTCATTAGCTTCTCACTTTTACTAAGTACTTTGTACTTACCTCCTTTGCATTTTCTTTTGTATGCATTATGGGGTGAGAAGACGAACAGGTTGATCAAGGGTAGATGACGACTTTTGAGGACGTTGATGCCTTGACGAAGCTTTTAGTTTATTTCTTTGTAAAGGTAGTACTAGACTAGTTGTATTTATTTTCTTAGACTTGTTGTACTTCTACTTTTAAGACATCGTATTGTATAAGTCTTTGGGTTTTTCGTCGTTGTAATTTAACTATCCATCTTTAGTATGATTACTTTCTGTTCTTAGTAGTATTTATGTTTTTACCCGAGTCTTTTTAGCTTCCATTTGCTTTATTTTGATACGACGACGTAGAGGCTTGCGTATAATATTTGATTTATTTGATGCTTTACGCGCCGAACGTTCTCTTCCGGATAAGGGCTCGGTATCCGGGAGCGGGGCGTTACATTTGGTATCAGAGCGAAGCGTCCTTCTTTCCTAGGCTTCTTCCCTCTAAGATAAGACTTCTTTAGACCTTTTTGAACCCTTCTGATCTCTCTTGATCTTGGTGGTAAATTCTCGTAGGATTTGGGATCCTTAGAACGTGGTTAAGTTTCACTAGGACCAAATGAAAAGTCTCCTTAGGCGAAGGTTAGGTTGAGTTTTAAGTTCACATCTCTTATGTGATCCTCTTAAGTTTTGTTCCTTTCGAGAACCCTTAATAGGATTCCTCTTTCCTTTTGGAATCTTCTAATCTTTCTCTACTTTTTTTTTTTGGGGTTTTAATGCTTTCGTAATGCTACATTTGGTTTAAATCACTTCCTTGTAACTTGGTGTTATGCAAAAATGTGTAAACGATTTTGTTCACGTTTCTACATGTCATGTTATATCATTTTTTTTGTTCCAAGAATTCTGTAAATTTTCAGCCACTTAGAAAGTTGTCTTACCCACAATTTCTCTCTTTACATCAATTTAGTTTTCTATATGGATTGTCCACAAATTGTTTAACAAGGAGGGGTACTCTGTTCAGAAAATTCAGCAGCGGTACTCTTACTTATCATTCTATTTTGAATAAGCTAAATACCTCCAAACGACTTGGATTATTGATATGTTGTAGAAAACTTCCTGAACTATAATTTTTCTTTTGGAACCAAGTGCAAATTCGTTTTGGTTTGAGCACAATCTGCAACACACGACAGTTGATGAAGTCCTAAAATTTTTTGATAGCTTATAGCAGTAGATGAAAAGAATTATTTTGACCGACCTATGGCTTCCCAAAAATTTAGATTTTTTTTAGGATATGTAAAACTTATATACTCACAGATTTTTTCTTTGCCTAATGTTCAAAAATCAGCTCAGATTGTTTTCTGCAAATCAATTATTTCATGGCTTATGTATGCACCTGAATTTCTCAAAACCATTTAAGTCCTCTGGCCAAGAAAGGGTAGATGTCTTTCTTTCACCCTGTAAGTTATAGTTTAGTAGGTTATGGGAGATGAGAATACATTGATTTATCTGATTCTTAAGCTAGTTGTTACCCAGGATAAGAAGTTTGGTAGGTAGAGACGAGGCGTTGTCGTTATAGTGCTCCTTGATGGCAAGAAACGATTGCGTGGTGATTTTCCAATCTGATGTCTTCATTAATAAGATTCTCTTTTATAATCATCTAGTTTCCTACTTGGTTATCCCGATTTCAAATGTTTCACCATCCATACTAATTGTAACCTATGTTCTAGTTAAATCCTCCATTTGAAACTTCTGAAACTCGATAAGAGTCCCTTATTACGAAGTTTTGTTTTCCAAGTGTGTACATTTTTTGATGTGCCTTATTTTTTTTAAAGATGTTTTCATCGTGTCAAATGCTTGACTTGAGAAAAATAAGTTTCTCATCCTTCGAACTATTTGAACTGACAATTGCATATCCTTCCAACTATATCATGTTTAGCTATTTTAGGGCAACACACTTTTGCATCCTATTGATTACCCTTAATGCATCCCCTACAAGATGTTTTAGTACATACAAACTTTTGTTTAAAGACTCGACTCTACAAATCCTTCGTTTTCTCTTTTCGCTATCGCTTGGTTTATGTTTAAAAAATTCTTTGGCCTTGCTTTGC
The DNA here is from genome assembly GCA_036785695.1 of Gentiana straminea. NCBI lineage: Eukaryota > Viridiplantae > Streptophyta > Magnoliopsida > Gentianales > Gentianaceae > Gentiana > Gentiana straminea. Next base: position 8,357,526 of record JAVUPR010000060.1, on the reverse strand, counting down.
TCGAGTTGTGTTCCACACGAACTCCATATGCAAATTTTATCCTTTCCAAGTACTCCTCAGTCATTTCAACTATTAGTGTTAAAGGTCTCTACTTTGGCACATAGATTTCATTATCCTCGTGTTTTGCTTTATCCAACATGAGTGAATGCTTTTGTTTCCGTGTTTCCTTTCAGGTTAGACCACTTACCGTGCTCTAAAAATTCTGGAAATTTTCCACAATATAGACCGATGTCTTATCTACAATTTATCTTTTAACATTGATTCGAAAATCTTTATGGATTGTTCAGAAAATCCATGTTATTACCGGACACTCTTTCCAGAAAATCTGCACCAGCACCTTCACTTCCTCTTCTGTTTTGAACAGGTTAAACACCATTAAATGATCTGAATTTTTGATATGTTGCAGAAAAAACATTTATCTACAATTTTTCTTTTGGAATTAGATTCAGATTCTTTTTTGTTTGATCTCGATTTGCAATTCAACTCAGTGTTTATTAATCTGAAATTCTGACAGCTTGTGCAATCGTCAGAAATAACTGTTTTTGACCAACTTATTTTCATTCAAAAATTCCAATATTTTTATATCACCTAGGAAACTCCATTATCTAAATTTTTTCTCTTTGGATCGTGCTCAAATTCCTCTTCGTTTGTTCTGTACAAATTGATAATGTCAGATCCGGAGTAAATTTCATACACAGCAACCTAAAAGGAATTTTCACCTCTTTGACTTGGGGTTTGGGCTAAGAGGGTAGTAAGTTACGACTGTTATGTTTAGGAGTTCCCTGAAGTTTGATCTCCTTCTGAGTTAAATCTTTTAGTAGGATGCTTGTAAAGCTAACATTATAGTTCTTTTGCAGTTGTAAACAAGAACGAAGATGCTATCCTCCAGCATGCCATGTTTGATGTTCAGACCCTTTTCGTGCCCTTTTGTAATTATACCTTATCTAGTATTTTATTTCTCATGTAATCCCTCACTTGAGATCTTTAAGCTCAATAAATCCTCTTCACTTGTTTTCATGAATTACCTAAGAAACATATCTCCATAAGCATTTCTTTTGAACAAATCCATGCTTCCTTACTTGTCAAATCAAGGAACAAGTTCCCTCTAACTATGCATTGTTGCACCCCCATTCTTTTTTCAAGTACAAATTTGACTGAACATTTTAATGTCAGAACATTCTTTTTACTTGTGTTTATTTTCAGCTTCCCTCCTAAGGGTAGTGTTGATTTTGTAATCTTTCCATCTAATGCTACTTGTTCTTTCAAGGTATGCATCTCATCTTCTTACTAGTTGGATCCTTAATCCTACCTTGACATCCATCTAGTTACCTATATTTAACCTTCTAGCAATTTATGCTAAACCAGTTTCAAACAGAAAGTAGTCTTTGCCAAGGTGCCTTCCGAACCTAATTAGCCAATCAACTTTTGAATTCCTAAACTTCTGATTTCCAATTCAGATTATGTACCTTGTACCCTTCAATTTTAACTCTCTTTCAGGCCATTTAGAGCAATGAACCGCCATATACACTTTTTGAAATTCCATCTTCTATTTTGGCGTTTCTATTACAATTTTGTCATTCTAGTTGAAAGTCTATTTTATCTTAACCTTTTTTTTCCCACATGAGGAATAACCTTGAGCCCTTATTTCCCCGGAAGTGTACTATTCCTCTCGAGTAGTGCAACCTTGAAACTTTGAATTGGATCATCAATGATCTTTCTCACTTCATTTGAAAGTTTGAGTTAATTCTTTGAAGCCAAACTTTATCCAAAAATTCTTAAGTGTCTTTTCCCTTCACTTGAAAGCTCGTTTATCACATACTTTTTCAAACTTTTTATTTTTCCCTTACATTGTCATGAGGAAAACCCTATCTCCTTTTCAATTTTGAAATAACCTCTGTTTGAATAATGCAGACTTTGACTTTTCCTTGACAAGTCCCTTTTATTTCATTCTGAGACCTTTTGGTGTACTCGTTTTGTCTCTAAATCTCCTGCATGTTGAAATTCTGCCCCCTTTTGATTTCTAAATGGTTTAGTCTTCCTGGTGCTCAACCTGTCACCTTCAAACTCTGTTTTTTTTTTCCAAGCTAACCTTTATTGTCATAAGAATTGGATCAGACCGTCAGAGAGAAAGTATGACAATGCATGTTCCCCACCCACAGGGAGTCTCAGAAGTCCTTCAGCTGGGATCCTTGCAGTTCTTCAGCAAGTTCGTGGTGCCATGATGGAAGTTGGGATCGAAAGAAGTCAAGTGGGCCAGAAGTGTGGTTTCGGCTAGAAGATTCAGCCTTTCGGGTATAGGTCAGCAGGAGCAAGCAAAGAGTGTTGAACCGATGATTTTAAGATTCAAGGCAGTTGATGAGTTCGTGAAAGAAGCAAGACAATGACCCAGTTGTCTCCGGTTAGAAGTGAGTGGCTGGAGCCCAACCAGCCATTGGTCATGAGTTAGATGAAGATAGCAACCGTCGGCATCGGAATCAGCTTTGGGTTCCGAATGCGGAAGATTGTGAAGGACAATGAAGAATGAAAACCTCGAGACACCTTAAAAAAAAACCTCGAGATGACAATTGCAGTGCATCTCAAAGCGACCAAGATGTACAAGAGTTGGAACAGTACTGCTGATGATCTTTCTTTAAGATAGAGATAGAAGAACGCGAGTTTCTGGGATGAAGTGGAGCGGTAGCAGAATACGAGACCAAAGTTGATACATCAAGACGACGTGAAGATTGAAGCGGATCGTCGCAATCTCAAGTTGGCTCAAGACAATCAGAAGAGTTGGGAAGATGGACGAAGAAGAAGAAAATTGTAAGAGTTAGAAGACGAAACACCTTGCAAAGTCCAGAGTTCAAGTACACCCCGGTAACATTCGAGTTTCGAGGACGAAGCTCCTCTTAAGGGGGAAGGAATGTAACATCCCGACTTTTCATAAAATGGTTAAATAGTCATTGGGTGTATTTACTACGGCCTAATTATTATTTATCTTATTTATTTGTTTAAAAAGGATTTAATTAAAAGGATTTAGCAATTAATTATAAAGGATTTAATTAATGGCTATAAAAAGGAAATAATACCCAATATCTCTTATTATTTCACACGCTGATTCTGATAAAAAAAAAAAAAGAGGAGCAACGACGCAGAACAAGAAAACCAACGCAGAAGATGCCAGAAAAAGGGAGAACGTAAACTTCAACCGTGTGACCAATCCGTTCATCTGTTCAAGATGCCGCAGGAGAGTAAAATGATCAGCACGATGAGGCGCAACTTTGGAAAATAACATCTCTGAATTTCCTAAGTTTTCAATTTAGCCCTAGTTTTTGGTAACCGTTGAGTTCGATTCTTCAGAAATTCGTATCTTTCAATCCGTAGCTCTGTTTTTCAGCCATGAGTAGTCGAAACGATCGCCTTGGACCGTAGATCAATCTAAAAATAGTTTTGCAGCAGTTAATCCAGGTAATCTGTCGTTTTGATCACTTTTCAGTTTCGGTTTTCAGCAAAGAAATAGATTTAGGGTTTCTCGTTGATCAAATAGGTTTTGGGGTTGAGGATCAACAATTGTTGCAGTTGCTTGGCGTTTTGCTTTCGGTTTTGCTAGAAATTAAGGTAAGAGGCTCTTCTTAATGAGTAATTATAGTTTTATAATGATAGGTTGAGTTTTAGTGAGTTTGTTGTTTGGTGATAGAATTCATGCTAAGTTGTGATTAATGAGATGTGATATGTTTTGGTATATTTGTGTTGAGTTTTAAATTTCTATTTTTTTGATTCAATAACATTAATTAAATATGAACAAGCTTCGATTGAACTTCGATTCGTTCCGTTAAAACACCGAATGTACTCTTAAAGGGAGTTGAAGTTCGGATCCGTCGGAAGGGCATGAAAGGGCTTGTGTTTTGATGAACTAGAGTTCATCAATGTCTGTGTAATTGGTAGGATGTGATGTCTACCTGTCTAAGTGAGGGAGTAGAGTTGTTAAGGTGAGATTTCCTCTTGAAAACACTTAGGTGGCTAGTTAATTCAGCATAATAATTACATAAGTGTAGTAAAAGCTAAAACGTCATCTATTCTCGGTTAGGCACTGATTCATATCGGCGATGTGATACGTTCAGTAAAAGCGAACAACGCTGCTGGCCTATAAACGGCTAAATGGCAGTGGAGGAAATTCGCCGAACGTATATGCATACCGGGGAGATCCCGGGACTATCGTGCTACTCACCGTAGTTGGAAAGTACATCTCGTGGTGGAATTTTCACCATGCATTGTGTCCTTGAGTGATGATGTAACCAAGATAATCTAAGCTAGAAACGTTTAGTCATGACATGTAGATGGCATGGATTGAACCTTAGATTGAGTCGGTCTTATAAAGATAATTTAATAATCATAATAATAACCTTTTCATCGTAGAACTTAGTTATTCATTAGCTTCTCACTTTTATTAAGTACTTTGTACTTACCTCCTTTGCATTTTATTTTGTATGCATTGTGGGGTGAGAAGACGAACAGGTTGATCAAGTGTAGATGACGACTTTTGAGGACGTTGATGCCTTGGCGAACCTTTTAGTTTATTTCTTTGTAAAGGTTGTACTAGACTAGTTGTATTTCTTTTCTTAGACTTGTTGTACTTCTACTTTTAAGACCTCGTATTGTATAAGTCTTTGGGTTTTTCGTCGTTGTAATTTAACTATCCATCTTTAGTATGCTTATTTTCTGTTCTTAGTAGTATTTATGTTTTTACCCGACATTTTTCAGCTTCTGTTTGCTTTATTTTGATACGATGACGTAGAGGATTGTGTATAATATTAGATTTATTTAATACTATATGCACCGAACGTTCTCTTCCGGATAAGGGCTCGGTATCCGGGAGCGGGGCGTTACATTAAATATGTATATAACTACCTTAGTAAAAAACATACTTCCATGATATTGGTGAAATTTGAAAACCACATATATCACTCAAGATATCCTTCTTTTTGTGGAAGCTAGCTAATTGCCCTATACCCATTCCAAACTAGCTTAGAAATTTTGGAGTTCATGGCCCTTCAAATTTTACTTTTGTCATGATGTTGAAAACATTGGACATGCTTTCTGGGATTGTGATTCTACCACTAAGATTTGGGGGTAGTTTCAAAACTTGCTCAATTAAGGAAGAAATGTTGATTTCCTTGTTGAGGCTTTTTATATGTGGTGGCATCCTTCTCTTAAGCATTCTATGAGAAGGGTAATCAATTGTGAAATAAAAGAACACAACAAAATAAAATGCGGAATCTTATTATTCAAATGATAATCAATCAGTTAAGTTGCAATAATGCTGATCATGGAGTATTTATAGTATCATAGTCATACACCATATTAATCATTTAAAAGAGGTTACATGGCAGTTACAACATAATAATTGTTCTAACTACAAACTCTGTAAATGTACTCTAGTGAGTCCTACTGAGTCCTGAGCACTCTTCCGAGCCTATAATAATCAGCTAAGTATACTTAGATGTTTGACATGCCGAGCTGGGCATCTTGCACTCAGCACTCCTTAGCCATATACTGTAACACCTCCTCAAGCTGAGAGCGATACATGAATCTGTTGGGAAATCAACTAGTTTACGCAGCAGAATTTAAATAATTGATTTCCGGATCCAGGATCGACTTCGTTTAAAATACAAGCATAAAAGTAGTAGACGAGAATATAATTTGGATGATCTAAAAGATCGAAGCTTTAATCGTCTACAGAAGAGTATTAGTGCACAAGCCTCCCCAAGTGTTCGGCCTCTATCAATATCCACACGAGCACACCGCCGGAATCCCGTCTTGGATTGCTTTCCTTTCCTTTTTAGTTAACCCTCACCCGATACTTGGGAAGATCCCTTTCTCCTTTGTTGTGGAAATAATTTCCACAGGGTTTCTGAAAGTGGAATTCTTTTCTTCATTGTATAGAACCTTTCTATATTTGTTTCGATTAAGCCCATAGCTAGTCTATCATATGTACAATACAAGTGATAGTGTTATCTAACTCAAGTGCTATTCGTACCTCACGATTGATCTTATCTAGTAGCTTAAAAGGACAATCCTTTATCGAAACATAATGTACATTCTCGATTTCTTTGGAGTGCAACATTTCTTGTTACTTAGCCACAATTTACATTGTTTGATTCGGTCAACTCTAATTAACAGTAAACTAATGTGACAAGACTACAAAAGTAATATCAACTACTAATCTTACACAAAAAAGATAAAAGGTTAAATGTTGTGGAGGATTGTTTTTAATCTACAATGGGAAAAAAGGACAAGAAAAAAAAGATAGTGGTTGAGAAGGACAAAAACGCGCATGTTACTACATGTTGTTACAGGCGCTTGTAGTAACACATGTAGTAACATGCGCGTTTTTGTCCTTCTCAACCACTATATTTTTTTCTTGTCTTTTTTTCCGATTTTGTATCTTATTTTGTCCTTCTGGTTCTGCTACCAATTCCCGAGGAATTCGACCTCATACTCTCAGTGCCGCCACAGGGTAGGTCAAATGAGCTACAGTTAAACCAAGACAATCTCGAATCAGTATAATAAATAATCAAACACATCATATGTGCTTCATTTAAGTACTGATCACCTCTATTGTTTAGCCTAGACTTCCTTAAACCATTTAAGTTAGTCCTTGTAAGTGTAACCCACCGTCTTGGCTTTCAGTATTGCCTAGGGAAGTGACTTCGTAGGTTAGGTCAAATCCAAAGGTCAACCCAACATCCTATGCTTTCGGAGACCAAGCATTGAATATTCAAAGGAGTGAAGACCATCCGTAGGGGGACGAAGTCAAAGCGTCAGGAGGCGTCACCTTTCTCTCACGGTGCTTTAGTCGACAATGAAGGCTGTGGGATTTATTGTCATAATTCCCGCTCCCACTTACTATACCGATTCTTTTTAATTCAACACAACATCCTTAGTGCCACCATAGGGTAGGTCAAAACAGATGACATTTTAACCGATAAATATCTCATATAAAAGTCGGTTAATTATTTTCTATAAAAAATGGTTATTTACTTTAGGACTTTTAAGATTTTTGATTAATTACAATATTTAGAATATACGTACATCAAATTCATTTTCAAACATTAAGAATACGAAAACATTTATTAATATACCTGTTACCATAATGATTACTTTTACCACCCTTGTGATAGTTAACGCTTTTCGTATTATTTTGTTTAATTGAAATCTAAAATCTAATTGTAACAATTACAACTTCAAAGTTTCTATTTTCTAATAAAGTCAGAAAATAACTTCTTACGAGTCCTAGTTTAAATTGAGATTTTCCAAAATTCAGGACTTAACTAGATTTCAGATAAATTCCAATTTTTGAAATTCTCGTACATCGTATACACTTTCTAAGAAAACGAAAAAATAGTAATATCCACCTATCAGTGAAATGATAACTTTTATCATTATCGTGATAATTGATATTTTCGTTATCTAAGGCTTACTGAAAATCTTTTGTAACATTTACAAATTAAAAATTACAATTTTATAACTACTTTAGAAAATAACTTTTAACAAGTCCTAATTTGGCTTAGAAAAATCAACATTTGAATTTGTTTATAGCATAAACTACCACGTAACATTTACGCATTAATATTACTTTATAATAATCAACTGATCCCCAGCTTACTTACTCAATCACATAGAATAATTTTCTAACTTTTAGAAAATGCCGCTTATTTGATTATTTTATTTATTTGGACAAATTAAAGTCAAATTTTGATTTTAATCTTTTCAAAGTAACAATTACTACCCATATCGTATATGAGGCCAAATAAATTAATCAACACACTAATTTAACACTTTAAATTAATCTACTTTATATCAAACATAAACATATTTATTCATCTATATGAAGCATAAGAGTGGGATGTATGATATGGAAAAATTATCAATTAATTACCCTAGTCATACAACTAACACATATATAAAAAAAGAAAAACGTAAAGTAGCATGTGATGGATGGATGGTGGTCCTATCTAATATTACAACTTTAATAACGAAAACCCCCTTGATGTATCTCCAAAACTACTTCTGAACTTCTGGATCAGCCTGGAACACTTTGGAACCTCTTGGGACAAGTATGATCAAATTTCAAAAAAAAATCCTTTGGACAAGTCTTGGACAAGTCCGGACATGTCATGGATCAAGTCCTGGACAAGTCTGGACATGCCTTGGACAAGTCTCGCCAAGTCCTGGACAAGCCCTCGATAAGTCCTGGACAAGCCTAGACAAGCCCTGGACATGTCCATGATCAAATTCTGGACACCTGGGCCTCTTAACCGAAAGGTGTGCTCGGTTCAGCTAGCCATCTTCTCAGCAGATCCACCAGACAATGTAGAATCAGAAACAACATGGTACCACCACTTCATTACACCATTAAAACAACTAAATCTACTAGAACTGCATCCAAGTATAATAATTAATAATTACAAAACAAAGATTACATCATCAAAATCCAAAAGCCTATACAACAAATTTAAGGGCAAATTCACCAAAAAGAATTCCATCACATGGATCCATTCACCACAACATTCAAAAATATAAGTGATAATGCTAGAAATATCACGGTGGTTGATTAGGCGTTTATGTGGTGGATATCTAGCTGAAAAAGATGATTTTTGAAAGGAAAAAGCGGTGGTTGTGATGAACACAAGGCGGTGCTCAGCCGGCGAGCTCAATGTAATAAGGAAAGAGGTATGAGGTCGACAAATTGGCAGAGTGTGTCTGCTTATATTAATTCTTGGATCCCTTTGTGGGCTACATGATGCCTCTCTTTATATGCGAATCTCTAATGACGGTTAGGCTAATTGTGACAAGACATAAGTAAATACAATTAAGAGGTTAAGCAACGACTAGGAGCCAATCAATGGGCTTCGCAGGTCGCTCTGCTCTCTTCCTGCTCGCATAGTCTTGTCCTTGCTTACACCAAGTGTAGAGTGTGCTCGCCTATGAGTTGGGGGCATGATCTGGCTGATCGATGCAGCAGACTGGGAACAATGCGCTCAGCCCCCAGCCTGGGCACTATCATGACCTTGCTGACTCGATGACCTGGTCGGCTTATTGCCAGTCGGACTGGTGGCGATGAAGGTCAGAGTTTGAGATGTGACCGTTAGGATGGGACTGTTGGTGGTCCGAAAGCCATATTCGGCTGTGGTATATCAATGGCCCCCTACTCAATGGCTAAACCATTCGCTAAGGTTTGGAAGGAAGTAAAGATGTGTTCGCAATTGATACTGCGGCCCTATTTGCTCCGTTAGAGGCGGTGCCGATTATGGTAACATCAGGCTTGAATCAGCCATCACGACATAATCGCTTCATTATGAGTTGTTGTGCACGTAGGGCGGACAGACTTTGGACCGTGCTACGGGTGGCGAGTTTTGGCAACTTTATGGCGTAGAGCGACTCATTGCTCAATGATGCGCTATAGGCAAGCAAGAAACGCTGCATTATTAAGCAGATAGGCTTTCGACCGTGTTATGAATGGCGGGTTTTTTGCACCTTTTATGTCGCGGAGCGACTTGTTTCCAGACGTTGTTCAATAAAGCGGGAAAATGTTGACGCTGCGCTGTTAAGTGGGCAGACTTGGACGCTGCGCTGTTCAAATTTGAATTTTGAATTATCAGACGTGACGCTTCGGTTCCCGGCTTGCCTATATAAAGGGGCAAACCCTAAATCGAAAGCACTTTCTGCACCTTTAATTTTCTTTAGCAAAAAGGCTAGTGTCTTTTGAAGAGTCCGGCGTTCTAGCAGCGGTTAACGGTAGAATTCAAGCATTTTCCGGTGGTTCCTTTGAGTTTTCTAACCGATCTTCATCAAGTTTCCAGAAAATCTTCAAATCTCTGGGTAAAAGCTTCGATTTTTTGTCAATACTTGCTTCTATATGCCTTTTATTGCTTCTACTACGTAGTTTGTTGCTTGAATCATGCATCAAATGGCTTAAACCATACGATTACCTTGAATGTTGAGTGATTTTGAATAGGTTTTTCTTCCATTTTTTCCATGTGATATTTTGTGTCTGTCTGTCAATGCCGTATTCCAAATCGGCATATCTCTCGTGACCGTTTATCCTGTACTGGATTTTGTCCAAGTTGTTCCCTTTTTCTCCCCCTTGAATCTGATTAATCATTGCTGAGATTCAATTGTTAGTGTTTCGGTGAGAAAAACGGAGAGGCGAGGTGTCATGATGAGCGGACACGCTTGTCTTGGCCCGACTCCTAAGTCTAGGTGACTAACAATCCACCTCGCCTTTGTGTTTTTAGGATGTCTTCTGAGCGCACTCCCAGTGATGACGAAAATCGGGAGGCAATGGAGTATGGGCCCGATGAGGTGAATCCTGTCGAACAGACTTTATTGGAATATGCCGAGCAACTTGAGACCGTAATGGCCAACGAAGAGGTTCCGGGGACCTCTGGACATGGTTTGTTTCGCTAGGGTGAGGCTACCTTGGGTGTTGTGGCGACCCGAGCTTGTCGCAGGAAGCAGGCCAAAGAGAAGAACCCCCGGCCTCCCAAGCAATATACTCCAGAGGGTATGCCGAGCTTGACAATCGAAGGCCTCATGATGGTTATGAACACTCTTTCTAGCGATCTTTCTCTAGGGCTAGCGAGAAATTTGGTAGGCTTTGTCATCGCATGTCGACTGTCCGTGGCGAACCCAGTTTGCCAGTTTTCAATTATTTCTACACCCTCTCAAAGTTGAATAAGAGGGGACAGTTGGGTCCGTGGAGGCACGATTTCCAGTTGTTTTTTGATCTCTCGGATAAGGTCTTTGGTTGGAATACCCGATGTATGCGAGTGGAGTCACGAGTTGGGTGGCCACTCCAGAATGTCCATATAGGGATTTTCAATACCGAGGAGATCAAGACCTACAAAGAGCAAGATGATGACAGAAGACTTATCCGGCGGATGCGAGAAACCTTAGAGTTTGATGAAAATACTCTCTATCAGAAATGGACATTCATCTTGTGGGCTTATTGGATGTTACTGAGGCATTTAGCTGGGCCGCGGAAATACCTGGGTTCTTAGTCGGTGAACCCTTGGTTAGAGTATAGCCCCTGCCATGTGATTCAGACTGCTACGCTGAGTGCCATCATAGGGTGTGCTTCCCTTCTCTCTGTGTTGTATGTGAGGACGACCTTGAGAAACATGTTGAGCTGGGTACCAGATTTTATGATGTGCACTTAATTTAGTATTGCATGTTTGTTTTCTATATAATAACGATCCTTTTTCCATAGTGGTGTCTGTACTAACATACTCTTTGCCCGTAGACATACCGAATGCTAGCTGCATTCACAAGAGAGTTGCCGACAAGTAGACCGTTGGGGAGGTTGAAAGAGCGAGTCAACTCGCAGTTGTAGGGGCGACGGAGATGCCCAAGATTCCTATGGTTGTTCCGGAGGGAATCGCGCCCTTGGATCCTAAAAGCAATGGGAAGTCTGTGGCCGCTTCTGGTAGTGGCTCCCGACAGCTCGCGGGCGCGAAGAGGAAGGATACCCCAGTGATTGATAGCGGAGCTGAAGAGGTTGATCCGAAGAGATCCAAGGCTCCATCCCAGCTAAAAGATCAGCCCACTGTGAAAGGAAAAGTGGTGGCCAACGCGGCCAAGAAGGCTCTGCACTAGATCAGCAGCCAATCTGACATTCAATCCGTGCTTGAGCGACACGCGGCCTTTGCTTCCCGGCCTATTTCTGAACGCACACCCTCGTTGTCCGAGGGCTTTACAATGGAAAAGACAGAGGCCGAGGCTGTGATTTTAACCGACATCATCTCTTTGGTTCCCAACTACGAAGCTTGAAGGTAGAGGGCCCGGATGGAGTGGCTATGGTGATCAGAAAAGGAATCGGTGCCCGCACAGTGCTGAGGGATCGACTAAGTCCTTCCAATGGCTTCCTGCATAAGCGCCAAGATTTGGCGGGCGTTTCCGGCATGCTCACTGCTTTGGTTTGTCACTTTCTTTGTATGAGTTTCCTTAATTTCTTCCCCCATTATTTGTTATTAACTGCTCCTTTTCATTTTGAAGTTGAACACTTCCATTGCCCAATGTGATCTCATGGGCGATGAGATGGAGCGAGATTCGGGGAAGGCCTTGGAGAAAGTGGAACAGCTTGAGAGAAGTGTGTCCGAGCTTAATCTGAAGGCTGGAACTGCGGTGAGTGAGCTAAAGGCATTGAAAAAGAAGTGTCGAGAGGAAATTGAGGCAATTGAGGTGGCTCGGGACGAGTGGCAGTCTAAAGCCAAAAAAGAAGCCTTTGAGTACACCAAGACAATCGAAAAGCTCCAGACGAGTGTTGACCGTGCTGGAGCACTGTGGGCGAATGAGAAAGCCGCTTTGGTGGAGAGAGTAAAGAAGGCCGAGTGCGATCTGGAGGCCAAGCTGGAAGCCGCCAGGGTAGCCATGAGGATCGAAGCGGTTGATGCTTTTCAAAGATCTGACGCGTTCCGGAAGATCCTTGAGGACAACGGTCTGGCGGGCTACGATGAGGGATTTTTTCACTTAGTCTGTTGTATCCGCCGGGCATAGAGAAAAATGCGCCCTCCTTGAGCGATCTTGAAGATTGGTCCTTCGTCAACCAATATGATGACGAGCTGATGCTCTTCCAATCGGAGATCCCTTTTACTGTTGAGGAGCTTGAGGCCATCGCTCAGGACCGGGTTGAGAGAGGCAAGAACTGTGGATTCCTCCGCCTATGATCGATGGCAATTTGCGGGCCATGATTAAGAAGTCCTGTAGAGGTAATGCTCAGACTGAGCCCGTGCCCGCTAGTAGCCCCATTGACTCCCTTTTGGATCCTTCCCTTCAGGGCGATAACGTGAATGACGAGTCAATGCTACCCCAGGGCGGGCAGCTCCAGCAGTGATAGTTTTTATCCCATTCTCCTTTATGCTTTGAGTTGTAATATTTGAACTTTTATTTGTAATATTTGTTGTCTGTAATAACTTTATAACCTTGGATGATGTAGTGACCGTTGTATTGCCTTTAATTGGTTGTATTCTTTCTTCTTCTCCTTTATTGTCCTCGCTTGTTACAACTTCGAGTTTTCTTTATTTTTCTTGAAAATATGACGCCTTTCTATTTCGTGTGACCATACCCGAGGCATACGGCCCCTTGTTTTTAATAAGCCTTGGGCCCGCAGCGTATATGGTTATTGAAAATAATTTAAACATATGTATGCCCATCTTTTAAATCGGCCCGGAGACACGGCCCCCTGATCCTCGGTGAGTTTGAGAGGGCTTAATTCGTTGAGACCTCTGAGAGCGTAAAATCTTAGCTCATGAATTAAAAATTATAACCTGCGACCCTGTTGTTTCGGGCATGACTCTTGGCGGGTCTTGGTCGAAATAATTTGAATTATCTTGTTGACTTTCCCTGGCATGTCAGCTTTTGAAGCGTAAGAGCCTTGTTAGACAGGCTTCTTTATGACTGTTGCCTTGATAACCGTAGCCTTGAATGTTGGGGCAATAACTGATGGAGCATTAAAAGGGGTGCTTTATCTCTATCCATTTTTCAAAAATTTGAATTTGAAAAGGGTTGAGTCCCACCCATCCGATTTGCTTGATCTGGACCGTAGGTCTTATTAGCTCATTCTATAAAAGGAGGGTTTTGTCACCCTATTCACTCACACTTGCAAATTTGAGCTTTCTTTGCAAACAAACTCCTGGAGCTTTTTCTTTGTTTCTATTCTTCACATTATGTCTCCTTCCAACGTTCCATCACCATTCTTTAACACGGCCTATGATGAAGCACTGGCTAACTTCTAGGTATATTTCAATCATTGCCCCTTGCTGATTAAGACGGATCTGAGCCATCGCAAAATAAATGGAGGCTCCCATCTTCGTATTTCCTTGTCTAGATGCGAGGATTTGATCGCCAGGCCCACCGGTCACTGCAATACCACAATTGTACATGAGTTTTATTCGGTTCTGTCCAATCTTGGATCCGTAGGGCCGGTAACTTCCGTTCATGTTCACGGTGTACCTATCTTTTTTACTCTGGAGGTCATCAACAGGTTTTTCAATCTTCCTAATATCGACCCCGCTATTCATTATGAGCGTACCTGGGCTTTGGACGAAGATGAGATCTCTAGGCATGCGCACCAGAATGTTGCTTCTCACTATTTGTTCCCTGGTGAATGGGATTCGGCACCGTAAGGGGTCACCTCCGAACTGTCTCAAGATGCTAGGACATGGAAGTGCTTCATCAATACCCACACGCTTCCAACTGATGATTTTGAGGAAGTCTGTGAGGATGAGGCATTTCTCTTGCATGCCATTCTTACTCCAACCGTTCGTACGATCCTGTTAATTCTTGCCATTGGATCACCTTCCTTTTCTCTATAAAATAGGAGGAAACTTGGTCATTTTTATCCACAATTGTATTTCTGGTGTTTGATATTCTTCGCCCTTTCTTTTCATCATGTCAATGTCTTCTACTGGCTCTTCTTCTTCCTCCGGTTTGTCCCTTTTTTTCATTACGGCGTCTGCTATCACTATTGCCAACTTTTAGGAGTATTTCCACGAGTGAAGGCATTTGGCCGAGAAGGGTTTGAATATGATCAAGGTTGAGGGGAGTGGCTCCATGTTTCACGTTGTTTTTTCTAGGTGGCGTAACTTTACCACAGGACCCATGGGCAGGTATAACCTTACTTTGGTGCGTGAATTCTACTTTGTTTTCTCGGAGGATAACTTTGTCGAGGAGGTCACTTCTATTTCTGTCCGAGGTACTTCCGTGGTTTTTACCCTATCGGTCATAAAAGAGTTCCTGCGCCTCCCCGAGGCCGATCCGGCTACGCATTTTGAGACGGCCTGGGATCTTGACAATGAGGAGCCCTACTATGCTCATAGGATCGATGCATATAGGCGTTTGTTTCCTGAAAGAGAGGATCATTTTCATAACGGTGTTGCTTCCGAGCTGTGTCAATGGCACCGGGAGTGGAAGCGGTTTATTAATCCCCAGGCAATTACATCTGATGACTTCGAAGTGCTGACCGATGAAGAGGCTATCCTTCTTCATGCTATCTTCACCCCGTAGGTGAGTGTCGACTGGGAGGTAATCATCCATCGCAAGGCTATCAACTTTGCTAAGACAATGAATCTGGACCCCGCAATACCTTTTGCTTGGCTGGTCTCATGTCTCTACACTTGCTGCTGTGGGATGACCATTTCTCCCATGGATGAATATCTCTACAAAGACTAGCCTTTTTTTTTTTTTTTTTTTTTTTTTTTTTTTGTTTTTTTGTATTCTACTGGCCCTCTTTTTATGCGAATTAAAAGGGTGTGGCCGATTGATTTTTGCAGAAATAAAAGTATTCTGAGCTTGGAAAAAGCTATAATGTCGTAAACATTTATCATAGCGAACATGTAGCACTGGTTTACATAGTTGTAAAATAAGAAAGCGTATTCATTAATGTCGTAAACATTTAAATGAATAGCCTTAACCCAGAAAGGTGAGCGAGTCCATGTACGTCGTAAACGTAGATATGGCTCTACCCGCCGAAACCATTTCTACATGTAATATCTCTTGAGAATGTCTGCATGCCAGGGGCGATTAAGCTCGTAGCCATTCTCATTTTTCAGAATGTAAGTCCCCTTTTTGATTTCAATGGAGATTTGATAAGGGCCTTCCTAGTTCGTGGTTATCTTGCCTCTATCGGGCTGGAGGCCGGTGGCTTTCCTATTACGGAGGATGAAATCTCCAACTTTGAAATAGTGACCTCGGATTCTCTTATCGTGATACCTCTTGGCGATTCGTTTGTAATTCACAAGCATGTGGTAGGTCCCTATCCTCTTTTCCTCTGCCAAGTCTAGCTCGATTTTCCTGTTAAGCAACTTAAGATCATTGTCCGTGGGGTCATACCTTGCGACCCTGATACTTGGGAGCGTCATTTCGATCGGGGTCATTGCCTCAGAGCCATATGTGATCGCAAAAGGTGTTTGACCCGTGGGGGTTTTCACCGTTGTCCGAAGAAACTATAAGATGGCGGGAAGCTCATCCACCCATCCTCCCGCGGTGGCGCTTTCGCTCACACTTTTCTTGAACATCTTTATTATTTGTTTGTTTCCGGCCTCTTCTTGACCGTTACCCTGCAGGTAGGTCACTGAGGACTGCCAATGCTTGACGTTGTAGTCTTTGCAGAAATTTGAGAACTCATCCCTGAATTGCGGTCCGTGATCCTTAACCACCGCCTTGGGGATGTAAAATCTCGACCATATCTGGTCGTGTAGAAAATAGACCGCATCCTTCATTCCTATTTTCGCCAGGGGCTTTGCCTCGATCCATTTGGTGAAATAGTCCACTGCTACTATGATAAGCTTGCAAATGCATCTTCTCGTGGGGAATGGGCCAATAAGATCTAAGCCCCATATGTCGAAAGGCCATGCGCTCACCATGATGCTTTGTTCTACCGAGGGAAATCACGGTATGTCTGCAAATTTTTGGCAGGCTGGGTACGTCCTGACTAGGGTTTCGGTGTCTTGTAGGAACGTCGGCCAATAGTATCCCGTAGATATGACTTTTTGAGATAGCGAGCGACTAGCAGGGTGGCCGCCGCATGCTCCCTGATGTAACTTACCAGGATCTTCTCACTTTCCTCCTTGCGGACACACCTGAGGAGGGGTCTCGTGATTGACCTCATGTATAAAATTCCATTGAGGATGGTGTTCCTTGCTGCCCTTTTCCGTAGAGAACGAGCCTCATCCTTATCCATAGGTAGGCTGCCCGATTCAATGTATGCTCTAATGTCATCAACCCAGCTTTGATTTGGTGCTTGTTCGTCAATGTCCATGACCCTATCTTTGTCAATGGAAGGCATTGTTAAATACTCGACCATAATGGAGGGATCAACATACTCCTTGCTCTCCAATAATTTTGACAAGAAGACTGCTCTTAGGTTATCTTGTCTGCCGATCCTTTTAAATTCACAATAGTTGAACCCTCTTTTCAATTTCCGGACGATTTCAAAATATTTATTCAAAATACCGCAATGCGTGTCGTAATCTCCCGATATTTGATTGACCACCAATTACGAGTCGCAGTAGACCTCAACGTTATCCACTCTCATTTCCTTTGTGAGTTCGAGGCCGGCTATGACTGCCTCGTATTCAGCCTGATTATTTGAGGCCTTGAACTCAAACCTTAGGGCCTTCTCGATCTCTTTTTTTGTCCCGGGCTCAGATAGAATAATACCGGCCCTGCATCTGCCCCGGCTAGATGCACCGTCGATGTAAAGTTGCCAACAATTGTTTGGCCATTTTGTTTCCGCTGTCTTAGTCGGTGTGGGATCATCGAGTTCCTGTGGACTTGCCTGCTCTAAAGCTTGTTTCGACGATGAAATCTACTAGTGGTTGAGCCTTGATTGTCTTTCTGGGCTGGTATTGTATATCAAATTCCGTAATCTCGATTGCTCATCAAAGTAAGTGACCCGAGAGGTCCGGCTTGTGTAATACTTGACGCATTGGACTGTTCATGAGTATGATAATAGTATGTGAAGTAAAGTAGCCCCTGAGTGTGCGGGTGGCAATAACTAGTGAGTAGGCAAGATTTTCAACATTGAAATACCGAATCTTCACCGGATCAAGAGCCTTACTTACATAGCAAATGGGATTTTGGAGTGTTCGCCCCCCCTTACAAGCACTGCGGCTACAGCCCTATCTGATGCCGCTAAATACAAAAACAAAACGTTTCCTCCTACCGGGCTAACTAAAAGCAAAGGTTTTACCAGATACTTCTTGAGTGTTTGGAAGGCCCTGGAACACTCCTCGTCCTATAAGAAAGTTTTGTCACCCTTGAGGATCTTGAAAAATGGAAGACATTTTTCCATGGATTTTGATATAAATCTTCCCAGAGCTATGATTCTTTTATTGAGTCTCTGAACCTCTTTGATACAGGTGGGCTCTTTCATGTTGAGCAGAGCTTGGATCTTCTCTGGATTGGCCTCAATACCTCGATGACAAACCATGAACCCAAGAAACTTGCCTGCCTGGATGCCAAACATGCATTTGGCTGGATTAAGCTTCATGAAGTGTCTGTGAACATTCTCAAATGTCTCAGCGAGGTCAGCGGCGTGATCGCCAGCGGCTGATTTGACGACCATATCATGTATATAGGCCTATATGTTCTTGCCGATCTGTGTGTTGAAAACTTTGTTCACCATTCTTTGATAGGTCAAGACCGTGTTCTTCAACCCAAAAGGCATCATATCATAGTAGTATAGGCCCCCAGCAGTTCTGAAAGCCATTTTCTCCTTGTCGCATTATGCCGTTCTGACATGATGGTACCCCGAATATGCATCCAGAAAGCTGAAAGTTTCAAAATCGGCGATGGAGTCAACCAATCTGTCAATCCTTGGAAGCTGGTAAGGATCTTTTGGGCAAGCTTTGTTGATATCCATGAAATCGACACACATTCTCCACTTGCCATTATGCTTTTTTTACCATCACTATGTTAGCTTGCTAGGTAGGGTAGGCCTGCTCATTGATGATACCAGCCTGCATGAGCTTGTTGACCTCTATCTTGATTGCGGCCTCCTTCTCTGGAGTAAACTGTCGTGCCCGCTGTTGAATTGGTTTAAATGTGGGGTTGACATTCATATGGTGGAGTGCAACATCGGGTTCTACGACCCTCATATCAGTGACAACCCATGCGAACGTATCTAGGTTTTCTCTGAGTTGGGCAATCAGTGCCTCTTTTTTGAAAGTGGACAATTGAGCCCAATCTTAATTTTCTGGTCTGGGTAGACATCGCTAATGACTACCTCTTCCAGCTCTTCGTCTGCCGTAAAGTCCGGTTCATCCCTGATCTTTAAGGTCTCACACTCGACCTCCGTAAGTGGGAATTTTTTAACCGTTTGGATAACAGTCATTTCCGCCGACACCTTTGGCTGCTCGATGCACGGTATTTTGTTATCATCTCTTGATGTCCAGATATAGGTTAGGACTGATTCAGGGTCGCTAATGCATACTCCAATCCCATCTCCAGCATAAAATTTGGCACGTTGGTGTGGGATCAAAACAACCATTTGAAACTGCCTTAACGGCGGAGCGCCTATGAACACATTATAATTTGATCAGAGATCCACCACACGAAACTTTACCATTTCAGTCCAAAAAGGTGCGTAGTTCCCACCTGCACATCCAGATCGATGGCCCCCTTGACTTGGATTCAGGGATTAATAAAGCCCACAAGGGTGCCATTGTGCGGTCTCAGGTTGGAGTCGTTGAAACCGAGCTCAATTCAACTAATTTTGCGAATAAACCATTTAAAACCTCACTTGCTGAATAAATCAATTAAACGCTCATTTTCTATGCAAATTATACAAATATGGAGGAAATAATTATAAAATATAACGGAATAAATCGTATAAATTCACCCTTAACAATATTCAATATATAATATTGACAATATCTTAGATTTATTTAATATAAGATATTAAATAAAAGAGATAAATCAATCTAAGGGATTTTCCTTATTTTACTAGTAAAATGTTTTCTTTCTCTCCACCCTACCCAAGACTTGTTCCCCAAGGGTTTTAGGAATTCTTGGGGCGCCCCAATGCCTATAAAAGCAAAGGGGGTGCTAAGCTCTTATATACACAATAATTCCAAGAGCTAATTGTTCTTGTGAAAAATATGAGAGCTTCTTAGAGAGAGATTGTAGAGAGAGAAAAGGTCGACTTGCAGTTGAGTTTTTCTATTAGCAGTCCTTGGCAGGATTCCGGTGAGGTGCTCGTGTGTATTAGTGGTAGAGGCCGGACGCTTGGACGGCTCGCGCACATCTACTCCTACCGGACGGTCAAAGCGTCCCTTCTCGTGTATTAAGCAATAAGCATCTTTTATTTTCATATTACTCCTACTGCACATCTACTTCTACATGACGCTTGGACGGCTCGCGCACATCTACTCCTACCGCACATCTACTCCTACCGGACGCTTGGACGGCTCGCGCACCTCTTTTAGATCAACCAAGGTAACATTACCGTCCCTTCTTGTGTATGTTTATTGTTTAAACGGAGACGATCCTAGATCGGAAAATCAATTTTAAATTCTACTGCACTACTCGATTGATTCCAAACAGTGGTAGCAGAGCGGTCTTCGAGCTTAAGCAATAAGCATCTTTTATTTACGTAGTAAACTAGATCCAATAGATTAAATCATGTATGATATTGATTCGTAATTAGTACACAAAAAAAAAAGGTGGCAGCGGCGGCGGTCTCCGGGGTGCCGGCGGCTGTCGGCACCACCGTGCCCCTCCCTTTTTTTTGTTTTGTGCATATTTATTTTTTTCAATATTGTCCATGGTTGGTAATTTCTCTTTTGTTTAGTTGATGTCATATGACTAACCAATGGTTCAAATAGTTTGGCCATTGGGAAACCATGTGGCATCACCCAACTTGTTGGGAAGAAATAGATTTTGGTTATGAACCAAATCTAGGCTATTCCAAAATTTTGGAATAGGCCTAGGCCTCTTTCAAAATATTTGATTTTGGAAAAGGCCTAAGGACCTAGGCGTTCTCCAAAAATATTTTATTTTTGAATAGGGCCCAGGATGCCTTTAAATTTGGTTTGGACCAAATCAAAGGCATCCTTTTGATTAGGAATCAAAAGTAAAGAAACAAAAGAGACCCACTTGATTTTAATTTTATTTAAAATAGTTTTAAATTAGAAAATTAAAATTAAAGTCGATTTATTATTAATGGTTAATATTATTTCGATTAAAGCTAATAATTAATTAAACGTTGATTAATTAATTGATTGGATGCTATAAGACGCAAGTAGTTGAAATTTAATTTTATTTTTTTCATAAGATGTTGATTGTATGGATTAGATAGTAGATATAATATGATATATGAACCCCGATTGATCATGGACTCGACCAATAGGATAGATGTGAATGCTTTATTTTCTGTTGGTTTTTATTGTTGTCCTAGGCCGTTATGAAGAACGTGACCTAGTTTTATTTTTGCATTATCCCAATCCCGTTAGCTCCCCCCGTGTGCGGCGGGTATAAAATTTAATTGTTAGATTTTATGTAATGATGCATTGAAGACAAAGACAAAGATCCAAAGAAAGAGAGAAAAATAAAAGATCCATGGAGATGGTGCATGTCAAAGATCCATTGGTGGTTGCGGCTACCCTTAGTTGTGGCCCGTTGTTTCGTCAGTTTGTATTCGAAACCGCACCTAGGAAAAATCCATGATCATACCGGTTATATTGTGCGCGGAATGTTGTGTATGTTTTACTTTATATGATATTGTAGTAATATGCACGTAATAGATGAGACCGTAATTAAATTAAATTAATTAAGTGAATTAATCTAAAAATTACTCCTACAACAAAAATCGAGTTATATTTATCTCCCAATATTATAATGACGGTGAAGAGCCCTTGTTTGGATCCAACTGATCGGCCCTCGTCGGGAGTTGACCTACCTCGGGTATATCGTCGTTATCGAGATATGATCGTTATGAGATCAAACTAAGAATCTTACGGCGATTGGCCCTCGTCAGGACCGTCTGATTTTAGAGACAAGGGGTTGACTATCACATAAGATGTGAATTGTCAAAGAGTTGACTAGTCAACCACCAAGAATCACATAGAGATGTGATTGGTAAAATGTTGCCTACCTTTCGAATTATTCCGGTTGATCGGCCCTCGTCGGGAATCGGGGTAACTAGATAGGATCTTGGCCACTAAAGAATTTTGAAAGATTCTTGAAAGTCAATTGGGAGTTGTTGACTAGTGGGAGCAAAATCATAATCTCAAAGACCATCTTTGATTTTGCATGCATAATCAACAACACTCTTTTATCTTTATTTTAGTTGTAGTTTTAGGAAATTTTATTTATGTATTTATTCTCGATTATTAAAAACCAAATAATGACTGTTACTTTTAGAGAAACGTTCTCAAGTTGGTTAAGTGATTTTAACTTTTAAAATAAGCAATGACACGAGCAATCACGTTTTCGTAGTTGAATACAAGGAGACTACATATTTGATGGAGTCCTCTAAGACTTTAATTATCAACGGAAGCTCACGCATTGGACATAACGGTATCCAATGGGTCACTCTGTCATACGATGATGGTTAATCAAACATTATATGGATTGGATAAGGATGACCACGTCGAATTTTGGAAAGGTTGTTTTCAAAATTGTAAGATTTAAGTATCGACTTAATTCTTTAATTATTGCTTGAAAGTAAATTAAATAGTTCATGTTTTGAATATGATTCAAAAGGTTAAATAAACTATTTAACAAACGTTGGATTTTCTTTATGGAAGAAAATTGATGACACAACTCTTGTGATTTTTCTTAAGTCTTATGAAGACTACATTAAGAAATATTTACAAGTGCTTAAAGGATTAAAATGGAAAGTTAGGGCAAGTGCTTGAGTTAGAGAACTTATCGAAGTCTCTACCTTAAACAAGTAAGTTGAGATAAATCTATCTAAGTTTAAGTCAACTCTCGGATATATGATATCCTACGAGTGTGATTAAATCAGAGAGATTAAACACAGAATTGAAAGGTGAAGCAAACATTGAAACCCTTACCGTGTTCTGAATCTAGCAAACAAATAAGGGAACTAAATAAATGTTATTATGTTCTGGTTCTTATGAAGAACACGACTTTCAGTTACTTGTTAGGATTTAGTACACATATACAATTATAAGGAATAAATGTTACTCCCTCCGTCCCATTTTATTTGTCTCATTTGACTTTTCACACAAATTAAGAAAAATGTAGTTAATGTTTTGAATCTTATTAAATGATGTTTTATTTTACACATATACCCTTTAAGAAGTTGGTGGTGCATTTAATTCTACACACTTTTTATTGTAAATAATGTAAAGAGGGAAGGACAATTGAAGAAATTTTTATATTAATGCATAAAGTGGACAATTATTTTGGGACAAACCAAAAAGGAAACATGGACAAATAAAATGGGACGGAGGGAGTATTCCGTTAAGGTTGAATAGTCACTAAATCTAACTTGCTAGATTATTGTCACCATATAGTCGATATGAGTGATGAGATCTCAACTAAACATTTATATGGCTGTTATCCTTAATGTTTGTGGTTGTTATAGGCATAGTCTCTATGGAGGAGAAGCGTGTAATCAAACGTCATTCTGATGATGTTGAACTATATGATTATGAATCTTGTGGGTTATACGTATCTTATCCAAAAGAGGACAAAAATACCCTTTTTATGAAAAGGTTATGAAATCTAGAAAAATTGACTAAAGCCTAAGCATATTGATGTTTGTAGGCTTATGACAATTTGTACCATAAATAATTGTTTATCTCTCTCTTGGACTATTTTAGAAATAGTTGAATCTACTTATTGAAGTACGACAATTCTGAAAGCCCGAATAGTTCGAGCTAGTACAAATATGAGATAAATGAAACATAGGAATTAATCTTCAATTGGATTGAAGCAATTAAATAACTGAAGGGTGTTTTCAAAATTCGTCTGAAAAAGGAATAAGATTTCCCCTTTAAGGATACCATTCTTGGATACGTAATTAGATTATGTTTCTAAAATGGAAACAACACTTTATACGATAAAGGTGTGAAGTAAGCCATGCGAAGTATCCCTTACCCGTTTTGGGATAGTACCCTTATACATACACTTAACCGAGTTCCAAAGAATAAAGAAGGTTGAATAAATTCCATATTAGATATGAAAGGGGATAATGTCGAATCTTTCTTAACCGTTGATTTGAAGTTGTCATAGGCAAAGTCAGAAAGGCTTGGATCCTAGTACGACATATGCGACTTTGTGAAATATCTTAGCAAGTATGATAGATATCATTTACCTACCCGTGGAGAAAAAAGTGTTTGTCTCCAAACATGCTGTCTTCTAGAGGAAGTGTTTCTTCCAAAAGAAACAGTATGAGTAAAATGAGATCTCAAAAGAGTTTGAGAGCCACAAGGAGAGATTCAACCATAGGGACGTGAGCAGACACCATATAGTGTTGAGATGTAGAACACTGCTCAGTGCACACAAATGTTCTATAAGTCCATGGCCTGAAAAGGCTGCTGATGTGTTCATCTTGAAGAATGAATATCTCACGACTTATGAAGGAATATTTGAGAGGCAAGATTGATAGATATGGCCAGGAGCCATAATATCTGAATTAGATTCCATCGAGTGACAACCGGGTTGTGAACCTAGTATATCTTACCTGAAGGGAATGTCCTTAAAAGGATGACATGGATAGTAATATGATTACCATAAGGCTACAGTGACGGCTGAAGGGTACGTGGTTTAAACCTTGTAATTAGCTTTATGCTGCCAGCTGAGCCCAGTTCTATTCAGACTATGCTTGTTATAACTTCGTATCATGGCTATATGATAGTGTTGAAGACATTGGGCAAATGGTTCGATGTTCATAGACGATAACATAAAATGTGAGCACACGAGATCCATTTATGGACTCAAACAAGTTTCTGTAGATGATGTCTTTGTTTGATATATCAAAGGAGTTTGATTTAGTCAAAAGAGGGATATGCCCAATGTGGTGCGAGTGTGTTACGATTTTTGAGTAAGGTATTGGATATCTTTCTCAGGAATTAACACCCCGCATCACAGTTGTTTAAGGTGAATTTATAGTGTTTTTAACGATATATTTTATATCAATTTCCCCCGTATATGTATTATTTTCATAGAAATAGGGCTTTATATTGAAATATTGAGTAAATGATGTTTTTAATAGTTAAATCTCAAAACGTAACGATTTATGTGCGTAATTGATGATTTTATGTTATTTTGGAAATACGTTACGCTTTGGTATGTTTTCCTATTGTTGTAGATACTCATTGATGATGAAAGAGAGGATTTGAGAGAGCCAAATTCGTGCTTGGAAAGGATCAATCAAAGTTATGGAAGATTGAAAGATATAAGGAAAGAAATCAATCAAGATAAATGTCGGAAAATCAGGATTCCAGGTGGTGACGACCTTGCAACGCAGTTCTTGATATGATAACAACCGATTTGACTCTGGACCTCAAGAGAAGAGTTGTAGGGCTTGAAGAGAGGATTCTACAGGATTTTGAATCACTCCATTCCGACTTACGAGGCCCGAGATATGAGCGTTACAAGTTTGGATGCTGTTGCTGAAAATAGCGGACGGGCGTCCGGATCTTCAAACGGGCGTCCGGCCGCGGTTCTTGTAGCAGCCGACTCAAAATTCTATAAAAACAGCAGCAGCCCCAACCCTAATTATAATTCATACGCAGCAACTCCTTCCTTGAACCCTAAAGTCGAGTTTTGAGAGTAGCGGCCGGCCGGTGAGCTCCATGCTTGGCCGGCCGGTGGTTAGATTAGGTTTTCTTTTTCGTTTTCTTTTCTTTTCGTTTCTCCATTGATGAACACGGTTGAGCAGCCATGAACACGGCGTTGTGAAGCTTCTTTTCCAGCTGCAACTTGATTTCTTTTTCATGGATGATTTTGTAAGTTTTATTTATAATTGTTTCTTTTTCTATGTTCAATTGTATCTTGCAATATAAATCGGAAGATGATTGCATGATTTGATGCTACCGTATGACGGAAGTCGGTGTAGTTTAGATCACCGTAGGAAAGATTGGATCTTTAATCTATACATAACGGAAGTTCGTAGGTTAAATATCTAGATTTACGAGAGGATCACAATTTGAATTAATTCGTCGCAAAATTATCCTAGGGAGATATTGAGTATCATTATCACCGGAAAGATGAGATTTTTCATGTGTTTATTTTGTGAGTTAACTTGTTCTTTTTCATGTTTTGAGATGCCGTATGTTAATCGAATTTAAGATAACGGAAGTTAATAAATTCGTTAGATTTCCATGATAGAGATTAACAATTATTATTCCAACAAACGGAAGTTGAGGGATAAGGTTGTTAGATTAGGATTTAATCCGTATCTTTGCTTCGTATCGATATTAGTTAAGACCGGAAGGTAAACTAATTAATGGCGTGATAAATCGGAAGAGGAAACGCTTCTTTAGATAAGATAATAATCCAAGATAACTTGTGAATAAATGTTTGTCTGTCTTATTTCTTTCGGTGGGGTGATGGTTGTTGGAAATTGGTTGATCTTGGTTTGTTCATGTTTGTTCAATGATAGTTAGTTTTATTGCTTTCATAGATATAGTTTTATTTTCTCGTTTGTTCGCAATTATCTTTCCTGGCTTTGGGTGACAATCCTCTGTCCGGTTATTTTTCCGTTCTAGTTTAGGTTTAGGTTTAGTTAATAAAGAGGAATTAATGAAGTTAGATTCAACGGCCCAATTCCACGAGGATCGATACCCGTACTTATCCAACTTTACTAGCAACTACCCGGTATTCGGCCGGTTAGGAGGTAGTTTTGCATGGTAGTATAGGTTTTATAAATTTTCTTTTGTTTTAATGATGCAAAATCTCCCCAACAAAAGTGGCGCCGTTGCCGGGGAATCGGTGTTTTGTTGAATCTAATTGAATTAATTTTTCGATTTTGTACGATTTATTTTTGTATTCTTTCAATAAAAGTAGCGTCGAATAGATTGAGAGTTTTTATTTTGCCGTGTTTCGATGACCGTAGGGTTAAGAATGTGCAAAAGTTTTTTACTCAATCTGTTTTACGTGAAGTTTGTGTTTAGTTGTTACCTAGTCTAACCCCTGTGCTAGAATTTTATGTGGCTGCCTGCGTTTTTGATGTATGATGATCTTCTAAGTTAATTAGGGTTTATAGTTAGGGTTTTCTGTTATTTTCCTGTTGTTCTATGCATATTCGTTGTATGGACGAGCGTCTGGTTTATTGGACGCCCGTCCAGTCCCTAACGTGCAGGTAAACGAGCGTTTGGAATTATAGGACGTTCGTCCATTCCAGAATTTTCAATCCTGCTCTGATTTGAAGAATCAGACGGGCGTCTGTAATTCTAAACGCCTGTCCGGTCGGTTTTCAAGGCAGACGAGCGTCTGAAAAGTGGAACGCCCGTCCAGTTCTGAACGCTAAGTGAACGTTCGTCCGAGTTTCAGTCCAGGTTCTAAATTTCTTGATTTTATTTTCAATGCTTTTATTTGATGTGGATTTTTCATTCGAGCTTCTGTGGCTAATTGATTTTTACATAGATGCCACGAACTTATATGTTTTTACCTTTCCATCTATGAATCCATGTTAGATAATTGATCAATTCCTTATATATGATTCATCTAGGCATGTTATAGTGGCTTGTCGGTTCTCGTAAGCTATAACTGTTCTTATGGTTAATTAGTAGCTAATGTCGGTTCCCGTATGCTACATACCGCTCCGATGAATCTTTTAAGCTTTGAGACTTACGTGCTTCCTTTGTTTTTTTTATAGTTTATATGGGTAGCTACTGTCGGTTTTCCGTAATGCTACGTCCTTTTCCATATGAGTTATATCTGTTTAGTATAGCTAACTGTTGGTTTCCATAATGCTATCACCTTTGACGAGTCTTAAAGCGCGTCTACACTGCATGTAATGAACAACACTGTCGTTTATCGTAACCTGTCATTATTTGGTAGACGTTTATTTTATACATGTCGTGTTGCAAATGAGTGGGCTAGTTTTCTTTCTTTTATTTTCTTTTATATTTGCATATCATTTAGATGCATATCATTTAGTTGCATGTCATCTAGTTGCATTGTTTTTCTATTTTTCTTTTATCTTTCTTGAGCGTAGTTAACTGTCGGTTTCCGTAATACTACCTCGTTTTTATTTTAGTTTCTGCATAGGCCGTAGTCACTGTAGGGTTGTCCTCCAAACTCGCTCAGCCTGAGCCTGTCAGAATTTATTTTTATTTATTTTATTTTTAGGATTGCATATCATGTAGATTGCATTGTAGTATATTATCATATAGTTGCACCTAGCCTACGACTTTGTAGTATTTCATGTATAGTATTCAATCTTTAGTTGAGCTTAAATTTGAAATATCTCTATATCTCCTTTTCCATGTGCTTTATATATGTGATCTTTTCTTTTTCCCCGTAGACTCTTTTTGCACTAATCAAGTCTGCAGGATATTTTTGATAGCTATTGCGCACTTTAAAGATGTATTCAGTTGTCCTGTGATGCTCCACAGTCTACTGAGCTATGCAAGCAATCCTGGTTCTTGTTGGTTCCTCCAGAATTGCCAGCATCCAATCAGCTAAGTACTCTTACCTTTTCTTTATTTCTGTACAACTTGAGGACAAGTTGCAATCTAAGTGTGGGGGAGAGGATGGTTTATATGTATCTATGAGTCGTTTGCTCAATTTCTGTTATACTTATATAAAAAAGTGCTAAATTCTCAAAAAATTTTGTTTAAGTCCTGAGTAACATTTCACTGGCATGCTAGTTTTATAATCTGGCACCTTTAGTTGTTATCGGTAGTCATATCATGTTCTAAGAATAGATTTAGTAAGTCGATACTCACTTGAACTTCATTTCACGAACCTATTAGATGAAGAGCCAAATATAGAATAGTTTCCGGTTAGTTAAAGGAAAGTTAATTCTTGATACAAATAACACTTATTTAGCATTAATGAAAGTTAAGAACTAGTGCTATACTCACAGTTAGAATCTCAGTACCTTAGTGTTCTTGAGAACTTTGAGAGTCTTGAATGTGTTAGAAATATATTTGACCGAGAGTTTCCAAAGAGTTTGAAAAATATAAAAATATATATATCTATAAATAATAAATGAATAGAATTTCTTTGCGGGAATTTTGTTTGTAACTATCACCTCGAGTCCATTTGGATACTGCCCCAATTGGGGAGTGTGGTTTACCTTGGACAGTAAGGGATTGAGTGATCTCAGGGTGACTGCCTCTAATGTAGGGGAGTGTGTTATACTTTTGAGACGCGACGATAGGAAATATAAAATATACGTTTTTTGTGGAATTCTAAGTCAAGTTGATCTAAACCCAGTAGAGACCCGAAAGGTATTTTCTTGGTACTAAGTAAAGGAATTTAGTTGTGAGTTAGTTACTATGTTCTTGGTAATTAGTTTTTGTTAGGTAAGTGCTGTAGATAGAATGAAGTTTTCGTTTAGTTGACCGGATAACTGTTAGTGCTTGATGTATTATATCAAGAGAGGATCGGTGGAAGTTTAGTAGGTTACACACACACATCACCGAGTGAGGTCGATTTGCTTGAATACTAGATTGTCATGATTTTGACTATATCTCGTGTCAGGTTATGTGGATTCTTGATGGTTTGTTGTTGTTTTGTTTTGCTCGGGACGAGCAAAAGTTTAAGTGTGGGGGTGTTGTTTAAGGTGAATTTATAGTGTTTTTAACGATATATTTTATATCAATTTCCCCCGTATATGTATTATTTTCATAGAAATAGGGCTTTATATTGAAATATTGAGTAAATGATGTTTTTAATAGTTAAATCTCAAAACGTAACGATTTATGTGCGTAATTGATGATTTTATGTTATTTTGGAAATACGTTACGCTTTGGTATGTTTTCCTATTGTTGTAGATACTCATTGATGATGAAAGAGAGGATTTGAGAGAGCCAAATTCGTGCTTGGAAAGGATCAATCAAAGTTATGGAAGATTGAAAGATATAAGGAAAGAAATCAATCAAGATAAATGTCGGAAAATCAGGATTCCAGGTGGTGACGACCTTGCAACGCAGTTCTTGATATGATAACAACCGATTTGACTCTGGACCTCAAGAGAAGAGTTGTAGGGCTTGAAGAGAGGATTCTACAGGATTTTGAATCACTCCATTCCGACTTACGAGGCCCGAGATATGAGCGTTACAAGTTTGGATGCTGTTGCTGAAAATAGCGGACGGGCGTCCGGAT
Organism: Gentiana straminea; assembly: GCA_036785695.1. NCBI lineage: Eukaryota > Viridiplantae > Streptophyta > Magnoliopsida > Gentianales > Gentianaceae > Gentiana > Gentiana straminea. Next base: position 8,327,733 of record JAVUPR010000060.1, on the reverse strand, counting down.
CTTCAAACGGGCGTCCGGCCGCGGTTACTGTAGCAGCCGACTCAAAATTCTATAAAAACAGCAGCAGCCCCAACCCTAATTATAATTCATACGCAGCAACTCCTTCCTTGAACCCTAAAGTCGAGTTTTGAGAGTAGCGGCCGGCCGGGCGAGCTCCATGCTTGGCCGGCCGGTGGTTAGATTAGGTTTTCTTTTTCGTTTTCTTTTCTTTTCGTTTCTCCATTGATGAACACGGTTGAGCAGCCATGAACACAGCGTTGTGAAGCTTCTTTTCCAGCTGCAACTTGATTTCTTTTTCATGGATGATTTTGTAAGTTTTATTTATAATTGTTTCTTTTTCTATGTTCAATTGTATCTTGCAATATAAATCGGAAGATGATTGCATGATTTGATGCTACCGTATGACGGAAGTCGGTGTAGTTTAGATCACCGTAGGAAAGATTGGATCTTTAATCTATACATAACGGAAGTTCGTAGGTTAAATATCTAGATTTACGAGAGGATCACAATTTGAATTAATTCGTCGCAAAATTATCCTAGGGAGATATTGAGTATCATTATCACCGGAAAGATGAGATTTTTCATGTGTTTATTTTGTGAGTTAACTTGTTCTTTTTCATGTTTTGAGATGCCGTATGTTAATCGAATTTAAGATAACGGAAGTTAATAAATTCGTTAGATTTCCATGATAGAGATTAACAATTATTATTCCAACAAACGGAAGTTGAGGGATAAGGTTGTTAGATTAGGATTTAATCCGTATCTTTGCTTCGTATCGATATTAGTTAAGACCGGAAGGTAAACTAATTAATGGCGTGATAAATCGGAAGAGGAAACGCTTCTTTAGATAAGATAATAATCCAAGATAACTTGTGAATAAATGTTTGTCTGTCTTATTTCTTTCGGTGGGGTGATGGTTGTTGGAAATTGGTTGATCTTGGTTTGTTCATGTTTGTTCAATGATAGTTAGTTTTATTGCTTTCATAGATATAGTTTTATTTTCTGTTTGTTCGCAATTATCTTTCCTGGCTTTGGACTGACAATCCTCTGTCCAGTTATTTTTCCGTTCTAGTTTAGGTTTAGGTTTAGTTAATAAAGAGGAATTAATGAAGTTAGATTCAACAGCCCAATTCCCTGAGGATCGATACCCGTACTTATCCAACTTTACTAGCAACTACCCGGTATTCGGCCGGTTAGGAGGTAGTTTTGCATGGTAGTATAGGTTTTATAAATTTTCTTTTGTTTTAATGATGCAAAATCTCCCCAACAACAGTCAATCAATGTTTGGTAGTTCAAGGTCTTTACGAAAGCACATGGATTATCAGTTCTTATTTTTAGAAATAAGAATCTATAATGATAGATTTAACTGCTGTTAGATTATAATTTACCTATATAGATGTGATGCTAAAAGAGTTTAGCATAGTTGTCACGGATTTTATGCAATGAAAATAAAGAAGTAATAAATTTATAAATCCGGTATACCCCAAGTGTAGGGATCGTAGCATAGCGATTAATACCGGAGTCGATCTCAGGGAATCGGGGTATCTAGTTCGTTAATTTTCCTAAGTTTGATACCATTATTATTAAAGCCTAAAATAACAAAACAAAAAGATAAACTGGACAGAGGATTGTCAGTCCAAAGCCAGGAAAGATCGTTGCGAACATAACTAAACTATAAACGAGAAAAAAAATAAAACTCATAAAAGCATGATAATGACTATAGCGATTAAACATAGAACAAGCAATGATCCACCATCCCGCAACCCTTAATTTCCTCTCTAGATTATCTTATGATGATTTAACTAAAATTGTGATTCACCTATCAAAAGTATGAATTTCTAATCTCTTAGATAATTCGTCTATTAATCTCGTCATCTCTCGATCCTTAAAGATTAACGCTTTCATAACCAAGGTGTAAGATTTATTCAATCTAGCAACCTAGATTTCTAACCTAACAACTCTCGTTATATATAGGTTAAAGATCCAATCTTTCCTATGGTGATCTAGGTTTACACCGATTTTCATCACATAGTAAACATCAATAGCAAAACATCTCTCGATATAAATTTGCATAACACATAATCATAGAAAAGAAACAACTTTAATTAAAACTCACAAAATCAAATCCAAAGTCGAAATCAAAACATCGCATGATCGGCTTCACACGCTTGTTTGAATTGCTTAGCCTCTAATCATCATCACGATCGAACAAAATAAAATAAAGAGAAAGAAAAGTGTTTCTTGGTGTAAAAACCGCAGCCCCAGCCGCCCCAAAGGGGGCTGGAGCCGCCTAGGGTCGAATTCTTATCAATATGTATCAGTAGGTATGTTCTAGGGTTGAAAACACACGACTATTTATAGGTTTTAGAGTCGGTTTCACGAAGTCGGTGGACTGGACGCCCGTCCAAGGATGCTGGACGCCAGTCCAGCTGCTTTGAAATGTTCGAGCCGGGCCGAGTCTTCTCAAACGCCCGTCCTATGCAATTCTGAACGCTCGTCCACAGAAAATCTGAACATCCTGAATCCAAAGGCTCCTCCTGGACGCCAGTCCACTCCTTCTGGACGCCAATCCACTGGACGGGACCTCAAACGTGCATCCAGACTTGTAAAGCTTCATTCTACCTTCGACTTGCATCTCCTTCCTTCCATTTAATCTTCAATTATGACATGTTTATGCACCTACAAAACCACAAAGACATGCAAAGTGTAAAACCATAGATAATTACCAATAAAATCACAAAATTAGCTCAAGTTTACACTTAAAGACTTTTAAAACTCATTTGCTCAATAATTCGATTAAACTCTTAATTTCTATGCAAATAATACGAATATGGAGGAAATCATTACAAAATATAACGATATAAATCATATAAAATCACCCTTAACAATAGTTCACGACAGAAGATATTGCTAGCCGGTGTTCTCAAGATCTATCTGTGTTAGGACGTTAGTCCTAAAGATAAGGTGAAAGATGATGCCAGATGTTCATAGTCCATGGAGAGTCATGAGCAATCATGAAAGTAAATATGGTGAATATTTAGAATTTCCTTAAACAAGTTAAGGATGGTTTCATAGTTTATCAAAACCTGGAATTGGATAAATATAGATATACAGACATGTATCCTCAGTCTTATGAAGGCGAGTGGGAGCTACAGTCTGGATTTGCGATCACTTTGATTAAGTGAAGCAGTGAGCTGGAAATGTTCTAAGCATGTGATCACTGTAAATTCTACAACAAAGCCAAGACACGGTATGCACCTTGGAGGCATAGCAGAAGCAATACATGGATCTAGAAGGTTCATTCTTGAACCTTGTACAGTTCTTCCACATTTTCTATATAGCTGATATAGTAGTGAATTCATTGCTTGGAGCAAGGACCAGGGTCTCATCAGAGATTCTTGTGTGTTGAGGTGGTTCCTTTGACTTGGTCATTTGGAGCATGATATGAAGATAGTCTGAGTCCCCACGGATAGTGATCCGTTCACGGCTAGGGCTGGTTGCGGGTATTGCATGAGATTCTTGTGTTTCAACTTGGTCTTATGTGTACGAGTGATTGGTTTTAGGCCAAGTGGGAGATTGTTGAAATAGTGTCCTAAACCCAATCAGGTTGGACCGGATCCGACCGGGTCAGACTGTTGGAAAGGTGTCCTAAACCCAATCGGGTTGGACCGGATCCGACCGGGTCGGGTCGGTTACAGTCTATTTAGTTCATGTAATAACTTTATTATGATTAATAAAAGCACTTATGTTATTATATATTGTTTATCTTCATATTATTTGTCGTATATATATAGTAACGTCCTTAGTATCAATCTGTGATAGAGAAACCATGATAGTGATTATGGTTGATGAGATCTCTAATCACTTTAACAAGTTTGGTGCTTAAATGTCTCTAGTCTTGTACATATTATCAAATGGGACATTGATAGTATAATCGGACTAGCACGTATTGGATGTCTTCTATCTTTTAAGGGTAGGGATAGATCTCGTCTATCGAAGTGTGGAGACACTTGGACTGTACGTGGACGTGTATTAGAGAATGCGTACGTTAGACGGACCCACTTACATTAAGTGTCACACTATGTGGCGGTTGTGTAATTATCCTTTTGACCGGAGTCTTCATGGCATCACGGTGTGGATTGTCATGCTTTGACACTATTGAGATTTCTCCTAACCACGGGGCGATCATGCGGTAGTGATTGGGTATGATATTGAAGCATACGGAGTATACATGATTGGTCGTCCGGGAATCGCGTATCCTATGATTGGGATTGAATATCCGAAATGGCCTTCTTATAAGGAATGTCTAGCTCTCGAGAATCTTTGCAAAGTGGGAGTAAATGTGTTATTCCGAGAGAGAGCATGATGTCCGATTATAAGATACGATCGTCAATGTATTGACACTCGAGATACGATCGTATGGATATTATTATAGCGATAGGATTGTAAGTTACATGCTAACCTTCACATGAAAGGTAGTAGTCATTGCTTTTGACTCTTCCGATGATTGGGGTCACGGTGTGTTGCTTACTAGACGCTATCCCGTGATCGTTAGATGTGAAGGGCATTTTAGTAAATTGCACTTTGTGTCTACGGCCAACATATTCGGAAGCCTATCGGGTCACACACATATGAACATCGAGTCGGATTAAAATGCGGTTATAGTTGATAACCAAATAAGGAAAGTTTATCTCAGACTATAAAGGTTATAGTGGTAAATTAATATGGTGGTATTTATTTATTATGAATAAATAAAATACAAGATATTAATTATATATAAATTAGATTAATTAAAGAATATTCCGGAAGTCAATTTGTTGACTAATGGGGCGCCACTTTTGTGTGTATAAGATACACTTGGATTGTGCACTTTAATTAATAAAGATTGCCATAATAGTAATATATGATAGTAATTGATTTTGAAAAATAGATTTATGGTAATAAGATAATTATAATCAATATATGATATTGATAAAATAAATTATAATTAAAGAGATAAATCAATCTAGTTGATTTTCCTTATTTTATTAGAAAAGGGTTTTCTTCTCTTCTACTCAACTTGGGGCGCCACCTCCTCTATAAAAAGGATGTGGGTGTCAAGCTCTTTTGTACATCACAATTGCAAGAGTTCATAATTCTTGTGTAAAATAGAGAGCTCTCCATAGTGAGTCCGTGAGGGTAGAAAAGGTCCGGTCTAGCGACCGGAGTTTTTCGATAGCAATCCAAGGAGGATTCCGGCGAGGGGTTCGTGTGGATTAGCGATAGAGGCCGGACGCGTGGACGGCTAGCGCATTGAACTACTCTCCGTTGGCGGTCAAAGCGACGATCTTGTAGATCATCCAAGGTATAACCGTCAAACTACTTAACGTGTTTATTGCATTAAACGAAGAACGATCTAGAAAAGGAAATCAAATTTTAAATTCCGCTGCGTTAAACTAGTGATTTCCTAACAGTGGTATCGGAGCCAGACTTCGTGCTTAAGCAATAAGCATAATTTGATTGAGTAGTATTTAATCAATAGATGCAAGATTTAAATCACGAAACGTTGAAACAAAAAAAAAATTTAGGGTTCATGGGGGTCGGCCGACTGGCGGCGCCCCCCTCCCTCTTCGGCGGCGGCGGCGGTAACCCTAGGGTTGCCGTCCGTCGGCTCTCCTCTTCCAATGGGGGAGATCAACCCTTTTTCGTTTTGTGATATTTTATTGTGCATAGATATCTCGTTTGTTTAGTTGTGTCATATGGCCAACCAATGATTCAAATAGTTTGGACCATTGGGAAACCATATGGCATGTTGGCCTTTCCAAATTTTGATTTGGAATAGGCCTAGGCCCTTTTCAAATATTTGATTTGTAAAGGCCTAGGCCTAGGCCACTTCCAAAATTTTGATTTTCGAAAGTGGCCAGGCCTAAACCAAAATTATTTGGCCTTTCCAAATATTTGATTTGGAATAGGCCTAGGCCCTTTTCAAATATTTGATTTGTAAAAGGCCTAGGCCTAGGCCACTTCCAAAATTTTGATTTTGGAAAGTGGCCAGGCCTAGACTAAAATAATTTGGCCTTTCCAAATATTTGATTTGGAATAGGCCTAGGCCTAGGCCACTTCCAAAATTTTGATTTTGAAAAGTGGCCAGGCCTAAGCTAAATTTAGTTTTGGAAAGGAAACAAATAGGAGACTTTATAATTTTAATTCTATATTTTGAATAGTTCAAATTTAATTAAAATTGAAATCGATTTAAAATTAAATGTTAATTTTAATTTTCGATTAAGTCATATAATTAATTAAAAGTTATTTAATTATTTGACGTGATAAAATAAAGACGCATGAGTAGTAGTAGTTAAAATTAGAATTTAATCTTTTTCATAAGATAAAATTGTATGGATTAGATGTGTAGATATAATGTGATTATATGGACCCCAATTGGTCATGGACTCGACCAATAGGATAGATGGGAATGTTTTCTTTATGTTGGTTTTGAAAAAAATTGTCCTAGGCCGTTATGAAGAACGTGACCTAGTTTACTTTTTGCATTTATCCCATTCCCTGAGCTCCCCCCCGTGTGCGGCGGGTGTAATTATTTATTATGTAACAAGAATGGAGCAAGAAGTTCAAGACCAAGGAGAGATGAAGAACCAATTGGCGTACGGCAATAAAGATCCTATTGGCGGTTGCGATACCCTTAGTTTGTGACCCGCGGTTTCGTCGGTTGTATTCGAAACCGCACCTAGGAAAAGTCCATGATCATACCGGTTATTTTGTGCGCGGAATGTTGTGTATGTTTTACTTTATATGATATAGTAGTAATATGCACATAGTAGATGAGACCATAATTAAACCAAATTAATTAAGTGAATTAATTTAAAATTATTCCCACGCCAAAAATCGAGCCAAAGTTGTCTCCCAATATTATAATGACGGTGAAGAGCCTTTGTTCGGATCCAACTGATCGACCACCGTCGGGAGTTGACCTACCACGGGTATATCGTTATTATCGAGATATGATCGTCATGAGATCTCATGAATATTGGGTTATGACTCGACTAAAGTCTTTCGGTGATTGGCCACCGTCAGGGCCGTCTGACTTTAGAGACAAGGGGTTGACTATCACATAGAGATGTGAGACGTCAAAGAGTTGACTAGTCAGCCACTGGGAGTCGCATGCGATGCGGCGGTAGGAGTACCTACCTTTCGAAATTGCCGAGATTGATCGACCACCGTCGGGGATTAAGGCAACTAGATGGGGTCCCAGCCACTAAAGAATTAATTAAATTCTTGAAAGCCAATAGGGAATAGTTGGCTAGTGGGAGTAAAACCTTATAAATTTCTTAGGTGCAAATTTAGGTTTTTTATACATGAGCTTTTACTTATTCTATCTTTATTTATTGTTGTAGAAAATGTCAAACAAATTGAACCTACGTTTTATCATCGAAAACAAGCTTGACGAAACTAATTTTCTCGATTGGGAAAGAAACCTCAAAATCGTTTTGAGGCACGAGAAGATTGGCTATGTCTTGGACGAGGCCCTACCGGAAAAGCCCGGCGAGGGTTCGGTGCGGATGTTGTCGAGAAGTACAACAAGCACGTTCGACGATGCGATGCTACATGTATCATGCTTGCTTCTATGACACACGAACCGCTGCGAAACGATGAGTCTATGGACGCCTACTCTATCATGGTCCACCTGAAGGAACTTTATGCTTCTCAGTCTCGCACTGAGAGGTACGAGGTCTCGAAGGCCCTGTTTAGCTGTAAGATGGCATCTGGAACTGCTGTGGGGTCACACGTGCTTAAAATGATCGGGTACATAGAGAGGCTTGGGAAGCTGGGCCACAAGTTGGAACGAGAGTTGAGTATTGACTTGATTCTGCAATCTCTACCCGACTCATTCTCGCAGTTTGTGATGAACTATCACATGAACAAGATAGATTGCTCCCTAGCGGAGTTATTGAACATGTTGAAAACTGCTGAGGGCACTGTAGGGAAGGGAAAGCAAGTGTTGCTGGTCACTTCAAGCAAGGGCAAGGCAAAAGCCCAGAAAAAGTCCAAGAAGGCGAAGGCTGCACCTAAGCCAACGCCTAAGATAGCAAAAGACAAATCCAAGGATGCTTGCTTCCATTGCGGTGAGACCGGACATTGGAGGAGAAACTGCAAGGGCTTCTTGAGTACCAAAAAGAAGCATTCTGATGCTTCGACTTCAGGTATATTTATGCTTGAGATCAACATTACTTCTTCTAAGTCTAACCACTGGGTATTAGATACTGGTTGTGGTTCTCATATTTGTACGAATATGCAGGCACTAAGAAGAACTAGAGATCTGAGGAAAGGAGAGGTGGACCTACGCGTTGGAAATGGAGCAAGTGTTCTTTGCGGCGGCCGTAGGAGTTTATTTTCTTTCATTGCCCAATGGGCTAGTACTAGAACTCAATAAGCTGTTATTTTATTCACGCTCTTACGAAGAGCATTATTTCTATTTACGCATTAGATGTTGATGGATTTTCTTTTACGTTTGAGAATAAATGTTGTTCTTTTTCACGTGATGGAATCTTTTATGGTACTGGCATACTTAGCAATGGTCTCTACATATTAGATATGAATGTTGACGTACTTAATATAAATAACAAGAAAGCCAAAACAAATGACTTGAATGAATCCTACTTATGGCATTGTAGACTTGGCCATATAAATAAGAATCGCATTTCCAAACTCCATAAAGATGGAATGTTGGATCAATTCGATAACGAATCGTTTGATACATGCGAAGCTTGTTTACTTGGCAAGATGACAAAGTCACCTTTTAGTGGCAAAGGGATAAGATCCAATGAATTGCTTGAGCTTATACATACGATGTGTGTGGCCCAATGTCGATTCAAGCCAAAGGAGGATACTCTTATTTTATCACTTTCAACGATGACCATTCTCGCTATGGTTATATATACTTAATGAAGTATAAGTCGAAGCCTTCGAAAAGTTCAAAGAATTCAGAAGTGAAGTGGAGAAACAACTGGGTAAAGAAATCAAAACACTTCGATCCGATCGAGGTGGAGAATACCTAGATGGAGAGTTTCAAAGTTATTTAAAGGAGAATGGGATTCTACCCGAATGGACCCCTCCAGGGACGCCTCAAATGAATGGCATATCGAGAGGAGGAATCGTACTTTGTTAGACATGGTACGTTCCATGATGAGCTATGCGGTTCTTCCAAAATCGTTTTGGGGGTATGCTCTAGAAACCGCATCCTATACACGAACCGAGTTCCATCAAAGACGGTTGAGTCCACTCCCTATGAAGTGTTCAAAGGGAAGAAACCAACACTAGGTTACATGAAACCTTGGGGATGTCCGGTTTATGTGAAACGAACCATGCCGACAAACTGGAACCTAGATCGACAAATGTCTGTTTGTGGGTTATCCTAGGGAAACCAAAGGGTACCAATTTTACCACCCGAGGAACAAAAGGTGTTTGTAGCCGGGGTCGGCCACTTTACGGAGAAAGAGTTTATTCGGATAGGGTCGGTGGGAGTAAGATTGATCTTGAAGAAATTCGAGAACCACTTACGGATAACAGTCCGTTGATGGAAGTAGAGGAGACACCACATACAAATGTGGCGCCACCCTCTACCGTAGACACAATAGCACCTCGAAGATCCACCAGGGAACGCCGTGAACCCGAAAGGTACACTGGCGTGTATCTCATGGAAGATGAGGACCCTAGAACTTATGAGGAAGTGCTATTAAGGCATGACAAAGAGAAATGGCTAGAAGCCATGAATTCTGAAATGGAATCCATGAAGGACAACCAAGTTTGGAACTTAGTTGATCCGCCTGAGGGAATAGTTCCCATAGGGTGTAAATGGGTCTTTAAGAGAAAGACCGACATGGACGGTAACGTGACCACCTACAAGGCTAGGTTGGTGGCAAAAGGTTATAAACAAAGACAAGGAGTTGACTATGATGAAACCTTCTCGCCTGGTTGCCATGTTAAAATCCATTAGAATTTTGCTCGCTATTGCAGCATACCATGATTACGAAATCTGGCAGATGGATGTGAAAACAGCTTTCCTTAACGGTAACCTGTCTGAGGAAGTGTATATGACACAGCCTGAGGGTTTCACAACCAATGACGCCAAGATGGTGTGTAAACTGCAAAGATCCATTTATGGATTAAAGCAAGCTTCTCGGAGTTGGAACCTTCGCTTTGATGAGATTATCAAACAGTTTGATTTCATCAAGAACGAAGATGAGCCATGTGTTTACAAGAAGGTTAGTGGGAGTGCCATTGTGTTCCTAGTGCTTTATGTGGATGACATACTGCTCATAGGGAATGATGTGCCTATGTTACAATCAGTCAAAGCTTGGTTATCCAAGAACTTCTCAATGAAGGACTTGGGTGAGGCGACCTATATTACGGGAATAAAGATCTATAGAGATAGATCTAAGAGGTTGCTTGGTCCGTCGCAATCCACCTACATAGACAAGATGTTGAAGAGATTCGGCATGGAGCGATCCAAGAAAGGATTGCTTGCCCATGTCACATGGGGTCTACACTGTCAAAGGGAATGAGTCCTAAGACGAGAGGAGGAAGGGGCACAAATGAGTAAAGTCCCTTATGCTTCGGCAATCGGGTCTATCATGTATGCCATGTTATGCACAAGACCGGACGTCTCGTACCCTCTTAGTATGACTAGTAGGTACCGGTCAATCCAGGTGATGGTCACTTTGGATTCTTTGTCAAGAATATCCTTAAGTACTTGAGACGTACTAGGGATATGTTCCTGGTTTTCGGGAATGATGATTTAGTATTACGAGGTTACACGGATGCCGGTTTCCAAGCCGACAAGGATGACTTTAAGTCACAATCTGGATTTGTTTTTACGCTTAACGGCGGAGCGGTGGTGGAAGAGTTCCAAGCGGGAGAGACTACGCGGACTCTACAACGGAAGCCGAATACATAGCGGCCTCGGAGGCGGCAAAGGAAGCGATTTGGATGAAGAAGTTCATTTCGAACTTGGTGTGGTTCCCTCCATTGAAGGTCCAGTGCCTCTGTACTGTGATAATAATGGAGCGATATCTCAGTCAAAGGAACCAAGGGCTCATCAGAAGTCCAAACATGTGCTACGGCGCTATCACTTGATTAGAGAGATAGTTGATAGAGGAGATGTAAAGATAGAGAAAGTCCACACGGATGATAACATAGCTGATCCGTTAACCAAGGCATTGTCTCAAGCTAAGCATGAGAAACATGTTCACTTGCACGGGCTTAGGCATATGGGTGATTGGCTTTAGGCCAAGTGGGAGATTGTTGGAAAGGTGTCCTAAACCCAATCGGGTTGGACCGGATCCGACCGGGTCGGGTCGGTTACAGTCTATTTAGTTCATGTAATAACTTTATTATGATTAATAAAAGCACTTATGTTATTATATATTGTTTATCTTCATATTATTTGTCGTATATATATAGTAACGTCCCTAGTATCAATCTGTGATAGAGAAACCATGATAGTGATTATGGTTGATGAGATCTCTAATCACTATAACAAGGTTGGTGCTTAAATGTCTCTAGTCTTACATATTATCAAATGGGACATTGATAGTATAATCGGACTAGCACGTATTGGATGTCTTCTATCTTTTAGAAGGTAGGGATAGATCTCGTCTATCGAAGTGTAGAGACACTTGGACTGTACGTGGACGTGTATTAGAGAATGCGTACGTTAGACTGACCCACTTACATTAAGTGTCACACTATGTGGCGGTTGTGTAATTATCCTTTTGACCGGAGTCTTCATGGCATCACGGTGTGGATTGTCATGCTTTGACACTATTGAGATTTCTCCTAACCACGGGGCGATCATGCGGTAGTGATTGGGTATGATATTGAAGCATGCGGAGTATACATGATTGGTCGTCCGGGAATCGCGTATCCTATGATTGGGATTGAATATCCGAAATGGCCTTCTTATAAGGAATGTTTAGCTCTCGAGAATCTTTGCAAAGTGGGAGTAAATGTGTTATTCCGAGAGAGCATGATGTCCGGATTATAAGATACGATCGTCAATGTATTGACACTCGAGATACGATCGTATGGATATTATTATAGCGATAGGATTGTAAGTTACACGGTAACTGCTTCACATGAAAGGTAGTAGTCATTGCTTTTGACTCTTCCGATGATTGGGGGTCACGGTGTGTTGCTAGACGCTATCCCGTGATCGTTAGGTATGAAGGGCATTTTAGTAAATTGCACTTTGTGTCTACGGCCAACATATTCGGAAGCCTATCGGGTCACACACATATGAACATCGAGTCGGATTAAAATGCGGTTATAGTTGATAACAAAATAAGGAAAGTTTATCTCTAGACTATAAAAGTTATAGTGGTAAATTAATATGGTGGTATTTATTTATTATGAATAAATAAAATACAAGATATTAATTATATATAAATTAGATTAATTAAAGAATATTCCGGAAGTCAATTTGTTGACTAATGGGGCGCCACTTTTGTGTGTATAAGATACATTTGGATTGTGCATTTTAATTAATAAAGATTGCCATAATATTAATATATGATATTAATTGATTTTGAAAAATAGATTTATGGTAATAAGATAATTATAATCAATATATCATATTGATAAAATAAATTATAATTAAAGAGATAAATCAATCTAGTTGATTTTCCTTATTTTATTAGAAAAGGGTTTTCTTCTCTTCTACTCAACTTGGGGCGCCACCTCCTCTATAAAAAGGATGTGGGTGTCAAGCTCTTTTGTACATCACAATTGCAAGAGTTCATAATTCTTGTGTAAAATAGAGAGCTCTCCATAGTGAGTCTGTGAGGGTAGAAAAGGTCCGGTCTAGCAGCCGGAGTTTTTCTGATAGCAATCCAAGGAGGATTCCGGCGAGGGGTTCGTGTGGATTAGCGATAGAGGCCGGACGCGTGGACGGCTAGCGTATTGAACTACTCTCCGTTGGCGGTCAAAGCGACGATCTTGTAGATCATCCAAGGTATAACCGTCAAACTACTTAACGTGTTTATTGCATTAAACGAAGAACGATCTAGAAAAGGAAATCAAATTTTAAATTCCGCTGCGTTAAACTAGTGATTTCCTAACACAGACCGTTTCTACTATCTCTTTATGATTAGACATATATAGTAAATGGCTTTTTCTGTTGTCAAATATTTGCTCGTTAAAGAACCAATTATGAATTTTTATATGATAACGTCCTTAGTTTTAAACTGTGATAGAGAAACCATAATAGGCGATTATGGTTGATGAGATCTCTAATCACTTTAATATGTTTGATACTTAAATGTCTCTAGGCTGATGTACTATTAAACAGGGCATTGGCAGTACGTACAGCCTAGCACGTATTAGATGTCTTCTATTTTTAAGGGCAGGGATAGATCTCGTCTATCGAAGTGTGGAGACACTTGGACTGTATGTGGATGTGTATTAGAGAATGCGTACGTTAGACAGACCCACTTAAACTGATAAGTGTCACACTATGTGACGGTTGTGTAATTATCCTTAGGACCGGAGTCTACATGGCATCACGGTGTGGATTGTCATGCTTTGACACTATTGAGGTTTCCCCTAACCATGGGGTGATCATGCGGTAGTGATTGGGTATGATCCTGAAGCATGCGGAGTATACATGTTAGGTCATCTGGGAATCGCGTACCCTATGAACAGGGGTGAATATCCGAAATGGCCTTCTTATAAGGAATGTCTTAATCTCGTGAATCTTTGCAAAGTGGAAGTAAATGAGTTACTTCGAGAGATCATGATATCCAGATTATAAGATACGGTCGTCAATGCTTGACACTCGACGGATGACCGTATGTATATTATTACAGCGATGAGATTCTATTTACATGCTAACCAAGCACATGAAAGGTAGTAGTCATTGCGTATTGACTCTTCCGATGATTGGGGTGACGGACGTGTTACTAGACGCAATCCGTGATCGTTAGATGTGAAGGGCATTTTCGTAATTGCGCCTTATGTCTACGGCCAACATATTCAGAAGCCTATCGGGTCACACACATATGAACATCGAGTCGGATTAAAATGCGGTTATAGTTGATGACCAAATAAGGAAAGTTTATCTCAAGACTATAAAGGTTATAATGGTAAATTAATATGGTGGTATTTATTTATTATGAATAAATATAATACAAGATTTTAATTATATTAATTAATTAATATATATATATATATATATATATATATATATATGGCCATGTGATTTTGCTAATAATGTGCCAATTCTTTTTGTGTATATGATACATTTGAATTGTGCAATTTAATTAATAAGATTACCATAATATTAATATTGGATATTAATTGATTTTTGGAAAATAGATTTACGGTAATAAGATAAAGATATTCAATATAAGATATTGACAATATCTTAGATTTATTTAATAAAAGATATTAAATAAAAGAGATAAATCAATCTAAGAGATTTTCCTTATTTTACTAGAAAAAAGTTTTCTTTCTCTCCACTCTACCCAAGACTTGTTCCCCATGGATTTTGGGAATGCTTGGGGTGCCCCAATGCCTATAAAAGCAAAGGGGGTGCTAAGCTCTTGTATACACAATAATTCCAAGAGCTAATTGTTCTTGTGAAAAATATGAGAGCTTCTTAGAGAGAGATTGTAGAGAGAGAAAAGGTCGACCTAGCAGTCGAGTTTTTCTAGTAGCAATCCTTGGCGGGATTCTGGCGAGGTGCTCGTGTGGATTACTGGTAGAGGCCGGATGCTTGGACGGCTCGTGCACACCTACTCCTACCGGACGGTCAAAGTGTTGATTTTTTAGATCAACCAAGGTAACATTACCGTCCCCTCTCGTGTATGTTTATTGTTTAAACGGAGATGATCCTGGATCGGGAAATCAATTTTAAATTCCGCTGCGCTACTCAATTGATTTCCTAACAGCTCCTGGCCGAGCCGAATGGCTGGTCGCACCACGCGTTTGTGGATGGAGTTGATTCACTGTTTGATCTGTATGTTGCTAGGTGCGGTCTTAGTAATCATGCGAATCTCTCTATCGTACTGACGGGCTTGACGATTATCTTTATTAGCGCCTCCTCCATCATTTCTATACTGATCGAGCCTTCCCCGCGGTATCAGCTTCTCAATCTTAATTTTCAACTGCCTACATTCCTCCATGGTGTGACCATTATCCTTATGATACCGACAGTATTTGGAAGTGTCATGGTGCTTGTCGGGCCTCATCGGTGCAGGATCGGGAAGCTCATCTTTTACCTCCGCTAGCAATCGTGTGTAGAATATTGTTAGAGGAGTAAAGTTGTCATCTGTAAACCTTTCAGGCTTTCTGAGGTTGCGATCTCTGTTCCTGTGGCTTTCTCTTGGCGGACTCCACTCTGCCCTCAGTCTATCTCATCGGGACGTAGACGCTGGCGACGGTGCTTCAGTCGCAACATACTTTTTGGCTTGAGCTAGCATATCTTGGAGGTTTTTTGGTGCATTGAGATCGAAGTGGGATTTGAGATAACCCTTTCCTAACCCTGATTCAAAGCTGGTCATTACCACATTCCAGCTTTCCCTCTAGTCTGCTCGTAGACTCTGGTGAACCGATCAAAATAACTGTGAGTAGTTTCATTTTAACCTTGATGAATCTCATGCAAGTTGGTGTGTGTATTCTTCGGCTGACCCACAGATTTGAACACAATCGTAAACTTGTTCACTAGGTCATCCCATGACATGATTGACCTGGGGGGTAGACTGCGGATCCATGAGGCTGCCCTGTCCTACATAGGTCCTACGAAGGCTATGCACCATGCCTCATCACTGGATGTGGCTAGACTAAACTTGCTCTGGAAGGCCGACAACCAATCGAGGGGATCGTAGTTCCATTGTAATTTGCTGCCGTTGGATAATGTATTCCTCCATCGGGGCCGCTTTCAAGATGCACTCGTGAAGCACACACATTCCCTAAGTGGGTTTCCTGATAAACTGCCTTTCCTTTTTCTAGATCTGTAATCTACCTTTTCATTAATCATAGCTCATTTTCTACTTCTGAGGGGAGAGCCGGCCTCACCGTACTCTTGGCGTAGTCTGAGTCATTCCAAATCTCTGTCTGAGGTCATACCTAACGGGTCTCCTGTGCTCATCTCGGATGATCACACGTAGGGGCTACACCCCGGACGTTATCCATGGGCCCGAGGTGTTGGAGTTCCGATCTTATGTCTTTTTCAGGGCTTGAGGTCGCATGGCTGCTCTGTCGTGCCTCTGAACAATGAGCCCGATTAGCCTCGGGCGGATTCTGAGTTGGCTGTACCTCTGTCGGAGCTTGCATAGGTGGAGAGAATTTACTAACTGGTTGGGAAGGAAGCCCCTCAGCAATGAGATGCAGGTTATAGACCCGCACATCCTCTACATGTTCCATGTGGGATTTCAAGGCTAGAGCTTAAGGGCTCGCCTCCGGAGTCAGGTTCACTTCTTGTTCCAAGAACCGAGGTGGATCCTCAACATGCTTGATGCGGGCCTTCCTGATGGCCACATCCTCTAGCTCAAGAGTCTTTGCTTTTTTGTTTAACACGCTCCGTATGTCGGGGTCGTTGATGTGCCCGTCATTTCCCCCAGCGGTGCGTGAGCCTCCATTACATACACTCTGATGTGACATGGTGCCACGTGGAGGGTCCTGATTGGTCCCTCTGTTCGGTGTCTCATGCTCTATTACTTTCCCTTCAGCCATTTGATTTGAAAGGAAACTTGCTGTATACGCTTTCTAAGCAAACTAGATGTAAACCAACACTGTCTTACCCATAATCTGGTGAAAAGCACAACGGATTTATCTCTAAATTGACCAGTAAGTGCAACACTATTATTTTATGAAATTGGGCGTGAAAACATGCATGTGCTAACCTGAAGGTGATAATGATCCCATTCCAAGTTTACAAAGATGCCGACGGTGGAGCTCTTCCTTATTTGATAAGCTCGTCCAAGAAAGAGGCTTTGACTCGTATAACCAGAAGCCTTTTTCTCTGTGATACTGCAATAATGATGAAAGCTATGATCTTTAGGCTGTACCACACAAAAAATCAAAGCTTTTGTTGATTTAGAGACTTGGAGACGGCTGTGTGGCTCGCCGGAGATGTCGTAAATATGATTTTGATAGTTTCCCGGTAACGGAGCCAGCTGATAATGCCAGAAATATCATGGTGGTTGATTGGGCGTTTATACGGTGGATATCTAGCTGAAGAAGATGATCTTTAAAAGGAAAAAGCGGTGGTTGTGATGAACATAAGGTGGTGCTCACCCGGCGAGCTCAATGCAATAAGGAAAGGGGTACGAGGTCGACAAATTGGCAGAGTGTGTCTACTTATATTAATTCTTAGATCTCTTTGAGGGTTACATGATGCCTCTATTTATAGGCGAATCTCTAATGACAGTTAGGCTAATTGTGACAAGACATAATTAAATACAATTAAGAGGTTAAGCAACGACTAGGAGCCGATCAATGGGCTCGCTGGTCGTTCTGCTCTCTTCCTGCTTGCGTAGTCTTGTCCTTGCTAACGCCAAATGTAGAGCATGCTCGCCAATGAGTTGGGGGCATGATCTGGCTGATCGATGCACCGGACTGGGAGCATCGTGCTTGGCCCTCAGCCTGGGCTCTGTCATGACCGTGCTGACTCGATGACCTAGTCGGCTTATTGCCAGTCGGACTGGTGGCGATGGAGGTTAGAGTTTGAGATGTGACCGTTAGGATGGGACTGTTGGTGGTCCGATAGACCGTATTCGGCTGTGGTATATCAATAAGCTATGCAATCAAGAGAGACAACATCTTTATCACTAATATGCAAAGCTAATCCAACTCTTATCATTATTAAACAAATACAAGGTTGAAAATCAAACAGAATTAACATTTAGCTCTGATACCACAAATTGGAATTTACAGAACGTGTCCAGGATAAGCCCAAATCAGATCCGAGCCTTGAGTATCTCACATAACCGAGAGAATGGCTCAGTTCAGCATCTAGGGTGTCCAAAACATGTCCAGACATGTCCAGATCAAATCCCAAACACATGTGATGCTTACTGAGAGATGTTCTCGGTTCACCGAGCCAGTTTTCTGCTAGGATTCCAGAAACAGTTTCTGGGATGTTCTGGAACTTTGATCATATAAACAAATGCAACATAATAATATATACATCTTGAAATCAACAACAAGTGTATTTTTTAAATAAATAGCATTTAATGCAAAAAAGGGTTTAGTAAATATACCAACTCTTGATTTAAATGATGTTGGGGATGTAGAAAGAGTGGAATCCAAGATCTTCGAACAACGCCTACTCAACACTTGGTAGTGAACCCAATCCGAGCAAGCTCCAAAGATTCTATTAAAGAATCAATCTCCAAAAGCTGCTCAAAGATCCAATCTTTTGCGTTTAGATAGTATTTTAGAGAGAAAACACATTTTCCCAACTACAAAATGGTGCCCCACTTTTATGAATAAACTTATCATTTTCATTTCATGAAGCATCCTTAAATAGATTAGATTAGGGCATTATATAAAACACAATTTTACCAAAAATGGTTTAATGATGTGTTGGGCAAAAAGCCTATTTTTAAAGGGGCAAAAAGCCTTTTGAGACATCCATACTACTTTAAGAAATAATAAGGTCACTTAATCATATTAAGTTAAGCCCAATAAAATAGTATTTCATTCAATCTAATTAAATGGCAAGCTCAATCTTTTTTCTATTTAATTTATTACTTAGTCACTTTAATATTCATATTAAATTAAACGAGTCTTTAAATGATGCTGGACATGATGGTCTATTTCCTATCTTCTTCAAACGATGTTGGGGAACCGTTAATCTGTCGGTAGTGAAATTTGTGATTCAAGCTTTCGAGACAACCTGTTTCCGCCAGGTATGAAAGAAGTGTTAATCACTCTCATACCAAAGACAGATCACCCTGAGAATGCTTCTCTATTCAGATCCATTGCCTTGGCTAATGTAATATTAAAAATTATTACTAAGGTGCTGGGGAATAGGCTGCAAAGTATAACATGTCAGCTAGTAAGCACAACTCAAAGTGCATTTATTCCGGGTAGAGGCAATGCTGAAAACACCATCCTAACTCAGAAGGTCATTCATACTCTTAACAAGAAGAAGAAAGGAAAAAAAGGGGTACATGGTACTAAAAGTGGATTTAGAAAAAGCATATGATCGAGTCAGTTGGGCCTTTTTGAAAAACATCCTTCAAACTGTGGGACTATCATACCATCTTCAATAGCTACTTATGCATTGTATCACTTCTTCAAGGCTATTCGTACTCTGGAATGAGGAAAAATTAGAGTCGTTTAGCCCAAGTAGAGGTTTGCGACAAGGAGACCCAAACGTACCATATCTATTTGTGCTATGTATGAAGGTGTTAAGAAGTAAAATAAGTGACGCAGTCAACCAAGGAAAGTGGAGGCCTATAAAATTTTCAGTGGGGGGTGCCAATATCACATATTTTCTTTGTAGACGATCTAATCATTTTTTGGGAAGCAAGTGTGCAACAGGTAAAGATTATGGAGGCAGTGCTATTCGATTTCTATAACTGTTCTGGTCAAAAGATAAGCTTATCAAAATCTAAATTTTATACTTCTGGCGATGTGGGTTACAACACCATCTCTAAGATTGCACAATGCCTGAAGATGACTCATGCCACTGATCTTGGCAAGTACTTGGGCGTCCCAATCATCCATGGTAGAATGCGTATCTCGCACTACACTTATCTGGAAAATAAGATGCAAACCAAGCTAACATCCTGGAAAGTTGAAATTCAGACTCGAGCAGGTAAATGCATCTTAATAAAAATCTCCCTTACAACACAACCGTTTTATGCAATGTAGACTACGATGCTCCCGCTTACCACGATTAAAAAGTTGGAACGAGTTTGTCGTGGCTTTTTCTTGGAGGTGATGCAGATGGCAGGAAAATGCACATGATTAGTTGGGATAAACTGTGCACCACAAAGCAAGAGGGTGGCCTAGGATTTCGCTGATTGCATGAGATGAATATAGCTCTTCTGGGAAAGTTGGTCTGGGACTTGATTCAACAGAAGAAGGCTCTGTGGGTGATAGTTTTATCTCACAAATACACAGAGCTTTCCCTCTATGTGAAGGATGGTAGCTCATCCACCTGGTGGGAGATCTGTAAAGCATACTCCATGTTGAAGGATGGTGTGGAACGAAGAGATCTGAATTGGGTGTGGAAAGCAGACTCAAAATTAAAGTATACTGTGGCATCGGGTTATGATTTTCTGACACAAGCACATGCGGATGAAGATGAAGAGATCAATAATGTTCGGCAGAAAATGTGGGATCTAAAAGGGCCGACACGGAGTAGTTATCTAATGTGGACTATCCCCCACAATGCATTACCGGGCCAGGATACGTTGTGTGACATGCATATTGCTGACATTCCGATATGTAAGTTCTGTCATGAAGATAATGAGATTGAACTTAATGCCATTAGAGATTGTACTTGGGCTAAGGAAATCTGGAGTCAATGTGTTGCACATGAGAATATTGATGGATTCTTTTAGGAAGACTCACCAATTGATTGGGTTAAATGGAATTTGACTAATGTTCACAATTCGTCTTGGAGATACAAGTGGAAAGAATTGGTCTATGGCATTTGGATGTGGTGAAACAAGATAGTTCATGGCCACGATGAAGAACGACCCCCCCCCCCCCCCCCCCTTTGCCTTTATAGCAACCGCAGTGGAGAGAACAAGGAATTTACGAATTGCGTGGAACATAAATTAATTTTATGTTTTATTACTTGTGTCCATAGAAAACATTTGATTTTGATTCCACCGTAAAGTTGGTTTTGGTGACTTCTTGATGAGGCTTGGAAATATAATGCCCTTTAAAAAAAATTAAATGAATCATTTTGGGTTTAAATTAAATAAATCTTATTCAATTAATTTAATAACTTATCTATCGTATATAAATCATCAATAATTGTCATGCAACGAATGATCGTTGGACCTAATGTGAACGTTGCAATTTTAGGACAATTGAAGAAGATATGCGTTCGGAATTTGACTTATCTTTGGATCTCTTTTTCAATTAACGAAATCTGCATCATTCTTTGAGAAATAATATCAAGTCAAACTAAAATATTTTCTGTTATTTAGATATTCATATAGTTATATTGAAGAAAATACAAAACACTGAAAGTTTAGCGCATCGTGGATTTTCAAGTGGTACTACAACGGGAGGAATATTGTTGCATATTGGGAGAAATTTTCGCTAATTTGTGGGGATAATGACGGAGCAATTCAATTTAAGGACAAAGTCATATGGCATTCCATTTGGTTTGCATTTTACTTTTTTATTTTATTTTTTTTAATCTTTATAATGCATTGTTTAATTTTATAACACTTTCACATTTTTCATAGCAAATTTCTAACATTTTTTCCTTCCATTTCAAATTGTTTCAGAATTTGCATGTGGTAAACCCTTTCATTATCAACCACAATCTCATGTTATTTTGATGTCTCCCTATTTTTGGCTGTGCTCCATGTATGTCCAACCCAACTCACTTACCTTTAACTGAAAAGGAAAAAAAAATTAAAAGAATAAGATAAGTGCGCCACTTTATTTGCAATTATTTCCCCCACAACTAGAAAAAGGCATATCATAAAGATATCGGCTGATGCTAATATCTGCATGCACGTACTCTAGTTAGTCAGCAAGTAGGATTTCTTTGTCATGAATAATTAATTAAGTGCCGGCTATGTTGGCGGGGTGGTGGCCACTAACTAATTAAGTAAATCATATTTACACCTTAAATTACATTTTAGGGGGCCACTTTTACATTTTGAAGCCTCAACAGCAAGCATCGTAATTGTTACATGAGTTTGTTGCAGCAGGTTTATGGCGAGAGAACATGACGATGATCGATGAGTACTGTAGTCAGTATTGTTATTAATTCTTTTTTTTTTTGTTTTTTTTGTTTTTGTTTTTTGTTTTTATGGAAAGTGTAGTCAATATTTCCAACTGCGGTCTACGTACCAATATAGGATAAATTATATATTTTTGTATTCATGATGTTTCTCATTATTGTTTATGACTATCTTAAGGTGGTACTGTAGTGCACTGTGTAAAATCGATCGTAATTAGCAATTCTTTGTAATTTTTAAAATTCGGTTTGGATCCTAAAACGGTGGCCTCGGGTTCAGGAGCAGGAGGTGCTGGAGATACAAGTCAAACCCATGAAATGGGGGTTTGAAATATGTGTTGAAACAGTCAACTTTAACACAAATTTCGGATATGCTCCGGTGTGATTCACCGGAAACTTATTACATCTAAAAATATTACTCACGGAGTAGATGATATTTGGCTGTGGAATCACTCGATTCGGATATCGGATGATTGAAAAATTAATGCCTAAAGTTGGTTGAAAAAATTGTAAGAGAAGGGAGTTGAAGGGAGAACCTCAGTTCATTCTCCCACATTGGAAACTTGAGTGTTGGGAATTCAAGTAACAAAAACTAGTGTGACTCTTATCGATGTGCCCAAGGGGAAAAACACTTTTGTTCAGAGGGAGAACTTAGATAATTCCACACGCGTGGGCCGCCGCCGCTCGGCTAGCACGGCTCAGATGTTGCTATTAATTTTTTGGATAAAATTTCTTAATGAAATTAACCAAAAATTAATTTTTGAAATGTGATTGTGTCATCCGACCAATTAGAATTCAAGAATTCAAGCGACCTAGTCGTTCAACCAATTAGAATTCAGACGACACATCATCAGTTTTTTGGATAAAATTTCTTAATGAAATTAACCAAAAATTAATTTTTGGCATGTGATTGTGTCATCCGACCAATTAGAATTCAAGAATTCAAAAAAGCGAATGAGTCGTCCGACAAATTAGAATTCAGACGACACGTCATCTGACCAATCAGAAGCAGGGTGAGGGTCGGCTAACATGTCTTACACGCATGGAAGGATTTTCTTGAGGGAAAAGTCGGCCGACTTATGTCATCCGACCAATAAGAATTGAGTATTGGCATATCCTCGCCACTATATAAAGAATCCCTATTAATGAGAATTAGAGCATCAAAATTTCTCTTGTCTTTTCCACCACGAAGAGTCTATCATATAGATCTAGTTCTTGAGTCAAAGAGAAGTCGGAGTACTCTATAAGTTCTCCGGAGCTCGGATTTTCGAAGTGCCTCTAAATCCAAAACGTGAAACCGTTGTATCTTGGGAGAATCGAAATCTGGTCTTACCAGAAAGTGCAATAATCTGTACCACTAGGTCAGGTGTCATTCCCAAACATAAATATCACTTAATCTGTACCACCAGCATGTTCTATGTCTAAGTTGTTAATCAAAGAGCTCGTTGATATATATAAAGTGGTCAAGTGTATGAAAATTTACATTGTTGATGAACTTATGATGTTTATATGATGATAACAATGACTTTTAAGGGTAGATATCATGTTTTAGGGTTGAATAAATGATTTCATGTGTACAAAGTAAAACATGCTTTATATGATCAAGTGCCACTTTTGTTATCACAATGGAAGTAGATCTGAAATGATTAACCCAATGATGCTCATGTTGATAGATTTCATGTTCTTAAGATTAATATAGCATGCTTATGATGTTAATGTGTTTTAGATTTCATGCAAATTAGGGTGAGTGTACATGGATACGAAAATATGTTATCATTGCCAATATGGCATTAGCGCAGTGGTAATCACTGAGGTTGTTAATCCGGAGGTTTCGGGTTCGAGTCCTAGTGGGAACAACGGTGTGTGTTTGTGTTTCTTTCGTATCGGTGAAAAAAAGGGTTATCATTGTTTGATATAAAATGAATTATATGTTATGTGATATGAGATGACATGAAAAATAAAATAAAGAAGCATGTTAAACAGTGTGTTATTCATGCAGCGATACGTAATGGTTCATATCACTAAGTATGAAAGTAATGAATAAACAATGAATCCTCGAAGGTTATTGGCATGAATTTTCATGTTCATGAGCAAGAATAGTGAGTACATTTCAATTAATTCTCGAGTTTCCGTGTCAACAATTTCACCGCTCACGGGCAAGAATAGTGAGTATAGGCTAAGCTGGTCATTTTCCCTATTTATGGACTATAATAATTGACATCTGGGTTGTCTTAGTTATGTAAAGAAATATCAGAATTTCATTGGTGGGCTCAACTAAACATTGCATAGTACTCGTGAAATTCAGTAGCACTAATTATATAGATAGATATGTTAACATGAGAAATAATTGAATTTCACCATTGTTTTCAAGTATATTATGTGCCTTAATTGTTATGTGATTCAAATAAAGCCAATTTACTACCTTTATTACATGTTTGTTGTGTTCTAGTGGAGAACAGCCATCGGACCAGATTTGTCATAAAAAATAATGGAGATTCTTTCTTTTCTTCCTTATCAGAGAGGGGCCCCTTAGGGTGCTTTAACTACTATGAGAACATGTAAGGGTAGTTCACTACTTGATTTCATATCATATATTTTCTACCATAGAGATGATTAGCTTCGAGATGATTAGAATTAGTATAATCGGGAGTGCAATGTTTAAAGCGACCCTTGTTCATACTACTCACATCTCAGTAGATTATTTTTGAACTGGGGTTATCTTGAGTGACTATCTACTTTCATGAGTTCAGGGTGGTCTTCATAATCCGAATTGACGAAGTTATAGATATCCATAAGTATTATTATATATGATATATTATTAGTTCATTGTAATTAGAAATCTTGTTAATAGAAGTTGTCATATTTATGTTGTTGTGTGAAACTTATGATGTAGTAAGAATGTAGTATGGTTGTAGAATTTGGATGTTTAAATTATGTATTAAATACTCCCTCCATTTTTTATTAGCTGCTTTTGATATGGGCACACTGACTTGATTAATGTGTCTGAAATATTGTATGAAATTGCTAGATTGTCCTTCTTTAATATTTTGAATACATTTGCAATCGTTAAATACATATTGTGAATGTAAATATACATTGATAGTAGTAGTATTAGAGTTCCAAAATGACCTTCGGTGTTTTTGATGCACTTAAAATGTATTTCCCAAACTCATTCTTTTCAGTTACGTTTGAGTCTTTTGTAGGAGATTAATTTTTAGTTGACTACTCTTCATAAGGTATCTCAACTAGATATTCAGGTTGAGCTTGCTTCAGATTACCAAGATCATTTGCAGCAAATTACTCAGTTTCATTTGCATCCATTGATTTCTCTTTGAGTTTAGGTTTTTAATCACTTAGCATTTCCAATATGATTTCTAGAAAGTCAAATGCAGCATCATCTTCTTCTGCTTTTGGTTTTGAATATGAACTGGATCAACTTCTATCTAATTTAGTTCTTTTATCTGATTCTTCTGTTGAAGGTATCGCATCTGAAACCTTTGCGTCTGATACTTTCTTAGCTAAACATCTAATATTAGATTCAAGAACAAGGTCCTCAATTCGCTCTTGAATCTATTCAAGTTCATTTGATGCATTCAACACTTCTTCTTCTTCTTTATCAGCAAGAAGAAGTCTTCTTCTCGATTTGGTTGTCTTCTTCTCTGATGAATTCTTTCTTAGTGATTTAAACAAATTCAGTGCTAATATAAAAGAAACTATCAGATTATTTTTCTTCTTTGCAGGGGGTTCATTTTCATCAACATCAGCTTTCCTCTGGAACTTCTGCTGAGTATAATGGACTTCCTTGTCAGACTTCTATATTATACCCAGTTCTGTTAGCAAATGTTGTAGATGAAATCCGTATGACTTGCTGGTGTAAAATGGTTCATCGGCCGGTGCACATTTTCCCATGACTTTAGCCTTCTCTGCAACAATTTCATCAATAATTTTGTTCACAATATATTGATCCAGGTTGAATGGTTCATTAAATAAAACTATGTATATCAATTTAACTCTATACATTATGATTGTGCAAACTCTAGCTTTAAATGATGTGTTTTTTTTGTAAAAAAACCTTCTATATCTTAAGATTTATCGCAATATTTCTCAACAATTTTTCTTACTGATTCACTGTAGGAGCCGCAAATCCTTTAGTAGTTAAACCAATATGTTGACGTAGAATATCACTGGTTTTCACAACACCTTTCTCATTTACAGTTCAATTAACATAGCAAATCAATATTTTGTGTTTTCACTACTGTTGTGATCTCATTTGCTAGATCACGGTTGTTAAATCCTGCCAGAAATCTATCAAAATAGGTGAGTGTTAGAAATGAAATTGAGTTTTGATGATGATTTTCATCTTACGTTTGTTTATTTGTTCTAATCCATTGATGAAGTGTTGGAACTAACTGTTATAGTGAAAAACTAAATGATGTCTAGGAATTAACTGTATAGGATTTACTAGAGTCTGATTATTGTATAGATTAAATCAGACAAACATTATAATAGAAATGTTATAGGTTGTAGTGGAGTCTAGGGCTCAAGCTGAAATGTAATCTAGAAGTTCTACTGAGGGCTCAAACTCAGTTAACCTCATTCAAAACTAAGTTGATAGCTGAGGGGACAAACTCAGTTATGAAGGCTAAGGGGACAAACTCAGTTATGAAGGCTGAGGGGACAAACTCAGTTTTGAAGACTGAAGGCTGAGGGGCCAAACTCAGTTATTGAAAAATAAGCCAAGACTGTAAAGTTAGAATTCGGGTAAGTCTGTGATGACATTAACTGACTTTATAGATCTTGTATTGAAGGTCTACAATCCATAAGGAGAATGTGATCTTAGTTATCTTATGTGATGAAAATGTGTACTCTAGTCTCGCAAACTTAAAGATCAGATGAATAGAAGCATCTCAAGTTTAAAGAAGAATAAAATATGGGTTAATGCTCAAACTCAGCTGACTGTTGAAAACTCAACATCATCACAGCTGAAGTACAAGTCAGCCAATCAGAAAAACTGAAGAATAATTAGAACGTTGAAGATCAAGCATTCTAATTGGTTGATAGTCTGACATGTCAGAACGGCTACCGACGGTCTGAAAGGATGATGAAATCCAATATGACCATTGAAGATTTCAAAATTCAAATGTTAGATTGCATCTATAAATAGAGGACTTAGCAATAGGATCAAACACACAAGTAATACTGAAGTTGCAATTTATTGAAGCTTTTGTGCATTCAAGATTTTTGCTAAGTCATTTCTATTCATCATCTGTGCTTACAAAGATACATCTAGAAAATCTTCAAAGTGTTCAAGCATTTCAAGACTTATCAAGATCCAACACTTGAAGATTCTAAAAGTCTGAATCACTTTCTTGATTCAACCCAACTTTGATTTTATCAAAGCTTTTGACTGTGAATCATCCGGTCTAGGGCGTCAAGGACAGTTGATTGCAGTCTAGGTGACTGTGTGTGGTGGAGCTGGTGAAGAGGAAATTCAACCCTTTAAGGACCATTAAAGCATTTGGAGAGCAGAAATTCTACCTATTGTTCAAGTGTTTATATTGTGAAGCTAAGAATTAGTCAAGGACAATCAACTAGAACTTTTTGTAACCGTTACCTCAAAAAGACTAGTGGAATTTAACCTCAGTTGTGAAGATAATATCAGATAAAGGAATTGAATTTCTAAACAAAGGAATCATAAATACTGTGAGCAAAATGGTGTTTTACATCAACTAGAAGCTACAACAACACCACAGCAAAATGGAGTAGCTGAAAGAAAGAATAGGACACTCAAGGAAGACGAAAGAACTATGATCAATGAAGCCAAGTTACCAAAAAGATATTGTGCAGAAGCTGTAAACACAACATGTTATACCCAAAAACGAGCTTTGATGACTGAAAGGCTAGAGAAGACTCCTTATGAGATTTAGAATAGAAGAAAACCCAACATCTCATACTTTTATGCCTTTGGAAGCAAATCTTTCATACATAATATTGGAAAAGATCAGCTGAAGACCTTTCAACCTAAAGCTGATGAAGGAATATTTCTAGGATATTCAAGTGTTAGCAAAGAATTCAAAGTATTGAATAAGAGGACACTCAAACATGAAGAGTCAATTCATGTTGTTTTTTATGAACTAAATTTCACAGGAGAAACAATTGAAGATGTTCTTGAACCAATTTCTCAACATAAAGAAGATTAGACAGTTTATGTGGATATTGAGAAGAATTTTGGTCAGCTAAGACAATCTATCAGAAGAAATTGCACCAAATAACGATCCAATTATACAACTTATAGCTGAACCCACCAACGTTCAACCTGCTGAAGGTGAAGTTGATAACATAGCAGAGCAAGATCCAGCAAACTCAGTAAACCAAGCAAATCAACCTGAGTTTCAATGGATGAAAGATCACCCTGCTGAACAAGCAATTGAAGATGTACAGCAAGGAGCGAAGACAAGAAATCAGTTGAATGCCATGCATACTTGTTTCCTATCTAAATTACAGCTAAAAGTTATTGAAGAAGCAATCAAGGATCCAGATTGAATAATTGCTATGCAGGAGGAGCTTAATGAATTTGAAAGGAATGAAGTATGGGAACTGGTTGATAATCTTGAACATACAAATGTTATTCGCACAAAGTGGTATATAGAAACAAATTGGATGAATCATGCATCATTGTTAGAAATAAATCAAGATTAGTTGCTAAAGGATATTCGCAGGCTAACGACATAGATTTTGATGAAACTTATGCACCTGTTGCAAGATTAGAGGCAATCAGACTTTTTTCTTTCACATGCAGCATTCAAGAATTACAAGGTATATCAAATGGATGTTAAAAGTACTTTTCTAAATGGAATTCTGGAAGAAGAAGTATATGTACACCAACCACCAGGATTTGAAATCAAAGGTCAGGAAAATAAGGTTTATAGATTGAAGAAATCATTGTATGGACTTAAACAAGCACCTAGAGCCTGGTATGAGACTTTGTCTCAATTTTTAGTGAACAATAGTTTTACCAAATGAACCATTGACCAGACTTTTTTCAGAATCAAAGATGGAGAAAGATTTCACTTGTACAAATCTATGTTGATGACATCATCTTCGGATCAGAAAATGAAATGATGTGCGAAAAGTTTGCTAATCTGATGAAAAGAAAATTCCAGATGAGTATGTTGGGAGAGATGAATTATTTCCTTGGATTACAAGTCAAGCAGATGCATGATGGGATTTTCATTCATCAAACCAAATATACCAAAGATCTATTAAAGAAGTTTGGAATGGAAAATAACTTAGGTATTAGTACACATATGGGAACATGAGTTAGGCTTTATGAAGATAAGGAAGGTAAAGATGTTGATCAAACACTTTATAGAAGAATGATTGGAAGCATACTTGACCTAACTACAAGTAGACCAGGTATATCATTTGCAGTAGGAGTTTGTGCTAGATTTCAATCTAAGCCCAAAGACAGTCATCATGCAGTAGTCAAAAGAATTTTGAAGTACTTGAAGGAAACTATTGGAGTTGGAATATGGTACTCAAAAGAAGGAAGATTCAAACTGATATCATATTCAGATTCTGACTATGCTGGATGGAAAGTAGAAAAAAAGAACACTTCATGCACTTGTCTGTTAATAAGAAATAGACTAGTGTCATGGTTTAGTAAGAAACAACTTCTACAACTGGAAGTTGTTGTGCTCAAGTTTTATGGCTCAGACAACAACTCAGAGATTATGGGATAGGATAAGGTGAAATTCCTATAATGTGTGACACGACAAGTGCAATTGCTATAACTGAAAATCTAGTGTTGCACTCAAGGACAAAGCACATTGACGTGAGGCATCATTTTATATGGAATCATGTTGAAAAGAAAGATGTTATTGTCCGATATATACCAACTAAAGATCAGCTCGCTGATATTTTTTTACCAAGCCGTTAGATGCTGAAATATTTTTCCAAGATGAGAACTGAATTGGGAGTTATCAAAGTCAGTTGAACTATGAAATCCACCAAATGGATTGATCTTTGTCATGCTGGGTGAGCTCACTTGATAGATCAGTCATTGGAATCAATGATTTCGTCAAACTGACATTCAAGGAACTGATATTTGCAAAAGCTGAAGATGGGTACTGACTTTGGACAAACAACTGGATTTTATTTACTCAATAACGGAGGAGTGGACTTTAGTCAATTGGTTAAGTGAATGTGAACCACAACCGTTACATCACAATAATTAACTCCGTAATTGTCAGAAAAGCTGTTATGTTTGTACTTGGATAAGGACAAAAGTACATGCATTGATTACACAAATTTATAGAATAAGAAGTTCAAATGGTACCATTATATCTATAAAAGATATACTTTATCATTTTGAAGAGACACAACAAAAAATTTCTTAGAAATCCTCTCCTTAAAAATATCTTCAAATCATTCGAGACTTGTTGATATTGGATTAACATTATCTCTTGAAGATTATGAAAAATGATGTGGAGGAATTCTTTTATCAAGTCGGATCAGTGAAAAGATACGGAAAATTTAGGGTTTGGAAGATTTTCTCAACATGAAATTGGAGAAAGATTATGACCTTGAAGCAATGTGTCAATTTGGGAGAATATGAAGATTGATCGATATTTTCTCACAACATACGTTCGTGGAGAAAAAGTCAGTCTCAATGAAGAAGTATTGAGGAAGCTATTTGGATTCAAGAAACCAAGGGCGAAATCAATCGCTGTCAGCGAAATTTCTCTAAATCGACAAGATTTTATGAAGCCAATTTCTTCAAAAGAAGAACCAACACACTTATATTCAAATATGAAGGAGCTGAAGCTGGAGTTTGCAACCTTATGCAAATGGTTATCTAGAAGTGTGATGCGCAAATTTCAAGGTTTTGGCAGCTTATCAAGTGTAAAATCAGACCTTCTGGCTATCATTTGTGAGGAGATTGATTTTAATTGGGCTAGATATATCTTCGACCAAATGAAAGAGCAATTTTATGACGAGGAAAAAAGGGAAGTCGAAGCAAAGAAAGTTGAATCCAAGAAAAGAGATGGACTTCATACAATGAAGTCCTTTGGAATTCTTAGCCAACATTATTTGGAGATTCTTTGTCATGGATAGAAGGCTAAGAATGCTGAAAGCTCAGCTGTCCCGTAGGTGGAAATAAAAGGGACAGACAACACCGAGTAGTAAGAATATTTACAGATACTGACTCGACTTCTCAACCTTCTCTGATGATTCAAAGTAGAATCTCAGATCATGCTGACAAACAAACAGAGAAGATAGTGGCTAAAGTATAGCCAAAGAAAGCTGAAGTTTCCAAGAAAACTGTATCTGCACAGATAGCTGAACAAAAGGGAACTAAGCGCAAAGCTGACTCTCAAGCGAAGAAAGCTGTAGAGAGACAATTTTTTTCAGAATCCCCTGAGAAAAGACCTAAACTAGATGATAAAGCATCAACCGAGGGGGAAGTAAAACTGACATGTAGTGCTGCTGACATTACAAGTGACAAGTCAGCACCACAAACTGAAGTTAGCAATGAAGCTAACATACCTCAAGTTCCAGAGATTTTACCTGCTGAAGTATAACATCAATCAGCACAACCCTCTCAAGAAGAAAATTTGATGATAGAAGATGAGATATCCATTGAACTTGAAAGAATTGTAAAATTCATGAAGTGGAAACTTAACACAATTGATAATCAAAAACCACTTAATGAAGAGACGAGACCAAAATAAAAGTGGCTACTTGATATGTTTGGAGTAGAGACCTTGTATGATTTATTTCCTATGGAACAATTCTTGACCATATGTTATAAATTCTTACAAGAAAAGGTAAATAAGAAGAAGTTAGCTAAATCATCTGAACAAACAGAGAAACCTCTAAAGAAGGATGATGATCCAGAGGATGATGATAAGAAGCAGACTAAAGAACATCAGTTACCTACTGTAACTGAGAAAGCTGAAATCAAGAATGTCTCAGCTCAAGAAGGTGATAAAACTGACATGTCTGTCAAGGATGGGAAGTCAATCGGTCAAGATGCTGAAATGCCAGCTGGGTCACAGAAAGCTGACACTCATCAGATAATGGAAGATGGTGGAAAAGCCCTCATGATTCTTAATACAATGGATTAGTCTACCATCAAGATAGCTTATGATCCAATAGAATTCATGACCGCTAAGGATACGAGTAAAATTCAGAAGACAATGGATGTTTTACTCAGTTAACGAGACAACTATTCTGAAGTTTTCACCAAAATGTCTCATTACCTAGATTACAGGAAGAAGATAGATGAAGTTGTACCCAACCACTTGGAGAAAATAACTCAAGTCACTACAGACTCAGCTACTGAGCTAAGTCAACTGAAGACCAAGCTAGAAGTGGCTACAACTAAAGATAGAGAGATCCTTACTCAAATTGAATGGAATTTAAGTTAGAGGATTTTTGGTCTTGAAAACTAGTTGAAGGACGTACACACTTCTCAACAAGGAATTGCAAAATAACATAAGCTAACTCATGAACTGATTCTAAAGCTTAATGATGCCAAAAAGGGGGAACAAGAAAAGAAAATGTTGGAACTGGAAGAGGAGATCAAGAGTTTGAAGGAAAACCTGATAACACTTCAACCAAGTCATCCCTGGTTTAGAGAAGTCAAAGATGAACTAAGCTTGGTTGTAATCTTTGACAAGTTTATTAAACTACTGAAGGAAGACTAACTCTTACAAGGGAGTTATGGGCTGAATTTTAGAAGGACTATCATCACTTGAAGGCAAAATACAGAGGAAGATGTGTTCATATTTCTTTTAAACAAATTTCATGACAATAAGATGAAGGACTACACGGCAGAAATGAGATGGTAGAACAAGATTGTTATCAAAGACTTAACTGAGACAATGAAGTTTGACATGAATGAATTTGAAATTTTCTATGAGAATAACAATAAGCTACCCAAGTTAGTACAATGGAGAAGGAGTAAGAAGACAAGTCAAGTTGACTACAACAAGCTTGTTGTAATTGAAGACATGACAAAAGTGAAGAATATAGACTTTACGACAGTGATATGAAACTAGCAAAGCAAATAATCTTTTGTAATCAGCTGAATTTATTGAACATGAATGAAAAATCAAGTTTTTGATTTGTTTTTGTTTTGTTTTATCTGTTAGCTTTTCTTTTAATGAGGGTTTTGGCATCATTAAAAAGGGGGAAATTGTTAGAAATAAAATTGAGTTTTGATGATGTTTTTCATCTTATGTTGTTTATTTGTTTTAACCCTATTGATGAAGTTTTGGAACTAGTTGTTATAGTGAAAAGCTAAAAGATGTCGAGAAATTAACTGTATAGGTTTTACTAGAGTCTGATTATTGTATATGTTAAATCAGACAAGCATTATAATAGAAATATTATAGGTTTTAGTGGAGCCTAAGGCTCAAGCTGAAATCTAATCCAGAAGTTCTACTAAGGGCTCAAACTCAGTTAACCTCATTCGAAAACTCGAATTAAGGTTGGGGAAAAACTTAGTTTTGAAGAATGAAGGTTGAGAGGGATAACTCGCTTTTTGATGATTGAAGGCCGAGGGGGACCAAACTCAGCTATTGTAGAATAAGACAAGACAATAAAGTTAGAATTCAGGTAAGTTTGTGATGGTCTAAATTGACTTTATAGATCTTGTATTGAAGGTCTAAGATCCCTAAGGACAATATGATCTTAGTTATCTTACGTGATAAAAAGGTGTACTCTGATCTCACAAACTTAAATATCAAATGAATAGAAGCATCTCAGGTTTAAAGAAGAATAAAAACTGAGTTAATGCTCAAACTCGGATGACTACTGAAACTCAACATCAGCATAGCCTAAGTACAAGTTAGCCAATCAGACAAACTGAAGAAGAATTAAAATGTTGAAGATCAAGCATTCTAATTGGTTGATAGTCTGACATGTTAGAAAGACTACTGACAATCTGATAGGATGATGATAAAATCCAATATGACCGTTAAAGAATTCAAAATTCAAACATTGGATTGCAACTATAAATAGAGGACTTAGCCAAATCTCAGAAGAACCTCAATTTGAAGATGAGCAAGCGGACGATGAAGAAACCGTGATGCTAGTACGAAAGTTCGGAAGGTTCATAAGAAGTGAGAAAAGAAACAAGTCTTTAGGGAAAATTAAGTCCCAAAGTAATAATCATGGTGGCTGGAAGTCAAACATGACTTGTTTCGAATGCAATCAGAAGGGTCACATAGCCAATGAGTGCCCTAACAAGAAGTCTGGAAATCCCAAGCCTACATCAAGTCAAACGACTAAAAATTATCAATGAGGCAAAGGAAAGAATAATGGAAAGGCGATGGCTGTGACTTGGGATGCAAACGATGAATCAGACAACGATGCTAAGTCGGAAACATCCAAAAAAGCAAACTTGTGTTTTATGGGTTTCTCACAACCCACGAATTTGAGCGATAGTGAGGTATCGTACACATTCCTAACTAAAGATTAACTGCACCAAATTAACTAACAATTAGCTAGGGGAAACCTCACACTAAAGGGTAAAAACGAAACACTAAATGAATTGAAGGTGCAACAAGACGATGAACTTGTCATCTTTATCAATGAACTAAGTTTATTGACACATAAGCACCAAGTAACTGAACTTGAGAATGAGTCTTTGAAGCTAAAGGTTGCACCACTTGAACAAGTCATTTTAGGACTTGAAGAGCAAATTACTCTGCTCAAATCGCAACCCTCAACTACCGAGAACTCAAAAGGTAAGGCTAATTGTGTAGAAGAATCATCCGTTACACAAACCTCACCCACCTCAACAAAAGTCTTGGATCCTAGGCCAATCGCATTAGCACACACCACACATGCACAACCAATCAAGAAAAGAAGGAATAGAAGAAAGAAAAAGGCACACACCGCACCTAATAACGCTCCATCAACATCTACACACACTTCACAACGTTCTTCCCCCTGAAATCATGCATACACTTATGATCGAAAAGGTTCAAGGAGCTATGCTCAATAGAACCACTTCACTCATAACAGCTATACTCCACCCAGTTATTACCCGAATGCATATCACGATCCACGCATACACCAAGCACCCACCAATACTCATAGAATCCCTCAGTTTGACACCTTCTTGTCCCAAATGCTGTGTTGGCAAGATCAGGTTAATCCAATGCAATCGAACGTATACCAACCTGACCCACATCACTGCGAATAGCCTGAGTCCTCCCGCACAAAGAAGGCTGCTAGCAAACCACGGGTTAAAAAGGTATAGGTTCAAAAAGACTCAATCCATCCAGTATCTAACCCGTAAGGACCCAAGACCTAAAGGATACTTATACAAACCTTTGTATTGCAGACATGTCTTAAAGAAAATATCTATAAAAGCAATACTAAGTGGTTCTTGGATAGTGGATGCTCTAGACATATGACTGGAAACTCTGCAATCTACGGGATTACAAAGCTATACAAAATAGAGATCAGTCACTTTCGGAGACAACTCAAAAGGCAAGATCCTTGGCAAAGGATCCATCGGTAACCCGAGTTGCTTTATTATTCGTGATGTTTTACTTGTTAAGCATTTAGAGTACAACCTTTTGAGCATATCATAGTTAAGCGACTCGGGTCTTAGAATTGTGTTTATAGGTGCACGATATCTGATAAATTAATGAAAGTTGTCTTAACTGGTCTTCGTGAGCATAATCTCTACATAATCAAAGTGGACAACCTCACTAATTTTCCAATAACATGCCTCATATCTAAACATGATGACACAAATATCTAGCACCGTTTCTTAGTTCATGTTGGTATCACCACCATTGAGATATTGTGCAAACATAATCTCATACGTGGTCTGTCAGCATTAGATCTGGATGAATTTGACACTTGTGAGCTGTGTATACATGGAAAGAAAGCTAGAACTTTGTTCAGATCAGAACACAAAGTGTCTTCCACTCGCATCCTTGAACTGTTGCACATTCATCTCTTTGTCCCTATTAGAGTTTTGAGTCTCAGTGGCAAATATTATGTGCTCGTCATTGTTGATGACTACTCCAAATATACCTGGACTCTGTTTTTGACTCACAAGAGTGACAGTGCTCAGGCATTTGCTACTCTCGTGAAGCAACCACAGAATACTTGTGATATATTTGTTGTAGTTGTCCGGAGTGACAGAGGTGGAGAATTTAAAGATACCGGTCTCATATATTTCTATGAGTATCTTTGTGTCTGACATGAATTCTCTGCTCCTCAAACTCCCCAACAAAATGGCGTTGTTGAGCATAACCGAACACTACAAGAATTTGCTCGAACGATGCTGAATGAGTTCAAGGTGCCTCAATTTCTATGGCCTGATGTTGTTTCTTATGCATGTTATGTTGTTAATTGAATGTCTATTAGACACAGGTTGCATAAGACACCCTACGAAGTCCTAAGAAATCGGCCTCCGAAAGTTAACTACTTTCACGTTTTTGGATGCAAGTGTTTCGTGTTGAATGATAAGGGAAATTTGGATAAGTTTGCATCTAAGTCCATCGAATGCATATTAGTTGGTTATTCTGAGACCGCATGGGCATATAGATGCTACGATCTAGTTTCTCGACGCATTCTCGAGTCCATACACATTTCATTTCACGAGTCTGTTTCCTTGACTAACTTTTGTTCTAGTGTAAAGGATAAGAACTTAAGCTTAGAATAGTTGGACTTGGAGGATGACTTTGAGTACTTCCACCTATGCAAAATGACACTGTAGATGTGAAAATTTTATGTGACACGTCAAATATGAATGCTAATAAGCACGACCTTAAGTTGCATGATACTCATCAAATGAGTTGAAATATATGAGCTCCTAAGCACGAGCTTAAACTACATGATACTCATCAAATGGATTCAAGAAAAATGCTCCTAAGCACGAGCTTAAACTGGGTTACGCTCATCAAATAAGTTAAAGAAAAAGAATGCTCCTAAGCATGAGGCTAAACTGCACTAATAATTATCCCCAAAAAAAACTTGAACTACGTTTGCCTTGATTTCTAGAGAAATCTCTAGGGTACGTAGGCAAAAAAAAATTTAAACCCTTCTGAAAATTGAGGATGAAACGCAAAATATCGATGATCTTTATAGTCAATCAAAAGCTATCATGATTGGAAAAGAAAATGAATGTTTAAACCCATTGAAGACTTATCAAGGTGGTGGGGATCTTCATCCGTTTGCTGTGAAGTGTGCCATCATATGCATGTTCAGAGATGTACTTTCATCCATTTATTGTTTGGTGAGACACCGTCTTCTTATTGAGATGCATGCCATCATCACTCGGTCAAATGTGGGCCTTTATCCGTTTTCTATGAGGTGTTCCATCATCTTCTTGTTCAACAGTGCGCCTTCATTTCGTGACCAAGTGAGTAATCATCTGCATGCAAGGAGACAGGCCATCATAAGATGTGTGTGCCTTCACTTTCTTGTTGGAAAATTGTGTGACCATCCGTTCATTGGGAAGGTGTGTTGTCGTCAAATCTATGGGAAAACATGCAAGGCATGTGCGATTGTTGAGATGTCATCAACAGTTTCTTGAAAGGATTCGTCATCACCTACCTGGCTGAGCTACATTGGATGAAGTCATGAAGTACCTTACTCGCGTCTTTGACTTGCTGAGTATCTTGTGCAACGCAGTGGAGCAACTAACTACTCCGCTCGCATCCTTGTTTGACTGTGATGTAAAGAACCCAAGAGTTAAAATCTGTAATTAATAAAAACACAAAAAAAACTCAAAAAAAGGTTAGCTTTGAAAGAGTGCTGAGTTGATGGGAGATTTCATCACTTTATGGGTCATCATTACTTTGTGAATGCTCTGAGTCAGCGAGGTGAATAATAATTCAACCTCCAAAATGGTCTCAAATACTCCAAGGCAGCCTCTAAAAAGGCCTCATGGAACTCTTATAGAGACGAGGTGAATAAAAATTCAACCTACAAAGATGGATTCCTGGAATTCCGGTGGTGATGAGGTGAATAAAAATTCAATCACCAAAGATGGCCTCTTGGACTCTTAT
This sequence comes from Gentiana straminea, assembly GCA_036785695.1. NCBI lineage: Eukaryota > Viridiplantae > Streptophyta > Magnoliopsida > Gentianales > Gentianaceae > Gentiana > Gentiana straminea. Next base: position 8,289,756 of record JAVUPR010000060.1, on the reverse strand, counting down.
GGTGACGAGGTAAATAAAAATTCAACCTCTGGCCGCTTGGAACTCCTATGGTGACGATGTGAACATCCAAAGATGGCGTCTTGGAACTCCGGTGGTGATGAGGTGAAAATAAATTCAACCTCCGAATGGCCTCCAAACTCTGGAGAACGAGGTGAAAATAAATTCAACCTCCAAATGGCCTCCAAACTCCAAAGGGATGAGGTGAAAATAAATTCAACCTCCAGATGGCCTCCAAGCTCCAACGGGTGAGGTGAAAATAAATTCGACCTCGAAATGGCCTCCAAGCTCCAATGGGCAAGGTGAAAGTAAATTCAACCTCGAAATGGCCTCCAAGCTCCAACGGGTGAGGTGAAAATAAATTCAAACTCCAAATAGCCACCAAGCTCCAACGGGCAAGGTGAAAATAAATTCAACCTCGAAATGGCTTCCAAGCTCCAACGGAAGAGGTGAAAATAAATTCAACCTCGAAATGCCTCCAAGCTCCAACAGGTGAGATGAAAATAAACTCAACCTCAGAATGGCCTCCAAACCCAATGGAGGAGGTGAAAATAAATTCAACCTCCAAATGGCCTCCACACTCCAAGGGGATGCCTCCAAATGGCCTCCAAACTCCAAGGGACGAGGTGAAAATAAATTCAACATCCAAATGGCCCCCAAATCCCAAAGTATGAGGTGAAAATAAATTCAACCTCCAATATGACCTCCGGTCACCTAACAAAGCAAGAAAAAAATACATTAAAAAAATACTTGACTTTTAGTCAATAGCCGACGAAAAAGACGAAAGTCAAAAAACAACAATCATTTACCCATCAGCAGTCGACATGGCCAGTCGGCCAACAAAATAAAGGAGAGGGATGCCTGAGAATCTCGGGCTCCTTGGGTTGAAGAGTTGGTGTGCTTGATAAAAATGTGAAGTGTTGGACTTATTTCTTAGTTTTGATGATGAGTGCCATACTAGCTGTTATAGTGCAAAGGCAAAAAGATGTCTAGATCAAATGTATAGGTTTATTAGAGTTTGATTCATAAATAGGTTTGATCAAACAAGCACCGTAAAGGCCTGTCGGGTTGATATCGCGATCGGTCTAGGTCAGTAGGGTAGATAGGTCAGTAGACTAGTCTTGAACCTGCTGAAGACTGAAGACTGAAGGCTGAGGGTTTAAACTCAGTAAATGAAGGCTAAGGGATCAAACTTAGTATTTAAAGTCAAGGATATGGAATCAGAATTTAGGCAAGTCTGTGATGACCTAAACTGATTACATATACCTTGTGTTGAAGGTCTAAGTTCCATAAGTTGGATGATGTTTGGAACTTGGTTATAATTAAAATGGTGTAATCTAACTTCACAAATAAAAGTTAGATAAAAGAAAGCAGCTGCATTACATTTTATATACAGCAAATTGTTGTTCAGCAGACTGATAGGTACTTCAACAGACTGATGAACCTGCTGATATTATACCTCGATTAATTCAAGATTATTGGAAGATTACATGGATAAGGACAGCCAACTACCTCTGACTTATCAAGGAAATCAAAGGCTGAGATTAAAAAGACATTGGGATGATTTATATTTTTATCCATTGGATACAAGTCAAAGGGGTGGACAGACTGCACTGTCAAAAAGGAATTCTGACAGTGTCAGTCCTATGAATAGTGACAGACTGCAAATCAGATAGGACAAAAACAAGGAACGGTCACATTTGAATTTCAAATACAAGTCACATGCATTCCTACCTATAAATAGAGGACTTTCAACTCAGAAAAAGATGATGAATTTTGGATAAACTTTAAGTGATAACTCTGAGCTGAAAAACACCCTGTGAACTTACGAGCATAAAGTCTTGATCTAGAGAATTTCTTCAAGTGCATTCTCGTATTCAAGCAACATCAAGATTACACACTTGAAGACGCAAGTGCTGTGATTACATCATCCTAATCAAGTCATGAATCGAATCATTTAATTGATTCAATCTTTATTTTATAAAGAACCCGTCGAAGACAAGAAGCATCCGTTGGGTGTGAAAGACCGTTGTTTGTGGTGGAGCTGGTGAAAAGGCGATCCTACCCTTCAAGGACCAGTGGAAGACTCAGGAGCAGCAATCCTACATGTTCCCAGTTTTCAGTTTGTGAAGCCATAGCTATTGGTGAAGGACAAACAACTTAGGAATCTTTGTAACAGCTACATCAAAGATCTCTAGTGAATTTCCTCCAACATCACAGGAGAAGAGTGGACTGACAGGATTACACCACCTGGAACCACTATAAAATCTGCCTACTTACTTTCAGCATTTAATTTCTGCACTTAGTTTATCCTACATATCAACCTACTGAATCTAGCAACTGAAATCACACACTTGCACTACTGAGTATCTAATACTTAGTATCATATTTAACAACAAGTATTAAGGCTTAATTTTGATTTAATTCCGCTGCACAAATTCAGCAAACTCAACTATCGAGACTATCGTTTATCGGCAGAGCTATCGAAGTCTCAAAGACTCTGAAGTATCAGCAGACTGCTGAAGTTGCAGAATTTGTTAACTCCAAAGTTTTAAGTGTTAAGTTTATTCACCCCCCCCCCCCTCTAAACTTAACCAAAGCCTTTTCAAGGGACCAACAATTGGTATCGGAGCAGTGCTTCTGTTCTGAAGGAATCCTACTTGTTGTGCTTGTGAAAATTATTTAAAACTTTCTTTCAAGTTACTGATTTTCAAAGACTTGCATCATGGATAACACACAGTATGCTAGAACTATGTTGATGTGTTCTCTAGATAGATTTGATGAGTATAAACGTCGAATGCAGGCTTACCTTGCTGCAACTCATGATGAGATGATGGATGTACTAACTGATGGACCACTGGAGATTACTAAGGCAGTAACAGTGGGTGATACAACTGAGTACATTCCTAAACCAAAAAGAGAATGGAATGCAGAAGACAGAAAAAGAGCAAACCTCAACAACATTGCTATTGATATCATTTATAGAACTTTGGATAGCAATATGTACATGAAGGTCAAAGATTGCAAAACTGCTAAGGAACTTTGGGACAAGATACATTTGATCTGTGAAGGCACTGATGCAATAAAGAAGAACAAAATCAGTGTGGCCAGAAAGAGGTTTCAAAAGTTCAAGATGCTGCCAAATGAAACCATTGAGCAAATGGAGTCAAGATTCAATGCAATCCTGGATGAACTTACCCTGCTGAGTGTAAGTTATTCAAAAGAGGAAATAAACACCAAAATATTGGAAGCTCTACCTGCAAGAGATGTTTGGAAAATGAAGGTGACTGCAATTGAAGAAATGAGAAAGTTGCATGAAGAAGATACCTTCAAATTGTTTCCAGATCTAAAGGCCTATGAATTCAGCAAAAAGCTTGTACCTGAGACTGAAAAGGAAGAGCCAAAGACCACTGCATTGGTGCTTCACATCATGAAGAAACTTCAGGAGGACAGGATGATATGCTGGATGAGATGCAAGAACAGATTGCCCTACTGAGCAAGAAAATCAGGATGATGAAGACTGGAAAGGCAACTACAAGAAATTTTACAAAGAGGCCTACTGAAAGAAGGAAAGAAGAACCAAAGAAAGATATTGACTATCTGTGCTTTCATTGCAAGAAACCAGGACACTTCAAACCTGACTGTCCTGAGTTAAAACAAGGCAAGGAACCTGATTATCTTTGCTTCAATTGCAAGAAGCCTGGACATTTTAGACCTGACTGTCCAGACTTGCTGAAGACCAAAAGTCAACAAAGAAGACATGGCAAGAAGGCTATGGTTGCTGAAGATGAATCAGGGTATGAAGTGGAATCTGAAAAGGGAAATGAATCAGATGACACTGCACTGGTTGCTGATATGGAGGATATGCTTTGATGGCCAACATGGATGAAACTGAGGAGGTATACAACACTGTATCCATCAACACTCCTGCTGGAAGTGATTGTGAATCAACCTGTGGTTCAAATCCTAGAAATTCTGACAACAATGAGACTTTGGATGCCATCCTTAATCAACTGAGGATAATACAATCTGGTTATGAGATTGTGAAGGCTGAAAAAGAAGCTCTTGAATTGGAAGTTGGAAGATTGAAAGCCGAATTAAGGGTTCTCAAAGGTAAGGAAAAAGATGTTGGACGAATCGGATAAGTCTGTCGAACATCCAAAGCGACCTCGAATCTGCTCGAACCATCTTGTTCCAATACCGCATACAAATCGGGAAAGCCTTATGGGGATAGAACAGGGCTTGGATTTGGAACTCAGCAATCTAACAAGAATGGATCCAGTAAGGTTACTGAACCTAGTACCAGAATTGGTCCTAAGTTTGTACCTGCACTAGATCCAACTCCCAGTAAGGTTGTTGAAGCAATAAAACCCAATGAGAATGCTTCAAGGAAGCAAAATCAGAGGTCAAAGAAGTCAACAGCTCCAAATAAAAGGAATAAATCTAAAAATAGACTGCTGTGCCTTCCAAGCCTGCTGAAAGCAGACCTGCTACCAAGTCTGCTGAACCACAGAAGGGTAAGAAACAGAAATATTCCAAGGATAAGAATCCCAAAACCAAAAATGTTAATCATTCAAGGGATACTTATCTCAGGGGGAAAGGTAGACTGTTCCCTACTGATGATGATTGGAATATTCCTGCATCTAATGCTAGAAACAGTAAGTATAACCAAGCTGCTAGGGTGAAACCTAGGCAATGGGATCAGCAGAGGACTTACACAAGACCTCGGCAGACTCCATATTACAGTACATTCTAACGACGAAAACAAAAGGTTATACTAATGCTTCTAAGACCAAGAATCACTATAAACAGCATTATAAACCAAAAGGCCAGAAAACATATGTGATTCCTACACAACCTACTGTTAGAACTTATGGATGTGTGGAATACATGTATGAACCAAAGTATGAACCAAAGTATGACACATTCAGGAGAAGACCTTATGAAGACATGCCAAGGGTCATGCTTACCCCTGACCATTATGGACCCAAACAGGTTTGGGTACCTAAAATGCATTAACTTTGTTTTGTAGGGTGTCTGGTACTTTGACAGTGGATGTTCCAGACACATGACAAAGAATAAACACTGTTTAACAAGTTTTGTGGCAAAAGATGGTCCAAGGGTGAATTTTGGCAACAAGAATACACCTGGATATACAAGAGGATATGGCACACTTATCAGAAATGGACTTACAATCAAGAATGTTGCATATGTGGAAGGACTGGACTACAACTTGCCGAGCACCGGACAATTCCTGTGACATGGGATACAAGGTCACTTTTGACAAAAACAACTGTATTGTCATTAGTGAAAGAGGTGATCAAGTTGTACTTGCTGGTAGAAGACAACAGAACATGTATGTTGTGGATTGGTCTACTGCAGTTCCAGAAACCTGCTTGATTGTGCATACCAAATCAGAACTCAATTGGTTATGGCACAAGAAGTTAAATCACTTAAACTTTGATGACATCAATCAGTTGGTGAAGAAGAAGCTGGTGATTGGTTTACCTGAGATCACATTCAAAAAGGATGCTATATGTGATGCATGTCGGCGGGGGTAAACGAGATAAAGTCAAGTTTCAAATCAAAGACCAAACAATCAACTAATAGAGTGTTGGAGCCGATGCACATGGATCTTTTTGGACCAATAACTCCAACAAGTGTAACAGGAAAGAAGTACACTTTAGTGGTTGTGGATGATTATTCAAGGTATACTTGGGTGATTTTTATGAACAAGAAAAGTGAAACACTTCAAAGCATGCCTAATCTTTTGAAGAAATTACAAAATGAGAAGAGTTTAACAGTAATAAAGATAAGATCAGATCGTGTACCGAATTTCTCAACAAAGTTATAAGAGAATATTGTGAACGTAATAGTGTACTACATCAACTTGCTCGCTTCGCCGGTACACCCGCAAAATGGGGTTGCTTTGAAAGAAGAAACGAAACTTTAAAGGAAGCAGGAAGAACAATGATTTGTGAAGCATTGCTACCGAAAGATATTGGGTCAAGCAAAATACGAAGATGCTATACACAAAACAGAACATCAAAACAAGAAGTCGCTGTGAAGACACCTTATGAGGTTTGGAATGGAAGGAAACCTAACATATCTTATTTCCATCCATTTGGAAGCAAATGTTTCATTCTAAATCATAAAGTTCATTTGAAAACATTCCAACCAAAATCGATGAAGGAATATTCTTGGGATATTCTTCAGTCAGCAGAGCATTCAGGGTACTGAACAAGAGGTCACTGAAACATGAGGAAACAATCCATGTTGTGTTTGATGAACCTAAGTTTACTGGTATGGAAGATGAAGATTGTGAACCTGCTGAGAATCAACAAGTCACTGATCCAGATTGTGTTGAAGTTTTGGAAAGATTCAATGACTTGAAAGTTTCTAATACTGCCCCTGCTGAACACCCTGCTGGTAATGTTACTGATGCAACAACTGAAGCAATTCAAGGATCTGCTAAACCCCCTGTAGAAGAAGCTACAGCAGACCCTACTGAAGATGATGTTCCTGAAAATCAAAATAACCAAAATCCACAATGGTTAAGGAATCACCCTGCTGAACAAGTTATTGGCAATGTACAGCAAGGTGTGAGGACTAGAAGACAACCGGAAGCTATGTTTACTTGTTTTCTATCTCAAATGGAACCTAAAGTTGTTGAAGAAGCAATTTCAGATCCAGATTGGATAATTGCTATGCAAGAAGAATTAAATGAATTTGAAAGAAATCAATTTTGGACACTAGTTGAAAGGCCAAGTCATGCAAATATCATTGGTACTAAGTGGGTATATAGAAATAAACTTGATGAATCTGGTACCATTGTGAGGAATAAGGCCAGACTAGTTGCAAAAGGCTATTCTCAAGCAGAAGGAATAGATTTTGATGAAACTTATGCACATGTTGCAAGATTGGAAGCTATCAGATTATTCTTAGCACATGCTGCATATAAGAACTTCAAGGTATATCAAATGGATGTCAAAAGTGCATTTTTGAATGGCATTTTAGAGGAGGAAGTGTATGTACAGCAACCTCCTGGATTTGAAGTTAAAGATCAAGAAGATAAAGTGTATAGACTCAACAAAGCACTTTATGGATTAAAACAAGCACCAAGAGCTTGGTATGAGACTCTATCTCAATTCTTGGTGGACAATGGATTCACAAAAGGGACCATTGACAAGACACTTTTCAGAATCAATGAAGGGGACAGCACCCTGCTGGTACAGATTTATGTGGATGACATAATTTTTGGTTCTGAAAATGATTTACTTTGTGAAAAGTTTGCAAATCTAATGAAGAGAAAATTCCAAATGAGTATGATGGGAGAAATGAATTACTTTTTGGGATTGCAAGTTAAACAGATGAAAGATGGAATCTTCATTCATCAAACCAAGTACACCAAGGAGTTGCTGAAGAAGTTTGGTATGGAAAACAACGACTAAGAACTCAACTCCTATGAGTACAAACATCGATTGGATGAAGATAAAGAAGGCAAGGATGTTGATCGACCTTATACGAAGGATGATAGGCGATCCTGCATTGTACCTAATCGCCACAGACTCGATATATCCTTTGCTGTAGGTGTTTGTGCAAGATTTCAATCTAAACCTAAAGAAAGTCATTTAGGTACAGTCAAGAGAGTTCTCAAGTATCTAAAAGAGACTTTGGGAGTAGGGATATGGTATTCCAAGGAAGGAAGCTTCAAAGTCATATCTTACTCAGATTCTGATTATGCTGGATGCAAGATTGATAGGAAAAGCACCTCAGGAATGTGTCAGTTAATGGGAAATAGACTGGTTTCCTGGTTTAGCAAGAAACATATTTCTCTTTCAACTTCCACTGCTGAAGCTGAATACATTGCTGTGCACAAGTACTATGGCTAAGACAACAATTAAAGGATTATGGAATTGAAGAAAAGGAAATTCCAATTATGTGTGATAACACAAGTGCAATTGCAATCACAGAAAAAAAAATCCTGTTTTGCACTCAAGAACCAAGCACATTGATGTGAGACATCATTTTATAAGAGATCATGTTGAAAAGAAAGATGTGGTGGTTCTATACATCCCTACTGAAGATCAACTTGCTGATATTTTCACTAAACCACTTGATAGTGAAAGATTGGCCAAATTAAGGACTGAACTTGGAATTATAAAAGTTGACTGACATTCAGCAAAGTACTGGAATTCACCAAGGGGATTAGTCTTTGCTATGTTGGGTGAGCTCACTTAGCAGATTAGTCATTGGTATCAACAATTCCATGTACTTATGTTTGGACAATTGAGCAAATGAGGTTGCCAAGGGCATTGGTCTTTGTCATTTTGGGTGAGCTCACTTGACAGACCATTCATTGGTATTAAACTTCATCTTGTATTATCAATTGAAAAAAATAAGAAGAAAACAAGGATCAGCAGAGTACTTATGTCAGCAGGCTGCTGAAGCCTATTTATCAGCAGACTGCTGAGCCCACCCTGCTGAGGCTCACCCTGCTGGATGAAACGTTACACAGTCAAAGTTATTAAAGTCAAAAAGCATATTGGCGGGATATTTATTTTATCTTTATAACCGCAGTTAACACGATCTAACGGTTATCAGACGTTATGGAACACGTGTCAAACCAGCATTTATTCAGATTAATCATGGTTGACATGGATGTACGTGCACTGACAGTTTCAACCACCCACTGTCTATATATTCAGGCTATCTTACAGCAGAATCTCTACTTACAAATCTGCTTTATCACTGCGATTTCTACACTGTGTGAACACAGATTTGAGATTCAATCTTCTTCATCTAATCTTTCTCTTACAAATGGCGGAAAAGGTTGATGTCCAAATAGAATCAAGCCAAAGTGTTAGAGGTTTTGTTGAAGATGCAAACAGAACTGAACTTGCCATTAACATTGGTCGAAGAATAAGGAGATATGCCGGTCTGGAGAATGTGTTGAAGATAAGACTGGAAACAATTTCTTATACAAATGTTGTCAGTTTCTGGAGAAATATTCAGATACATGAAGGAACTGAAGCATTTAAAACTGCTGTAAATGGGCAAGAAATTGAAGTTTCCCCCAGGTTGCTAAGAGAAGTTTTTGGATTTGTTGAAGTGGTGGATGGCTCAGTCAATCCTGAAGCAATGGGATTGGACAAAATGGCGTTTGTTGATCAGATTAAAACAAATGCAGCCACCAAATCCGTTCCAGGCATCAACTGCAAACATATTGGAAGTGAATACAGTCTGCTGAGCAAACTGATTGCTAAAAACATATTGGGACTAGTTGGAAGTATGGACACTCTATCAGGACCCAAGATAGAGTTGATGATTATCATCTGCAGGACCATGAAGTTTGATTGGGCTAGATACTTCATCCATTATATGAAGAAGGTCTTCAAGGAAGAAAAAGAGGGAAAGAGGAAGTCCAAGGCCCTGCCCTTAGGATTGATGGTTCAGACCCTGCTGAATCATCTGGGAATCCCTGATGTAGCACCTGAAAAGATCAATCAGTCTAGATACAAGAAGGAAATTGATGATGCTATCCCTGGTCTAGATGATGATGAAGAGGTTGCTTGGGAGAGGTTGCGATGATGATAATGATGGAGATGATGGTGATGCTGGTGGTGAGCAGGTCAAGCAATCTAAAAGGATAACTATTAAACCTGCTGCACCCAAGAAAGCTGCTGAGAAAAGAAAGGGTGGAAGTACAAAGAAAATAACTGAAGTTTCAAAGCCTTCAAAGAAAACAAGAAAGGAAACAGCACAGACTGCTGAGTCTGCTGAGGGTCAAGTGGAGGTTACTGACTCTGCTGTTGCTGCAAGAAAAACTGTTGTTGAAATATTGAGAGAACAACAGAAGGAAACCAGTAGAAAGAGGAAGTCTACTGTAACTGAAAAGAATGATGAACCCATTTCCAAGAGGAGAAAAGAGATTGTCCATAAACAGAAACATGGAAAAGGGAAAGTACTCAAAAACCTGGAGGCTCAAAGAATCCAAGAGGAAGCATCAGTAGAAGAAGAAGAAGAGGCTGTTGAGGCTGAGCCCTTGACCATAATCAGGCCTGTGGAGATTACTGACTCCTCACCTGAAGAGGTAGTCAAGTCTACTGATGATGGACAGGTTGTTGTTGAGCAATCTGTTAAAGATATACAGCAGTCTACTGACCCTGAGCCTGTTGTAGTATCTACTGAGGAACCACAGCAAACCACTGAACCTGAACCTGCTGTGGTAATTGAAGAGGTAATTGAAGACTTGGTTTAAGACCCTGCAAGTGTGGCAAGAACTCAGGGGGAAGAGTAGTCTGCTGCTAACCCTGATGATGAGCATGTAAGTCAGGGGGAACCAAGTGTGGTACAGATGAAAGTAGTAGGCACAAATGTACAATCTCGGCAACCTACTGACTTTCAAACATCCGTTGAAGAAACCATGAACTTACTTGTTGGAACCTTTAGAGGTCAACAAGGCACTGGAGCTGCTCCCATGAGATCTTTCATGCCCTTTGAAAGGAATGTGAAAGAAAGGAAGAAAACAGAAGAGTATGTAGATCCCAAACTTCAGAAAATTGCTGACTATTTCCAATGGAAGTTTGGTTTCTACAAGAGACAAAAGCCAACTGCTGAACCCATGACAGATTTTGAAGAATGGGCTTTTGAAAAATTGGGAGTAGAGAACCTGCTGGATCTAGTTGATACCACCCTGCTGCAATCTAGGCTGATGGATTTGTTTGATGAACAACAGAAAGAGGAAGGTATCAAGTTTAGAGATCCAAGAGATGGTGATGATGATTCTTCCTCATCATCAGATTCTAGAGGAGATTTCCCCTCTGGACCAGGAGCAACCAGTGGGACTGCATTAATCATTGAACCACCTGCACAACAGTCCACTAATACTGGTAAGTCTGCTGAGGGCCAGCAGACTGGAGAGATAGATAAGGATCTACAGGATCTCACCATGGATGATCTGGAAGCATTGATCAATGAAGGAATCAATCTGAGTGCTGGTAGGCTAGCTGATGAACCAAGTACATTCCATGTTGTAGAGCCTACTGCACAAACTGAACCTGAACTGAGTGAGGATTCAGATGGAGAAAAGGTTACTGATTACAATGAACCTAATGCCAGCTCAGAAGAATCCATTGAATATCAAGATGGTTTTGACTTTGAGGGCATTCTTACTAAAACTGCCATCATCCTACACAAGATTGGTCATGCAGAAGGGTTCCAAGTGGATAATGAGGCTATATTCAATCCACAGAGAATTGAAGAGGAGGTACAGGTTGCTGGGCTACAAACAAGACTCCGGACAAAGGTTGGAACAGGAGGTACAAGTGCCGCCGAGTCTCAAACAAAGACTTGGACAAAGGTTGGAACCTGATTTGGGTTTGGAGGAAACCCCTGTTGTTGCTGAGGCTGCTGTAGTGGAGCCTACTGGAGGCAAGACCACTGAAGGAAAAGATGGTCAGCAGACTGCTGTTAATGAAGATGAGCAGCTGCTGGACTTTGACTTCAGTGATGAGGAGTTTCAGATGCCTAATGAAGAAAATATTGATGATAATCCCCCTCAGGCATTTGTACCTGTTTTTGAGGAACCTGCCATTGATCCTATCCTGGATGAATATGAAGGACCTAACCCTGCTGGACTGGATAGGAGTAGGGCAATGGTAGTAAGCAATCAGAGGCCACAATATAATGTGGAGGAGCCTGCTGATGAAGCCACTGGTGGAAGAATGACCAGTGAAGTGCCAGTTGAAGTGTTAAATGAGTTGAGGACTGTAAGGCATGATATGCAACAGTTAAGGACACAACTGGACAGACAGGAAGAGATTTGAAGAACTGATGAAGATGGTAAATGAAAACATACAATCTACTGCCACAGTTGCTTCAAACTTCACATCTACTCAAAATGCTGTGAATGATCTGATACTAGATGTGAGGGGCATCAAGGTTGGAAGTACTGCAAAAGATCAATTTCTGAAAGATCAATTTATTTCTATCCATCAGAAACTTGACAACCTTGCTGCAACACCTAAACCTACTGGGCCTGCTGCTGCTGCACAACATCCTGCTATGCCTGATCCCAAACTTACTGAAAGAATCAATCTACTGGAGGAGACCTTGCAATCAATGATTACTTCACTTGATACAAGAACTGGAGCTATAGAAGGTCAATTGAATAGAGTGGTCATCTCACAGGAGGGTATTCATGGCCTCATATCCCGTTTTGTTGATGATGTCACTAAGGGGGAAGAGGGCCAATCAGCTACAGCAAAGGAGGCTACAAGACTTTTTGCACAGAAGAGATGGCAAGATGATACTAATGCCTTTAGACAACCTGCACCTGCCAGAGTTCAACTTACTGATGATCCTCTTAGACAATACAAGAAGGAGTATTACAACAGGAGGAAACCTTATCAAAATAAAGGGTTTCATGAAGGACTGGACTCTTTCTTGGGATTGAAATTTTGGGAAGCAAGGGTTAGAGACTTAAGGGCAAGCAACAGAGGTGGAAGAGGTGGAAGAAGTGGCAGAGGTGATAGGAACTTGTCTATCACAAAAGCAAAGGATTCACCTGAAGAGTTTAAAGAACTGTATATGAAGTTTGGTTTCAGAGTGAATCAGATAAACCTTATCCTACCTGAAGCTTGGAACTGGTGGAAACAAGTTAATCCCTACATTGATTTTACACTGATTGAAAATGAATGGATGAGGGATATGATAGAACAGATCAGAGCCTATCAAGAGCAAGCTGAGAAGGCTAGACAAGAAAGAGAAAAGAGACAATAGATCAACATACTTACATTACTTTATCTTTGCTGTATCTAGCTTGTAATAGCTTTGAACAAATGATTTTAATGTAAGATGAGTACTTGTTCTATTTTTGTCTTAATCTTTTTGCTTTGCTGATTAGGTGAGGGTAGTGGCATCACCACCAAAAAGGGGGAAATTGTTGGACTTATTTCTTAGTTTTGATGATGAGTGACATACTAGCTGTTATAGTGCAAAGGCAAAAAGATGTCTAGATCAAATGTATAGGTTTATTAGAGTTTGATTCATAAATAGGTTTGATCAAACAAGCACTGTAAAGGCCTGCTGGTTGATATCGCAGACCGGGTCTAGGTCGCAGGGTAGATAGGTCGCAGACTAGTCTTGAACCCGCCGAAGACCGAAGACCGAAGGCTGAGGGTTCAAACTCAGTAAATGAAGGCTAAGGGATCAAACTTAGTATTTAAAGTCAAGGATATGGAATCAGAATTTAGGCAAGTCTGTGATGACCTAAACTGATTACATATACCTTGTGTTGAAGGTCTAAGTTCCATTAGTTGGATGATGTTTGGAACTTGGTTATAATTAAAATGGTGTAATCTAACTTCACAAATAAAAGTTAGATAAAAGAAATCAGCTTCATTACATTTTATATACAGCAAATTGCTGTCCAGCAGACTGATAGGTACTTCAGCAGACTGATGAACCTGCTGATATTATACCTCGATTAATTCCAGATTATTGGAAGATTACATGGATAAGGGCAGCCAACTACCTCTGACTTATCAAGGAAATCAAAGGCTGAGATTAAAAAGACGTTGGGATGATTTATATTTTTATCCATTGGATACAAGTCAAAGGGGTGGACAGACTGCACTGTCAAAAAGGAATTCTGACAGTGTCAGTCCTATGAATAGTGACAGACTGCAAATCAGATAGGACAAAAACAAGGAACGGTCACATTTGAATTTCAAATACAAGTCACATGCATTCCTACCTATAAATAGAGGACTTTCAACTCAGAAAAAGATGATGAATTTTGGATAAACTTTAAGTGATAACTCTGAGCTGAAAAACACCCCGTCGAACTTACGAGCATAAAGCCGCCGATCTAGAGAATTTCTTCAAGTGCATTCGTATTCAAGCTACATCAAGATTACACACTTGAAGACCGCAAGCCGCCGATTACATCATCCTAATCAAGTCGCCGTAATCGAATCATTTAATTGATTCAATCTTTATTTTATAAAGAACCCGTCGAAGACATGAAGCATCCGTTGGGTGTGAAAGATCGTTGTTTGTGGTGGAGCCGGGTGAAGAGGCAATCCTACCCTTCAAGGACCGGTGGAAGACTCGGGAGCAAAGCAATCCTACTGTTCCCGCTTTTCGGTTTGTGAAGCCATAGCTATTGGTGAAGGACAAACAACTTAGGAATCTTTGTAACAAATGCTACATCAAAGATCTCTAGTGAATTTCCTCCAACATCACAGGAGAAGAGTGGACCGACAGATTACACCACCCGGAACCACTATAAAATCTCGCCTACTTACTTTCGCATTTAATTTCGCACTTAGTTTATCCTACATATCAACCTACCGAATCTAGCAACCGAAATCACACACTTGCACTACGAGTATCTAATACTTAGTATCATATTTAACAACAAGTATTAAGGCTTAATTTTGATTTAATTCAAATGCACAAATTCAAAGAAACTCAACTATCGGTAGACTACGTTTATCGCGGGCTATCGAAGTCTCGCGACTCTGAAGTATCGCGGACTCTCGAAGTTGCAGAATTTGTTAACTCCAAAGTTTTAAGTGTTAAGTTTATTCACCCCCCCCCCCCCTCTAAACTTAACCAAAGCCTTTTCAAGGGACCAACATGAAGATTTCTTTATATAGGAGAAAATGAAAAAAAATCAAGTCTCTTCGAAGAAATGTGGGACAAAAGTTACTTAATTGTGATTGGTTATCTTTAAAAAAATAATATAAAAAAAGGAGCCGACTTAAGAAAAAGTGAGGGTGGTACACAAGGTAAATTCTTTTATTTTTTCACATTTTGAAAAAGTAAAAATTTAAAAAAAATTTAAAAAAAGAAAGAAAGAAAGAAAGAAAGAGAGAGAGAGAAGAAGAAGTCAGCGGTCTACCGATGTTTTATTTATGCATGGAATTGATTTGGCCTCATTGGGCCATTTACTATCATGGCTAAAAAAAGCTTGTTGATGGAAAAAAATCGAGACTCGTTGCTGCGATGAATTTTATAAATCCAGCAAACAAGTTTCGATGGGCATTTGTGGATATGAAAATTTTATGTGACACGTAAAATATGTCACATGATAGATTTGTCATATGTTGAAATTTATTTTATATTTTTTCATATAAAATGAATTAAGGAATAATGTAAGATAAATGATTAATTAAAATCTCTTAAAAATAAATTTAGAGATTTAATTAATTTATAATAAATGGCTATGTGGATATGAAAAGCTATATGTGACACATTATATTTGTCACGTAGTACATACACCATTAAATTTTATTTTATATTATTTCCTACAATTAAATATTAGGAAATAATATAGAATTATATAAACCAAATCTCTTGAAATAAATTATTTTGGAGATTTGATTGATTTGTAATCAATGTCAATCTTCTAAATATGGTGGGAATCAATCAAAAGTGTGGACGCATTAAATGCAAATAAATTCAAATGTACTCATCCAACACTATAAATAGAAGGGCCTTGGTCATTTTCAAACACACAGAAAGACACAGAAACACCTAGAAAAGACAAAAGAACAAAAACAGAAAGAAAGGCGAAGAGCGTCTTCAAGCCTTGAAGATCTCCCAAGAATTCCTCGAAGTTCTTCAAGAAAGCCAAGAAGTTCGAAGAGCATCTTCAAGCCTCGAAGATCTCCCAAGAATTCCTCAAAGTTCTTGAAGAAAGCCAAGAATATCGAAGAGCATCTTCAACACTCGAAGATCAACACAAAGGCAGAGATCTTCAACAAGGCGTCTTCAACACTTGAAAATCAACAAAAAAAATGTAGAGTTCTTCAACAAGGCATTTTCAACACTTGAAGATCAACCCAAAGTCAAGAAAGGTGAGAAGATCGAAAAGCATCGGCAACACGGAGTAGGTGAAATCATCAACACATTGAAGATGTTGGGTGGAATCATCAATGCACCGAGGAAGTGGTGATTGAAGACCGGAGGAAACGCTTCAACCACTGCAACACCAAAGCATCGGAGATTTTCAAAGCTCGAAGTTCTTCAAGAAAGGGAAGAAGACCAAAAGGCGTCTTCAACACTTCAAGATCATCGGAGAAAGTTTCCTTCAACACTCGAAGATCTTCCCGGAAAGGCCAAAGTTCTTCAAGAAGATGAAGAACATCAAAGCTTCAAGGAACCATGAAAGATCTCTTCAACATCGAAGATCTTCCGCAAAGTGGAAGCCCTTCATCTAGGAGATTGAAGGTAATGCAAAGTATTCCTTCAAATCTTTGTCAAAGTCAAAGATCATCCGACATGTACAGGATTTCAACAACATCAACACAACAACAACAATTGGTGAAGAAGTTAGAGAGAAAGCATCAAGCCCTCTGCTCAACCACTGTGGAGAAGATTGAAGGGGTAACAAAGAAGCCTCCAAGTCATCTCCAACAATCGAAGACCATCCGCCAAATCCGGAGTTCTTCAACAAAAAGAAGATCTAAGAAACAACATACAAGCCTTCAAGTTCGTCAAGAAATTGAAGACCATCCACCAAATCCGGAGTTCTTCAACAAAGGGAAGATTTAAGAAGCAACAAAGAAGTCTTCAAGTTCTTCAACAACTTTTGAAGGTTGTCCGCCATATTCGGAGTTCTTCAACCACATTCGAGGATCATCCGCCACTTCTGGAGTTCATCACCAACATTCAAAGCTCGTCCACCATATTCGGAGTTCTTCAACAACAATTAAAGGTCGTCCGACATATTCGGAGTTCTTCAAAAAATTGAAGACCACCAAGAAATCCGGTGTTCTTCAACAACAAACAAAGTCGCTCCCCAACAAATCGGAGGAGCACAGCCAAAGTCCGAGAACAAGTCACCGTGACTCTCGGAGAAATCAAATGAGAAGATCAAGAAAGCATGAAAGCATTCCTTCATATCCGGAGTTCTTCAACAAATATCAAAGATAATCCGCCATAAAGGGAGATCTTCCATAAATCCAGCATTCTTCCCAACAAATTGGAAGAGTACTGACAAAGTCCAAGAACAAGTCCTCATGACCCTCGGGGAAATTAAAGGAGAATCAAAGGCATCCCGTAGATTTAGGGATTTCGCTAGAGACAATAAAATTGTATTTGTTCCAATTTTCTTGTCTTTCGTTTTTATATTTAATTGTAGGACAACGAAATTTGTGTTAAAGACACATCCCCCAGAATGGAAGTAGCACCTGAAATAGCTGTTGACTCAACATCACCCGTTGTGGATGACATCTTAGCAAATGATGGTCCTAACGAGGAAATATTGCAAGAGGAGAATGATGGTGCTCCGCAACATAGATGGGAAAAATATCGCACGCCTGATCTAATCATTGGTGATCCCAATGCTGGCATAAGCACCCGAAGGTCCACTGTCTATCCCTCATATTTGCATGCATTTGTTTCTAACATCAAACCCAAGAAAGTTGATGAAGCCCTCTTAGATAATGAGTGGGTTATAGCCATGCAAGAAGAGCTTCATCAATTTGAATGGAAAGATGTTTGGGAACTTGTTCCCCTACCCAAGGGTAAAACCTTGGTAGGCATTAGATGGGTCTTTAGGAACAAATTAGATGAAAACGGTAAAGTCGTTCAGAATAAGGCTCGACTTGTGGCCTAGGGTTACACCCAACAAGAAGGCATCGATTACGATGAGACCTTCGCCCGAGTTGCTCAGCTGGAAGCCATTCAACTTTTAATCTCGTTTGCATCTGGCTTAAGAATAAAGCTCCATCAAATGGACGTCAAATGTGCCTTCTTAATTGGAATTATCAATAAAGAAGTGTATGTTCCTCAGCCCCCGGGCTTTAAGGATATACTTCATCCCGATTATGTCTTCCGTCTCAAGAAAGCACTTTATGGACCTAAACAAGCGCCTAGAGCATGGTACGATAAGTGTTAATCAGTGCTTTTAGCCAATGGTTTTATTAGGGGCAGGGTAGATAATACCTTGTTCAAAAAGAAATCTGGCTCTGACATCTTGGCTGCCCAGGTCTATGTCGATGACATTATCTTTGGTTCTACCGACCCTTCTCCGTGCACTGAGTTTGAGACTTTGATGTCTTCTTAGTTTGAGATGTCAGCCATAAGAGAATTAAGTTTCTTACTCGGCCTACAGATCAAACAGACACATTCCGGCGCACACATAAGTCACACTAAGTTTATCAAAGATATGTTCACCAAGTTTAAGTTTGACAATTTGAAACCTTCTACGACTTCTATGAGTTTGTCAGTCAAACTTACACTTGATGAAGATGGTGAGCCGTTTGACTCTCTCTTATATCAATCTATGATCGGTTCTCTACTATACCTGACTGCATTGAGACCCGACATACAATTTGCCAGAGGACTATGTGCATGTTTTCAATCTAATCTTAAGATATCGCATTACAAAGATCTAAAGAAAGTTTTCTGATATCTCAGGCACACACCCACATTGAGTATCTGGTACTCTCGCGATTCATCACTTACACTTATTGCTTACAGCGATGCCGACTATGGTGGCTTGAACGAAAGAATACCAGTGGTACCTCTCAATTACTTGGGGACCGTCTCATCTCTTGGTTCTCTAAGAAGCAACCTAGTGTTGCACTTAGCACTACTGAGGCTGAGTACGATGCCTTGAGCAATTTTTGGGCTCAACTCCTATAGATCAAACAATAGTTAGAAGACTTTGGCATGTATGTTGATTGTGTTCTGGTTTATTGAGATAGTACCAGTGCAATAGACCTTGCACACAATCATGTATTTCACTCGGGAGCCAAAAACATAGACATTCAATATCATTTTATACGTGATCACGTGAAAAATGGTACTATATCTATTGAGTTTATGCCAATTGCATACCAGGTAGCTGATATTTTCACGCAGCCTATACCCCAGGCCTTGTTTGAAAAGCTGCGTAGTGACCTCTATATGATACCTCTATGATTCATTTTGCTTAGTTTTCAAACTAAGGGGGAGAAGTACGTATGTAGGGGGAGCTGTGATCAAGGAGGAGCGTATAGGTATTTTGAAAATTAATCAAAAGGGGAGATGAGCCCCAATTGCACATGAGTTCGAATAATTTCCAAAAATACCCTTTATATGTGAAATGACCTTTTTACCTCTATCACTAACCTTCCATGAAGTCTAATGCTTACAACATATGGCATATTGTGTTTAAATTTTGTTTTGTAGGATATATTGAGGCTAATTATAATTAATTATTTTATTATTATATTAATTTATGAAATTAATCTATTAATTTTAAAAGTTAAGTTAACAAATTAAATTAATTACCTTATATAATTTCAATATATAAATATATGTATAAAAAGTATGCCAGGCCTAGAATTTATGTTGGCCCGTGTTTTTAACTCCAAGCCTAGCCCAATATCGTTCAAATCCTATTTACCTGCTAACCTGGTGCCTGACCCACGTGAACTACACTATAAAAACCTTTTACCCGATTTCAACAAACCATTTTCCCTACTCTGAAGCACTATACCGCTCTGAGAATCATCCTTCCTCATTCTTCAATAAAAACACAATTCCCAGAAATCTTTTTCCTTCAATGGCCTACATGAAATCTGCAAAGAGTTTTCTCTCCTTTAATCCCTTCTCCTTCATTTTTGGTTTCTGTCACATGCTGTAATCCTTCTCTGCCATAATTCAAAGCAACTATGTGCACTAAATCAAAAATGGAAGGTCTCGATTCTGCATAGTTACCTGCTTTGGGTCTGATTCGATCATTAATTGGCTTCGTAACAACACAGAGTCCATCTCTAGGATGGTTTCTTGCAGCCCATTGAAGAAAGGCAACGGTTGAAGCAATTACTGCCCGATTTCCAGAGATTCGTTGCATATAAAGGTGATATCCTTCTTATTTGGTTAATATCTTTGTATCACCTATTATTACTGATATGAACGAAATGTCAGCTTGATCTTCTACCCTTTTTGTTTCTGATTTAGGTTGTAACCGATCCGGAAAGAAAATCTAGAACCTTTACTAGCTATACGACCAGGTTCATTCCTCATGATTAAACTGATTGAAGGCTTGCTGCTTCATTTTCCTGGTAGGACTCTCGGGTTAGCCACTTGAGTGGAACCGAGTTCTATGCCAGTTTACTCTGGTAAATTGTCTTGGTCCCTCTATTTCCGGTTCTAGGTTTCTGACCGAGTGTATATGTTGGTCCCAGAGAAGGGTAAAACTATAGTCAGAGGGGGGTGAATGACTATATTGGAGTTTCAAAAACTTTTCTTATATTTAAAAGCTTTTGGGCAGCAGATAAGTCCCTTCTTTAAATGTTGGTTCAAAGTAGATTATTCAATCACAGATATAGAGTATGCAATGAAATAAAGTGATGTAAAGTAAATTGCTGAAAGTAAATAGACACAAAGGTTTATAGTGGTTCAGGGTGATGTAATCCCTTAATCCACTCTTCTCCTGTGATGATTGGAGGAATTCACTATTGTTTCACAGATACAATAGCACGATTGTCCTTGGCTACACAAGCTTCACAATCTGCAAGACTATCACTCCCTGGCTTCAAAAGCTTCAGTGACTCAGTCTCTATCACTGCTCCTTGAGAACAAATCTTTCAGCAGTTATCACAAACGTTGCAACTCCTTCTCAGATTCCTCTAATTCAATTACCTCGGTTGATGTGAATTGAATTCATAGATTTGTTGATCAATCTCAGAGTTTGATATGGAATTAAAGGTTTGATTGCTGAGTTGATCTCTAGATGTTCCCTTTAAGTACAGATAGAAGGCTTTGCACTTTGACAGAGTTTCTGCTTGTTTCTTATCAAATTCAATCGTTATTTTTCTCTTCTATCAATGCCTTCTATTTATAGCCTTGACAATCCTTGATTTGAATTTCCGTCTGTTGGCTATTTAATGTGGAGAATAATCCTTGATTTAATTCTTGATTCCCCCTCAGTTGTATTCTCCTTGATTTCAGTGATCGGATTTTTCTTCAAACGTTTATCAGAAAATCCGTCCTTGATTGATCCTCAATTGATTGTGCATTTAATGCTTGATCTTCATCATTTGAAATCTGAACTAGAAAAGTTTACTGGGCCGTTCCCTGAATGATTAAGTGATCCTTCTGACTTTGCTATTTAGGTCTTCCTTCACTCCTTTGTCTTTACTCAGCCGATAGTCAGTTCACTCTGCCGGTTTACTGCTTTGTTATTTTCTTTGATCTTTCAGGTACTTCTTGTACTTCACTAATCCTTGATTTGGGTGAGATCAGTGTACACTATATTTGAAAATGTATTTCTTCATTTGAATTATAACTTAGACTCATCCAAGGTCATCACAGACTTCCTTGGTTATAAGTCAGACCATAATGCCTTTATGCTTCTCTGCTGGTACTTGGCTGGCTTCACTCTGCCGGATATCTGTTTTACTTTGTCATCCTACAAACTAGTACAATACTTGTCTGACTCAACTTATACAACATGTCAGACTCTAAGTAAAGACTTATACAGAGAATTCTAACTTATTCCAGGCTTGCTATAACAGCTAGTATGACCATCACCAAAACATAATAAAATGTTCCTAACAATTTCCCCCTTTTCGATGATTCCAAAACCCTCATAAGCCTGAACATAAGTAAACCAAAATTTTCATAATAATCAACTCAAAAAATTTATTCATCCATTCAAGGGCAATAAGATATTGCATCTTTTTCAAAACAAATCAAAGGCATAGAATTAATTCAACAATATTTATTAGAGGGCTACTTCTTCTTTTCTTCAAACCTGATGCACTTGCCTTTGATGCCCATGCCCATTTCAGTTGGGCTTTCCTTCTTTCCACTGGAGATTTCAGGCTTGCAACTCCCTTCCTCTTTTTTGGCATCACCAAATCTTTCTTCCAAATTTTTTTTGGCTGCCTCAGATTCTGGGAGAGGGCCAAATCTTTCCTTAAGAATTTTGTTTGTGGCTCCAGTGACATTGCGTAAGGTGTTTAGTTGCTTGCCAGAGTAGTCCATGACCTCATCCAGATGGTGAATTTGTTGTGTGAGCATTCAAAGTATCCAAAAATGGTTGTATATTTCCATCAATCTTGTCAGCAAGAAACTCAAGATTTGTTTGGACATGATAGGGAATGAGATACGGTAGGTTGCAAAGTAAGTTGCCATGTTTCTCCATCACCTCATCTTGAATTTTAATATGACTGATGAGGGCCTCAATTTTGTGATTTAAGGAGGTGGCATCACTCCTTAAGGCAGTTTTCAGATTTTGCCTACTATGCTATTGCCTCTCCATGTCCACAATCAGGGGTTGAATGTCTAGATTGAACATTCTATCTGAATCATCTTCTGCTGGTGCTGATCCATCAGCCTCATCATCTTCATTTTCTGTTTGGGAAAATGCATCACTCTGCTCTTCTTCCTTTTTATCTTTATTTTCCTGTTCTTTTTCTTCTTCAACAATATCATTGTCAGAGAGAGATTGGTGAAGTTCACTTGCAGTCCCTTGTCCTTGTGACGACTGTTTTGCTTCTGCATGTGCTAGATCCATAAATCCTTCTGCTGGTGTTCCCCCTTGATCAATGCTGGGGGTGTTAGCAAGTTCAGCTGAGTGAGTTTGATCAGCTGGCTCACTCGGCTGTTTGTCAACTTTGCTATGGCTTCTCAGAATCACCTCTTGAAGTGTTAGGTCATCATCAGAAAGAACCAACTTTTCATGATCATCTTCAAGATGATCGCCTTCCTGTTGCTCTTCTGTGCCTTGGTCCTCCTCATTTTCAGCATCATCTTCCTCACCTTCAATCTCTTCTTCATCAGATGATGTAAGACGGTATCCTTCTTCACCTTCTTCCAGATATGTGACATTTTCTTGTTTCTCTTCCTCTGTTGATGTATCATCACTAATCACCATGAGGTTATCCTGGTTGCTGACACTAATCACAGGGGTGCCATCTAGTGCCTTTTGAGATCTGGTTCTTCTCCTAAATCCCGATCTGCTACTTTCAGGCTCTTTCCTCTTACGTGGGTTTGGGTTTCCAGGATCCTTTACATAGGAAAACAACACCTTGTCCTTGTGTGGAGGGTGCAGATAGATGGGTGTCACTTTGATTTGATCGAATAGATGTTGAAGTGGTATCCCATATGATTTCCTTTCCCAAAAACCACCTTTCTTCTAAAAACCCTTGCTTGGTGCCGTAATTGCCAGATCAATTTCCTTCTGGATTTGACCTTTCAACCTATTGAAGACAAACTGTGACCAGTCAAATGAGGTACCTTGATAGATAATCTCCATTAATTTAATCCGTGGCTCAGTCAAGTTCTCCATCGACCATTTTCTTCCTTCAACGTTTCTTGTGATGACTGGTGCAAACTCAGCAAAGTGACGTTTGAGTGCTGATCTAGGGAGGTTGTATTTCTTGCTATTCCTTCTAGGGTTCTTTGCAATCTCGGTCCAGAATGCATTGATGGCAATCTGCATCTTCTTCACATCGACGGAACCAGTATTGGGTAGATTTAAGTATCTGTTGAGGAGTCCAGGGGTGATGACCACATCTTTCCCAAAGATTGTGCTTACAATACGATCTGGGTCACTTTTCTTGGTGCTGGGGATAAACTTTGCATTCTTCCAGAATGAAATCAAAGTTTCATAGCATATACCAGTGATTGGAGGGCTTAGGAAGGTCATTAACCCCAGATTGATGCAATCAAAATTTCATAGCATTCACCCCCTCCCCCTTCAAGAGTGTATTTCATGCATTATCGATCCAACAGAGACTAATGGAATTTTACCTCCTACATCACAGAGAAAGTGTGGACTGATAGAATTACACCACCTGGAAGCACTATAAAACTGTGTTTTATTTGTGCACTTACTGTACGCAATTTACCATACGCACTTTACTTTATTGCAACTTATTCATCTCAGCATCAATTGTCTTGTGAAAACTGATTGAACTCACACCTAGCACCAAGTTGAAGTTTCCCCAAAACTCAGCTCAGCATACTTCCAACTGAACATCTAAGATCATGATAAGGCTTAATTAATTCCGCTGCATTTAACTCAGTTGTAGAAAAAGTCAGCAAACCTTTTCTCAGCTCAGTTATCTTAACTCCGTAAAAGTTTTAAGTGACAAGTTTATTCACCCCCCCCCCCCCCTTAAACTTGTCCAAAGCCTTCCAAGGGACCAACAGTGCGCAATCAAGATATAATCATATAGTTGTTTTCTGCTTTGACTCCTTAGATGCCTTGGTTGAGTTTGACTTGGATCATATGGCTTTCATAATGTTAGATCCCTTGGAAAGGCTTGAGACAATTTTAGAGGGGGGTGAATAAATTTGCCACTAAAAACTTTTTGCTTATATAAAAAACGTTCTAGAGAATGATAACCCTGCTGATGAATTAGTCTGCTTACTATTCTGATTAGCTGAGTTATATGCAGCGGAATTGTTAAATCCTTTTAAATCTATTTGTTCTTCTAAAATATGTTAAGTGTTAAATACTCAACAGTTGTTGTGGTGTCAGTTGAGAATTATGAGCAGTGATGTGTTGATTTGATTAGCAGGAAAATAAACAAAGTACAGAAAGAAAATGTGCAGAAAACTAAATAACATAGAATGTGTTTATGGAAGTTTGAGGTGGTGTAATCCTCTACGTCTCCCCTTCTTCTGTGATGTTGGAGGAATTCGATATTGTTCTTGAGTTATAGTTACAAGATACAATATGAAAATGATTGTCCTTGACTGAATGTCCACAGCTTCACAATCTGAACACTTAGTCATTGGTAGGTAGGATTGTTGTTTCACTAAGCCTGTTCCACCGTTCCTTTGAGGGTAGGATTGCCTCTTCAATAGCTCCACCACACATTGATTTATCTTAGATCTTTCTGAACCAGCTGTACAACAACTGTCTTTCACACCCAATAGATGCTTCATAGTCCAAAACATTTGCATGAACACAAAGTAAAGACTGAACCGAGAAAGTGATTCAGCTTGCTTTGAGCTTGATCTTGATGTGTATAATATAGCTCAGTTGCTTGAAGTGTTGTAATTCTAGTTAACTCTTGAAAGTTTTTGACACTTGAAGTTTCCTAGATCTTGCAGACTAGATTCTCAGCAGTTGTAGAACTCAGCAGTGTTGCTAGATATCTCTTTCCTTCTTCCCCTTTATTGCTATGTTAGATTGCTTGATTATCCTTTTTCACCTCTTACACTGCCCATATTTCTTTTGGATGTTAAGCCCTTTATTTATAGGTAAGAATCCAACATTCAAATTCAAATCCATGTTGCAGTTGTTGGATTTAATGAAAATAATCCGACATCCATTTTCTGTCTGCTCTGCTATTGCCAATTGTCAGTGTCCTTTTGCCAGTGACGGGCTATCAACAAAAGTAATTCCTGCACTTGAATTACTTTGCAGAATGTAGCCGTAAACTGTACTTTTCCATTGATTTCATCTCAGAGTATATGATCCTTTGGATATTCAATGTTGATGGACCAATATACTCAGCACCACAACTCAACACATGGATTGTCTATTTTGCTGAATTGCTTGATTCTCAGATAACTGTCTTCTGTCTTCAATCAGCTGACTACTTTTTGCTCATCTGTTATGATTTGCTAGATCAGCATACTCTCTTTTCATCTGATCAAAATTGATGTAATCAAAATACACCAATATCTAAACTTTAACTGATATTCTTCATCACATGTCCTTTTGAATCTCAGACCATCAAATAAAATGGCAATAAACTTATACATTCATCATGGCCTAGACCTTGTTTATGTAGAAATAGTGTCCTAAACCCAATCGGGTTGGACCGGATCCGACTGGGATGGATCATTTCTACTATTTCTTTATGATTATACATATATAATAAATGGCTTTTATGTTGTCATGTATTTGTTCTTTTAAAGAACCAATTATGAATTGTTATATGATAACGTCCTTAGTATTAAACTGTGATAGGGAAACCATGATAGGCGATTATGGTTGATGAGATCTATAATCACTTTAATAACTTTGATACTTAAATGTCTCTAGGCTTATGTATTATTAAACAGGGCATTGATAGTACAAACAGGCAAGCACGTATTAGATGTCTTCTGTCTTTAAGGGCAATGATAGATCTCATCTATCGAAGTGTAGAGATACTTGGACTGTACGTGGACGTGTATTAGAGAATGCGTATGTTAGACTGACCCACTTACACTGTTAAGTGTCACACTATGTGACGGTTGTGTAATTATCCTAAGACTGGAGTCTACATGGCATCACGGTGTGGATTGTCATGCTTTGACGCTATTGAGGTTTCCCCTAGCCACGGGGCGAGCATGCTGTAGTGATTGGGTGTGAAATTAAAGCATGCGGAGTATACATGTTTGGTCGTTCGGGAATCGCGTACCCTATCAGTAGGAGTGAATATCTGAAAGGGCATTCTTATAAGGAATGTCTTACTCTCGTGAATCTTTGCCAAGTGGAAGTAAATGAGTTACTTCGAGAGAGCATGTTATCCAGATTATAAGATACGGTCGTTGATGCTTGACACTCGATGTAAGACCGTATGGATATTATTACACCGATTGGATTCTATTTACACGGTAACTGTTTCACATGAGAGGTAGTAGTCATTGCATTTGACTCTTTCGATGATTGGGGGTCACGGTGTGTTGCTAGACGCTATCCCGTGATCGTTAGGTATGAAGGGCATTTTCATAATTTGCACATTGTGTCTACGGCCAACATATTCGGAAGCCTATCGAGTCACACACATAAGAACATCTAGCTGGATAAAAATATGGTTATAGTGTTAACCAATTAAGGAAATTTTAGTCTCGACTATAAAGTGTTATAGTGATATATTAATATGGTGGTATTTATTTATTATGAATAAATACAAGATATTAATTATGTTGATTAATTAAATATACATATAGTGTATATGTTTCGAAATATATATATGTATATATGATATACATGTATTTTGCAAATTAATTAACCATAGCATTCTATTAATTAAAGAATATCCCGGATGCCAAAATATTGGTATATGGGGCACCACTTTCAATATGTATAAGATACACTTGGATTATGCAATTTAATTAATAAGATTACCATAAATTTAATATTGGATATTAATCAATTTTTGGGAAAATAGAATTATGGTAATAAGATAAAGATATATTCAATATAAGATATTGTCAATATATATCTTGGAAAATATTTAATATGGGATATTAAATTAAATGAGATAAATCAATCAAATGTATTTTCCTTGTTTTATTAGGAAAATGTTTTCTTTCTCCTCAATCTACTACGAAGCTTCTCCCAATCAAATTGGGATCTAAAAGTGGCGCCCCAACACCTATATAAGAAGGGGTTGGCTTGCTCTTTTGTACATCAGAATTCCAAGAGACTATTAGTTTCTTGTGAAAAATAGAGAGCTTCTTAGAGAGAAATTTGTGACAGAGAAAAGGTCGGTCTAGCAACCGAGTTTTTCTAGTAGCAATCCAATGGTGGATTCCGGCGGGTTGTTCGTGTGGATAAGCGGTAGAGGCCAAACGCTTGGGCGGCTCTATGCACCACTACGCTCCATAGACGGTCAAAGCGTCGATCATTTAGATCAAGCAAGGTAACCACCGTCTACTATTTTATTATGTTTGTTGCTTAAACAAAGTTGATCATGGTTAAAAGAAATAAAATTTTGAATTCCTCTGCGTTCCCGCGTAGGTTTCCTAACAGTGGTATCAGAGCGAGCTTCGAGCTTAAGCAATAAGCATTAGTTAATATGCGTAGTAATTATTCTAGATGCATGATATAGATTCGCGAAACGAAAAAAAAGGATCAGCGGCTTGGGGTGCTCGGCCGACCGGCGGCTGCACCCTCACCGGAAACACACCGGCGGCGTCAGCTGCCCTCAGGCGGTCGGCGTCGGCCAGTAATTTTAGTTGAACCCTGAATTTTTGTTTTATGTGTTTTGTGATTCCTTATGGTACATAGAAAATCTCTCTTTATTTAGTTGGTGTTATGTGGCTAACTAATGGTTCAAATAGTTTACACCATTGTGATGCCACATGGCATTATTTAGTAATATGATTTGCCTTTCCAAATTTTGTTTGGAATAGGCCTAGGCACTTTTCAAAATATTTGATTTTGGAAATGGCTAGGCCTACGCCCTTTTCAAAATTTTGATTTTGGAAAAAGCCAAGGTTAGTGCATTTTGGTTTAGGAAACCAAAGGCATCCCTTTTAATTAAGAATCAAAAGGAAAGAAACAAAAGAGACTTAATTTTAATTTTGATTTATTTTTGGAATAGTTCTAATTGATTAAAATTAAAATTGAAATCGTTTAAAATTAACCGTTAATTTTATTTTGACTAAAATCAATTAATTAATTAAATGTTAATTAGTTAATTGATTAGATAAAATTATTTAATAGATTAAACGATAATCGATTAATTAAGACGCAAGTTGTTAGTTTTTAATTTTATCTTTTTCATAAGATGTTATTGTATGGATTAGATATTGTGTAGATATAATATGATTATATGGACCCCGATTGATCATGGACTCGACCAATAGGATATATGTGAATGATTTATTTTTCGTTGATTTAAAATTGTCCTAGGACGTTATGAAGAACGTGACCTAGTTTATTTTCTGCATTATCTCATTCCCGTTAGCTCCCCCCCCCCCCCCCCCCCCCCCCCCCGTGTGCTTTGCGGGTGTATTTATTTTATTAGATAAAATTTATGTAACAAGAATGGATCGGAAGATGGAGACCAAAGAAAGACGAAATAAAGATCCCATTGGAGAATGACGCATTAAAGATCCTATTAGCGGTTGCAGCTACCTTTAGATTGTGACCCGCGGTTTCGTCAGTTTGCATTCGAAACCGCACCTAGGAAAAGTTCATGATCATACCGGTTACTTTATGCATTTATTTATTTTGTGCTTGTATTTATTTTATATGATACGATAGATGCATAACTAGGCACGATCTAGATGAATATGTAGGATGTATGTCTATAGAGATAGATATACATAATGAGACCATAATTAAATTAATTAAGAGAATAAATTCGAAATTAATTAAGTGAATTAATTTAAAATTACTCCCACAACAAAAATTAATTCGGAATTTTGTCTCCTAATATTATAACGACGGTGAAGAGCCCTTGTTCGGATCCAACTGATCGACCACCGCCGAGAGTTGACATACCTCGAGTATATCGTCGTTATTGAGACATGATCGTATGAGATCTCACGAGTTATGACTTGACTAGAGTCTTTCGGTGTTAGTCAATAAGGGCCGTCTGACTTTAGAGATAAGGGGTTGACTAACACATTGTGATGTGAATTGTCAAAGAGTTGACTGGTTAACCACTGAGAATTACATAGAGATGTGATTGGTAAAGGGTTACCTATCTTTCGAAATTATCTTGATTGATCGACCACCGCCGGGAATCGAGGTAATTAGATTGGATCTTAGCCACTAAAGATTTTTGAAAAATTCTTGAAAGTCAATTGGGAGTAGTTGACTAGTGGGAGCAAAATCATAAACCATAAGACCATTTTTTATTTTGCATGTATAAACAACAACACTCTTTTATCTTTATTTTATGTTGTAGTTATTAGCGAACTTTTATATTTATGTTTTTATTCTCGATTAGTAAAACCAAATTATGACTGTTACCTCTTGAGAAACGTTCTCGAGTATGGTTAAGTAATTTAAATCCTTTTAAATAAGCTATGACAGAAGCAACCCTGTTGTAGTAGTTAGAGACAATGAGACTACATAATTGATGCAGTGCTCCAAGACTTTAATTATTAACGAAAAACGGAAGCTCATGATTGAATCACTTGAAATGAGTTTCAACGAATTAATTATGTATTGGATACGATCCAATATGATCATTCTGTCATACGATGACAATTAATAAGAATGACCGCATCGAATTTTGGAAATGTTGTTTTCAAAATTGTAAGATTTAAGTATCGACTTATTTCTTTAATCATTGCTTGAAGGTTAATTAAATAGTTCATGTTTTGAATGTGATTCAAAAGGTTTAATAAACTATTTAATAAATTTTAAATTTTCTTTATGAAAGGAAATTGAAGACATAGCTCTTGTGATTTTTCTTAAGTCTTGTGAAGACGAAAATAAGAAACATTCTACAAGTGGTTGAAGGATTAAAAGGAAAGTTAGGGCGTGTGCTTAAATAGAGAAATTATCGAAGTCCTTATTCTAGGCAAGTGTGTTGAGATAAATCCATCTAAGTTCAAGTCAACTCTTAGATATGTGATATATTACGAGTATGATTAAATTAGAATGATTAAATACGGAATACACAAAAATATGGAAAAGTGAAGCAAACGTTGCGACATTTTCGGTTTTGTATTCTGAGTCTAGTAAACTGATAAAGGAACTAAATAAATGTTATCATATTCCGGTTCTTATGAAGAACATATTTTCAGTTAGATGTTAGGATTTAATGGACAAATTCAATTGTAGGGAATATATGTTATCCCGATAAAGTTGAATGGTCAATGAATCTGACATACTAGATTGATGTCATTACTTAGTTGATATATATGATGAAATTTCAACTAAATGTTTATATGGCTGTTATCCTTGATATTTTGTGGTTGTTCTAGACATAGTCTCTGTGGAAGAGAATCAGATAATCAAATGTCATTATGATGATGTTTGAACCGCGGGATTATGAATCATGTGGGTAATGCGTATCTTATCTAAAGATGACTAAAATACCCTTTTATGAAAAGGTTATAAAATCTAGAAAGTTGTCTAAAGCCTAAACATACCGATGTTTGTTGGCTTATGACAATTAATGGCACGAATAATTTTTTATTAATCTCTGTGACTATTTTTGGAATAGATGAATGTACTTGGTGAAGTACTACAATTCGGAAATCCCGAAAAATTCGAGCTAGTACGAATATGAGATTGATGAGTTATTTAGGAATTAATCTCCAATTGGATGGAAGCAATTAATACCTGAAGGGTGTTTCAGAAGTCGTCTGAAATAGAATCAGATTCTTCCTTGAAGGACACCATCTTTGGGATAGGCAATTAGATTGTGCTCCTAAAATGGAAACAACACTTTCTATGATAAAGGTGTGACGTAAGCCATGCGAAGTATCCCTTACAGGTTTTGGGATAGTGCCCTTATACGATACATATACTTAACCGAGTTCCAAAGAATAAAGTTTGAAAAAATTCCAAATCAGATATGGAATCGATGACATCAATTCCATCTTAACCGATGATTTAGGGTTGTCATGCTTCTAGCAAGCAGGCGATGTCTAAAAGGCTTAGAGCCCAGTATGACATGTGCAACTTTGTGGAATATCTTAGCAAGTATGCTAGATGTTATTTATTACCAGCGGAGCAAAACTGTTTTTCTCCAAATGTGCCGTCTTCTAAAGGAAGCGTTCCTTCCAAAAGAAACAGTGGGAGTAAATTTAGATCTCAAAAGAGTTTGAGAACCATAAAGAGATATTCAACCATTGGAACACGAGCAGGAGCCGCATAGCGATAAGGTGTAGAACACTGCTCAGTGCACACAAATGTTCTATAAGTCTATGGATAACCTCAAACCTGAAAAGGCTGCTAGTATGCTCATCTTGAAGAATGAATATCTCACAACTTATAAAGGAATGTTTGAAAGGCAAGATTGAGAGATATGGCCAGGAGCCATAATATTTGTATTAGATTCCATCAGTGACAACCAGGTTGTGAACCTAGTCTGTCTTACCTAGAGGAAATGTCCCTAAAAGGCTGACGTGGATAGTAATATGATTACCATAAGCCTATAGTGACGGCTGAAGGGTACGGGGTGTAAACCCTATAATTATATGTATGCTGCCAGCTGAGCCCAGTTCTATTCAGACTATATTTGTTATAACTTCGTATTATGTCTATATGATAGTGTTGAAGATGTTGGACAGACAGCTCGATGTTCATAGACGATAACATGATATGTGAGCCCACGAGATCTATTTATGGACTCAAACAAGTTTCTCTAGACAATTTCTTTGTTTGATAATCAAAGGAGTTTGATTTAGTCAAAAGAAGGGATTTGCCCAATATGCAAGAGGGATAGTGGGAGTGTGTTACGACTTTTTGAGCAAGGTATTAGATATCTCTCTCGGGAATTATCACCCCATGTCACTGTCGATTAATGTTTGGTAGTTAAAGGTCTTTACGAAAGCACTTGGATTAGCAGTTCTTATTTTTGGAAATAAGAATCTATAGTGATAAATTTAACTCCTGTTAGTTTATAGTTTACCTATATAGATGTGATGCTAAAAGAGTTTAGCATAGATCGCGACAGGAGATACTGCTAGCCGGTGTTCTCAAGCTTTATCTATGTTAGGACGTTAGTCTTAAAGATAAGGTGAAAGATGGTGCTTATGGAAGGTTTCCTTTGCTACTGCGATAGGAACCATCATAAAAGTAATGCCAGATGTTCATAGTGCAAGTATGAAAGTAAATCTGGTGAATGTCGAGAATATCCTTAAACAAGTTAAGGATGGTTTCCTAGTTTATTGAAACTTGGAATTAAATAAACATAGATACACAAATGTGTGTACCCTGAATCTCATGAAGGCAAGTGGGAGCTACAGTCTGGGTTTGTGGTCACTTTGATTAAGTGATACAGTGAGCTAGAAATGTTCTTAGCTAGAAATCCCTTGGGATTTTACAACTGGGCCAATACACAGTATAAGCCTTGGAGGCGCAGCGGGAGCAGTACATGGATCTAGAAGGTTCATTCCTGAACCTAGTGTGGTTCTTCCACCTTTACTATATAGCTGATATAGTGGTGGATTTATTGCTTGAAGCAAGGACCATGGTCTCGTCAGAGATTCATGTGTGTGTTGAGGCAGTTCCTTTTGACCTGGTCATTTGGAACATGATATGAAGATAGTCTGAGTCCCCACGGATAGTGATCCGTTCATGCATAGAGTTGGTTGCGAGGATTGCATGAGATTCTTGTGTTTCAACTTGGCCTTGTGTGTTCGAGTGATTGGCTTTAGGGCAAGTGGGAGATTGTTGAAATAGTGTCCTAAACCCAATCGGGTTGGACCGGATCCGACCTGGATGGATCATTTCTACTATTTCTTTATGATTATACATATATAATAAATGGCTTTTCTGTTGTCATGTATTTATTATTTTAAAGAACCAATTATCAATTGTTATATGATGACGTCCTTAGTCTAAAACTATGATAGGGAATCCATGATAGGTGATTATGGTTGATGACATCTCTAATCACTTTAATAAGTTTGATACTTAAATGTCTCTAGGATTATGTATTATTAAATAGGGCCTTGATAGTACAAACAGGCTAGCACGTATTAGATGTCTTATGTCTTTAAGGGCAGGGATAGATCTCGTCTAGAGACAATTGGACTGTACGTGGAGGTGTATTAGAGAATACGTACGTTAGACTGACCCACTTACACTGTTAAGTGTCACACTATGTGACGGTTGTGTAATTATCCTAAGACCGGAGTTTACATGGCATCACGATGTGGATTGTCATGCTTTGACGCTATTGAGGTTTCCCCTAGCCACGGGGTGATCATACGGTAGTGATTGGGTGTGATACTGAAGCATGCGGAGTATACATGTTTGGTCGTCCGGGAATCGCGTACCCTATCAGTAGGAGTGAATATCCGAAAGGGCATTCTTATAAGGAATGTCTTACTCTCGTGAATCTTTGCAAAGTGGAAGTAAATGAGTTACTTCAAGAGAGCATGGTATCCAGATTATAAGATATGGTCGTTGATGCTTGACACTCGATGTAAGACCGTATGGATATTATTACAGCGATAGGATTCTATTTACACGGTAACTATTTCACATGAGAGGTAGTAGTCATTGCATTTCACTCTTCCGATGATTGGGGATCACGGTGTGTTGCTAGACGCTATCCCGTGATCGTTAGGTATGAAGGGCATTTTCGTAATTTGCACTTTGTGTCTACGGCCAACATATTCGGAAGCCTATCGGGTCACACACATAAGAACATCTAGCCGGATTAAAATGTGGTTATAGTGATAACCAAATAATGAAAGTTTTATCTCGACTATAAAGTGTTATAGTGATAAATTAATATGGTGGTATTTATTTATTATGAATAAATATAATACAAGATATTAATTATGTTGATTAATTAAATATACATATAGTGTATATGTTTCGAAATATATATATGTATATATGATATACATCTAATTTGCAAATTAATTAACCATAGCATTATATTAATTAAACAATATTCCGGATGCCAAAATATTGGTATATGAGGCGCCACTTTCAATATGAATAAGATACATTTGGATTGTGCAATTTAATTAATAAGGTTACCATAATATTCCTTAACAATATGCTCCCCCTCCCAGAAACCCTTCGCAAAATTGGTATCCATGGCCCTTATAAATGCCTTTTTTGCAATGAGGAAGACTCCCGAGCTCATGCTTTTTACCATTGTGCCTTTTCTCGCAGCATATGGGACCATGTTCAGACTCAGCTTTCTTACCATCCTCTAGCTAATAGTTTCATAGCATATTTAACAGCTTGGTGGAACCCCATTAGGACCGGTGCTACGAAAAGTGTCTGCAAACTTATCCCCACTTTTGTCCTATGGGAGCTATGGAAATGTCGGAACAAAGTAATTTTTGAAAACACTCGGCCTCTTAAGTTACAAGTGTTATGCAACATCCATCGCAACATTCAGATGTGCTTAAGTCAGCGGAAGATCTATAAAATTGATGAAGATGATGACTGCCTCATCTCTAATAACTTTATTCCTCGCTTTGCTATCAGAACTTACAAGCCCCTATCCCGATCATTTGGCACAAACCCCCGCACAACCATTACAAGCTTAATTCTGATGGATCTTCTTTGGGTAATCCGGGACCTTCCGGCGGCGGTTACATCATTCGTGATGAAAATGGTCATCTCATTTGGGATGCGAACGAGATCTATGGCACAGCTACCAGCATTACTGCAGAGGCAAAGGCCCTTCTTTCTGGCATCTCTTATTGTGTAACTCACGGAATGCTACCTCTTGTCATTGATTGCGACTCGCCGATTTTGGTAAACATCCTCAACCGACGTTGTAGCATACCGTGGTGTATTGAAGATGACATTGCAAATATCAACACGCTTCTTCAAAGAACATGGACTTTCTCGTTACTCACGTTTTTCGTGAAGCCAACTCGACGGTGACTTCCTTGCCCGGGATGCCTCTCGCATTCGCATGGGAATCGTTTTGACCAAACTCGCTCGCTTACCATTACAACTCCGTCGTATTCTACATTCGATCAACATGGGATACCGAACATACGATTGGCGAGATAGCCCTCTCTCACAGATGGACGCACCCTACACTTTATTGTGGAAGGGTGCAAACCAGGTTGTGACTTTTATTTTTTTTCCTTGTCTCTGGTCCCTTTCTCATAAAGGATTATACCCGCACTACACTTTCCACAGGTACTCATGGCTTATTCACGAGCGTGTGGATGGCTCTTCTCATCATGCGTTTATGGCGCGTCACCGGTGGATGGTCCAATCTTCTCAAAAAACTTTTGTGGCTCAAGTCTTGGCACAGTTTATTGGACACACCCTCCAAACGCAACTTGACTGGAGTCAACCATTATGAATGTTTTAGCCGTCATTGACGGATCGTAGATCTTTTTCTACCATAGAAGAGCGGAACCCACTTGTTTTTTTCCGTTTGTAACTTTCTTTTTTGGGAGACTTTATTTGTCTGGAAGCGTAGGGTGCTGCACCTTTTCCTATGAGACAGGATTTTCCCACACTGGTTTGCCACTCATAGGTTTTTAGAGGGCAGGGCTACGCTTCGTCTACGTTTTTGGTATAAGGGGAGGGCCAGGATACGGCTTGTACGAACCTTATTTTTTTCTTAATAATAAAAAAGGTTTCGTCAAAAAAAAAAACCATAATATTAATATTGGATATTAATTGATTTTTGGGAAATAGAATTATGGTAATAAGATAAAGATATATTCAATATAAGATATTGTCAATATATATCTTGGAAAAATATTTAATATGAGATATTAAATAAAATGAGATAAATCAATCAAAGGTATTCTCCTTATTTTATTAGGAAAATGTTTTCTTTCTCCTCAATCTACTACGAAGCTTCTCCCAATCAAATTGGGATCTAAAAGTGCCACCCCAACACCTATATAAGAAGGGGTTGGCTTGCTCTTTTGTACATCACAATTCCAAGAGAATAATAGTTTCTTGTGAAAAATAGATAGCTTCTTAGAGAGAGATTTGTGAGAGAGAAAAGGTCGGTCTAGCAACCGAGTTTTTCTAGTAGCAGTCCAATGGTGGATTTCGGCGGGTTGTTCTTGTGGACTAGCGGTAGAGGCCGAACGCTTGGGTGGCTCCATGCACCACTACTCTCCTTAGAAGGTCAAAGCGTCGATCTTCTAGATGAAGCAAGGTAACTACCGTCTATTATCTTATTAGGTTTGTTGCTTAAATGAAGTCGATCATGGTTAAAGGAAATAAATTTTTGAATTCCTCTGCGTTCCCGCGTAGATTTCCTAACAGTATACAATTATCTGACTCTATTAAACTTATACATTCAATTTTAGTCATATTTTTTATTTGCATCTATAACAGCTAGTCTTGCACTCATCATCATCTAAACATAATTATTTCTAATAATCTCCCTTTTTTTATGATGCCAATACCCTCAAAAAAGCATAGCAAAAAGATAAAACACAAGTTGAAAAGTTTCCAAATTATTCATTAAAATTTCTAGTTTTCAGCTAAGGCTGATTACAATGAATAAAAAATGCTACAAATTGTAATTTGAATGATTTAAAATTGTCTTCAGATCTACTAACTTCTTCTTCAGCAGTTCTTCTTAAGTAGTTCTTCTTAAGTAGTTCTTCTTCAGCAGATTACTTCTTCTTGTCATCAAATTTCTTTGCAGACTCTGTCATTTGATGACCTACAGAAGATTAATCATCTTCATCATTTATCTACTTCCAAAGATTCCATGACACTGTCTGGTTGAAGTTTCCAAAGAATTTCTTTCTGGGTAATCCTTCAAACAGTGAAAGACTTATTCTCAATGAATCATTTGCAGTGATGCTTGAGATGAATTCCTTTGTAGCATTCTTCTCTGAATTCAGTTCAGGTGAGTCAGTAACTTCTTCATCATCTATTGAATGGACTTGACTCTTGTATTGACTTAGCTTTTCCTTGTAGAAGAAGATTGCTCTCTTGGTTTTCAGAAAATTCATCATAGCTTCTTCTCTTGAAAAGTTACTTGGATACTGAATCAGTTTGAATTCATCAAGTAACTCTTGAGTCAAGGTAGCCCTGTTAGCAGCTGGTTTTCCAATTTTTTCAAGCAACTGTTTGTCTCTCATGCCAGGAATCTTGTGTAATATGTGCCTCAGTTGCTATCTTATGTTTGGTTAATTCTCAAAATGATATCTTATCGTAAATAGGTTTACTTATTAAATGGGGATAATGTTACTACTCTTTTGTCGTTTACTTCCCCCCCCCCCCCCCCCCCCCCTCATTTCCCCCACCCCCCTTTTTCTTTTTGGTTTTGGAAGATGTCGGACGCCCATTGCCGGTATCTAGCTCCACCACCACCTTTATTCACCTCTTATTTTTCGTTTCGTCCACTGAGAGTCTACAGTGCCTCAACTACCGTTGTACACTGGAAGTAGAAGATGTGGGTTGGGGTTTACGTGGGTTTCATTTCTCATTTATGCTGCTATCGTCTTCTGGGTCTTCTGCTTGCTCCTTCGTCTTCCGGCGTTCCATACTCCGACAGGTATCGTTGGTCTCTTTCTCTTCTTCTTCTTCTTCTCAACTTCTTCCCACTGCAAGATTTGGTTGTATATTGTGTGTGTATGGGCTCTGTTTTGGTTTTCCTGCTATTTGGGGTAATAGGTGGTTTTTTTTTCTGAAATTCATTGCGACAGATTGAGTATCTGCAATAGTTATTGCAGTATTTTGCCATGTCTTTCTTCATTTGGTTGGGTTTCATGTAAGACCCGTACTGCATGCCACATTATTTATTTGTATTTTGGGATTGAGCTTTCTGTTTGTGTTTCATTTTCTTGCTGTGAATTCTTGAAACAGGTCCAGAGGAATTCACCGATCTATTTCACAGCCTTCAGAAATGGAGGGTTAGTTTCTAGCCATTTTTGGTTCTCTTTTCTTGTTTTGCTTGAGTAATAGTGTTTCCTTCGTCTCGCAAATTAGCCTCTATTTTGACATTTATTTGTCCCTCTTCCCGCTCCTTTTCAAGGGGTGTATCTATATATAATTCCGGCGTAATACTATTGGATTTTGGTAATTCAAGACTACTCGTTTCTCGCTTTTTATACCGACTATAAAGAAAGAAATTGTTAAACTATATGTCGTGAAGTCCCAATTGAATGGCTAGAATAAACCATGTAAACAAATAAATAAACTTCATCTGAATAAGACCAAGTTGGATGGGCAAAGTGGGTTTCAGGCTTTGTGTTATGGTTTACGATTGATTTTGCATCTGAAATATGCTTCTACCATCTGAAATATGGTATGTTATTGTTATTTTATTTGTTCAATTCACTTCTTATCTCCATCTCTTATTGAAGTTAACCCATGAATCAGAAGGAAATTGGAAGTAAGTAAAGGAATGAACTTTACCCTGAATTTTGCATATGGTTATTTTGCATACTCTTTTTCATGCTTAAAACATTTTCTCAAATATTCACTACAATGATAGTCCGCTGAAAGAGTAATATTCTACTCTTTGGAAGCTCTCAACTGCTGTTTAATTTTTCATTTTATACGGTGTTTCGCTACATTGACTGACCATTTTTGAAAACTATTATGAGTAAAGATGTTGAAGTTGTGGTCCTTCCCATTGGCTGATATTTTTTCTCTTTAAGAAATAAGCGATGAACTCTCTGTGGAATCTAATTTGGACGGTATGTTATGTTTCGCAGCAGGTACATTTTTTTATAATTATTTTACTTTAAGTATTTGGGTATTTGTTTAAGGAAAAAAGTGGTTGAGCAAGGTGGATCAAGCATCAGTTTCTCTGTGATTTAGCTGATTTAGCTTCTTAATATTACTCTATCATTATCTGATGGGTTTTTGATAGTTTCATCAAGTCAGCCGATGAATGTGGTTTGTTATTTTATTTTTTATTTTTTAACTACTTTGCAAATATTGTTAATTTTCAGCTTTAACTTTGCAGTTACTATTTGTTCTTGCTTATTTTTTTTGTTTTGTTTTCTTCAAATTTTGA
Source organism: Gentiana straminea (assembly GCA_036785695.1). Classification (NCBI taxonomy): domain Eukaryota; kingdom Viridiplantae; phylum Streptophyta; class Magnoliopsida; order Gentianales; family Gentianaceae; genus Gentiana; species Gentiana straminea. Next base: position 8,250,448 of record JAVUPR010000060.1, on the reverse strand, counting down.
GCTTGTGCTTTTTGTGAAGAAAAAAGTTTCAGTCTTGACACTTAAGATGATGTATAACTGTTACTATAAATTTGAGCTTTGAGCGTTAGTGGCACCACAGGTAGATTGACAACTGAAGGTTGATTCTACAGTTGACAACCAACTTCTCCTACAGTTCTCGTAGGCAGATTTTGTTGGGTTACAACAGGCACCTTGATGACATGAAGAAAATATTGAAAAAATGGAGGGTGAAACAACATCTCTCCTGCTAAGCGTCGAGGCTTTCAACAATCGAGGCTTTCAACAAAGGTGTGTATTTCAACTTTGTATTTTTTTTCCCTTTATCCAATCTGCTTTCAAAATTTTCTGTGATTATTTAGTTTTCTTGTGATGGATTCTTTATGATAAATGAATAATAACATGTTCCTTAGATGTGTTGCTTGATAATCGATTGGTGTTTCTGGGTACCTGAAGCATTCTCATGCATAAACCTTGTTAGTTTACTTGAGATGTCAATTATTCTACTGTCAATATGAGAATAAAATGGAGCCACACTTATGAGTCCAAGCATTGAAAGTTATTGAAACTTTTCCCTTGAATTACTGCAACCACTTTCATTGGTGTTTTGCACTTTTTTGTTTCATTTTCTCAGCTTTGGATTTGTTTTTCTAGTGCTTTGTCTGTTTTTTCATATTTGTTTCAGATCACATAGTGTATATACCAAATACCTCCATCAAAGAAGTTATTGCACGACATTATCATAGTTGCGTCATCTTAGAAAGGTAAGAAAATAAGAAGAAACGAAAGCGAAATCCAGGAATCACAAGGGAAACAATTATGTCACTTAACCAACAGGTTTGGAGTGATCAAGTTTTTTAGTTTTCAAAATTAGCTGTCTCTAGAATAGAAAAAATAATAATTGAGCATACTTACAACTTACAAGTCGGTGGAGACTGAAGTCCCCTCTCTTGGTCAGTTTGTGCTGGTATTAATGAGGTTGCACGTTATTTCGTATGTTGTCTTTTATTGTGCTTTTTTGCTGCTAACCGGATTTGTTTCGATTTTAGCATTTACGATTTATCTGTATGTGGTTCAAATTGTAAAAAAGATTGTAACATAACTAATTTATGTCATTTTGATGCAGAAGTACATTCGTGGAAAGAAATAGGTGCCGGAATATGAAGATAATGAATCCTACTTTTTGAGAGAGTTCCCCATATATAGTCCAACCTATGATACTGATGCTCCATGCAAATCCTCTCGGTATCTTAAAGAGGTTGCTGCCCTCAATGAGCTTCCCAAAGCTTCATATGGTACTGTTTCCCTTGAAATTATGTCTACTATTTACTAAGCTTCTTATACCCCAAATGTAGTCGTTGTACCATCCCTGTAACTTTTAATGGTCTGTTGTAGCGGCTCTGTAACCCATAACGGTCTTTAGTAATTATATTGTTACTCAGCACACTGTTTTCCGTTGTGGGAGGAGCGGTTGTATTCATTTTATTTGGAAATTTCTTTTTCTCAAGTTAGTGTTGGTGGTCAGTCGAGTCTCTGTAGCTAAACAACATACATACACATTAAGCTTAAACTGTTGTTCATTACATGCTTATGTAACCTTTCTTCAGCCTTGCTTTACCTAACTACTAATATGTAAAACTAATGATGAAATGACTGATGCTCAGAACTTTGTAGGCACTTTGCTTAAAAGAATGTGTAAGTTTTTTTTCTTAATACCTATAATATTGGTCCCTATGTAGATTGAGGACTGCTATGTAACACGGGTACGAACATGTGTTTTGCCTATGTAATTTAAATACTGCTATGTATAGCTATAGTACAATTTATTGCGGACATAAAAACTATCACTCCTGCATATAAAAAATGAGGGCACACCGTGCATCGCACAGTGCACCCCACTAGTATGTGTTATTTATCTATCATGCTCACTAATAAGTCATTAAACTACATGTTTACATCAAATGGAAAAGTTATGTGTCTATTGTCTTTTTTGCAGGTTTAATTAGATAATTTATTTAATTAATTTTTCGTTAAGTTGATTAATTAATCATCTAAATTATTTAATTTATCAATTATTTGTTTTTTTAGGGGTAATTATTTGTTGTTGGATCAGTTTTTAATTAAAAGCCTACCATGTAATATAGCCCAACCCATTTTTCATTTAAATAAGCCTGTCCAAACCTAAACTACCCATTCAATACCCTGGTCCAAACCTAAACAACCCATTTGGGTCAACAGCTGGTCTGTTAGGTCGGTTTAAACTGGTCCTATTGATTTGCAGATGTAAGAACTCCCACATGTTGCTAAGTGACGATGTCTGGTTTAACAATCTAGTTCAATGAGCATTGACATAAAGCCTTTATTACTAGCCGGAAGGCAAACCGAGGCAGTCACATGCTAGTTTGACATACCCTTAAATCTTACCAAATTAGGAATTTTAGCACATGTCTCAAAGTTGCCTCGGTTTTGAGTTTTCACACTACAAGTCCCTTTATGCCTAAGGATCCCTAACTCACTCACACTTGCACATTATAATCCTGTTATTACCCAGTTTTTCATTATGTGCAGATTTATGCGATTCAATCACTTGTAATGTTCAATTTTAGTAAAGATGCTTGTACTGTGGTTCCTGTTTGGATTCAGTTGCCTAATCTTTCATTAAGGCTGTGGAAGGATAGGGCATTGAGTAAGATTTGTTCTTTTCTGGGGAGTCCTCAGTATACTGATAAAGTCACTGCTTCCAAGAAAGTGCTGAGTTTTACAAGATGTCTTGTGGAAATTGACTTAAAGATGGAGTTGCCTTCTGTTATTCCTATTACTATGCATGATGGAAATGTCCTTTTGCAGCCTGTTTTATTTTAGGAAAGGCCCAAGTTCTATTCCAAATGCAACAAATTAGGGCATAATGAACAAGGGCATGATGATTCTAAAGATGAGGTTCCTGCATTGTATGTGGCAAGGTCAAAAAAACTTGGTGTTTCTAAACCTAACCCCTCAAAGAAGAAAAAAGTTGTTATTCTTGAAGAAGATGGCAAAAATGATAATGCTCCTGGTAAAACTCCTATGACAGGTGATGTTTCATCCTCTGGTGCAGCTTTTACACAGGTGGATAAAGGAATTAGTGTGTCCTCAAGAAATAAAGGAAAGGAAGTGGATAAGGCAGTTACTCATGTTGCAAATAATTTTGAAGTTTTGGATCCTGATAAATGTCCTACTTGGGCTAGTGATGCTGAAGCTGAGGATTTGGGGGACAAAGGGGACATTGCTGCTTCTGGTTCCAGGAAATCAAGGAAGAAAAAGAAGAACAAGAGGAATAGCACTGCTGGTGTATCTGGAATTGAGAAAAAGACATCTGATGTAGTCTCTAGAGGTAAATCACCTCTAGGTAGACAAAAATGATTGGTTTTTGGAATGTTAGAGGGTTCAATAAGGCTTCTAAACAATCAACTATTGTTAAATACCTTAGACAACATAAGATTACCTTATTTGGAATCCTTGAGACTAAACTGTCTCAAAATAGTATGGATAAATTTTTGAATAACAAGATTCCTTCCTGGAATTCTGTAAATAACTTTGACCACCATGATAATAGGAGGATGTTAGTTATCTGGGATCCCTCTTTTGTTTCTGTGGAGGTTCTGGAAGTTGATGCTCAGTGGATCCATCGCAGTGTTAAGTTGATTGTTACTGGTGAGGTTTTTCTGGTTACTTTTGTCTATGGGTTACATTCTGTTGGCCATAGATGATGTATGTGGGACAGACTTAGGGAATTGAGTGTTTGCTCTTCCCTTCCTTGGATGGTTTTGGGGGATTTCAACTCTGTGCTTTCTGTTGATGATAGGCTGAATGGGAATATTCCCACAGATTATGAGATGCATGATGGTGTGGATTGTTGTTTGGATGCTAATCTTTCAGATATGAACTCCTCTGGTGAATTCTTTACTTAGTCTTCATCTAGTGTTCTTTCCAGAATTGATAGAGTTCTGGTTAATGCCTATTGGTATGACTGGTGTGTGAATGCTTTGGCTTTTTTTGATCCTGTTGGTTTGCATTCTGATCACTCCCCTTGTAGAATTTCTTTAACTTCTGAATCTGTGATCAGAATGAAACCTTTTAAATTTTTCAATATGTGGATGCAGCATCAAAGTTATATGGATATTCTTACTCAGATCTGGAGTCAAGATGTTTATGGTATTGCTATGTACCAACTTTGTAAAAAGCTTAGGAGATTGAAGAAGCCTTTGAAGGAGCTGAATCAGATGCATTTTGCTCATATATCTGTTAACCCAGAAAATGCTCAGAAGGTGCTTGGGGAGCTGCAATCTTTATACAACCTGGGGCCTACTGAGGCTTTATTATCTCAGATTGGAGATCAGAAGAGGATCTGCTCTACTTTGGAAAAGGTCGAATCCGGTTTTCTTTCTCGAAAAGCTAAAGGGCAGTATGTGAAGTTAAGTGACAGGGGATCTAGGTTTTTCCACTCTTTGGTGAAGAGGAACAATGTCAGGAATCATATCTCATCCATAAAACTTGCTGACAGTTATTTCACTACTTCTTATGATCAGATTGAAGATGCTTTTGTTAGTTTCTACTCTGATTTATTGGGTACTGAGGCTTTGGCAGTTCCTATTGATGTTGATGTTGTTAGTGCTGGCCCTACTATTTCTAGGGTTCAGATGGATAATCTGTTGGTGGATGTTACTGCCTTGGAGGTAAAGAAAGCTCTCTTTTCTTTCTCTGACAATAAAGCACCTGGTCCTGATGGGTATTATGCTGGTTTCTTCAAGAAATCTTGGGATATTGTTGGTGCTGATTTCACTAATGTTGTCTTGGAGTTCTTCAATAATAATGCTATATTAAATCATATTAATCATGCTATCATTGCTTTGATTCCTAAGTCTACTCATGATGCTTCTGTTGGTGATTATAGACCTATTTCTTGTTGTAATATTACTTACAAAGTTATATCTAAGATTTTCGCTACTAGACTCTCTTCTTGCTTGCCTGATCTTATTGATGAGTGCCAAACTGGTTTTGTTGATGGTAGGGCCATGTCTGACAACATTTTCTTGTGTCAAGAGCTGATTAGAAAGTATGGTGTTGCCAGGGGTCCACCTAGATGTATGATAAAAGTAGATATAAAAAAGGCCTTTGATTCTGTGCATTGGTCCTTCATGGAGGCAGTTATGAAAGGTTTTGGATTTCCTGACAGGTTTGTGAAGTGGATCATGTTATGTGTTTCAACTACATCTTTTTCCATGTCCATTAATGGTGAGCTCAAAGGGTATTTCCCTGGTAAAAGGGGCCTGAGGCAAGGGGATCCTCTCTCCCCATTTCTCTTTGTTCTTGGCATGGAATACTTTTCTAGAAGGCTTAGAATTTTGGGGAAGATTCTGAGTTTAACTTCCACAATGGTTGGCAGAATTTGAAGATTAATCATCTTGCTTTTGCAGATGACTTGATGCTTTTCACTAGGGGGATCCTATTTCAGTTTCCTTAATGATGAACTGTTTAACTGATTTTGGTAAATGTTCTGGCCTTGTTGTTAATTTGCAAAAATCTGAAATTTTCTGTGCTGGTTTGGATGATTATAACAAGCAGGTGTTATTAGATATTTCTGGATTGAAAGAAGGTGTGATGCATGTTAGGTATCTTGGAATTCCCTTGTGTGCTGTTAGGTTAAATGTTATGCATTATGATCCCTTATTTACTACCTTGAGGAATTACTTTTGTAATTGGAAGGGTGCTACTTTGTCTTATGCTGGTAGGTTGCAGCTTGTGAAATCTGTAATTCAAGGTGTGTACTGTTTTTGGCTTGGCATTTACCCTATCATTGGAAGTGTCAAGCTTAAAATGGATCAATTATGTAGGAGGTTTTTGTGGGGGGGTTCATGTGATTCTAACAGTTAATCACTTGTTGGATGGAAGAAAGTTTGTTTGCCAAAATCTGAGGGTGGTTTAGGGATCTTTCAGTTGGAAGCTTGGAATCTTGCTCTTTTATGTAGGATTTTGTGGAATTTCCAATGTAAGAAGGACTGTCTTTGGGTGAAATGGATCAATGCAGAGTACTTAAAGAATGAAGATTTATGGTCTTATCCTTACAAGCCTGGGGATTCTGCTTTAATCAAAATTGTGTTCAGGATTAGGGATATGATTATGGATAGTGCTGGTTCTTCTGGTGCTGCTGCTGCTGTGTTGAAATCTTAGTCTACTGGCCCTAAGTTATGCCCTAGCAAAGCATATGATTTCTTTAGGCATCACAGTCCTAAGGTTTGGTGGTGCAGATTTGTCTGGAACCCTAGAGCCACTCCAAAACACTGCTTTTTGCTATGGATGGCTATGAAACATGGTATGCTCACTACTGATAAGCTTCATTTTGAAGACAAGCTTTGCTCCTTGTGTGGTTTGGTGAATGAGTCTGCCTCTCATCTATACTTTCAGTGTCCTATCTCCTGTATGATTTGGGGCAAGATTAGACTGTGGCTTGGTATTAATATAAGACTGGAAACTATTACTGCTGCACTCAAATGGCTGAAGCTGAATTGCAGGGGAACTTCTCATGCTAATGTGGCTAGATCTGCCTATGTTTCTGTAGTTGTTTACTGGATTTGGTACATGAGAAACAGACAGAGGTTTGATGGTATTCCTATGAAGATTGATGATGTGTTGTTTTTTGCATTAAAACACATATGTTTTACATAATGCAGGCTGCATTCCCCTTGTACATTTTTACCCCTTAATGGCTAGGTTTTGTACATCTTTTGTGATTTCTGTTAGTGCTTGTTGGTGGTTGTTTGAGATTATTTTGTTTCTCTACACACCTTGGGATATGCTCTGTGAGTTATGCTCTCATATGACCCCTTTTTTTTGCAGTTTTTGGATGTTGTCTTGTGTTTAGTGGCTGTTGTTCCTTGTAGCATATAACCTCAGGGGTCTTATGCTTCTGGGAATCAACAAATCTAACCTCATTTCAACATTTGTAGGTGGTAGGTAGTTCATCTCTGATTAGGATGTATTTTCTTGTATTTTGCATACCTTGGTTATAAAAAAATTTACCTTTAACAAAAACAAAAAAAAATTCTTCGACATTTTAATAATGGGGGAATTCAGATAATCTCTTCTAGAGATTGTTATCTTATGGCCAATTACGTCATCCGTTATCTCATTATTGTATACCAGGTTATACCAATGTTCTATAATCGCCAACCACTTTTGCTGGGAATTTTTTCCATCATGATAAATTTTTGCCATATTCAGGTAAATGTGATATCCTTCATTCATCAATAGAGTCATGTATATATAGTTATATATATGATCCCTAGCCAAATACAAAATTCCCAATCTACCCTTATGTTAAATATATCCCTATTACAAAATTAATCACAATATATTCCCGTATTTTAATACCAATTCCGTAATACCCCTTCAAGGTGGACCAGTGAGGTCCCGAATGGCCATCTTGCCCATAAGAATCTCAAACTGTTGTTTTCCTTACGTTTTTGTAAGAAGATCCGCTAGATGCAACTTCTTAGGAGTGTATGAAGGAACGATAAGGCCGTCAAAATGGCGTCACGAACAAAATGACAATCCGCCTTGATATTCTTCGTGCGCTCATGAAACACGGGATCCTGGGCAATATGCAAAAAGCAGACTGACTGTCGCAATGCAAACGCATGCCATGGGAAAGCCAAATCCCGTGGTCACAAAGCAATTGTCACAGCCACTTCAAATCACAAGTGATGGCCGTCATAGAACGATATTTGGCCTCCGTCGAGGAGCGAGAGACCGCAATTTGCTTCTTCATTTTCCACGATATAAGGGGAGAGACCGATCAACAAAAACTATCCACTCAAGGATCTCCAAGTAAAATGACAACTTGCCCAAACAGAATCACACAATCCTTCCAGAGTAAAGTCACTATCGGCTCGTAACAATATACATTGACCCGGGTGCTGCTTAATATAATGAACAATGCATAAAGCCACCTCCCGATGGACAACACGTGGTTGCTGCATGAACCGAGACATAATATGAACAGAATATGCGAGGTCAGGGCGAGTCATTCCAAGGTAAATAAGACAACCAATAAGACGGCTGTATTTCCCAGAATCATGCAAGAACGCCGAATCATCCAAAGCAAAGCAATAATTCTGCTCTATGGGAAAAGAGATAGGCTTGGCAGCCAACAATCCACAATCAGAGATAATATCCAAAGCATATTTGCGTTGGGACAAAAAAATACCGCTCTTAGATCGAGCAACCTCGACGCTAAGAAATTACTTGACCGCCCCCAGATCCTTCATTTTAAAACACCACCTTAAATACAACTTGCAATTATAATGTCAACGTAAACAAGAACATTGATACGAATATCCTCATTTTGAAGGTAAAAAGTGAATAGTCTGAATAAGAATGCTTAAATCCATAGTCTGTCAAAGCGGACTCCAGCATGGCAAACCAACACTAGGGAGCTTGTCTCAACCCAGATAAAGACTTCTTCATTTTACAAACTAAATGTCCATGGGACTTATCAAACCCCGGAGGAATACGCATATAAATTTCATCGTCTAAGTCGCCATGTAAGAAGGCATTCTGAACATCCATCTGATGGACCCCCCACTTGTTTAATGGCAGCAACAGCAAGAAAAGTACGTACTATGACCATTTTCGCCACGAGGGGTGAATGTTTCATTATAATCAATGGCTTTGACCTGATGATTGCCAAACGCCATAAGCCTGGCCTTCAGGCATTGCAACTTGCCATTCTCAACATATTTCTCAGTGTACACCCATTTGCTGCCAAGAGCCTTTTTCCCAGGAGGCAGAGGTTGTAACTCCCAAGTGACCTGATCCCCTAAAGCACAAATCTCCTTAGCCATGGCCTGCCGCCAATCTGCATGTCTCACAACTTCTTCAAATATATGTGGAGGGGTTCTGATCGTGTGTAAGTCACTAACTTCGATATTACTAGCAAGAATACTAGGTACATTGTAGTATAGTAAATGCGATTCAAGGTCGATCCCACATAGACAATGCAACTGTAACTATAAACGATTCTAACCTAATTAAGAAGCAACATAGAAGCGGTCATTGACCAACAATGAACATAAAGAAAACATGGTATTTCTCCCCTTCTTCTCACCGATCTACTAACTTGGATTAGTTAATCGTTACATTTGCTTCCCCACATAATTTCCTTAAATTAATCGAGTGAGCTTTTGATTTGTTTATTATCATCAGCTACGGGTGAAACTCCTACTCCTATCTACTCCGACAATGGTAGTAGACAATCTATACGCAAGCTATCCTCCTTAATTGGTCTGTAGTAGCCCATACGCATAAAGAACTAGAATTTCCGATATCGAGCGCTAACTCATACCGCTAACCCGCCTAGACAGCTATCGACATTGATCAGCACGTTCCTAGGGTCCATTCAAGACTATGTCCAAACTTAGCACTTCACTATTTGTATTTCATTCCAGTTTATGATTAAATAAGCAAATTGGCCAGATCTAACCTACTGTTAATTAAACATGTCGATCAATGTAGCTGTAATGAATCCCAGTTTTAGGTTTTCTAAATAATGCCTCAGTAAACCGGTATAGACCGCCGGGTTACCGGGGTTAGATTTTCCTTTTTCTGGATCTACATTGCTCACATACGATTAAAATAAGTAAATCATGGGGTCTTTAAACATGCAGATTAACTAAAACACATAAATACGAACAGATCTACCATACTGAAGACAAAAAGAAACGTTCAAAGATTCATACCTTCAATAATGGAGATCTAGCTCGATCTACTCAAGCTAAAGATGATGGAGAAAGGGAGAAAACCAAAAATAACTCCTCAAAAGCTTGGAATGACTTTATTTCATCAAAATTGTATAATTGATTGTAATACTAATGAAAAGTTATGAAGAACTATGTAATAATCTGATAATGGGGACTTATATAGATACAATGACCGATTTAAGACTCTCTAAAACCCTAACCGACCTAGTAGAGGCGGCAGAATCAATTTTATGTCCAACAAGTCCTCGGTTTACCGGCCCTAGACCGCGGTAAACCGGGCCAACTTTTCTTCTTTTTCTTCAACAGACTTCTTCTTAGACTATAATCACTTGGCCCAATATACTTCTTTTGGTCCAGATCCATTCTCCAATGCTCCAGATTCGGTACATCCTATAAAACATGCAAAACGAGACAAAACAGTACCAAAACCTCAGGAAAATAACATAGATGCAAAATTACGATCATAGAAACATGCACAGAGCATTTAACACATATTCCACATAATAACGAGCCTATCTATCCTCTCTTGAGAAGAATTCGGGGTGAGTAAAGGTATAATTATTGGTACCACTTAGGGCGTTATCAGGTTCCTGCAGAAATCGCTGCTATATTCTGACGATGTTTGTCAGAAAATCGATAAAAATCAACAAAATGTGAAAGAGGATACCGAGTACCTGAGTAAAATGATGAGAGTAGTGATGACGTGGAGGGACTTTTCGGTCCAAATGTAGTATGAGTGATGAAGTCTTGATAACACGTATTGGGAATTTTTGCACGTTTTCCCCGACCGAGCTCAGAGGTATGTTTTGTACCTGTGTCATGAGTTGGAGGATCCACCCCACCTGAGGACCTACCCCCTGAAGGGTCCTCATCATTGACTGGTGGAACGGGTACATTGGGCGGAGTGGGGTCCACGGCAGGTTGAATCAGGAAATCAATGTATGTATCTAACTCTAGAGCAATATATTCAGGGAAACGTAAAGCATCCTCAGAACCCGTAGGAAGTGAAGTATCTGAATCTACTATAGGAAACACGTCCTCAAAAAAATTTACATCTCGAGAAACAAAAAATTCGTCAGTTTCCAATAGAGCTGTTATGAGCCGAGCCAAACCGAGTATTGGTGGTTTGAGCTCGAGCTCGTTTAGCTCACAAACTCGTTCGAGCTCATTTAGCTCATGAACTCGTTCGAGCTCGTTCGTTTTTTAAACGAACAAAAATATTTCTTCAAACTCGGCTTGTTTAAAACATGAAATGTTCGAGCTCATGTTTGAACTCGGCTCGTTAAACATATTGTTGTCTTCCAACTCGAGGATGGCTCGAGTTCGGCTCGAGTTTGTTCGCTAAGGTATAAAACATAAAGTGCAAATGCAAAAATGACAAGTTATAGATTAATATTACATATATCACGCTAAAATAATCATTAAAAAAATATATAAATATTATATAAAATTAATCTATAATCTCAATTATCAATTAGATGAATGAATGACTTATCCTCGTTTGAGTTATGTGTAAATTGATGTATATATAAGCATGTTCGCGAACGTTCACGAACCAAGCTCATGTTCGTTCGCTAAGAGAACAAGCCTACAACCCTGTTCGAGCTTGGCTCGTTAAGCTACACGAACAAACGATCACAAACACTAACGAGCTGAACACGAGCTTGTTCACGAACGGCTCTGTTCGTTAACAGCTCTAGTTTCCAAGTCAAATAAGGTCCACCCCTTTTTAGCGTATGGATATCCCAAAAAAAAACAACATCGACTTCTACTCGCAAATTTGTCACCCTTGTGACGTTGATTATGTGCATAAGACAAGTAACCAAACCTACGAAGCATATAAAGCTCGGCGGCTTGCCAAATAAACATTCATATGGAGTTTTATAATTCAAAACACTTGACGGGGTGCGATTAATCAAATAACACGCAGCCATGACACACTCACCCCAAAACTTAATGGGAAGGTGCCCCTGAAATCTACGAGCTCATGCTACATTCAAAATGTGTCGATACTTATGTTCCACTCTACCATTCTGTTGTGGGGTCCCACACACGAAGTTTCAAAAATAATCCTCTTGTTCCTGAAAATATGATTGCAAGGGTGAATTTTGTCATGTTATCACTCCTAACCCGTTTTATTTTCTGAGCAAACTACCGTTCAACTAACACCACAAAGTTCAAAAACATTGAGGCAACTTCCACTTTACTATAAAAAAGATAAACCCATACGGACCTAGAATAATCGACAACAATTATCAAGAAATAAAATGCTCCGCATGAAGAACGAGTCGTATACGGACCCCACAAATCGCAATGAACAAGTTCAAAGATCTTGCTGGCCATATTGACTATTAAGAAAACTGCCACGAGGCTGTTTCGCACGAAAGCCCACATCACAGGCCTTTTTATTCAAACTATTAGATGCTCTTACAATAGGAAGTTGTCTAAGAACCTTTTCCAAAGAATGTCCAAAACGTTTGTGTCACAACTCAACCGAGTCTATACCAGTAATTGCCAGAATTCGAATATCCGGAACACCTCAAAAATGAAAAGTCCATCTACTCGTTCACCCAGTCCAATCACTGCCCTCATCACTCAGTCCTGCATAACACATAATGAAGGAGTGAGTTGAACAATACATTTATATTCATCAACAAATTGAGTAAAAGAAAACAAGTTGCAATTAAGACCAGGCACATATAACACATTCCCAAGTTTTAAATTTCCTGCCAGCTTCACATTGCCCGTATGCGAAGCCCGTGAAGCACTACCGTCTAGTAGGACAATTGTGCATTCTTAAATTTCACGTACATCCGTTAATAAGTGGTAGCTACCCGTCACATGATGAGTTGCACCTGTATCATTAATACATAATGCCTCACCGGGCATTCGACCTTTCTATTTTGCTTAATCAAGCACATCAACAATACACTGCCATTAGGACGAGCTATTGGCAAGCCCTGCTTGCTCAAAAGTATTGATTTTTACGTTCACAACAGACATATTTTCACCAATATAGAAACCCTAGACGTTGATTTCACAAAAAATCACCACCAAAACGTTGCAGTTTGTTCACAGGTTTACTCCAAGAGATTGAACTGTCCAAAAATAAATTTCCACCATTCAGATTGTAGAAAATAGAAAGGCGAACACACCCTCAAAATTTTGTCACGATCGGAGTCCGATTCAATGTCCGATCGTCGCCGGAAAGTTTATGCTGTAACAATATAGAGAAATTGGGTCGCGGGCAATTTCACAGAAATTGAACCGTGCAAACAGAAATTCCCCCATTCATATTGTAGAAGAAACCATTACGAGCAATCCATCCAAATTTTGTCACGATCGGAGTCCGTTTCAATATCCGATCGTCGCCAGAATTTTTTTGCTTAAACAATAAATAAGGCAGCGATTCTTTTTTTGCTTTTTTGTTATTGCTCTGATACCATGTCAAATTTAGGTAAATGTGATATCCTTCATTCATTAGTAGATTCATGTATATATAGTAACATGTAGGAGCCCTAGCCAAATATAAAGTTCCCAATTTACCCTTATGTTAAATACATCCTTATTTTTACAGTAATAATTACAATATATTTCCGTAATTTAATGCCAATTCCGTAATAATTTCACATAAAAATATGGTACTACCCACGATAATTAATATCTCCAGAAGAATTTTATTTATGCATGTTCATTTTATGGAGCGGAATGATGCATCTTTTATGATATGAAACATATAACATTGTTCTAATTATGCATATTGATGAGGGCCGACCCGAACTACGCCACTTGTCATCCTCTAAATAACCATATAATAAATGAATGGCATTTAAGACAAACCTTAAGGGCCAGGAGCCTCAAAGACGTGCCCAAGGGCAGGTCTAAACCCTAGGTGGGAGATCGGCAGGAACTACTCCACCAGCCACCGCAGGTCGGCCCAGGTCTGGTAAGGAGGAGCTGCTTCAGTTTGGCCATAATGGCCCAGGGAGCTCGACGCAGGGCGGACAGAGTACCCCCGGCAATGAGCCCACGTACTGAATAGCTAAAGAGAAATAGGGAAAGAATCCTGAGTCATAAAGACTCTTAATTTGACATTTAAATATGTCCATAATTATCCCTAAATTATAGGGATTTGAATGTATATATCCTTAGGGAATAATAATACGATTCCTTGTAGAACAAGGAAAGGGATAAACCGTCCCCTATATAAATAAACCCTAAGGAACTACAAAAGACTTGATTCCAATACAGTCCTTGGATACGTAGGCAACTTGAGAGAAATAACTCTCAGGCTCAGTCTAAAAATAATCATAAACACCATCCCTTTTTACTAGATCGTTCTTGAACTATTGTCACTAAAGGAGAATGACCCAGATTAATTAATAGACGGTTTATAGCATCGTCAATTTGCGCTAGAATGAGGGTCTCTTTTCTAACAGGCAGTTCAAGAATCCCTAGAAATTTCGTTTCTTTGGCCATGGCCTAGAATACGGGAAAGAAAGGCACTCAGGATCCAGCAGATCCAACGCAACAAGGGGGTGCTACCACCACCCAGGATGGAGGCCAAGCTGCAGCCGGCCAGAAAGACATAAATCCTGCTGAGGATCAAGCTCATTAGCCTGATCCGGTTCTTTAAGATCCAGGCAACCAGGAGTTGGTGGAAGCTCTGAAAAACATGGATAATACCACCCTCAAGGTTATATTTGAGGAAACACTGAAGGGAAGAGATCCCCCGGAAGTTTCAGAGGCAGATACTGTTAGGTGTAGTGCCCGAAAGACAATTTGTGTAATTGTTTTTAACAATGGATGACAGATTTTATCTCACCTTATTACTTGCTTTGTGCTTGTAAATAATACACTGCTGCAAACCCTAAGTATATCAGTATGTAACCGCTTAACTCAGTGTATGGCATGCACGTGAGGATTGAGTTAGTGGTGATATACTTAAATTGTTAGTCCGTGGTGAACTTAATCGAGTTTAGGGTCTCTTGATTAAAACACCAATAATGCGCCCGAACACCTTAGGGTGTGATAGTCTTATCCGGACCGTCGGTAGAGGGTACCTACGTAGGGCATTTATATATGATGGCATTCATATAGATCGGACCGATTTAATCGAATTTCTCGGTATAATTCCGTAATCGAGGAATCTTATTAAATCATTAGATGATCATATATGGATCAACCTTAATCCCGAGGTGATCACGGGGTGCTTTGCTTGTCTCGGGGTAGTGTTTGATGTGTTAGTTACGGTTCACTTAGATATGTGTTCCAAGCCACTTCTCATTGGCACTATCTCCCGATGAGTGAGTAGTTCGATTTTCACAGACATGGAATCCATTCCTTCCTGCGGGAAGTAGAAAGACAGTCCCCTTATTTGTTAACCCTAAGAAAGTGATCGATCCCAGGAGTTTCGCATTTGACTAATTAGCTACTAGTCAGATATGTGTGCTAATTGATCATCAGGGGGTTAATGGTAAATAAGGATAAGATATTCTGAGTCGGGTTCACGGAGACTTCCCACTCAGAATGGACAGTCTATGGAGGGTTAATCCGTATGTAGTGATTATATCAATGGACGCTTATTCACTCTATGGGTTGAGTATAAGTATACATCTATAATCGGTAGAGTTCAGTTTCGGGTTTATGGTGGCGTAATCCCGGAATTAATAATTAATGTACTTATTCTCGTTCGATGAATAATTAATTATTGGAGCTACCGGTTATAGGTCCATGGTCCCCGATGTGGCTTCTGTAATGGGACCGATAATCTTGTTATTTGGGCCTCCGTGATAATTAATTGGGTTGGGCTAATTAATTGATATGCATGGATATTATTTAGTTGGGCTAAATAATATAATACACATAAAAGACATTTTATGTGGGCTTTTTGACCCTTAATGGTGGCGCCATATATGTCATTTAATTAGAGAGAAATTAGTTTTCTTGGATAATTATTTGACATGTGATTTATCTTTTATTTGTTAAATGATAATTCATGGAATATTAGATTATAATATGATTTATCCTAATTTTTTTGGGATAATCATTTTATTTATCTTTTATTTGGAATAAAGGATTAATGTAATAATTATCTCTTAATTATTTAATCCTTGGAGGACAAGGATTACTCTCCTATATAAAGAGAGTTCTCCCAAGCCTTAGGCATTGGTAATTTCGACTTGACCACCACAAAAGAGAGAAATAATTAGTTTTCTTGTCTTGGGTTTTTAGTAGAAGAAAAACTTTGAGTTTTTCTTGGTGTTGCATATCAAGGAGGCGCGTGTATCAAGAAGGGTGTCCACCAACCGCCGTTTGGAGAACACATCGGAAGATCAAGGCGACTCTTCCTGTTATTGGTAACTTGATTTTAACCCCCTTGTAGTTTTTTAAGTCCTTTAACTATGTTTTATGATATGTAAATCGTGATCCGTCCGCTGCGTATAGATCTAACTTGGTTAGATCTAAGAACCTGCATCCTTCAGATACCCCCTAGGGGGCTCTCAAGAAACAAGAAGTGGTGGAGTCTAGTTTCCACACCAAGAGAAAAAACATTAATTACCAGCCCAACGACACTGCTAGGGCTAAACTGGATGTACTGCTGGGAGGCCGATCAGACGAGCTCCTCTGTGCGTCGCCATTCATAGAGTACATTGATAGCTATCCTAGACTAGCAGGCTTCAAGATTCCAAAAATTGAACCATAAGATGGATCTAAGGATCCTTATGATCATATGCATCAGTACATATCTCACATGAATCTGTACAACGCATCAGATGAGAAGAAGTGTAAGGCCTACCCTACGCTACTCACAGGAGGAGCTCAGGAATGGTTCAACAAGATTCCACCGAGGTCGATCTCTGACTTTGGAACTCTCACTCGGAAGTTCGTTCATGCCTTCATCGCTGCTCATCTGTTCCAAACAAACCAAACTCATCTCCTCATGCTTAGGCAAAGGCAGGACAAGACGGTGCTCCACTTCATATAACGTTTTAATGAGGAATCTACACAGGTCAGAGACACTGATGACCGAATTATGGTCGCCTCTTTCATGGCAAGTCTACGAGAGGGTCACATGCACGCCAAGATGAACAGAAAACTCCCCCAAACAATAGAAGAATACCTAGATGTGAGGAAGCCAATAGGATGAAAAGAGAAATGGAAAGAGGTGAAGGTAAGAAGAACAAGACTGAGGACAAATCGGAGAAGAAGAGAAAATTTGTTTGGGATAGAGTAACTGCACCAGTCTCAGATCGGCTAGGAAAGAAAGGAACTTTGCAAGACAGAGGCTTCATTCCAATGAACAGATCTCGCGAACAGGTCCTCGCGATTATGGAAAGAAAAGGAATAGCAAAGGTTCCACCACCAATGAGGGGACCCAGGGAAAAAAAAGATCCCAATAAATTTTGTAAGTATCACAAAGATATTGGCCATGAATCGGAGCAGTGCCAGGATTTGATAAGAGATATCGACACGGCAGTAATGGAAGGAAGGCTGGGCGAGGTCGTAGATCGGTCTCAACAAGCCGAGCCATGTGGTCGGCATGAATTTAAATGAAGGAATCATTATCATGATCAAGATAACAGAGATGAATTTTGACGAAGAAGAGACCACACGCCAGACCCTGATGGTCAGATGGACAACCGCCCCATAAACACAATTAACACGATCTCAGGTGGGCCGAACAGCTTCACTCGAACAGAATACACGAGCAGTAGCAGGTCTGCTGCTCCTCCTCGAACAAACAAAAGGCAAAGGCTTTCTGAAGAAGTAACATATGGTCCCAGGGACTCCCTTCCTTTGGTGATAAACAATGAAGGATTAGTGATAGAGGCGGTAGTGAATAAAAACTTGATAAAATGGATCTGCGTAGATACAGGTAGTGCTATAAATATGCTCTATTATAATGTCTTCTGAGCTATAGAGCTTAAAGATTCAGAATTAACACCTGTCTCATTACCTTTGTTCGGCTTTGCCGGACCGCCAGTTCACCCACTGGGCATGATTAAACTACCAACCACTTTTCGAGAAGGTATGGTAAATTATACAGTTGTAAAAGCTCCTTCAGCGTATAATGTGGTCATGAGAAGACCTTCGCTCATCGATCTCCGAGCTATAATATCACCAACTAATGTCAGTATGAAGTTCCCAATGGGAGAAGGCTCCATATAAATCAAGGGCGATGTGGAAATGGCCAGAAGCTGTTACACCGCAACAGTGAATGGAAAGATGATGGTCCAACAGGTAAGCATTGAAGAATTACTCCCGGAAGATGAGGAGAGCTGGTCTTCTGAGGACCAGACAGAGGCTGTTCGTCTATGGGACGAGCAGGCAGACTCGACAGTGAACGTGGGGGCATGGATTCCAGCCTCCTATAAACGACTCTTGCTAAATCTCTTGAAGGAATTCAGGGATGTGTTTGCATGGAAAATAGAAGACATGCCAGGTTTATCCCCGGAGTTAGCTATACACAAACTGAATATAGATCCGAACATGAGGCCTGTTCGGCAAAAGAAAAGGCACTTCGACTCTGAACGAATTTTAGCAATTGAAAAGGAAGTAGCCAAGTTGCTTCAAGCCAATATTATCAACGAAGTCCTGTATCCAGAATGGTTGGCGAATCCAGTGTTGGTCAAAAAGCCAGATGGGAGCTGGAGAATGTGTGTCGACTTCACCGACCACAACAAAGCTTGTCCCAAAGATTGTAATGCCCTACCAAAGGTTGGCCGTCTAGTGGACTCAACAGTGGGATATGAAGTATTTGCGGTCTTAGATGCATATAAGGGATGACAGGACCTTTACTAGTGCTATTATAATCCTTAACCGACAGTGTACCGGGTCAAATTGTAGCGTAATATGGTGAGTCAGGTGCCGTATCCTCATGGAAACGTGTGGTAATTCAGAGTGTGGTTAAACACCAAGAAGCTGTTATTAACTCAATCTAAGTCGCAGTTTTTCCTTTTCCTTTTTAATAACCGTAAAACAGTAAATAAATACATAAAACTAAAACAGATATATAAAGATATAAATATATATACGTACCAATACAATATATAGGATATAAATACTAGTAATATTATTAGAAACTAGCCAAGAATATGTCACTGAATCAGTATCTCTTTTTAGTAGAAATAGATGTGCTTGATCTTTCCTTATTTTAAGGTTAATCAATTATATATAAACCGGTGTACTCCTAAGCTAGACAACTCATCCTCACACGAGCGTATGAAACTGTCATACGTCAAAAATCCTCTGTCCAATGTCATCCTCAAGCTCGGGAACTCCGTTTTATCATACGGCCGGTATTTTGAGTATTGCTCAATTAAACAGGTGATTTTAACGTGATAAGATCTTGAGTCCAATCTTCAATAAGATTTGTTTTTCTAGGAAAAATTTGCCCCCGGGTAGGAAATAGGATTCCGTTTGTCAGGCGGCAATTTTTACCCTCCGGTCTTTCTGTTCATGATCGCGTATCCTAACTTCTCTGGTCAGTTCATCATTAGGTTACGATTCTTGTTAAATTGAGTAGCTAATTCAATTTTAACTTTTCATTAAGCGCAAATAGAAAGAGATTCATTATAATCGATTTTAATTCAATTTTAACATAGTCATCATCTATTTCCCTAAAAAGATAAAACTAATTCAATTTCATATCTTGGCTAGATATAAAGTTAGCCTAATATCATTATAACTAATATATAGATACTAATATAAATAAACAAACATAAATACATTAAAAAGTTACCAGATTACAATTGTAGCGTCAGAGCCGTATTCTCCGGAAATAACAACTCCTTTAACAACAACGAGCCTTGATAATCCTTCTAAGTATTACACGGGACTTATACTACATTATTATTTCGGCGAGAATGCGTTTGACGGTATTTACATAACTAGAAACTAGATTAAGATAATATATATATATATATATATATATATATATATATATATATATATATATATATATATATATATATATATATATATATATATATATATATATATATATATAGTGATATATATATATATTGGTACACTCTCAACAGCTTGCATATGAGCTGTATTTATAGGGCAAGGTAGTAGGCCGGCGCGGGCCGGTCAAATAGTGCAGATTCTTTGGTGTCAGAGCCCACATGCTGTTTGCAGAGAGATTCCGGCTCGGGCCGTTCTTATTCGGTTCGGGCCGGACTTTGAAAAATATTTGTCTTCGGTTTTCTAATGTTTCGATCTTAATTCTTCAGTTTTTCATCACACGTACCCTGAAACAGTCAAAAACACGAGCCACAGTAATTCTGAACACAAAAACTATAAGTTTTACTAAAATTATAACGATAATATCGATTTAGATTTTTATGAGATTTTAGATATATTTTTATAGAATTTATACGATATTATCGTAAATACGATATAAAAAGTCATATAATATAGTTATATTTTTATCATACATCAACTACTCCCCACTTAGCTTTTGATCATCCTCGAGCAAAATAAGCGATAATATATAAAATGTTATAATGCAAATAATATAGTTCTTCTAGACTAAATTTCTAACTGAGTAACGTATGCTGTCAATATTATAATTATATTAATTTTTATCTATCTAAGATTATTAAAAAAATAAAAAGTGTGTATAACTTAATAAATTAGTTGTAAAATATTATCTAAATGAAATTCTACATGAATTACTTAATAAATATAAAATAAAATACTTAGAATAACTTTGTAATCGCCACTATATGAAATTTCGGAATCAAGGACTAAGTCAAGTAGTTGGCAAAATGGCTTATAACGTTCAGGCTTAGGGTGTTTGGCTAATCGAAAGGATAACAAAGGAAAATCAAAAGAAATAGAAGCAAGCCGTACGTACTTACACCTTCAACTTTTGATCAAAAATATCTTGATCAGTAACATCCTGACACTGTTTTCAAAATTTAATTCTAATAACCATATATATATATATATATATATATATATATATATATATATATATATATATATTTATATATATTTAGAAAATACTAACATATCCGAACTCATTGCCGAATCGATTATCTTTCAAGCGTCATGAGGTGAGAACGAATACATCAGCACCTAACTATTCCAACTTTTTCTTTTAGAGAATAACAATATTTGATAAAAGATTGTCTTCCGAATAATATTTATTCCAATCTCGGCATATACCACTATTGAATTTCGATGTCGTCACCGCTATCCATAAGCACATACTAAACTTGCGGGATTTCAAGGAAATGTAGACCATTTTAAGTTAAGGGTCAGTTATATCTAGTTAATCATAATGGCTAATTTCGAGTGAGGTCTTGATCACTCTACAAGGCTGAGGTGGGGACGAAAATTGGAAATTACGTTCGGGTAGGCTTATTTGGCCATAGTTAGTCAAAGTAATGCCAAAAATCTCATCATTCCTAATCCGATTCCAAATTCATATTTGTCTTGAAAAGAAAATCATTCTAAAATTTTATTATAATTATAAGTAACTTTTGTCTAATTTCAAAAAAATAATATTTCATACTATTTATCTAGGTATACATACTTAAAATCTTGATAAGAATCTAAAATAGATATAAATAATATAGAAATAATATATCGAGATTACTTTACTTAGTTAAAAAAAAATTTATTCTATCCAAATATACTATCCATATTATAATTAATAATTATATATTATTTCGTTTATTTCCTTAAGAATAATTAAACTAAGTGTTTAAGCATTTGATATATTAAATTCAATTTATTTACTAACCAATATCTACTCCCCACTTACGAATTGGCATCGTCCCGATGTCAAATGGGTAGTAAACATTTGGTTTAGAAAATAAAATAAATTTTATAACGGTTAAATATTTTACGTGTCATACAGACGAACGTTTATATAATATAGCATAAAGGCAAAACATAGTAAAACAACACAAAATATATTACAAAATTAAAAGAAAGTACAAGTTAACTACTAAAATACTACTTTAAACTAGAAAAACTGAAACTAAGTTAATTTATTCTTTCTTAAACTAACTTACTCTTACTTAACTCAACTTACTTCTTCGTCATAAAACATCTAATTTTCTTCACTTGATGAACCTCCTGGGATACCAACTGGTAATAGCCCAACCTGAGGAAGGCGAGCAGGGAAGATTTCATCTGTCGCTCTTTCTCGGACCCTAGCCAAATGAGTACAAATTCGGGATATCAACCATGCAAAAGGCATTGGCTGACGGTTTGGTCGTCTCCCAAAGGCAAAACTCACAGCAGCCTTTTGAATTAAGACTCCCCAATTTATAACAGCCCCACAAGCGATGGCATATAACAACAACATTTCATCATCACTGATCTCTGAAAAATCAGCAGTAGGGTATACTCGGGAATTGATGAAACGTTTCCACGTTCTAAGATGGGGAAGTAAGGCAGCGGTGGAAATATCTTGATTATTATTATACTGTGAGAATATGACTTGGTAAGATTCCTCTCGTTTGTTAATAAATCCAGCAGCAGTATCAAGTCTCCAATGATAATCAAAATGACTAGTAGGTGACGTTTGGACTGGTGGTATATGAAAAACGCTATTTATGATAATAGATGTGAAAGGAACAACAACACCTCTAACTGCAACAGCCTGTGTTGCTCCGACCGTGGTAGCTTCTGACAACATAGAATAAAATTCTCTAACCAACGTAACGTTAACACTTCCTCTTGGCATACGACAAAAATGTTCCTACCCATCACCTTGCATCCGTATGAACGCCCAATGATCCACTTTCCGAAAATTTAAAATCTTTTCAATCAGTGTTGGTGACTGATTGAAATTACTGATAAAAGGATTTGGAGTTGAGTTATTCATATAATTATAAGGTATTGGGTGAAAAGTCGGATAATAATATTCGGGATTTGGAAGCACAGAATTTGGGGTATGAGGAGGAGAGTAACCATTAACGGACGAACGATCAGACATTTTATTCGGTCTTTATAAGAAAACAAGATGCTACATTCAATGAATTATCATTTGAGGAATGATGCATCTGTTTCCATTTATAGAAATGGTAGAATCAGATAGGAAACAACCTGAAGAAAGTTGGCAGTACACCAGACCGGCTCGGGCCGGGTCAGTACCGGCTCGGGCCGGGTCAGTACCGGCGCGGGCCGGTGCTACAATGCCCGATCAGAGATTTTTTTATTTCAGGATGTTCCATCAGGTTCTTTCAGTGTGTAGATATGCATTTTTATCTAAAACGTGGGGGAAAAAGTCTAATAAAATAGAAACAACGAAAAAAAACGTAAAACTACGAAGTGCACTAACCACAGAGTGCATCAAACAGTCTAAAACAAAAGATCATACCATAGTATATCGTCATACATCAAGGCAAATGTAAAAGATAATAAAAGTCAATCATACGGGTTGTAATCGACAGTATCGTCAAAAGATGAATCATACTGCACTGACGATGATCCAAACAGTCTAGAAGTAAATTCAGCCCCTAGAGACTGAGTCGAACTAAAATCATAGTTGAACTGTTGTGGATCTGATGAAGTAGATGCTTGAAATGTAGCCTGAGTCTGCTTAGTCGTCATCGTCACTGAACCTTCCAATCCAAACGAACTGAGACCAGCTGTAACATCTGCAACTGAAGTGACTCCTCCCATGCCCATGGATATCTCTGATGAACCTGTAAACAAACCTCCCTGTCCTAGAGATGACGGACTATAATCCTGATAAATAACTGGAGGTGGAATAGGTGGAATCCAGCTAGGCATAGTGAAAGGCTCAGACTGACACCGTGGAAATGTGTCAGGATAAGATGGGTTCATACTTCCGACATAATCTCTCAGACCTTGCTTACCAATCCTCAAATTTTCCTGCCACTCTCTATTCTTTTCTGCAGCTAAGGCTATGTTGGCATCAGTACGAGCCTGTGCCTGAATGATATGCTGCATCATATCTGATATCTGGCTATTATGGCTCTGGAGTGGCTGTCTAGAAAATCTAGTAAACGCTGGTGGTGGTCTAGTAGTAGGTGGTGGTGGCGGCTGCTGCTGGCGATTGGGATTATTGTAATTGATTGTACCAAAGAGGGCAAGGCGCTTAGTTTTTGACCGATAAGTGGAGCATAAGGTGACATAATCCTATCTCGAGGGTAATTTTGGTACTTCAAGAAGATCACACAAGGCGAAATAAGATTAGGGAACGGCAAACGTCCCCCTCGAGGCCTAATCTTAACAAAATCACATGCCTTGGTAAAGATTAGTTTCCCCAGATTTATTGGAATGTCATTAACCATAGCCCAGGCTAAAACAACATCTTCACGACCAAAAGCACATAAATGAGCCAAAGGATTAACATTAAGTCCTATAAATTGCTTAATAGCCCTTATGTCTCTTATACAACGTCCATAAGGAAATCTATTATCTTTCCATACTGCTGTGGAATCAAAGGCAGTCTGAGCTTCATATGATTTAGCCAGTAGTCTACTAGGTTGGTCTAAATTCCAAACAGCATGATAATCATCCTCATCAAGTATCTCAGGTAAACCATACATAGTATTAATCATAACAGGATTGAAAGTGACATTAACCATCCTAAGAGGGATATATTCCAGTTCTTCAAGAGTAGCCTTATCATAAGTAGACAAAACAGAATAGAACTCGGCTACCATTGTAACATTTATCTTATCAGTGCGTTCCATTGCAATTTCCATCCACTCCCTATCTTGAAAGATTTTTTTCACTTCTTCTCCTAAACAGTCAAAATCAATACCATGTTCTAAAGTAACCCCGCACTTACTGAAATATCCATTATAGGCATTCTTAGCTTCATCACTAGCGGTTTTCTCAAAAGAAACGGCTTCTTCGAGTTCGTTTAAGGGCCGCGGTTCATGAACTGGTACTACAACAGGGTTATCCGGCTTTCTTTTCTTAGAGGTTCTCCTAGATGATGAGGCCATCAACGATAATGTTATGACGAAATAACAACAAAAATCAACAACAAACAACAAAAACCAATAAGTACTTAGACCAAAATATTCAAAAATAAAATTTATAAAACTAAAAAGCTTAATAAAAATTGAAATGATTGATATATATATATATGTATATTGTTACCGTATAAAGCTAGAAAAAGTAGATAGTTGCCGGAATGTATGGTGGTCGCCGGAATGTGTTGAAAAGAGGAGCTTTGCTTGCAAAATCTATCCTTTTATGCCATGGTGATGATTTTATGTAGTGTAATGGAAGAGAAGATGATTAATTAAGTAGTTTGGGATAGAAAAATTGGTGAAAAGTGATGAAATTTTTGAAGAGGGTAAAAAGGGTGGGGCGGCTTTTGCTCTTGAAAAAATGAAGAAGATGAAGATGATGGAATTGTGATGTTTTAGGTTATAAAGCTAACGAATCGAACCGAACTCTTATCGACTCGAATCGTTAGTAATTACTTGATTCTTCTTCTTCTTTTTTTTTTTTTTTGAAAAAAACATAAAACTTAATCTAATTCTACTCCTACCATTCTTAAATCTTCAAGATTTCTATAATAACGGTCCATCAACCTAATTCCTAGAAATGATGCGTTTGAATTCTCTCTTTGTTGTCCATCGGGATTTTCGGATAACCACCTAGTCGTTCCCATCTTAATTACCTTCAAACATTCATCCTGGGATTTGGTTGTGCTGTCTCCACATTTTCCATTATGTTCACTTTTTCCACAGATTCTACATCTCATTAGAAATCTTGCCCTTCTCTTTATAGCATTTCGCGATTTTCCATTACAAAGATCTCTTTCTCTGATTTCGCTTAACAGCTCCTTGTTTAAATTAAAAACTAAGGCTTCTATTCTAAAGGCAACATCTTTATCTAAACCTAATTTTAAAAGTAAAATAAAAACTTCTATTCTATCTATAAAAGGCATTCCAGTTCTTTAACGTCTATCCGATAAAAGACGAAACTAATTAAATTGCATATTAAAAAGTGAATTAAAAAGATAGTACCCGTAATCGGCTGAGTTTAGAATTCCTGCTTCCTTAATCAGTTGGAGGGTCATTAAGCAATAATATTTCTTCTGTTTTCGGTACCCCTTCAATTTCCACAAAAAGCTTTACCCTGTGACCATTGGCTATGAAAGTTGTTTTTCCATCAGTTAGTTCTACAGCTCCAGACTTATAGACTTTAGTTATGTCATATGGACCTGTCCATCTTGATTTAAGTTTACCTGGAAATAACTTTAAACGTGAATTGTGTTGGAAATAAAATTTATGTTTTGATGATAATTCATCTAATTTGTTCAAAGTATTATCTTAACCCCATTGATGAAGTGCTGAAGCCAGCTGTTATAATGAAAAGCTAAAAGATGTCTAGAACTGAATGTATAAGTTTTACTAGAGTCTGATAATTGTATAGGTTACATCGGACAAGCACCGTAATACTCGGCGTGTCGTAAAAGCGAAAAGCCGGAAATCATTTAGAAAACTCGCGAAACTACCAATACAAGCAAACCGACTCGAGCACACCTACGCAAAACCGAAGAAGGTAAGTTCGGCCGAGAGTTACGGACTCGGTTGGCTTATCTAGAAGATTGAAGAACCGAGGGTCACGGACTCGGTTATTGAAGAACGAAGAACGAGGGTTCAAACTCGCTTATGAAGATTACAAGTCGAGACTCGTAAAGTTGGACTTCGAGCAAGATTGTGGTGACTCGAACCGACTTTATAGATCTTGTATGAAGACCTAAGAATCATAAGGACAATGAATTCTTAGTTGATAATGAGTCATGGTGTACTCTGATTAAGTCAATAATGATCAGATGAAAATTGGAGTACTGATATTTGAAGAAGAGTAAAATTTCAGTTAATGCTCCAAGTCAGTTAGAAAACTGACAAGTGAAAACTCAGAATAAACCTGATAAGGAAACTCAGTTTTATAAGTCAGTCATCCAACAACTGAAAGTACAATGGAACGTTGAAAAGGAAACAATTTCATTGGATGAGTTACTGACACTGCAGAACGGTCAGAAAATATATCCGTTGCAGAAAAAGACACTGATACAATTCGAATCTAAGCCTGATGAACGTTGGACTTTATACTATAAATAGAGGACTTTTCACCCCAAAAATATAACAAGAGATTTACAAGATTTAACAAGCAAGTTTGTGCATTAGTCATCTTATTCGAATTGCTATCATCTCTGAACTTTAACAAAGATCATATCTAGTATTTCTTCAAGTGTTCAAGCTACAAAGAATCTATCAAGGATCCAACACTTTGAAGAACCACAAACAAGAATCAATTTATTTGATTCTCACCCAACTTTGATTTCACATCAAAGGTTTTAGATCGTGAAGCAAACCGGGAAGGTTTCGCCAAGGACGATTGTGACAAGCGATCGGGTAGACTCGTGTTTGTGGTGGTAGGCGGTGAAGAGGCATACGTGTACCCTCCAAGGACCAGTTGTTCAAGCATTTGGAGAGCATCCATTCTACCTGTTCTACAATTGTTTAGATAGTGACGATAGGGATTAGCCAAGGACTATTGTTTAGGACTTTTTGTAACAAGTGCACCTCAAGAAGTTCTAGTGGAATTTTCCTCCGCACCACGGGGAAGAGAGGATTGACGGGATTACACCACCCGGAACCTCTATAATTTCTCGCCTTATTTACTTTACGCATTTACTTACTTACTCGGCATTTATTCATAGCGTTGTGATACTTGATTGTTATACCTTACACAGTCACAACTGATATTCACCAGAATTCAGTTCACAACACACAGTTTTCATAACAGAATAACAAGATCAAGAAAAAGGCTAGAACCTTATCCGCTGCCGGTTGACTCAGTTTTAGCTTAAGTCAGTTTAACTTAATCTCAGCTTTGTCAGCTTAACTCCACACAAGTTGTAATTGAATTTTTAAGTTGTTTAAAATCCAGTTTTAGGGACAAGTTTATTCACCCCCCCCCCCCCTCTAAACTTGTGTTAGCCTTTCCAAGGGACCAACAATTGGTATCGGAGCGGTGTTTCTTTGACAAGATATCTCCTCTAGTTGTTCTCAGTTGAAAGCTCAGTTTTAAATTCATTTCCCACTCACTCACAATGGATAACAATCAATATGCAAGACAAAAGCTTATGTGCAACATGGACAGATTTGACGAATACAAACGTCGTATGCAGGCATTCCTGGCAGCTACTCATGATGAAATGATGGATGTACTCACTGATGGACCAATTAAGATCACTCATATGCAAGCTGTTGGTGGAGAACAAGTTCGAGTTGCTAAACCCAAATCGAATGGACCGGTGATGATCGCAAGCGAAATAATCTCAACAATGTGGCTATGGACTTTATCCTCGAACTCTTGATAGCAACATGTACCGAAAGTGAAAGAATGCACAACCGCCAAGGAAATGTGGGACAAACTCCGCTTAGTTTGTGAAGGAACAGATTCAATCAAGGAAAATAAAATTTCTGTTGCAAAGCAAAAATTTGAGAATTTCAAAATGAAATCTGGAGAAACCATTGATCAAATGGAGACAAGATTCAGTGCTATCATGGATGAACTAGATCTACTCAAGATTGAATACTCAAAGAAAGTTATCAACACAAGAATCTTGAAGGCTTTACCAATGTCTTTGGAAGATGAAGGTCAACTCATATGGAAGAATCCGGAGGTTTGGATGTAGAAGATTCATTCAAGATCTTTTCGATTTGAAAGCTTATGAATTCGGTGAAGATTTCACAAGCACAACTTTGCAATAATCAAGGCTCGGAAGAACCCAAAACGACAAAGACTTGCAAGGCGATCGAATGACATTCAAGAAAACTCATCTAGCAATCTTCATGAATTGGATGAGATGGAAGAACAAATGGCTCGATGATGAACAAATTCGAAGGATGAAGAGTGGACATCCAAATCACTCAAAAATTCATCAAAAGAACTCCCGAGAAAAGAAAAGATGATGAATACCTCTGTTTCAACCGCAAGAAACCTGGACATTATAAAGCCGAGTGTCCGAATGTTCAAGAAGACCCCACCAAGAAGAGTTGGTAGAAGAGCACTCCTTGTTGTTGGAGATGAATCGGACTATGAAGCCGGTGCGAAAGACTATCGAGATGACACGGCTTTAATGGCACATATGGAAGATCAAAATGAGGTATGTGAATCTAATTCTAAATACTCCTCAGCTCAGATTTCCATAATAAATGCATGTTCTTCGACTGCTGACTCCAATCCAAAAAATCTAGAATTAGAAGAAACGCTTGACGAATTGATGAATCAGCTAGTAACTATTCAAGCTGGTTATGAATCAATCAAAGCTGAGAAAGAAAGTCTAATTCTGGAAGTTGAAAGATTGAAGTCTAAACTAAAAATGTTGAAACTGACTAAAACTGATAAAGAAAAGATTCAGCATCAGACTGTTGCATCAGCAGCAGCAACTGAATCATTTGCTCAATCAAGTTCAGTTATTGGATTCAAATCAGGAAAACCATATGGAGACAAAACTGGTTTAGGATTTGATACACAGCAATCTTCAAAGAATGGAACTAGCAATGCTACTGGACCTAGTACCAAAACTGGTGTAGCTGAGCAATTTCCACAAACTAAGAAAATTGCTGAACCAGTAAAGCCAGTATCACAAAGGACAAATCAGTTTCCTAAGAAGACAACTGTATCTACCAACAAAAGTAAGTCAAATGGTAGATCACCGCATTCAATGAAAACCGAAAAGGTAAATCAATTGCCGGATCCACAAAAACCAATGAAGTCAGGAACCAAAAAAATTACAATCAAAGTAAATCCAAGAATGTTAGTCATTCAAGGATTCACACATTTAGGGGGAAAGGAAGACTATACCCCACTGACGATGATTGGAATTTTACTGATTTAGTTAATAAAACTGGTAATAACAATCATTCCAGACCGAGAACTTATCACAAGTCTCAGTCCAAAACTCAGTAGAGGACTAATCTCAGTTCTCAGCATAAGTCATAGTACAAAGGTCAGCTTAGACCTCAGTACAGAAGGAATGATAGTTATCATTCAAGCTTTAATAACAAAATGCATGGTGGAAATAAATTTCAGCCAAAAGATCTGAGAGATCATATAAATAAGATACAACCCAAACACAGACATTATAGGAGTGTAGCTTATATATATGAAAACAGGTGCAACAATATCCGAAGGATACCCAAGGGATATATTCCCAGTGTTGTACTGACAACTGACCTCCATGGACCCAAACTGAATTGGGTACCTAAAACCTTTTAATTTTTATTGCAGGATATTTGGTACTTTGACAGTGGTTGCTCTAGACACATGACAAAGAGCAAGGACTGTCTTAGTAATTTTATTGCAAAAGATGGACCTAAAGTCAATTTGGGAAGTAAAGATAAACCCGGATACACCAGAGGTTATGGCACCTTAATCAGAAATGAACTCACAATCAAGAATGTATCCTATGTAGAAGGACTACACTACAATCTACTCAGCACAAGTCAATTTTGTGCTATGGGATACAAAGTCACTTTTGATAAAGATTTCTGCGTTGTCATCAGCGAATCAGCTTATCAAGTTGTCCTAGCCGGAAGAAGAAAGGAAAACATGTACGTGGTAGATTGGACAACTGCCGTTGCTGAAACTTGTCTACTTGTGCATACCAAATCGAAATCGATTGGCTATGGCACAAGAAACTGAGTCATCTCAATTTTGATGACATCAACACACTTGTTAAGAAGCGACTAGTCATTGGGCTACCGGAGATATCATATAAGAAGGACGACTTATGTGATGTATGCCAACAAGGAAAACAAACAAAAGCAAGTTTCAAGACCAAGTCTCGACATTCTACAACACGACATCTAGAATTGCTACACATGGATTTATTTGGACCTATTACACCAATTAGTATCAGTGGAAAGAAATATACTTTGGTGGTAGTAGATGATTTTTCAAGATACACCTGGGTAATCTTTCTAACCAAGAAAAGTGAAACCAAGCGAAAACTCACGAGAACTTCTCAAGAGACTTCAGAATCAAAAAGGAGTTTCAGTTGTGAAGATAAGATCTGATAAAGGAACTGAATTCCTCAACAGTGTAATTATTGAATACTGTGAAGAAAATGGTGTGTTACACCAACTTGCTGCCACAGGAACACCACAACAAAATGGTGTAGGCGAAAGAAGAAACGAACACTCAAAGAAGGTTTGGGAGGACCATGATCTCGTGAAGCTAAACTACCCGAAAGATATTGGGCGAGAAGCGATTAATACGGCTTGTTACACTCGAACGAGCTCTCATGAACAAGAGACATGAGAAGACTCCTTATGAAATTTGGAATGGAAGAAAACCAAATGTTTCATACTTTCATGCTTTTGGAAGCAAATGTTTCATCCACAATAATGGAAAAGATCAACTTCATGTTTTTCAGCCTAAAGCTGATGAAGGAATTTTCCTAGGATACTCAAGTGTCAGTAAAGCTTTTAGAGTACTAAATAAAAGGACACTCAAGCATGAAGAATCAATACATGTAGTATTTGATGAACCAAACTTCCCTGGTGAAGCAACTGAAGACACACCAGAACCAGTTTCTCAGTCTCAGTTACCAATCATACCAGAACCAAATTCAGTTGACATTGGAAGATTACAAATCTCAGATTGTTCACATCAAGATCAACCTCAGTTTCCATTCACTCTACAACTTTGAACAACCTCATTCGGATCCGGTTGAACAAGTTCAAGAATCGGTTTACGAAGAAACGAGTTGAACAAAATGCAAATCGATTATTACAAACTCACACACATCAATGGATGAGAGATCACCCCGAAGAACAAGTTATTGGTGATACACAAGCCGGAGTTCGAACAAGACATCAACTAGATGCAATGATTGCATGCTTTCTATCTCAATCGAACCTAAAGAAATTGAAGAAGCATTGAAAGACCCGAGAATGGATCTTAGCTATGCAAGAAGAACTCAACGAATTCGAAAGAAATCAAGTATGGGAATTGGTGGATAGACCGGCTCGTGAATATCATTGGAACCAAATGGGTCTTCGAAATAAACTTGATGAAGATGGGAATATCATCGAAACAAGGCCGGACTTGTAGCCAAAGGATACTCTCAAGCGAGAAGGCATAGACTTTGATGAAACATATGCACCGGTTGCAAGATTAGAAGCAATCGAGATTATTTCTTGCCTTTGCCGCTCACAAGAAATTCAAAGTTTATCAAATGGATGTCAAAAGTGCATTTTTGAATGGAATTCTTGAAGAAGAAGTATATGTTCAACAACCACCCGGTTTTGAAATCAAAGATCAAGCAGATAAAGTTTTCAAATTAAGAAAAGCTCTTTATGGACTCAAACAAGCGCCAAGAGCTTGGTACGAAACTCTATCTCAGTTTCTAGTGGATAATGGATTTATCAAAGGAACAATCGACAAAACTCTATTCAGGATGAAGAATGGAGAAGATACTTTACTTGTTCAAATTTATGTTGATGATATCATCTTTGGATCAGAAAATGAACAATTATGCGAGAAATTTGCAAGCTTGATGAAAAGCAAATTTCAGATGAGTATGATGGGTGAACTAAATTATTTTCTAGGACTACAAGTTAAACAGTTAGCTGATGGAATTTTTATTCATCAAACCAAATATACAAGAGAACTTATTAAAAAGTTTGGTATGGAGAAATCTACTGGAATTTCTACACCAATGGGGACCAACATCAGGCTTGATGAAGACAAAGAAGGCAAAGATGTTGATCAAACACTCTACAGAAGGATGATTGGAAGCTTACTCTATCTTACAGCAAGTAGGCCAGACATATCTTTTGCTGTCGGTGTATGTGCAAGATTTCAGTCAAGACCAAAAGAAAGTCATCTCACAGTTGTGAAAAGAACTTTGAAATATCTGAAAGACACAGACGGAGTTGGAATTTGGTATTCAAAAGAAGGAGAATTCAAGCCGATTTCTTATTCGATTCGGACTATCTTGGATGTAAAGTGGACGAAAAAAGCACATCGGGCACATGTCGGTTATTGGGAAATAGACTTGTGTCATGGTTCACAAAAAGCAAAATTCAATTTCAACTTCTACCGCCTTGAATATATAGCAGCTGGAAGTTGTTGTGCTCAAGTTTTATGGATCAGACAACAATTAAGAGACTATGGGTTAGAAGAAGGAACAATTCCCATAATGTGTGATAATACGAGTGCAATAGCAATTACTGATAATCCAGTTTTACACTCAAGGACAAAACACATTGATGTCCGTCATCACTTTATAAGAGATCATGCAGAGAAAAAGGATATAACAGTTCTTTATGTACCTACTGAAGATCAGTTGGCAGATATCTTTACAAAACCTTTGGATAAAGAAAGATTTGCTAAATTAAGAACTGAGTTGGGGATAATCAAAGTCAGCTAGTTAGTTAAGCCAGAGATTCGTCAAGGGGATTAATCTTTGTTATGATGGGTGCGCTCACTTAACAGATTAGTCACTGACATCAACAATCTCAAACTGACAACTGAAGAACTTGACAAACTGATTAATTTGATGGGACTACATTATCTCAAGAAACTGAATCTCAGCATCAGTTTTCATCCCAGTCAAAGTTAGTCAAAGATTGATAAGATAGAATCAACGACGCTTATATCGCATTAAATTACCACGAGTTCTTTTTGTCGAATTTCGTGTGTACACCCCACGTTTGTCAGAATGGTACACGCATCGGTTATCAAAACCATCATGGAATTTGAAAAGTTGTACCACTCAACCGCCAGAATATCCCACCTATTTATTCAACCTCCGTTCACACTATTCACTATTCACTATTCAAATTCAAATTATTTTCAAAAAGACTCTTTCAACCCCTTTTCTCAAAAATCAAACTTATGTGTTCACACTCATATATGGCCAGTTCAGATGATTCAAGAGACACTCGGTTGATCACAGAATTGGATGAGCTAACACTTGACATGTATGAAGGTTTATGTCAAAACACCTTGCTAGCCAGTTGTGTCCGAGACAAAATCGAAAAACAACCAGGATTGAGTAACATCCTTGAAGTTAGTTTCAAAGAGAAGCGAGATGTGGAAGGTATCTTACAATTTTGGCAAAATATGTGAATGGCCAGAGATTCCTTAATGACTACGGTTCGTGAAGATCGGATTGTTCTCAATGAAAGAGTTTTACGGTCACTCTTTGGCTTCGCAAACACAACAGCAACCTCAACAGAGTTCGCCACTTTATCATTGAAGAATGAAGCTTTTCTCTCAATGATCACTTCGTCTACAGAACCAATACAGCCTGGTGTTCATATCGATAAAATCGAAACGGAATTTGGACATCTCAGCAGATGGCTCAGCAGACATGTTATTGGAAAATCAAAAGGAATCAACATACTTGTCGAGAAGATTGTATCTATCTCATGAACATAATGCGGGATGGAATAGAATTCAATTGGGCGGGGTATATTCTAAATCGGTTCAAGAAGCAACACCTAGTTTGGGTTGGAAAGTGCGAAAAGGGCACAAGTCGAAGGTCAAGTAACCGATGGGAGATTCCGACTAAAGAAAACACTTAGTGGAATCATTCGGTTTTACTTAGAAAAGATTAAGGAAGGAAAGCGGACAAGGCAAAGCGAATCTTTGAAGCAAAGCACGAAACAATCTCCCAACCTAAAGCAAGTCGAAACCGGAAGGCGAACACGGAGGCACCAAGCGAAAAACCAGTTCAATAGAAGGAAGATCGGTTGCAAGGTGCTTGTACTCAGAAATCTCAGGTGAAAAAGTACTTACTGAGGGGGAACGACAATAACAACCAACTGAAGTCACTGCAGACCATACTTCTCAGTTACAACAGATAACGATTCAGAAATCAGCACCAATTTTCGAAGCTAATAGAATCATGATGAAAATGAAACTTCAACCAAAAGGTTTTCGAGACATCAGTTTGCAGCCTGAAGAGAAGTTACTCTTGGAGACATTGGAAGTTAGAGATCTTTATTCTCTGTTTCCTATAAAAGAATTTCTTGACAATTGCTTCAAAAGATTTACTGAGTTAGCAAAAAGAAGGGAATCAGGAACATCATCTAAAGACAGTTCAAAGAAGAACGATGATGGTGATGATGGAAAATCAAGAAAAGAATCTGTTGAAACTACGGTTTACAACCGAGTTATTCAACCTCAATCTGTAGCAAAGCAAACTGAAACACAGCAAGAAGAATTGCCAGTTGGAAATCAGACAACTGACACTCAGCGGGCAGCTGATGAAGCCCGACAACTGATGGTTATTCCTGATGATACTCAGAACAAGGACCAGATTGAAGATACATATGATCCTTCTGACTGTCTATCTAAGGATGAATTAGCCAAAGTTCATGAAAACTTGAAAATTGTACTCAGTCAGAGAGATACACGAACGATCTTTTTTATCAAACATCTCTGGATATCTTGAGTATAGAACTAGAACTGATGTTTCAGTTCATGCAAGATTAGAGATGATTCACAAAGCAAGTTCAAGTTCTGCTTCAGAAATTGTGCTACTCAAGCAACAACTCGAAAATACAACCGCAATAGATAGAGAAACTCATTCTCAGATTCATTGGAATATGAATCAACATATCTACGGGATGGAAACTCAGCTTAAGGAAGTACTTGCTTCTCAGCGCCAGATTTCGGAAGATCAAAAGGCAACTCATGCCCTGGTAGATCAGTTGTATGATGCCAAAAAGGGGGAAGCTGAACAAGAAAAGCTGAAGTTACTTGGAGAGATGAAGCGACTTGAAGAAGAACTACAAAGTTACCGATCGGATCCTAAATCTTTGAAAAAAGAGTTAACGATAATCAACTTATTGAAAAATACGATCGGCTGGAGACGAAAGAGTTACTCTTACAAAGGATCTGTGGACACGGTTTACAAAGATTTCAATCCTATTAAAGCCAAGTACAAGGACGAACATTCGAAGAATCCTTGAACTATTTTACGTCGGATATCTACTCAAAACGAGAAAATTGCACAACACAAGAAGAATCTAAGGATTGATGACAAACCGAAGATTAAAGACAAGATCGAACAAATGAAAGTGATCTAGCGAGAATTTGAAAGTTACTACTTGAAAGACTCAAGCTTACCCAAGCTAATTCAATGGAGAAGATGGAAAGAAAGTAGTCAAGTTGACTACAATAAGACTTTCTCAAAGGAAGACTCCAAGCTAGAAGAAGATTTTCGATTTGTATGACAAAGCAAGAAAATATGACTCGGTCATGCAAAAAGCTAAGAAGAAGCTTAGTCTTTAGTCACGATTATTTGAACATAATGTACTTATCCAGTTTTTGCTCACTCTAATGAAAACCAGTTTTCCAGTTTTACATTGCTTTACTTTGTTTTGATCTTTAAGCTTTTCTTTTAGGGAGAGTTTTGGCATCATCAAAAAGGGGGAAATTGTTGGAAATAAAATTTATGTTTTGATGATAATTCATCTAATTTGTTCAAAGTATTATCTTAACCCCATTGATGAAGTGCTGAAGCCAGCTTGTTATAGTGAAAAGCTAAAAGATGTCTAGAACTGAATGTATAAGTTTTACTAGAGTCTGATAATTGTATAGGTTACATCAGACAAGCACTGTAATACTTAGCGTGTCGTAAAACTGAAAAGCTGGAAATCATTTAGAAAACTGGAAACTACCAATACAAGCAAACTGACTCAGAGCACACCTACGCAAAACTGAAGAAGGTAAGTTCGGCGAGAGTTACGGACTCGGTTGGCTTATCTAGAAGATTGAAGAGCGAGGGTCACGGACTCGGTTATTGAAGAACGAAGAACTGAGGGTTCAAACTCAGTTATGAAGATTACAAGTCGAGACTGTAAAGTTGGACTTCAGGCAAGATTGTGGTGACCTGAACTGACTTTATAGATCTTGTATGAAGACCTAAGAATCATAAGGACAATGAATTCTTAGTTGATAATGAGTCATGGTGTACTCTGATTAAGTCAATAATGATCAGATGAAAACTGGAGTACTGATATTTGAAGAAGAGTAAAATTTCGAGTTAATGCTCCAAGTCGGTTAGAAAAAGCGACAAGTGAAAACTCGAATAAAGCCGATAAGGAAACTCGGTTTATAAGTCGATCATCCAACAACCGAAAGTACAATGGAACGTTGAAAAGGAAACAATTTCATTGGATGAGTTACGACAACGCGAAACGGTCGAAAAATATATCCGTTGCAGAAAAAGACACTGATACAATTCGAATCTAAGCCTGATGAACGTTGGACTTTATACTATAAATAGAGGACTTTTCACCCAAAAATATAACAAGAGATTTACAAGATTTAACAAGCAAGTTTGTGCATTAGTCATCTTATTCGAATTGATATCATCTCTGAACTTTAACAAAGATCATATCTAGTATTTCTTCAAGTGTTCAAGCTACAAAGAATCTATCAAGGATCCAACACTTTGAAGAACCACAAACAAGAATCAATTTATTTGATTCTCAGCCCAACTTTGATTTCACATCAAAGGTTTTAGACTGTGAAGCAAACCGGAAGGTTTTGCCAAGGACGATTGTGACAAGCGATCGGGTAGGCGTGTTTGTGGTGGTAGCTGGTGAAGAGGCATACGTGTACCCTCCAAGGACCAGTTGTTCAAGCATTTGGAGAGCAGCCATTCTACATGTTCTACAATTGTTTAGATAGTGACGCTAGGGATTAGCCAAGGACTATTGTTTAGGACTTTTTGTAACAGTGCACCTCAAGAAGTTCTAGTGGAATTTTCCTCCGCACCACAGGGGAAGAGAGGATTGACAGGATTACACCACCTGGAACCTCTATAATTTCTGCCTTATTTACTTTACGCATTTACTTACTTACTCAGCATTTATTCATAGCGTTGTGATACTTGATTGTTATACCTTACACAGTCACAACTGATATTCACCAGAATTCAGTTCACAACACACAGTTTTCATAACAGAATAACAAGATCAAGAAAAAGGCTAGAATCTTATCCGCTGCCGGTTGACTCAGTTTTAGCTTAAGTCAGTTTGACTTAATCTCAGCTTTGTCAGCTTAACTCCACACAAGTTGTAATTGAATTTTTAAGTTGTTTAAAATCCAGTTTTAGGGACAAGTTTATTCACCCCCCCCCCTCTAAACTTGTGTTAGCCTTTCCAAGGGACCAACAAATTGTATAAGAGTACTCGATCACCTACATGGAACTCAGGACGATAGATTTTCTTGTCATGGAAAGCTTTCATACGTTCCTTGTAGATTCGAGCATTTTCATAAGCATCGAGGCGAAATTCTTCTAGTTCATTTAACTGAAGTAATCTATGATCACCGACAGCTTTTGGATCAAAGTTTAGAAATTTAATAGCCCAGAAAGCTCGGTGTTCTAATTCAACTGGGAGATGACAAGATTTACCAAAAACTAATTTATAAGGGGAACAACCAATTGGTGTTTTAAAGGCAGTTCTGTATGCCCATAATGCATCATCTAGTCTTTCTGCCCAATTTTTACGATTTGAGTCCACTGTTTTCTCCACGATCCTTTTGATTTCTCTATTTGACACCTCTACCTGTCCACTAGTTTGCGGATGATAGGGTGTTCCAAGTTTATGAGTTACACCATACTTCTCAATTATCTTAGTAAATGGTCGGTTACAAAAGTGTGATCCTCTATCACTAATAATAGCCCTTGGAATGCCATATCTTGTAAATATATTCTTTTTAAGGAACCTTAGCACAACCTTGGTATCATTAATGGGAAGAGCTTCAGCTTCTACCCATTTCGAAACATAATCAACCATTAATAAAATAAATCTTTTTTCCAAAAGATATAAGGAAAGGTCCCATGAAATCTATGCCCCATACATCAAATAACTCACATTCTAAGATCGGTTGCATAGGCATTTCATGTTTTTTAGATATGTTTCCCCATTTTTGACATGATTCACAAGATTTTGCATATTTGTACGCATCTTTATATAGTGTAGTCCAATAAAAACTATATTGTAAAACTTTGAAAGCAGTTTTCCATCCTCCATGATGACCTCCTGCCTCACGATCATGGAAAAACGATAAAATACTTAAAATCTCATTATCAGGCACACATTTTCTGATTATCCCATCCGAACATTTACGGAAAAGGTCTGGTTCTTCCCAGTAATAAAATTTTAAGTCATAAAAGAACTTTTTTTTCTGTTGCCAATTCCAGTGAGACGGAATGTAATTACAGGTAAGGTAATTCACAATATTCCCAAACCATGGTGAATTTTCCTTTGATGGTTTTCTATTTTTTAATAATTGCATGGTTGAGGGAGTATCGATTCTAAAAAGTTGTTCATCTGGAAAGGAATCTCGTATTTCATTTCCTATTCCCTTATCTTTCTCCATTCTACTTAGATGATCTGCCACTACATTTTCACTTCCCTTTTTATCTTTAATTTCAATATCAAATTCTTGAAGTAACAGAATCCATCTAAG
Source organism: Gentiana straminea (assembly GCA_036785695.1). Taxonomy (NCBI): domain Eukaryota; kingdom Viridiplantae; phylum Streptophyta; class Magnoliopsida; order Gentianales; family Gentianaceae; genus Gentiana; species Gentiana straminea. The sequence goes on along the minus strand of JAVUPR010000060.1, from coordinate 8,211,176 downwards.
AAGACGGGGTTTAGCATCTTTCTTAGTTAAAAGGTATTTCAGAGCTGAATGGTCTGTATAAATTATAACCTTAGAACCAACAATATATGATCTAAACTTATCTAAGGCAAAAATTGCAGCCAACAGTTCTTTTTCTGTAGTTGCGTAATTTAGTTGAGCTGCATTTAACGTATGAGATGCATAATAGATTGCTTTGAGTACTTTGTTATATCTTTGACCTAAAACAGCTCCTACAGCTAAATCACTTGCAATACACATAATTTCAAACGGTAAATCCCAGTCTGATGATACCAGAACTGGTGCAGTAGTCAACTTCGCTTTTAGGGTCTTAAATGCTTCCATACATTTATCATCAAAATTAAATGGTACTTCATTTTCAAGCAAATGGCTTAAAGGCTTTGCTATCTTCGAAAAGTCTGCAATAAATCTTCTATAAAATCCAAAGATGTCCAAGAAATCCTCTTAGAGTTCTTAGATTCACCGGTGGAGGTAATTTTTCAATTACTTCGACTTTAGCTTTGTCCACTTCAATACCTATTTCAGAGATTCTATGACCTAGAACAATTCCTTCTGATACCATTAAGTGACATTTTTCCCAGTTTAAAACTAAATTGGTATCTTCCAGCGTTGTAACACTCGTTCTAAGTGCAATAAACATTCATCGAAGGAATCTCCGTGTACACTAAAGTCGTCCATAAAAATTTCTAAAAACTTCTCGACCATGTCAGAAAATATAGCCATCATACATCTCTGAAATGTAGCTGGTGCATTACATAAGCCAAAGGGCATTCGTTTATAAGCAAAAGTTCCATAAGGACAAGTGGAAGTAGTCTTTTCTCTATCTCCTGCTGCAATGAATATTTGTAAATATCCTGAATAACCATCTAAGAAACAGTAATACTTATGTCCACTTAAGAGTTCCAACATTTGCACTATGAATGGAAGTGGATGATGATCTTTCTTAGTATGATCATTCAGTTTCCGAAAATCAATACACATTCGATATCCTGTAATTTCCCTTGTCGGAATCCATTCATTTTTATCATTTTCCTTTACCGTGAAACCTCCTTTCTTTGGTACCACTTGAGTTGGACTTACCCATTCACTATCAGATATAGGAAAGATTATCCCCATTTCTAATAGTTTAATAACCTCTTTCTTAACAACAGTTTGCAAATTTGGGTTGAGGCGGCGTTGTGGCTGAATACAAGGTTTAGCTCCCTCATTTAGAATAATTTTATGAACGCATATCTCAGGGCTAATTCCTTGAATATCTGCCACTGTCCATCCAAATGCTTTCTTATGATTTCTTAACATTCTTAGTAATTGATCTTCTTGTTCAATTGTTAAGGTTGATGAAATAATAATCGGAAGTATATTATTATTTTCCAGAAAAGCATACTTAAGATTTAAAGGAAGAGTTTTCAATTCCAGATTCCTGGGTGGATCTTCTACTGAAGGTATTAGAACTGGTCCTTCTAGTTCTAATTCCAAATACTTATGCCATGGATGCTTAGAAAACAGTCTCTTATTAAGATAAAGGATTACTTCTCTCATTTCAGTATCATTTTCATCTTCTTTATAGATAGATAATGCCAAACATTCTTCTACTCTATCTTCATAATCTTGTAATTTGACATCACAGATAGTAGATAATTTATCTATAAAAGAACATGATTCTGGTGATTTGTATGGATGATTCATAGCCTTAAAGATATTGAAAGCAACTTCGTCTTCATTAACTCTTAGTATTAATTCTCCTTTTTGAACATCGATTAACGTTCTTCCTATAGCTAGAAATGGACGACCTAGAATAAGTGGCGCTGAATATCCTTCTTCCATTTCCATAACCACGAAATCTACTGGAAAGTAAAATTTGTCAATCTTAACCAATACGTCCTCGATGACTCCTTTAGGATGTTTAATCGATCTATCTGCCATTTGCAGAGTCATTTCAGTATTTGTAAGCTCTCCTATACCCAGTTTCCTATAATCCTCATAGGACATGAGATTAATACTTGCTCCAAGATCACATAGCACTCTTTTAAACAAAAATCCTCCAATTTCACATGGAATTGTAAAACTTCCAGGATCTTTAAGTTTAGGAGGTAACCTATGTTGTAATATTGCAGAACATTCTTCATTAAGGCAAATATTCTCATGTTCTTCTAAATTTTTCTTGTTCGATAGAATATCTTTCAGAAACTTTACATAGGCAGGCATATTAACTAGAGCTTCGATAACAGGGATATTAACATGAAGATGACAAAAAGTATCAAGGAAACGAGCATACTTCTTATCAGTTTTTATCTTTTTAATTTGATCTTTAGGTGGGTAAGGTAAAGATTCCAAATCTATAACCTTTGGTTCTGAAGTTATTTTCTCTTTTCCTTTTTCCTTAAATCTTTGAGCGTTACTTAGTTGCCATGTTTCATTATCATACGATCTTTTCTTTGAAACATCTTCTGTATCAATTTTTCCTTTTTCGGTTATTGGCAAATCTTCCTCCTTTTTTTCAGTATTGTTTTCTCTAACATGTTCCTTAAATAAGGTTCTTAGGTCTTTATCCATTGGATCTTTTAGAATCCTTGGGACTTTAACCCATTCCTCATTCTTACTTTCAGGTTCAACATTACTATTTTGTCTTAAGAAATCTTCAATAATTTCTTCTTCCTCATCAGTAAATTCAAGTTCGTCATTTTCCTTTATAAAGTTACCATTTAAATCATTTTCTACTTCATTATTTCCTGAATTTTCTGCTTCAGTATTTCCACAGAGTTTTCTACTTCTGGTAATAACAGCGTTCACCTCTCTCGGGTTTCTTTCAGTATTACTTGGTAATCCTCCTGGAGGTCTACTGTTTTTACGTTCTCCTTCTCTACTCAAGTGATCTTCCATATTTCGAATTGATGCTTCTATAGTTCTCATTCTGGTATCATGTCCACTCATGGATGTTTTCAACGTACTCATATCCTTAGTGACTGTACCTATAGAAGTCATCATTGTTTCCATATTTTGAGCTTGAGTAGATACTACACCAATCATATTTTCCATTAGTTTCTCCCATTTATCAATTCCTTCAGGTTGAGTTGAACTTTGGGTGACTGGTATGCTTTGAGTAATTTGTTGTGGATACGATCTAGGTAATGATTGTAGATTTTGATTTGCGGCATCTCCTTGATAAACAGGATTACTATATGAATTCTTATACTTAATTGGATACGGTGGTTGTCCTTGCTTACTAGGGTTTTCAGACCAACGAAAAGTAGGGTGATCTCTTTTAATAGCATTAAAAGAGTTTGAATACGCGCTGTTCAAATTCCTATGCTGTTGAAGAAAACTTACCTCTTCTCTCGAATAGCCTTTAACTTCTGGTTCTTCTATTCCTAACGACACATTATCATGATTCGAGTATTCATTTGTTATGATAGTTTCTGAGTTATTCTTACTGGCTTATAGGCCGTCAAATTTCCTACTCAAATTCTCCAAGTGTGCTAGAACTTCCGTATTCGATGAACATTCTCCTGCAAAGGCTACTTTTCTGGTGCTAGAACCGGTTTCCCACATTCGATTATTTTTGGAAATCTTTTCAATAGCATCGTAAACTACTTGGGCTTCACTCATCATTAAAGAACCACCACATGCATGATCTACATCTGCACGTGAGTCTTTCCTTAGTTTACGACAGAAAAGTTGGATTTGCATATCTAAGGAATAACCATGATCGGGACAAGCTCTTAATAGCTTCTTAAATCTTTCCCAAGCATTCCCGAGCGTTTCTTCAGATCCTTGTCTAAAGTTAGCAATCTCGACTTTTAATTCCAAATTTCTACCAGGAGTAAAATACTGCTTTAAGAACTCGGTTTGAATCTCCTCCCAACTTGTCAATGAATGATGTGGGGGGGACATAAACCAATCTCGTGCTCTTCCTTTTAAAGAAAAAGGAAACATAGACATCCTTGTTAATTCACGATGAGCACCCTGACTTTTGGTTGTATTACACAATTCTTCGAAAAGATAGAGATGATGATGCGGATCTTCATCATCTTCTCCTAGAAATTGGGCTCTTGTGTCAATTAAACCAAAAAGATGAGATTTAATTTCAAAATTGTTCGCTCCTTCATTAGGTAAAAGAATAGGATTATTAGTCTGATTTCTCCTTACGGTTTGATCACAGATAAGTCTCGGGTTTGGTATGTTAAGATTATTACGATTATTTTGGTTCCGATTCTGATTATTTCTATTTTGATCATTTGGTATTGGTAGATTCTGATTAAGGTTTTGTCCATGTCCTTGGGCATGAACAATCCCTTGTTCAGGTGTTTCATCACTAGTTTCGGCCATTCTCGTATTTCAATTTGAAGATGATTCTTGGTCAGGATTTCCCTGACTAGTATGACCTCGTTTACTCTCTACTCTTAACTGCCTTTCGTAAGTGTTTATGTCAGGCTTATAAGGAGTGAGTGGGGCCTTACCGCTTCTGGTCATCAACTATCGAAAAAAAAGAAAATAACACGAAATTCATAGTAGTAAAAAATTGGTAACTTACTTATAAGGTAAGTACCAACGAAAAATAAAAAAGAAATGTGATAAGAAGAGTGTTGACTTATCCTCGAGAATTTTGAGCTAATACAAGTAGTAACCATAGACACAATGAATTAGCGTCGTTCCCCGGCAACGGCGCCAGAAAGCTGACAGGACCTTTACTAGTGCTATTATAATCCTTAACCGGCAGTGTACCGGGTCAAATTGTAGCGTAATATGGTGAGTCAGGTGTCGCATCCTCAGGGAAACGTGTGGTAATTCAGAGTGTGGTTAAACACCAAGAAGCAGTTATTAACTCAATCTATGTCGCAGTTTTTCCTTTTCCTTTTTAATAACCGTAAAACAGTAAATAAATACATAAAACTAAAACAGATATATAAAGATATAAATATATATAGTACCAATACAATATATAGGATATAAATACTAGTAATATTATTAGAAACTAGCCAAGAATATGTCACTGAATCAGTATCTCTTTTTAGTAGAAATGGATGTGCTTGATCTTTCCTTATTTTAAGGTTAATCAATTATATATAAACCGGTGTACTCCTAAGCTAGACAACTCATCCTCACACGAGCGTATGAAATTTTCATACGTCAAAAATCCTCTGTCCAATGTCATCCTCAAGCTCGGGAACTCCGTTTTATCATACGGCCGGTATTTTGAGTATTGCTCAATTAAACAGGTGATTTTAACGTGATAAGATCTTGAGTCCAATCTTCAATAAGATTTGTTTTTCTAGGACAAATCTGCCCCCGGGTAGGAAATAGGATTCCGTTTGTCAGGCGGCCATTTTTACCCTCCGATCTTTCTGTTCATGATCGTGTATCCTAACTTCTCTGGTCAGCTCATCATTAGGTTACGATTCTTGTTAAATTGAGTAGCTAATTCAATTTTAACTTTTCATTAAGCGCAAATAGAAAGAGATTCATTATAATCGATTTTAATTCAATTTTAACATAGTCAGCATCTATTTCCCTAAAAAGATAAAACTAATTCAATTTCATATCTTGGCTAGATATAGAGTTAGCCTAATATCATTATAACTAATATATAGATACTAATATAAATAAACAAACATAAATACATTAAAAAAGTTACCAGATTACAATTGTAGCGTCAGAGCCGTATTCTCCGGAAATAACAACTCCTTTAACAACAACGAGCCTTGATAATCCTTCTAAGTATTACACGAGACTTATACTACATTATTATTTCGGCAGAATGCCTTTTACGGTATTTACATAACTAGAAACTAGATTAAGATAATATATATATATATATATAGAAGTGATATATATATATATATATTGGTACACTCTCAACAGCCTGCATATGAGCTGTATTTATAGGGCAAGGTAGTAGGCCGGCGCGGGCCGGGTCAGTACCGGCGCGGGCCGGGTCAGTACCGGCGCGGGCCGGTCAAATAGTGCAGATTCTTTGGTGTCAGAGCCCACATGCTGTTTGTAGAGAGATTCCGGCTCGGGCCGGTCTTCTTCGGTTTGGGCCGGACTTTGAAAAATATCTGTCTTCGGATTTCTACTGTTTCGATCTTAATTCTTCAGTTTTTCATCACACGTACCCTGAAACAGGAAAAAAACACGAGCCACAGTAATTCTGACCACAAAAACTATAAGTTTTACTAAAATTATAACGATAATATCGATTTAGATTTTTATGAGTTTTTAGATATATTTTTATAGAATTTATACGATATTATCGTAAATACGATATAAAAAGTCATATAATATAGTTATATTTTTATCATACATCAAGGGGTACCATCATATTGATATGGATCCCCAAGACGCGGAGAATACCTTGTTTATTATAGAGATGGGGACGTACTGCTACTCACTATGCCATTTTGTTTAAAGAACACTGGAGCCACTTATCTGCGAGTTGTAAATAAGATTTTTGCCCTGCAGATTGGGAAATGCATGGAGGTGTATGTGGACGACCTCCAAATTAAGAGTAGGTCTCTTAATCAATACCTACTGGATGTTAGGGAGGTATTCAATGTGCTAAGGCAAACTCAGATGAAGCTAAACCCTAAAAAAATGTACATTTGGGGTCAGATCGGGCAAATTTCTAGGATACATGATATCCAAAGATGGGATCAGGGCCAATCCTGATAAGGTGGATGCTCTGAAAGGGATGAAACCACCAAAGAACATCAAGGACGTACAAAGACTGACAGGACGAATAGCAATGCTGAACAAGTTTCTCTCTAGATCGGAACAGCATGACTTGCCTTTTTTCAAGATTCTGAGAAGAGCAAGTCATTTCCATTGGGACAAAGACAGCCAAAAAGATTTTGAAGAATTGAAGTCATATTTAGCCGAACTGCCAACATTGATTGCTCCTCAGGAGGTAAAAACTCTCTATGTTTACTTAGCAGTGTGTGAAGAAGCACTCAGTGCTGTACTAGTCAAAGAACATGATAGCCACCAAATACCAGTTTCTTCATGACCAGAGCACTTCATGGACCAGAGGTCAGATATTCAAATGTGGAGAAGTTGGAATTAGCATTGGTTCATGCCTCTACGAAGTTAAGACCCTACTTCCAGGCATATCCAATTGTTGTCATCACCGATCAGCCCTTCGGTAAATACTAGGACGACCTGAGACCCCAGGAAGGTTGGCAAAATGGGTCGTGGAACTTGCAGAGTACGATCTAGATTTCCGACCCCGAACTACGATTAAGGCGCAGGCTCTAGCAGACTTTTGGCAGAAGGGATAGCTATTCACCTGGAAGACGATCAGCCGGTTTAGGAAGAAAATAGATGGAATTTATATGTGGATGGAGCAGGTATCAAAAAAGGAGAGGGAGCAGGTCTCCTTCTCGTCAGTCCAAAAGGGGAGGAATACCCATATGCCTTACGATTTGGGTTTCAAGCAACAAATAATGAAGCGGAATACGAGGCCTTAATTACAGGGCTCAAGTTGGCAGTAAACCTTAGAGTGACCAATTTGCAAGTTCGCAGTGATTCTCAGCTCATCGTTAACAATATAAATGGTGAATATGAAGCCAAATAAGATCCTATTAAGAAGTATTTAACTGTCGCTCAGTCACTGTTGGGAAATTTTCAGTAGGTCCAGGTCGGCTGAATACCTCGAACTGAGAATAAAAGGGCAGATGCGCTATCAAAATTGGCTTCTAACTTCATATCTAATAGAAAAGTGTTGGTAGAACTCCTAAAGGAAAGAAGCTACGATCAACAGATGGTTCAGCCATTCACACAAAATAGTACTTGGATGGATCCCATTGTCTCCTATCTCAAGGTTGGAATCCTTCCTAATGATAGGATTCAGGCCAGAAAGACAAAGCTTTTGGCAGCCAGATATTCCATGATTGATAACGTTCTTTATTGAAGGTCGTATATTGCTCCATGGCTGAGATGCACAACAACTGAGGAGGGAACTATCTCCTCCGAGAAATACACTTGGGAATTTGTGGAAACCATCCCGGAGCTCAGACTTGAGCAAGAAAGTGCCGTCTGTTCGGATACTACTGGCCCACAATGTCCCAGGACGCTAAAGAGTTGGTCGAGAAGTGCAAGTCGTGCTAGGTACATGATAATCTTTTGCATCAGCCATCCCAGGATATAATTCCTCTTGTTTCTCCATGGCCCTTTGATCAATAAGGAGTAGATTTAGTGGGACCACTCCCTCGAGCTCCCGGCAACGTCAGATTTTTGATAGTAGCAGTGGACTACTTCACTAAATGGGTTGAAGCCGAGCCACTAACCACCATTACTGGAAGAAAATTCAGAATTTTTTATGGAAAAACATCGTGTGCAGATATAGAATTCCAAAGTCCTTGATCTCAGACAATGGAACTCAATTCGAGGATGAAACAGTTAAGGAATGGTGTGCCGAGCTGCATATAACTCAGCACTTTACCTCTAGGGGACATCCTTAAGCTAATGGACAGGTCGAGCAGACCAACAAGCAGATCAAAACAGGGTTGAAGAAGCGCCTTGAAGAATAAGGGGAAAACTAGGTCGAGCACTTGCCTAACATATTATGGGCGTACAGAACCACGCCGAACTCGGCCACTAGAGAAACTCCGTTCAGTCTAGCGTATGGGTGTGAGGCAGTAATTCCAGCCTAGATCGGCCTACCTTTTCCCAGAGTAGAGCTCTACTCTGAAAAAGAACAGTCAGCCGAGCTTAGGCACTCCAAAGACGACCTGGAAGAAGCTCTAAATGTGGCATTCATTACAATGGCAACATATAAATAAAGGATTTCCCAATACTATAACTCCCGAGTTAAGCACTCATATTTTAAAGAGGGAGATCTGGTGCTCAGAAAGAATGAAGTAATCGGGCAAGGCCCTCAAGGTAAACTTGATACGAACTGGGAAGACCCTTACAATGTGGTCAAAGTACATGGAAATGGAGCATATCAGCTCGCTGATGCTAATTGCAAGACCATACCATGCAGTTGGCATGCCACCAACTTGAAAAGTTCTATGTCTAGAATAGGTTCCACGCTTTATTTCTTATGTTATTTTATGTTTTAGTTTTTATTTCCCAATAAGATGTAATTTAACATCAATCATACCCATGTGCAAAGTTATTCATCGAATTTATATACTTATAGAATGTCTGCAGGACAGACAATCAGAACTGAGCTATAGAGCAAACTCAGAAAGTTTGCATAGAACAAACTTGCTAAGTCTGCAGGACAGACAATCAGAACTAAGCTGCAGAGCAGACTCCAAAAGTTTGCAAAGGAAAAACTTACTCAGTCTACAGGACAGACGACCAGAACTGAGCTGCAGAGCAGACTCGGAAAGTTTGAAAAAGACAAACTTACTCAGTCTGTAGGATAGACGATCAGAACTGAGCTACAGAGCAGACTCAGAAAGTTCAAATGACAAACTTGCAAAGTTTGCAGGACAGACGATCAGACCTGGGCTACAGAGCAGGCTCAGAAAGTTTGCAAAGGACAAACTTACTCGTCTACAGGACAGACGATCAGAACTGAGCAGCAGAGAAGTCTTAGAAATTTTGCAAAGGACAAACTTTCTAAGTCTGCAGGACAAACGGTCAGAACCAAGCTGCAGAGCAGACTCAGAAAGTTTGCAAAGGACAAACTTGCTAAGTCTGCAGGACAGACGGTCAAAACTGAGCTGCAGAGTAGACTCAGAAAGTTTGCAGGGGACAAACTTGCCAAGTCTGCGGGACAGACGATGAAACTGAGTTGTAGACAAGTTGGTACATCATCCAAAGTACATAACTCATTCATGGTGTACCGCGGGGGCAAGAGGCCCTAGGATATACTGTGAACTAGAAAAGTGATAGAAAAAGCCAAGGGAAAATGCATAAAAGATGCATAAATGGCGGGCATACATTGTTAAAAACAAAATTACAAGTTTTCAAAACAAAATAAAAAAATCTAAAAGGCTATATTAAGACTCAGCAGCAGGACCCTGTTGAGAAGGTTGTGAAGAAGAGACGCCAGCTTGACAAGCAACCACCGCAGGTCAGCGAGAATACTTTACTGCCAAGTCTTCACCCGCCTAGAACTCTGCAAGTCTATCATCATAGACCTTGTTGGAGCCAGGCTTGTGCAGCCCATGATGGGGAAGGTTGTCAATTACAAGCTCTGGGCACTGCTTCGTAGCCTCATCTACACCTAAGGTGTAACCATGCCATAAAATAGGGGCCAACAGAGCCCTCAAGGCACCGGAACAGTGAGGAGAGCGCTTATATTCATGAACTACTTGGGCAATCTGCGTAGGTATCACAGCACTCGGCTCTTCATTTTCAGCTCAAAGATGGGAATCTGCATCCTCTAACTCTAAGTTTTGCTTAGCATAATCAGCAGTGGTCGTCTGCAAGTCGGCGGTGAACTGGCCCCTAATCTTCTGCAGTTCGACCTTTTGAGCAGAAAGCTTCTCGTTTAGGTCGGAGATCTGCTGGTCCTTGGACATCGAAACATCCTTGTATTTTTGGTGGCTGCTTGAAAGCACAGAAACTCGCCGCTCCAGTGAAACCTTTTAGGAAGACAAGTTATCAAACCTTTTCAGAACTTCCTTGCCGATTTTGACGACCTGGGAGAGCATTCCAGAGGTCAGTAAGGTTACAAGATAAAGATAATTAAAAGCACAAGTGAAATGCGAAGGCAAGAAGGAGCTTACCACAGCAGCTAAGTCCTTATCTGGCATACCAGATTTGTCAGCAACGTGGGGCAAAGAACCCCCCCTCCAGGTCAGAAGTATCTTGATCACTTCGATCAGACCTGCCCCTCTTCCTCCCAGATCGGGAGCTCAACTGGAGCTGTCATTCCCTGGCATGAAGATCAGAGCCATCCAGAACCACCAGACCTTCCTCGGCACTCTGTTATGTACACAGTTTGTCTCTTTGCAGACCTTCAGAGGCTTGAAGACCCTCAGTGCTTACCTTAATGTTCACAGGTGGAACCTCCGAGGTGCCAGCAACCCCGGTCCTTTCCGGGTTCAAGATTTGTTTTTCATGCTCGGGCACAATTTCCTCCTCAGTGGCCTCGTCAAAGATCTCAGCAAAGCCAGCCACTAAAAAAGTAGGAAAGGACAAGTTTAGTACAAACATGAAAAAATACATAAGCTGTACAAGAAAGTAAGACAGCAATATATAAGGCCCTACAATCATTGTACTCCTCCTGAGTAAGCCTCCGGTACGGATTAGAACCCAAATCTGCTAGCTGAGTTGCCTTGATTAGCTTAGAAGAATACTCCTTATGGTCCAGAAAAACACCAGAATTGGCAATATCCTCCAATAACTGGGCTCCAACCCCAGTAAGGCATACATCCGCAAGAATGGGATTGGCATTCCACCTACTTAACTCCGGGTGCCCCTCGTGACGAATGAGAAGAAGTGGGATTTCCACTTGTGGATAGAAGACTTCCCCTTAGAGAGAATGGGGATGTCCTGCCGGTGGTTTGTACGGCGTGGGAAGTAATACCACCCACTGTGGTTTTTAACCTTTTTGTGCTGATAGAAGGTCTGGAATAAGTCCACTGAGAACTATGTGTCTATACACCTACACCAAATAGCGAAACCTATGATGGTCCTAACCCCATTGGGGGCTATTTGGGAAGATCCCAAATGATAGTATCTAAGAACAGCTAAAAAAGCAGGGCAGAAAGGAACCCTAAGACCACACTCGAACTGTTTCTTATAAACGGTACAGTACCCCTCCGGGGGCTGATAAGCAAACCGGTTGGGGGTAGTAGGAAGAGGAGGTAAATACCGGTCCAGGTCGACTCCATATTTGTTACAGGTCCGGACGATTTCGTCTTGAGATAAAGAGGACTCCACCCCATGACTACCTACTACTTCCCTGGTAGCCATGATTGTTTTAGACTCAGTTGAAATAGGGAAAGCCCAGGTGGTGGAGGAGCATGGGGTTGGTTGGTGAATCGAGGATCAGCTATTAAATGTTCAAATCCTTTACGATTAATTACATGAACTAGGGTCGGAATTTCTGGTTGAACCCTAGAATGGGAAATTTCTCCCTCAGAATCAGAATTAGACTCAAATAATTGCTCTATGGAACTACTGGCAGTAGGCCTAGTCCTCATCAACAGTATAAGTGACACAGAAATAAGAAGAACATAAACAGAGGAAGAAGAAGAAGCTTACTTGTTGAAATGCAAAAGTCTTGAAGAAAAATCCCGAGTCTTCAGTTTAATAGAAAGCTGTTAATCGAACCGAACGTTCACGAACAAGGCTCAAACTCGGCTCGTTTAAGCTCGTTCGAGCTCGTTCATTTATGCTATCGAGCCGAGCTCGATTGGGTTCTCTTGCTCGTTTACTAAATGAGCAAACCCGAGCCTGCTCGTGAACGCTCGTTAGTGTTAGCGAACTTATATAATATATAATATAAATAATAAATATAAATCATATATACACAAAAAATTTTAGGGAATATATACACATAAATAATTTAACAAATAACAAATATTTTGTGGATGTTTGATTAAACGAGTATTTTGGGTTGAATAATGGATATATTTTTTTTAATTTTAAAGGGATCTTTATTTATAAACACAACTTTGTACAAAGAGTTCAATCAACGCATTAAAACGCTATACAATGAAATTTAGAACTTAATAAAAGAAAGGATTATGTCTGCCAGGCTAATCTGAGCTCGCGAGCTTTTCGAACCGCTTGAGATAGGAACACCTCTATCGGGGGCTTCTGCTTATCATTTTGATGGAGTATCTCGTTGCGCCAATGCCATATACTCAGAATGAGTTCTCTAAACGAAATTTCCAGAACTCCGGATTATCCTTTTTGTACATATTCCTGCTAAGGCAGGTATCGAGCCACCGGGGAACTTCATGGACAGTGGTAAACTCGTTCCAGCATTGCGGGTGAATTACGTGCTTCCAAACTTTTTTCACCCATCCACAATCCCGCAAAGCATGGAGAGTCGTCTCGCTATGGTTTTTGCAATTGACACACATGTCTGTATCAATGATGTGTCGTTGGTACAAAGTAGCGGCTGAAGGGAGAGCATTATGCGGATCTGCCAGAGAAGAATGTTGCCTCGAAGCGGACCTTTAATTTCCCAAATCTGCTTCCAGCCTGCCTTATCAAGCCCTAAGGGGAGCGTGGCTTTTCGAATTTCAGAATAGGCTGAGCTAACAGAAAATTTACCCGAAGTGACTGGCTTCCACATGGGCCGACCCACATCATCCACGGAAATTGCTTCCCTCAATTCTCTAGCTGCGTAGCAGATGTGTCTCCAAATAAAAGAGCAGCCTGGCTTAGGTGGTTCAAGTGGTGAGCCATATTTTTTCCAAAGAATTTGAACCCAGAGTTTGTTCTGATCGGTCAGAAGTTGCCAAACGAGCTTTGCCAGGAGTGCAATATTCATGTCCCGTGCCTTTCTGATTCCTAGCCCGCCAAGATTTTTTGGACGACATATAGTATCCCAAGCAACATGATGGATATTTCTTTTGTCTTCGCAATCGCCCCAGAAAAAAGAGCGGGCTAATTTATCAAGTTCATTAGAAGTAGTGGAAGGGAGTTTAACCGTCTACACGTGGTAATAAGGGGTCGTTGTGAGCACCGTTTGGGCAGGAATGGCACGACATGCCTTAGAAAGAGTGGAAGCCTTCCCATTTATTGGATATAAACAAATCATCCCCTTTAGAAAAAATACGATTGAACGAGTCGAGCTCGAGTTTGAGCCTGTTCACGAGCTTCATATCGAGCTCGAGCTCTAACATTTTTTATAATTATTGAGCCGAGCTCGAACAGGATTTTAGGCTCGTTTGTGTTAACGAGCCGAGCCGAGCCTACCCGGTTACAAACGAGCTCGAGCTTGAACATTAGCTACTCGGCTCGGCTCGGCTCGTTAACAGCACTAGTTATAACCCCCCCGACATGGATAATGACGTCAGTTATGAGGGTGTGGGAAACGACGCATCGGATTTTGGGAAAGCAATAACATTGGATTAAATAAACTGCCACCTGGCAGCTAGTGAATTCAAAACGTGAGGTCGGATAGAATCAGTTCTGATTCTAATTCAAACTGGTGGCTATCAAGTAGAATCAGTTAGCCGACCCCAGATCAGAAACCCCGAGATCTGATTCTACTTGATAGCCACCAGTTCGGCCATAATGGCCCAGGGGGCTCGATGCAGGGCGGACAGAGTACCCCTGGCTATGAGCCCACGTGATAAATAGCTAAAGAGAAATGAGCAAAAGAATCCCGAGTCATAAAGACTCTTATCTTGACATTTAAATATGTCCATAATTATCCCTAAATTATAGGGATTTGCGTGTATTTATCCTTAGGGAATAATAATATGATTCGTTGTAGAACAAGGAAAGGGATAAACCGTCCCCTATATAAACAAACCCTAAGGAACTATGAAAGACTTGATTCCAATACAGTTATTGTATACGTAGGCAACTTAGAGCAATAACTATCAGGCTCAGTCTAAAGATCATCATAAACACCATCCTTTTTACTAGATCGTTCTTGAACTATTGTCACTAAATTAATTAATAGACGGTTTCCAACATCGTCACATATATCACTCACATTCTTTTCTCGGAATGGACTTATCTCATTATTTCCAAACATATTTCTTATACACATTTCGTCGGGAAATTAAAATAGTATTTAATGCAAATATTTCAGTTTCGATATAATACCCAATTTTACGAATATCATTAAAACACAATAAAATTATTCGAGACTCGGAGAGCATAGTGCATTATTTTGAACAATGTTGTCTTCGTTGCCCTTTTAAAGTCTTATATTTATATAGCACTTGCACATATTGCATTTAATATTTTATTCTCCTTTCTTTTTTATAAACTCTATTTATTTCTTTGTATAATGTGTGTCTCGCATTATTGATTATATCAATATTGTCATCATCATTAATCGAATTTATTTTTTTTGTCTTCAATTCTTCTTTAATAAAACAAAAACAAAGTTATCCATAAAAAACGGTTGTCAAAATAGAATATGTGCATTACATACAATATAAATTACCACTCATGTCAAATAATATAATTATTCATTTATTATGTATAATAAAATCAATTAACGAATCATTTATCACCACGATAAATCATGTCATTAACTATGATAAGTAAATATTCAATCACTAATGATGCGTAAAAACCCATTGTCATATTTTGTTTTACCATAATCTGACCACAAAATTTTTAAATCGAATAGGACAATAAATGCAATATAGAACAAACGAAAATTACGATCAAAGACCATGTATTAATTTTCCAAAAGCCGCAAGCTGAATATTTTTCTTTTGTTACAAACATGAGATAAATAATCACATGAACGATTATCACTATTTCTATCATTAATAATGCAAAATAAATCTTTTCATTAAATGAAAAATATGATTTTATTTATCAAAATTAATGCAAATACGGTTGTCAAAATACAATGAATGGATTAATTACTGCAATGATCATGCGAATATTGTAAAGTTATTGTTAGTATCAATTCAATTAACTAAATGGTATGACAATATAATGTTTATTTTTTCATACAATGTGGGAAATATATTCCTAAAATATAAAGCAGCGTATAATTCACGTCGTATCAAAATAATACCAAGACAAGAAACCAATTTATTTGTCCCTAAACGATACTTAAATTTCAAATGCATCGTTTAAAATAATTTTCTGAACATTGCCACTAACTCTGACATGTGGCGTGATATTCTAAAGATCACTTTGTTTTTTAGTCATGATTATTGTCTTAATCATATGAAATATTTTTTTTTGGATTGTATCAATCATGTCTTCGTCCAAGTTAATAATAAAATATTGAAAATTAAGTCATATTCACTACAAAGAACGGACTATCATCAATTAGTCAGGACTAATGAGTCATATCAATGATAACTCATTATTAGTTTTCATATCCGCCATCTGGAGGATTATATTTTCATTTATGACATGACCATCATAATCAATTTCGTTGAAATCATATATCATTTCGATCGGTATTGCTACTTCAAGAGTATACCATTACAGTAAAAAGTAAAATATTCTTTATCGGTGATCATAAAATTCTAACGATATATTCATTGGATTTCTTATCTTTAAATTTCTGATCACTCGTGGAACATGTCTTTTTCTATGGACTTCGAGTCCTAATTTATTTATGTGAATGACATGTCCGTACTTTTCTTTCTATGAATTTAAAATCCATTTTCATGAATTTTCGACATGTCTGAAATTTATTTATGTGAGTTTAATATTCACTTTTATCAATTTTGACATGCCACTTATGTGCATTTTATATTCACTTTTACGAGTTTTATATTTTCATATGGATTTCTGGTCCATTTTATACTCGTTTCATACAATAATCAACTCCATGTGATCATATATTCTTTTCGAAATTGCATAAAGGACAAACTCTTTTGTCTCATGTATTCAGCCTTCAAGGCTTCATATGAGTGATTGATATCAATTATCGTGATTTTGACTTTGTCAATCATTATATTGATGTATTCAATATCATTACCATCAATATTATACTCATAGCGCATATGATATATAATAATACAATTGTATGACACAATTGACATCATATATAAATATCATAAAATAAATAATATGATCAAAATTTTACCTCAACTTTCAATGACCTTAATTTAGCAATGACTCCTTGGGTGACTCTGTTGCATTGCTTCATTGAGTATATACTTGATTATTTATTGGGATTTCTAGATGGGGTAACAACTATCTCTCCACCATGGTGGCGACAAAAGCTAATGGTTCAAAAATTATTGGTAGGGTTTCGTGCTGATAACGTGTTATAAAACTAATAAAACAGAGAATGAAAAACAAGAAAAAATACAAGGTGTAGAGAAGAAGAAAAATTGCTTGTGTTTTATTTCAAAGGCATAAGAGGTATTTATAGTAGGTATTACAGTGTAAACACAATAATTTGAATGAATAAAAAATCTACGTAAATCAATCAGAATAATAGATATGCATCAATGATATTATCATAATATACATTCTTTCATTTTTATTAATTTGACAGCATAAATTGTAAATGGTTGGATACATCGAGGTTGGTGGGCTCATATGGGGGATATGGAAAGCACGTTGCTCTGCGGAGTTTGATGGCCAGACGGTCTATGTCTCTATTGCGCGTGTGTGTTCTTTGGCAGCGATAGCGGAATTTGCGAAGGCCATGGAAACTTTTCGGAAACAGGGGCCACCCCATCACTTAGCGGACTCGTGGGCTCGGAAATGTAATGTGGATACAGCAGCGCAGGAGGACAGAGCAGGCGTTGGGCTTATTTTTCGGATGCGGACGGGGCGGTCACTCACTCTTTGGCTTATCCCTTTGACACAAGGGGTCGGCCGGAATATATGGAGCTTCGGTCTATCTACCTGGCGCTTGTGGAGGCGCAACGATTAAGCATTCCGAGGTTGAAGGTGGAGAGCGACTGTTTGGCATGTGTCCGGCGACTTCGGCAGCTGGTCGAGGACATCTCAGCTCAGGGCAGTTTATTGAGAGAATGTTTAGCTCTACTTCTAGGCTTTACGTCTATTACTTTCTTTTGTTCAGCGCATTGGCAATATGTCTATAAATCTCTTAGCTAGACATGCTTTGTTTTTAGCAGTTGAAAAATCTTGTAGCACTTTACCGATTGGATACGTAATAACCGCTTGTTGGACGGATTTAATTAATAAAATTCTTTATTCCAAGAAAAAATAAAAAATTTATTGGACCCTAAATGTACTACTCGCCCTTGCACATCACACATTTTTATCTTCTTTATTCCTTTTTCCCTTTTTCCCTTTTTCTTTTTGTTTGGGTGCCTTCTGCATGGCTGGAAGGCTTTATGGAACTTGTGACACTTGCACGGGGATTCTCTTTCTCACTCCCTCGTCACGATAATTGTTTGCCACCCGGGAAAATATCTCTCTCTCTAATCCGACACTCTTCAAAATCTCTGTTTTTTTTGTTTTTTCTGCTCTCTCCACTGTACATCATTTCTGGGTTCTTGCCTTCTGGAGATAAAGTCCAGTTCTTGGCGGTGCCTCATAATTTGGTATGACCCGTTTCGTTTTAAATCTTTTATTTTTCCCGTCACCATTTAATTGGGTATTGGTTCTTTTATATTTCTTTCTTTTTGGACCTTTTGTATTTGAATTTTTTTTCCTTTTTGAATTAGGATTCAGGGATTTTTTTTGCAAAAGATTTTAATTTTTTCCCATTCAAAGGTGTTCTTCAGTAAATCAACTGGTTAATCTTATGCTGTTTTACCTCGCTTCTGATTCTGGATTTTCTGCATGCAATGTGTTTTTTTTCATCGATCTTATCCGATAATTCTTGATTAGAAGCTCTGAAAATTATTAATCTTTTGATTTTTTTTTACTTGAATCCGTGGAAGTACTGATATTTCTAAATGCCTTTTACGTCATGCTGTCAGTTTCAGAACAATGATTTTATTTCACTGAGGATTGCATAATCATTCTCCTTGTCCTATATTTTTAGTTATCTGTCATTTGTGTTGCTTTCATAAACTGACCTTGCTATTATGACGTACTTTGTAAAATAATAATAAATCTGAGACACTCATTCAGAGGATTCGGTGATAGACCCTGTTTTGTCCTTCTCCACATTCTGTGGATCCCATTCTTTGTGCTTGTTTTTAAATAATTTAATAGTAGTGCCTTATTGAAGTTTAAAAAGCAGAGAATCCTGTGCTCTGCTGAAAGTAAGCAACTTGGGCTTTTCATTGTACAATTGTCTGTTTTGTATTCATGCTTGGTATCAAATTAATGGGAAGGTCCGCTGGAATTTCTTCTTGTTTTGTTTTAATTAAAAAAGAATAAGAAGAATAATAGTGTTGGACTTATGCTTACAGGGACACCGGTGTTGTATTAAATTTGCTTCTGAAAGTCTAGCTCTGAACAGCTGCCCGTATGCCTGGGAATAAGTATAACGGTAATCCAGGTGTCCCAAAGACGCGAATAGAGAGGCTATTGAGAGAAAGGGAGTTGCGTAAAAGCAGCAGAGGTGCTCATTCAGATGATTTTGCTAATGGCAGCAGAGGGACCGAGCTCTCCGAGCAAGATTTGCGCCTAAGAGACACTGATATGTCTGGACTTTCCTATGTAGAACAATATTTGGAAAGTGCCTTGGCTGCACAAGCATCAAATGAAGGATGGGAATGGCCCGATGGAAGGCCTATAAGGCAACGACTCCTGGTGGTGGCTAATAGACTGCCTGTCTCTGCAGTTAGGAGAGGTGAGGAGTCATGGTCACTGGAGATAAGTGCTGGAGGTCTGGTGAGTGCTCTACTAGGTAAGAATGTATTCTGATTTTCTCTTCATACTCTATTAGGACACGTTTAGTTGTATAGTAATATACTTTATTGCTGAGAATAAGTTCTTGTTACATGGATTTGTTGAAGGCGTCAAGGAATTTGAAGCAAGATGGATTGGCTGGGCTGGTGTAAATGTGCCGGATGAAGCAGGTCAGAAGGCACTTACTAAAGCATTGGCAGAAAAGGTAGATTTTATAAGAAAACCATTTGCTTCCTGAATTCCTGTGCTTTGCAAAAAAATAAAACTTTATGTACCTGAAATGTCTCGCAGAGGTGCATTCCGGTGTTCCTTGATGAAGAAATTGTTCATCAATACTACAACGGTTACTGCAACAATATATTATGGCCTCTTTTCCACTATCTTGGACTCCCACAAGAGGATCGTCTGGCTACTACCCGAAGTTTTCAGTCCCAGTTTGCTGCATACAAGAAAGCTAATCAAATGTTTGCAGATGTTGTGAATGAGCATTATGAAGAGGGTGATGTTGTCTGGTGTCATGACTATCATCTCATGTTCCTCCCAAAATGTCTGAAGGAGTACAACAGCAAAATGAAAGTTGGTTGGTTCCTGCACACTCCTTTTCCCTCGTCAGAGATCCATAGGACTTTGCCCTCTCGTTTAGAGCTTCTAAATGCTGTCCTAGCGGCTGATCTGGTTGGGTAAGTATTAGCATTACTCTGCAATTACGGCACTGAAAAGTTCTCCCCTTGCAGTTGCAGAGAAGGGCATGCAGCTGAAACTTTGTTTCTAGTTTTTAATATTCTTGATACTTTTAAGGTTATGAGTTATGCATGTTTCTAAGTACCTGTATAATGAGGTCATGAAGAACGAGCAATGCATTATTAACATATGTGTGGTTGTAGATAATAGAATAGAGACAAAGAGACTACTTATTTAGTGTTTGGATGGTCTTTTGTCTAAGCCATTATATTTCTGTGAAAGCTTCAGTACTTGAAAGTTTAACTCTCACACAAAATAATAATAATAATAATAATGGAACACACACACTCACAAAAAAAAATACACTAAACATAAAAGCACACGGGAGCCCGTACTCGGGGTCAGTACTTTTTTTTTATTTTGTCACTTGGTAGACATGGAGTGTTCTTTGGGTTTGGGGGGTGGGTGGGGGGGGGGGGCGTGTGGAGGTTACTGGGATAAGTTCACTTGTTAACATCCTCAGTAACAATATGATATTCCTGAGTTGCAGCTTGTGGTGTTTTCCCTTATGTATTGAGTATTGAGTAATTGATATTCCACTTATATGTTAACCATGTTTTCAAATGTAAGTACAGATCGACAGAGGTGGCGTCATGATTTGTTTTTAACTTCATCAACTGTGTTCTTATTTTGAAGTCTTTCTTTTAGATTTTGGCAAAGGGAACAGGAAATTTGGGATTGGCTGGATAGATTTTTGGCTTTAGCTGTGAAATTTTAGTCAGTAAATGTGTTAACATGATGCAGAATTAAAGAACAATAATAGTTCCAAGGATTGCGTTTATTAGCCTATCTTCATGTACAAGGGTGTTTTGGCATTCAAGTAACAAAAACTTGGAAGTTTAAGTTTTATCATTTATTTCATAGGTGCTGTCCTGAATATGGGCCTGCCTTGAGTTGTCACTCAAAAACGTATGGTTTTTTTGTGGCCCAAAATACAATGCTGATTACTAACAAGTCTGTACATTTAGGTTGAAATGTTGTATGAGGCACTTTAGAATCATTTTTGTCAGAATATTTGTTCTGACTGACTATATTCTTATTTCATGTTTCAGTTTCCATACCTATGATTATGCGAGACATTTTGTGAGTGCTTGTACTCGAATACTTGGTCTTGAAGGTACCCCTGAAGGAGTGGAGGATCATGGCAGGCTGACTCGTGTAGCTGCGGTATAGTAATTTTATAACGTCCTTGTAAAATTCTTTTCATTTTAAGTATTTTATGTAGTAGTATAAGGTTAGCCTTGTCAGAGTTGACTTAATCAGCCAATGTTTATTTGCTTGTGGCTCTTACGTGTACTCTGTTTTGTTTTGAATCTAGTTTCCTATTGGGATAGACTCAGATCGATTCATCCGAGCCCTTGAAATCCCTCAAGTCCAGGAACACATGAAAGAGTTGAAAGAAAGATTTTCAGGGAGAAAGGTACTTTCTTTTGTCCTCCCATTTTTTCGCTGAACTATGCGTAAGAATCCTTGCATTAGCACTTGCTACATTTACATGCACATTGTAATAGTGATGTTTCACACGTCCATTTAGGATCATACCAAGTCCTAGTATATGGAGGTGGATGTGGTATTCAAGAGAAATCTGCTCTTAATTATTTTATGCTCTTTTATGACCCGTTTCTGTCTGTTGATTGGGTGCTTTATTCAGTTATTGCCTTTTATGCTTCATGAACTATCTTTGAGTACACTAGTCAGGTTTGTATGATGCGCCTGTTTTCTTTCAGGTCATGCTAGGGGTAGATCGGCTTGATATGATAAAAGGAATTCCTCAGAAGATACTTGCATTCGAAAAATTTCTTGAAGAAAATGCATATTGGCGTGATAAAGTGGTTTTGCTGCAAATTGCTGTTCCTACAAGAACAGATGTACCAGAGTGTATGTTTTCAACATGCCCAGTTTATTTTCTTCTCTAGAAATAGAGTTTATTTTCTGTCATGTCGGTGGAAATTCCAAATCTTGCACTTGATGGGTTTCAGATCAAAAGCTGACCAGTCAAGTTCATGAAATTGTTGGACGCATCAACGGGAGATTCGGTACCCTAACAACCGTTCCCATCCATCACCTGGTTAGTTATTTTTTTCACACGTGATTCATGATGGCCTCAGTAGATTTCAATTCGGCTCATCGATCTTTTTGCTGAATTTATTGTTTTTGCAGCATCGATTCTCTTTACTTTCATTAACTATGTGCACAGTACAGTAACAAGAGCTGTTTTTTTTTTTTTTTTTTCAGGATCGTTCTCTTGACTTTCATAAACTCTGTGCACTATATGCTGTTACAGGTACTAATCCACCTGAGCCTATCAGTTCTATCACATGGCTTTATAATGTATATAATTTGGCTCATTCCTGAACAAAAAAGATTGACCATCTGAGCATATCAGTTCTTCAAAGTTGATTCAAAAAGTGTAGATTTTCTCCGCATGTCTATAATCTGAATTTGGCTCATTTATGAACAACAAAATAAATTAAAATTCAAAATAGCTTCTCTATAAATTGGTGCTCTCTGATTTTGTTTGTGCATGTGTTCTTACATTTTTGTGTCATCTCCTTACTGATTGGCATAATTTGCCCACTTTCATGTAATTTATTTCCCCCTATGTTTCAAATTGGTCATTGTGATTGAATCCATTATAGTGTTGTTGTTTTTTGTCATATCCTGGTTATCTACTGTAATGTGAATACTATTTATTGTACTTCTCAGAAAGTTGACCGTAGACCCTGAACGCTGTTTTGTAGTTAGGGATGCAATGGTCTTGTTTTTAATGTGATGTGCAATGTTTGGCATTTGGACTTACAATTTTTGATATTTGATCAGATGTAGCACTTGTGACGTCCTTAAGGGATGGTATGAATCTTGTGAGTTATGAGTTTGTAGCATGCCAAGACGCGAAGAAGGGAGTCCTTATCCTTAGCGAGGTAAGTACCAACTGAAGGATGTCGTAACTTATATTATGATTGTTCCAAGCTAATGAGTTCAAATCAGCTGATTATATGATGTCAGAATATTGTGTTGCGACTAGACAGTTTATTACTCCCTCTATCCTAAAATGTTTGTCCATGTCAAGGTGGCACATAGATTAAGCAAAGGTAGTCAAAGAGGCCCTTAATGCTTGCACATCACAATTCTCCATTACAAGGTTTTTTCTTTAAGTGCACATTAAATGAGGACTATCTAGTCAATCGACCAGTCTTTTAACATAGAACGTAGACAAATATCAGAAATTGCTGACCTGGTGTGCCAATCTGACGAAGATACTAATAGCATGGTTCTAATACTAAGCTATTAGGACATTAATATGATTGAAGCCCCCGTGCTCCCGTTTACATTACTTGATTGTCCTGTGACTATGCATGACTAGTGAGAATCCCTTGGTTTTATTGAGTATTCTCAAGTGATGTTGAGCCTATCTTCTGAATCATTGTGTTAGGATGTTTCATTGCTGAGATTTATTTTCATAATTTTGCTGGTCTTCCTGTATCAAATCCATCTGGTTTATTTATTGTTTCTGTTTCTTGTGTGATTATATGGTCTCATGCATTCTTGTTATGATCTTTTTTCTTGGTTATTCTCCAACATAAAGTAATTGTTTGTTTATGGTCCTAGTTTGCTGGTGCTGCTCAATCGTTGGGTGCTGGAGCAATCCTGGTGAATCCGTGGAATATAACTGAAGTTGCTAATGCAATATACCAGGCTCTAGATATGACCCCTGAAGAAAGAGAGAAACGTCATCGTCATAACTTTGCTCATGTGACAACCCATACTGCACAAGAATGGGCCGAGACTTTTGTTAGGTTTGTAAACCTTTGGATTTATTTCAGAATTGCTTTATTTTTATTTTTTGAGTCAGAGAACTTCTGCCTTCCTCTTATTAGCTTGATGACTCCTCATAAAAGCATGTCTGCTAAAAGAGCCACCTGAAGTTTCATTACGTTTATATGTATTTTTGCAGCGAGTTAAATGACACTGTAATTGAAGCTCAACAAAGGATAAGAAAAGTTCCTCCACCTCTAAACATCAATGAGGCCACCAGTCACTACTTGCAATCCAATAATCGATTACTGATACTGGTATGGATGGTTTACTTGTTTATCATCTCCCCTATTTCATGACTAACATGCTGCTTCCATTTCTAAACATTTTCAAATTCTGTACTGGCAAAATAATAAGATCCCTCATTAAAAAACTGTATTTTATTGCCAATTCGTTAAGAAAATTTTGTACCTCAGCAAATTTAGGTTTTGACTGGCTCTTAGATTAACATTATTTTGTCTAGTCCTCTCTCAGACAATGGCAATATGGATATGGATGGGTTGCTTTTGCTTAACCTGACAATTTGAATTCTATATATCAATGTTAATTTCTGGATAAAAGTTTAATGGTTGCTTTCATTTAAATATCTGTCTTGAATTTTCTGGACCTTGTTTTTTTTATATCTAATTGATAACAGCAAATTTCTGCTCATCTTGTTCAAGGGCTCCTCTTGTTCATCTTGTTTTCTTGACTATTTACCTTAAGACTTTTGTTTTGGTGCTACCGCCTTATTTACCACTAAGACATCCTTTATAATTGTCCTAAGCTTTACCTTAAGTATGGTTCCAAGAAGCATTTGCGCATATGGAAAGGTTTCTGTCTTTTTTGTTTGGTTATCTTATGGCAAGGTGCACGTATTGCCATACTATCATATGTTGACAAACATGACTTGAGTTATACAACAGGGTTTCAATTCTACACTGACTGAACCAGTGGAAACTCCTGGAAGAAGAGGCGGAGATCAAATTAAAGAAATGGAACTCAAATTACACCCTGATTTGAAAGGTCCACTCACTGCCCTTTGTCAAGATCCAGCTACAACAATCGTTGTCCTCAGTGGGAGTGATAGAAGAGTGTTAGATGATGTTCGTCGTTACCTTTGCTTTTCTGGGTCCTCTTTTTTTTTTCCTTTTTTTTAAAATTTTTTTTCTTTTTTCAAACAGCGTGCGTGTCTAATCGTTTGTTTTTGCAGAACTTTGGTGAGTTCAATATGTGGTTAGCAGCAGAGAATGGGATGTTTCTACGGTCTACTAGGGGAGAATGGATGACAACTATGCCTGAACATCTAAACATGGACTGGGTTGATAGTGTAAAGGTATGTTCTTTATATGCACTTGTGGGTAGTTACTTGTGGCTAGTTCTGACAACTGAAACTCGGATTCTTTTGACCTGTTATCAGCACGTTTTTGAATACTTCACTGAGAGGACACCCCGGTCTCACTTTGAACTACGTGAAACGTCTCTAGTGTGGAATTACAAATACGCAGGTAACTAACTACCCAATCGCTTTTTAATAGTTTCAGATCTTATCGCGCTACTCATAGCTGGTGGCTAACCATTTTCCTTTTTATGTGTTTGCTTGTTCATAAGATGTTGAATTTGGAAGATTGCAAGCTCGGGACTTGCTCCAGCATCTATGGACAGGCCCCATCTCAAATGCATCCCTTGATGTTGTCCAAGGAAGCAGATCAGTTGAGGTCCGAGCCGTTGGAGTTACTAAGGTTCGTACAATTTGCTATGGCTACTAAAATCAAATGCCTTTAATTATTTGTTTCTGTTCCATCCACCCCTACACACAGAAAACGGAAATAAATTAAAAGAAAAAAAGACACGAGATCAAAATGAAGAAGCCTGAAGCAACGCTCTCTTTTATTCTTGTAGGGTGCTGCAATAGATCGAATACTGGGGGAGATAGTACACAGTAAATCCATCACTACACCTATTGATTATGTCTTATGCATAGGGCATTTCCTTCAAAAGGTGAGTTTCAAACGTTTTTACACACACACACACACACACACACAAATGCTGGTTTATGCCCAAAGTGGTTAATACTAATCTGAGAGTAATGGTGCGTGCCACACAGGATGAGGATATTTACGCATTTTTTGAACCAGAACTTCCTCCTGATGGCATGTGTATCCTAAAATCAAAGGTTAGTGATGCAATGAAGTATCCTGAAGATAGACGTCAATCTCCGAAACCTCCAACCTCGAGAAGCAACAATTCAAAGTCACACAGCAATAAGACACAACGGCCTCCAACAAACTCTGGGGGTGGTGGGGGGCGACGTGCATCCCCTGAAAGCACGTCCTGGAATGTGCTGGATCTGAAGAAAGAGAATTACTTCTCTTGTGCTGTTGGCCGGACACGTACAAATGCTAGGTATATCCTCAGTACATCAGATAACGTTGTTTCGTTTCTAAAGCAACTGGCTGAAACGTCTGGTGAAGCCTCTTCGTATTACTAATTTATGATTGAACATGTAGCAGTCTAATGGTACGACGACATCTTTTTTGTGTGTGGCCTTATTACGGTTTGATTGAGGGAAAAAGGGGAAGTTATTTCTAATCTCACCAAGTAGCTAATTAGACGCGAGCCCCTTTTCTCAGGTGGATTCCTACTCTCACGCCATAGCCAATCATAATGGAATTTAGACAACATTTTTTCTGATGTATAATAAATTTCAGTCATTTCTTTGAATTTGAAGTTGTTGCCCATTAACAGATATGTATATGCGAAAGTCATTAATTGTTTTTGGAGCCTGTTAAAAGGCACTACATATGGTAAAAGTTTTACCGTTGTGGAATGCGACCTCTGCAAAAAGTTGAATGTTGATCGAACATTCGATTTTTTTCAGAGATTAAATATCCCTGTGGTGCCCTAAATTTGGGTGCCTTTAAAGGCACCACAGTTTTTTTACTCGAGGCACCACACCAGTGAAAATAATATGTGGTTACTTCAGGCACCACACATTAAATTCTTTAATGATTATTTTACCGATTACACCACACCCTCTGTAAAACTAAAGTTTTCTACATTCAGATCAGTTTAACTATTGACAATTATCTTTTTATAAAATAACCCTTCAAATTTTAAGAACTACATTTACACTCATCATTTCTTCGTCTCTTCCCACAATTTTCTTTCAATAATAAAACTCTTATTTCCTTCGTCTTCTTCGTAAGAGGGGTTTTCACACTAGTACTACCAGATATTGAATCCGGTTCCACATCAATGTAATCTTTATTAGAAGAAAATGCAACTTTCCTGGTATATTTAGTTTTGAGGTTGTTCAAATGGTTGAGGGAGAACAATGTGGTTACCTAAACCAATTCCCTCACGCTCATCATTCGAATTCTTGGAATTAACCCGGAATTTTTTAGCCCCATATGATGAATTGGTGAAATTAGTTAATTGGAATGGGTTTTGAGGTGGGGTGCCGGGAAGTTGCCATTTTCGAGCTTCCGTGAGGTGGCTCTAGGGAAATTGTTTCCTTTGGAAGGTTTAGATCTTTGCCTAGAGAGATTAGGAGCACAGACGTAGGAGCTACAAGCCTACAACAAAAGGATTTTAGAATGAGATTTGGGATTGTTGTGAAAATGGGTCACTGGAGAATTAGATAAACAAAGAGATTGAAGGCGGTTGAGGTGGAGCATCAATGGAAGCATAATGAGGAAATGTCAAAGGAATAAGGGCATTGCTTCTGGATATTCCTGATGGAAAAGTGATTTGTAATTTGTTTGTCTTTCTTCATTCTCTGCAAATTTTGTTGATCTTGTGAGGGATGATGAGGAGATTTGATGAAGAAAATGGAAGGGAAAGGTTTAGAGACAAGATCGACTTGGTTGTTATTTTGTAGGAAAAAAATGTGGTGTAATGGCTAGGGGTTAATCTGTAAGGTTCTAAGATTCAAAGGATAGAATTGTACTTATTTTGTTAGGAGTGGAATTTTGTCGACAGATGTGGTGCCTTAGGTAAATATGATAATATAGTAATCACAGTGTGGTGTAATACGTATATGCATAAATTAGTGTGGTGCCTTCAGTAAAATAAGAACTGAAAGTGTGGTGCCTCTTAATTTAGGTGCCCAAGTAAAAACAATGTGGTGCCTTTAAAGGCACCCCTAAATTTTTACATCGTGTGTGATGTAATTTACAACTACTATTGATTTCAGCTGAATTTCTTAGAGAGCCATATTACAAGAGAGTTGAAGACTTATACATTAGGAGACTGACCACTCGTTAATCTCATGACTTGGATTGGATGCTCGAGTGGTTTTTCATATGCACAAAGGATCAAAACATAAAGCCGTGTGAAAAATCTTTAAGAAACGCTCTGAAATTTTGGTGAAAGGGGCAAACGATGTCAGCACGAGTTGAAGAAATCCCTTTGAAAAAAAATCGTAAATATGTGCATCAAACAGACATGTGGTGCATGCTTTGTGTGCTCTTTTACGAAGGGACATGGTTTTCATGAGAACGACATATTAAGCGAGTTATCACCACCTAGAACACCTTAACAAAATGGTGTTGCCGAGAGTAGAAACATACTTTGCAGGATATGGTTATGTTACGCCTACCTTCATATCTTGTTATGGGGTTATGTGCTACAGATGGCGGTCGGTATTTTGAATCTCATCCCGGCTAAGTGTCAATAAGACACCCGCAGATTTGTTGAAATATGGTAGACATAAACTGCAAAATTCCGCATTTGGGGTTGTCCAACGCATGCCTTGAGGAAAAAGCAAGTAAATTGCAATCACGATTAAAAGTGTGTTTGTTCGGTCCGCCCCTGCTCGGCTACTATCTAGCCATGTCAAGCTTGAAGGGGCATGTTGAAGATCAAGCTTTGATCAATTTGTTTGAGTGAATGACAGCAGGAAGTAAGATCGATATTGCTGAGCTAGAAAGATGATTGAAGCCATAACTCACACAGGACTTCATCAAACACCTTGTGCACAAAGGTGGTTGAGCTGGTTAGTATTCAGTTAGGAAGTTTAGAGGCTTGTAACAGCTATATAATGCTGATCCCATCATTGTAAAACATAATTACAATTCTCAATTTACTTTCAGCAGCTAAGATTCTCAAGAATGCAATGTAAAAATCGTTTCCCCGCCTTTTCGCTATTTTGAATATATGAAGAGTATGTTCATTGTTCCTTAATTCCCAATTTTTCTTCAATCCTAACAACCAATTCCAGCGAAGGAAGTGTAGTACAAACTTGAGCAAAGTTTCAAAACTTGAATATCCAAACAGCGCATATGCATGATATAAAATGATTTCATGGTTTTGGAACCGGTTGCGTGGATGCCTCAAGGATATGATAGCTTACATGTTACAACAAAACCGGTTGCGTGGATGCCTCAAGGAAATGAAAGCTTACATGTTACAACCCCAACCATTGAAAAAGAGCATAAACATTGACGTTGATGTTAGAAATCATACAGTTTGAGATTCTCAGACCTCAAAAGTTACTAAAGCAAACAAGATACTACTGATATAAAAAAATAAAAATAAAAAAGGGGGGGGGGGGGGGGGGGCAACCTTAGCACAGGTGAGAGAGCTAACACAAAATAAAGCAAAAGTATAAAACAAACCTAAACAATATTCAGAATCTAAAAACAGCAAGCTGAAGGAAAATCAGTGTATGGTAAGACTCTACCAATGTTTTAGTCTGCAGCAGATGTTTTCTTGTTTGGTACAAACACATACTTTTTCAATGATTCCTTGATTGGTAATAATCCAGGGAACTCCTTCTTCAACTTGGTGGCATCCATCTCGTTATTGCTCCGAGGGGCAACGATTACCTTAGCTTGTTCTTCAAGTGTAAAGTTTGTCCATTTGAATTCTGGATCTATATACTTCTTGTACATCTCCAGAATCTCGTTATGGCTAACAACCCCAGGATTTGTGAAGTTCCATATACCCTTTAGGTTTCGTTTCGCCATCTCGATAGAAATGGGGATTAGCTCATCCAACACTGTCATGCTGTTCGGAATGTTGACTACCTTGTTATAACGAGATATCTTGGTGATGAAATTCCTTGGGTTGTTGAGGTCGGAAGATATAGGCATTCGTACCCTTAGGGTGCATACATTGTCATATTCTTTCAATAGCTCCTCAACCTGATTGAAATATTAGGCTTATGAATTGTTTAACAATTTTAGCATTGGTTGTCAAAGAAAAAAAAAAGAGAAAAAAGGAAAGGTTAATTACCATGGCCTTGGTCTTTGAGTAGAAAGATCCAGTAAAATTCGGCGTGTCTTCCTCTTTAAACCCAATGCCAGATCCTTCAGGATGTGCAGAATCATATTCAAAGATACATCCAGTAGCGAAATTCATAACCAAGATACCATGCTCTCTGCAAACATCTGCAAGGGTCAAAGTCCCAGCAACGTTTGTACGAATTGTTTCGGTTTTATGTGATTCACACCAATCAACATTAGGTCTGCCAGTCACACCGGCAGCATTGAAAACATGTGTAGGCTTTACATATTGGATATCAGCTAAAAGCTGTGAGCGATACTCAAGACGCCCTTTTCCATATTCAAAAGGAATCCCCTGTTTCTCACACAGTTTCCCAAGCAATCCCCCGATCCATCCATTCTTACCATAGATTAAAAACTTGAATGGTGGTTTTTTCTCAGGTGAGGTGTTGTTGTTGTTGGTCTTTGAAGAGAATTCTTCAAGCCCAGAATCATACTTATCTGATCCATCAAGAATTTTTTCAATTCCACCAGGCATCATCAACATTCTAGGATGAGGAAGCAATGCACCAGAAACGTCGCCCCACCAATCAGGGTTGTTAATGTACCAATCCATAGTCTTCTTGAGTCCCTCTTCCCATTGTGTCCTTTCTGACCAACCCAAGTACTTCAGTTTCTGATCATCTAAGAAATACCTCTGATCATTGAACGGCCTATTCTCGACAAACTCAATACTGGTTTCTGGATCCATGTTAAAAAGTTTGCATATGTCTTTGGCAACATCAATTACTCTTCTCTCCTTCTTAGTTCCTATGTTATAAACATGACCAACTTCACCTTTGTGAAGAACAACTTCAAATGCCTCAGCTACATCTTCACAATAGAGATAGCTTCGTACGTTTGAACCGTCACCATGGATTGGAAGAGGCTTCCCTTGCATAGCCAAAAGGATGAATTTGGGAATTAACTTCTCGGGAAACTGGTTAGGTCCATACACATTGTTCCCTCGTGTAGTAATCACGGGTAGTCCATATGACCTACCATATGCCATAACAAGCATTTCAGCTCCAGCTTTAGTTGCAGAATACGGGTTTGTCGGGAGAAGCTGTGAGGCTTCGTGATTTCCTACAACGGCATCTTCATCTGTCTCCCCATAGACTTCATCTGTGCTTACATGGATAAACCTCCTGATCTGGCCGGTAACTTTGCAGGCTTCCAACAGCACGTGTGTGCCATAAATGTTGTTTTTAGTGAACTCGAAGCTGTTTCCAAATGAGTTATCAACATGAGTTTGAGCAGCAAAATGCATTATTGTGTCGATTGACTCGGTGATGAGAAGGTAGTTGACAAGATCAGCACTGGCAATATCTCCCCTAACAAACTTAAAGTTAGGGGATGATCGAGAAGGAATTAGATTTTTCAGATTTGAACAATAATCAAGCTTGTCAAGAACTACAATCTTGTAGTCAGGATAGTTTCGAATGAGGCGGTTTGCGACATGACAAGCAATAAATCCAGCAGCCCCAGTTATCAATATATTCTTTGGTGTGTATGCAGTCATTTTTTTATTGCCTCTGCAAATGTCAAATTGCAGAAAACATCTCAATATTGTAATTAATATCAAACCAACAACACTATAAGTCTGATAAAACCTTATTACTCAGGAGCAAATCAAAGGGACATAAGCCAATAATCATGATTTGGGAAGAATAATCGCAAGCAAGCATACAAGAAGGATACATGTCCTATAAATAGCATGAAACGCTTTTTTCAGATTACAATTTTCAAGACCTAGCAACCAAAATTTAACTTAGCATACTTCACACCAAGAAACCCATCAATCAGGATTCATCACACGAGCTTCCTATCATAGACCAAACCAACACAAACTACGACTTCCTTCAGAAAGTTTTACTTGCCACATCAATAATGTGAACACTGTATGTATTATACCCAGGAAACTTTACAGTCCCATTACAGCATAGGCTGGATTCCCTCCTGTGAGGATGCTGCTAGGTAAAAGAAATCAATATACTAAAATCTAGTACTTTGATGTGAAATCTTAATTTTTTATTTGCCAAGAGTGACGGCTTATTTGCAATTGAAATGAATATACATCACTTTGTCTTCGTTAAACACACATCAAACATGTTGATCGATCAATGAGCTCTACAACAATGATTGAATTTTTAGAAGAAAACGTGATTGACTTAGAACAGATCATGATTATGACATGCAGTTCACAGTAGAACATCCCAAGTGAAGATAGAATTAAAAAAAAAATCCCAAATTGACTTCGATCAAGCAATGACGACATTTGGGCATTATTAATCAGATTCAAATAAAAAATTACATCCTAGATTCCGCATCATTCATAGATCCATA
This sequence comes from Gentiana straminea, assembly GCA_036785695.1. NCBI lineage: Eukaryota > Viridiplantae > Streptophyta > Magnoliopsida > Gentianales > Gentianaceae > Gentiana > Gentiana straminea. The sequence goes on along the minus strand of JAVUPR010000060.1, from coordinate 8,178,651 downwards.
AAAAAGGGAAACATTCCTTCAACACAGCAGGATCCAATGGTGAACCGTGCAATGAAGGTTGCAAAAACAATTCTTAAGCATTCCAAAGGCATTACAGGTTACTAAACACACAAAAAGTAAAGATCTGCTAACTTAAATAACATAAATGCCTAACCCAGATAAAGCCCAATGCATTGAAATAAAACTCCAAGCAGATCTGAAGATCACTTCAAATAAACGGAAAGTTTATGATTAAAAAACAAATTAAAAACAGTAAAATGATATACTTACAAGGAAAAGAACCCAGATCAATAGCAACCAAGATGAAAAAACATATCCAGTAGGGAAAAATATTGGTAGTGAGAGAGAATCTTTGGAATGAGGAAGGATAGGTAAATGAATGAATGTTGATTGTATAAGAATATTTATATACATAAAAAGCAAAGAAAAAATACGCAGTTAAAGCGTGGTCTCTGAAATGGAAGGGAGAAAATTTTCGTAACGAAAATGGAAAGAGAGGTGGTTAGGGGTGAAAGCGGGAGAGTGGAAATTACAGGAATGGCCTTCAAGAAAGTGGGGCAGTTAGATGTCGTGAAGTTGTGGTTTACTTGACCTTGAAGCTGACCATTGATTTCCCGAAGAAAACTAGTCCATCAATAAAATTTAACGGGTCATTTTTTTTGTGTTTGTTTTTCGAAAATGTTTGTGTGATTTTCTTTTTCCAACTCGCTTTTAGAGCAACCGTAGTAATAATAATGTAGCACCCTTCTATTTTTTTTCCACATAAAATAGCTTTAGTTTAAACAGTAATACAAAATAATGGTAACTCAATAGACACCCATCTCGTTGACAGCATCCCACTCCCCTGCCATTTCTGGTCACCGGCAGTGATGGCTATCACTAACTTTTTCTCATTATGGCAACCAAGACTTCCCTCATCTCACCTACCTCCCCTCTTTTTTCCGTCCATTTCACTATATATTCTATAGCTTAAACTCCGGCGTTTTTTTATCCTCAGATTATTTATAGCCATTTTTTGTCTCCACAAAACCTAGATTGAAAATCCACCATTTCTGGGAAGAAAACATCTCAATATCGGTTAGTTTCTTTCTTTGTTTATAACACCATTAATTTCCTTAGTTTTTTTCCAGTAACTCCATTAACTCCATTAATTGGAAAAATTGGTGTGGTAAATGTCTTGATTCGAACAAAAGATGCCGACTTTCTATGATATGAAGTTCTGTGTTTTTATTTTATTTTATTATTATTACTATATATTTATTTAAAGCACGAACTTGTAGTTGAATGATATATTTAAGGCAATAAGTGTCGACTGGGATTTTTACTCAATTTATGCAGTTGCAGGGTGATAAGTTTTCTTTTCTTTGTTTGATTTCTTGGTCGAAAGTTGTCGTCTTTGAAAGGCAACAACTATTTGTACTATTGCCATGATTTGCTTTGCCATGATTTATCTGCTAATAGTATTGCCATGATTTACTTCGAAAGGCAACATAGAAAGCTTTGATTTTTTTTTTCTGCACAAACTCTACCCTTAGCAACACCTCTTTGTGATTCAGTTATAACTCGTCCAGAAAAAACACGCTCCATATAAGACATTGTATTTTACCAAAATACCTGATTACCTAAGAGACTGTGAGTTTGTAAGCCCATACCAGACACGAGAGTAAGAATTTAAGGAAATGCAAAAAGTTACGAGCGATTACATAGAAATCACAAGTAACAAGATTTGAAAGATCAGTATCGTTCCAAATGAAAAAGGAGGCCAGAGAAACTTTAATTAACCCGGGTAAGAAACTTAATTAACGTGCATCTTTGATATATGATAGTTTCCATGTAGCAGGAGTACGTGTGCTTGTGCAGGATTATTATGTGTAACTCTTCTATATCGATATAGATTGATTTCTTGGTCGAAAGTTGTCTCTTTAAATGTGACTAAGTTTGATCCCTAATGTGCCTTGAATGTGGTTTTGATAAGCTTAGAATATATTTGTTTGTCTGCCTTTGGTGCTTATTGAGTTTTTGTTTGTTTTACAATCTGCTCACTATTTCATGACTTGTATAACTGCCTTTAACTTTTTAGTATAATGTTATTTGTTGTTTGGTCTTAAGGTGACATGCCTGTGTAGCTTAGTTCAAGTTATCTATCATGATGGTTAGTCTGTCAGCTTGCATCTCTCTTTCTATGTATCTGTCATGTTTGATGTCCATGTCCAAATTTGATTGTCTGTTAAGCCTTGCAGGTTAAAACGGAATGTCAATCAATCTAAACTTGAATCAAGGACAAGACGTGAGCGATGGCCAAAGTGCTTTGCAACCTTCTAGGTCGGATAATACCAATATTACTCCCCCCAAGAACCCTTCATTTAACCTGTTAGGGATAAGATAAATAACCAGGTCCTTCAAGCAGAGTTGCATATGCAAGCCCAATAGCATGACTTGGATTTGGCTTAAGTCGCGTGACTATATAATTGACAAGATAACGGCTTCGGGTGAAATGCTGCTTCTTGCAGTTCAGAAGCTTGATGAAATTGTGGCAGAGTCTGTGTTAACACCCACCCAAAAGCTTCAGTACGAGGTGAGACAACGGGAAGTGGTGCTGCACAAGAAACAATACGTAGGTGTATGGTTTTACTTCTTTTTTAGTTCTCATCATAATGTGTTGCATTCTAATTGTTATATGGTCTGTTTGGTGCATTTCTTTCTAAAATCTTTTGTTTTCTATAGACATGGTCTTTGACATGTACATATTTTCATGGAATTCAAAGAAAGCTAGACGTACGTAGACATTATTCTACGGCCCCATTGATATGGAGAACATTTCTAAACATTTTCCTTTGATTAGCTAAAATTGTAGTATGTAGGTATATATATTTATTTCCAAATATGACATTAGCTTGTTTGTGTTAGACGGTTGGTCTTATTTGGTTAAGTAGGTAGAGATGATATATTCATCTGAATCTGTTTCTCATATTATATAGGCTATCATGAATTGTTTTTCCAATCTTTTGTATAAACAACAACTATTACATCTGTTTTACAAGTATATAACATTTTGTACTCACACTTGGATCGGGATGATTGTATGTCAAATGTTCCGTTTTTCATGTTGCGGGCATTGATCGAGCCATATGTATGTGAGCTTTCAAACGTTTAATTAATAGTACGAAATATTTTCTTTGTTAGTAGGGTATTATACACTTAATTTCTACCTATTTTTGTTGTTTTCGTTATTTCTGCATTGATCAATATAATTTTACAGAATTGAATGAATCACTTAAAAGAACTGAGTTTCAATCTCCAACACGTATGGAACTTGTGGCTGATAGCCTGAGGGCCGGTACATCTCAAAGGCAGCTGGACTTAGAGGACGATGAAGCTAATCTTAGAGATGACTAAGCCAAAGACAACCACTTGATTATGTAATGACTTGGTGTCCTTCTGGGAATTGTTTTGATGTAATATGACTTTGTGTCCTTTTGGGAATTGTTTGTTTTGCTTGGTGTATCTTAGATAATTTTGCTTGACTTGCTTAAACTTATACATTTTGTTTATGCCAAAGACAAACTCTTGATTATGTAATAAGACTTGGTGTTGTTTTGGAAATTGTTTTGATGTGATATGACTTGGATGTCCTCTTGGGAATTGTTTTGATGTAATATAACTTGGTGTCCTTTTGGAAATGGTTGGTTTTGCTTGGTTTGTATCCTAGATAATTGTACAACACGTTATCAAATACAATATCAATCATTTTATAAAAAGAAAGTTATATTTATTAAGAAAACATGATTACAACTTAAAATACACAATTAAATTTGTATAGATAATGTAATTAGAACTATATTAGATAACAATATTAATGATTATTTAAAAAAAATTTGGAAACAACATTAATGATTTGAAAATTTATTATTATTTTAATCAATAGATGTAAAAAGAATTATAACTACTACACTATCTAATCAATTACACACCAACTATTTTTTACAACCACTACACCATTCAATCAATTACACATTATCTATACAATTCTTCTATATTTTTCAACCAATACATTTCAACCACGTCACCTGGCATTCTCTGGTACATGGCACCAATTGATGGGCACCAGTACGCTTGCTCTTATAGGGAAAGTGACGATGTGTCGTCCGGATTGTAAATGATTGTTTTTTTTAAGGGAGTAAATGATTGTTGAAGTAGGTAATTAGACCTATGACTGATGATCTAAAGAGTTTTTTTGAGTGGACTTGCAAAACACACAATGTGTGGGAGGTCTAGAACTTTGTCTTTGAAGGGACACTTTGATACTAAGTTAGTATTTGAATTGAGAAATTTATATGAAATTATAAGTTCGAATGTGTGTTAGGCGTGTAATATTGTGTACCTCGTCAATGAGGATGAAGATATAGTACTCCCTCATGGGGTGCGTTATTGTGCATTGAAGTCATGGTCAAGGATGTTCACCACCTATTGAAGTATTGAAGCGTAAGTTGACGGAGGTCAGATTGGCTCCTGCCACATGTCATTTCACAAAATGGCCGAGTAATAAATGAAGTTAGAGAAGATGCGCAGTTACGGGCCAGGAGCCCCATTCAATGTCCAAGTACATGCCCATACCCCAGGTGGAAGATCGGTCTAGTGTACCTAGTCCACCATAGGTCGGTTAGGGTGCAAAGAAGTTGGGCCAGGGCAGCTCAGATTTATCATATCATTGGTAGCTCACCGCATGTCGGGAGTAACCCCCGATGTTAAACGTGTGCTTTATAGCATCAGATATATAAGGGAAGAATCCTCCGTCATTATGACACTGACTCAAACCATCGGATATGGTTAAAGGTATCCCGGAAATCACGGGATAAAGGCGTAAATCAAGCCTCCGGTGGTTACAAGTGAGAGTCCTTGAAGGACACGAAACCATAACCTAGGGCATAAGTGTTCCCTATTAGACCTTTCTAAGAACTACGGCTGACTTGATTCCTGGATAATACCAGGATACGTAGGCAACTTGAGAACATGCATTCTCAGGCTCAGTTTAAACCTACACAAACCACCCCCATTTTATATCCTTTTACAAGTTTTTTAGGATCTTAAACATTGTCTCTAGATTAAATTGGCCTGGACACCCGACAGTTTCCAGAATCGTCAATTGGCGTTAGAAGGAGGGTCTTTCATCGACAATTGTTCAAGATCTAATCGTCATCATACCACCAAATACGCGCACCTAGACGGCCGCAGAAAACGCCCAAGCTGGCCACAACAATGGTGGTGAAGAAACCGCAGGCACCAGCGTTGAAGAGCAAAGCCAACCCAGTGAAGGAGCCTCTTTTAATATGGCTCATCAAGCAGTAGTAGATCAGCTGATGGCTATGGATCCAGAGGCTCGACAAGCCATTCTCCAGGCGGCTGCGAAGGATTTAGAGGAGGATGAGGCACCGGAAAGGACTCACACCACTCATAATACTAAGAAAAGCAAGCAGGATGACCACCCGTCAGCCTCAAACTTAGGAAAGAAACAAATCAATCTCCGAGCCCTAGAGGCGGATAAGATAGAATTTGATGCTATTATGGGGAAAAATATGAGGATTTCACGTTTACGTCTCCTTTCACAGCCCAAATCGACGAATATCCCCGACCCCCAGGGTTTAAGGTACCCAAAATGGACTCGTATGATGGCTCCAAGGATCCCTCAGACCACCTTTTCCAATATATGACACAGATGAGCTTATATAGCGCCCATGAGAAAATGAAGCGCAAGGCCTTCCCAACAGTACTCATAGGATGGGCACGTGAATGGTTCAAAAAGCTACCGCCTAGGTCAATCTCCAATTTCCAAATATTGATTAAGCAAAAGAGGGAGGAGTCGGTTCTCCAATACATTAAGAGGTTTAATGAAGAGTCAGTACAGGTGAATGATGCAGATGGCCACCTTCTAATCACATCCTTCGTAGCAGGGCTATGGGAGGGGCGAATACATGCAAAGATGAACAACAAACTCCCTAAGTCCATGGAGGAATGCATGGAGATGGCATAAAAGCACTGCCAAGGTGAAGAGGCTAACATGTTTAGGAGAGAATTAGAGAAAGAAGAATCTAAGAAAGATAAGACAGAAGACCGAGCTGATAGAAAGAGGAAGCCGGTCTGGGACCGGATGACAGCCCCAGTTATAGATCCGTTGGGAAAGAAAGGAGCCCTGCAAGAAAGGGATTATATCCCCCTTAACAGGTCATGCGACCAGGTTCTCGCCATTATGGAAAGGAAGGGTTTGGCCCGAGTTCCACCCCTAATGAGAGGTCCTCCAGAGAGAAGGGACTAGAGTAAGTTCTATGCTTACCATAAGGACGTTGATGACGCTTAAAATATCTATCCTACGGCATCTACATTCTGCCCATTATGAGCTAAAAATAGTTGTTTCGACCTATAAATATGAACCATTTAAGTTGAATATCATATGCCGGGTTCGTGAGTCGAGTAATTTGCACTTAGCGTTTATTTTCCTTATTTCGATATTATTTCATGCATTATTTTATTATTTTCAGGATACGAAATATTGGGCTGAGCATCATGGATGAATCTGGAGTGGACTGAACGAAAGGATTGGGCCTAGGGTATTCCAAAACATTCCAAGTTAAGTCGGCAGAAGAAAAATGACAAAAGTACTCCCGGTTTACCGAGAGTGGCCACTGACTTACTAGGGTCCAGAATCTTCTAAAACACGTTTTCTTGTACGAGGGGTAGAACTAGGCGTTTCTAAGTCGGTTTATGTAGCTATAAATAAGAGGCCTCGCCTCAGAATTCAATGTAAACAAATTTTCAAGACAAATTATGCAATAAAAGTTCTTTGTTCTTTATTTTATTATTTTATGAGTTCTGGTCAGAGAGACGACGGAGTCGCCGCCTAAGGAGAGATCCGAGGGAGATCTTCACTCATCTTCGAGGGTATGATTTTCTATCTTTTCCAAAATGTAGATCTGTCGTTGTTCTATTCGACTATATGTGCTATTTGTTTATTTAGTTTAATTATGTAGTAGTTAGTTTATTTTACCCCATGTGTTATAGATCTAATTCGTTGGTGAAGAAATCATGGAATAGTGATTGTGTTCTTCAAATCTGTGGCGGTCTATATCGTTAGATCTGAACACTTAGTAAATTACTAATTCATGATAATCGGCGCCAGCTATGTTGATCGATAGATTTAATTTACATGTTAGTAGCCTGATAAACTATTTGCATGTCATCGTAAATTAGCTTGAAGTATTGATAGTGAAGTGCTAGTTTGGACATTATCTTGATGGACCCTAGGAACATGCTGATCAGTGTTGACAGTTGTCTAGCTGGCGGGTTAGCGGTATGAGTTAGCGCTTGATACCGACAACTCTAGTTCTTTATGCTTATAAGCTATTATGGACCAATTAAGGAGGGTCGCTTGCGTATGGATTGTCTACTACCATGGTCGGAGTAGATAGGGTTAGGAGTTGTACCCGTAGCTGAACAATGAATTATAATTCACCAATGGGGAGGACTATTTCATGTGTGGGGAGGAATAACTAATTACCCATAATTGAACTAATACATTAGAACCTCTTGTTTGTTTTGTGAGAACTAGCGTAACCTTGTTAGTTTGTGGCACCAATTTCCCCACTGTCTAGATTAAAGTTGGTCATAGACCGTTAATTGTGACAATCTCAATCTTGATAATTTGATGTTCTTACGAGTCTCTGTGGGATCGACTTTGACTCGCTAGTACTCTACTAAAATAGACCTAGTCTTATTGCTTGTTGGTCCCAGAGAAGGGTGAAACTATAGTCAGATGGGGGGTGAATGACTATAGTGGAGTTTCAAAAACTTTTCTTATGTTTAAAAGCTTTTGGGCAGCGGATAAGTCCCTTCTTACTATGTTGTTTTCAAATCAGTTTAGACAATCACAGATATAAGTTATGATCTAGGCAATTTAAATAAATGTTGTAAAGTAAATTGTAGAAAGTAAATTGACACAAGGCTTATAGTGGTTCAGGGTGGTGTAATCCCTTAATCCACTCTTCTACTGAGATGATCGGAGGAATTCACTATTGTTTTCACAGATACAATAGTATGATTGTCCTTGGCTTCCCAAGCTTCATAATCTACAAGACTATCACTCCTTGATCGCAATGTTTCGGTGATTCGGTCTCTTTTTTCGCTCCTTGAGATCAAAATCCTTCAACAGCTATCACAGACTCAACTCCTTCTCGCATTGCCTCTGATTCAGTTGCTTCAGTTTGATGTAAATGTGATTCACAAACTCGCTTGATCAATCTCAGTGCTGAATATGACTTTGTAGTTCTGATGTCTGAGTTGATCACTAGATGTATCCTTGTATGTTCAGAGAGAAGGCTTTTCAAATTGACAGAGTATTTGCTTGATCTTTCTTTTTCTATCGTTCCTTTTCTTTGTCTGTCAATGCCTTCTATTTATAGCCTTGAATAAGCTTGATTTTGAAATTCCATCCGTTGGCTATATTAATGAGGGAATAATCCTTGATTTTATTCTTGATTCCCCCTTAATTGCATTCTCCTTGATTTCAGTGATCGGATTTTTCCTTCAAACGTATAGCAGAAAAATCGTCCTTGATTGATCCTCTATTGATTGTGCATTTAATGCATGATCTTCTGAATCTTCATCAAAATCTGATTTGGTAATATTTACTTCACCGTCCTCAGAGCGGTTGAGTGATTCATCTGACTTCGCCGTTCTAGATCTTCCTTTACCGTTTTGTCTTCACTCAGCCGAAAGCCAGTTTACTCTGCCGATTCACTGTTTCCTTCATTATTTCAATTTAATGAGAATCTTTGTACTTCACTGATCCTTGATTGGGGTGAGATCAGTGTACACCATATTTGAATATTAAGTTTCATCACTTGAAGTATAACTTAGACTTATCCAAGGTCATCACAGACTTCCGTGGTTATAAGTCGACCATAATGTCTTCATTGTATCTCTTGCAAGTGCTTGGCTGGCTTCACTCGCCGAATGTCTTGTTTCTACTTTGCCGTCCTACCAACTAGTACAATACTTGTCTGACTTAACTTATACAACATGTCAGACTCTAAGTAAAGACTTATACAGAGAATTCTAACTTATTTCAGGCTTGCTATAACAGCTAGTGTGGCCATCAACAAAACACAATAAAATCTTCCTAACAATTTCCCCCTTTTTGATGATGCCAAAACCCTCATAAGCCTGAACATAAGTAATCCAAATTTTTTATAATAAATAACAGAACAAAACTCAGCAATTTTATTCATCCATCATAGGGCAATAAGATATTGCATCTTTTTATTCAAAGACAAAGGCAAATAGAAGTAATTTAGAAATAATTCAAATTGATTGTAAGGTCTACTTCTTCACATCTTAAAACCTGATGCCTTTGCCTTTGCTGCCCTTGCCCTTTTCTGTTGGGCTTGCCTTCTTTTCACTGGAGCTTTCAGGCTTAGAGCTTCCTTCCCCCTTTTTGGCAGCACCAAAAAAATGCTTTAAGATTTGTCGTTGCTGTGTCAGAATCAGGGAGAGGGCCATACCTTCTTTCCAGTATCTTGTTGATGGCCTCACCAACTTTAATTAGAAGGTCTAGTTGCTTGCCGGAATGCTCCATTACCTCATCCAAATGCTGAATTTGATGAGTGTGAGCATTGAGGGTGTCCACCAATGGCTTAAGATTGTTGTCAATCGTCTCAGCATGAAACTCAAGATTGGTTTGGACATGGTGAGGAATGAGTTGCTGTAAATTGCAAAGCATGTTGCCTTGTCTCTCAATGACTTCATCTTGGATTTTGATGTGGTTGATGAGGGCCTCAATCTTGTGGTTGAAGGAGGTTGCTTCACTCCTTAAGGCATTCTTCAGGTTTTGCCTGCTGTAATACTGCCTTTCCATGTCCACAATGAGGGGTTGAATGTCCAGATTGAAGACTCTCTCTGGATCAATTTCCTCTGGTGCCACATGGACATCCTCTTCATCTCCATCATTTTTATTCTCAGCATCTCCATCTTGCTCTTTCTCATTCTCCACTTCATTTTCTCTTTCTTCCTTTTCCTCTTCTTCCTCTTCCTTTTCATCTTGTGCGTCTTCTTCTCTTTCTTCCATCTATTCTTGTTCTTCCTCATTAGACACAGGGTCATTTAGAGGTTGCTGTTGAGTATGGACTGCTGCATCCGCTACTATTCCCCCTTGTGCAATTGTGGGGGAGTTGACAAGTTCGGCTGAGTGAGCTTTATCAGCTGGCTCACTTAGCTGTTCGTCAACTTTGCCAATGCTTTTGAAAAGCACTTCTTGAAGAGTCAGTTCATCATAAAAAATTTCCAGATTTTCTTGACTTGCTTCAAAATGATCACTCTCTGAGTGTTCATCCTCTGACTCATCTTCTTTCTCATCTATCTCATCTTCTTCAGATGAAGTAATTCTGTATCCTTCCTCACCTTCCTCCAGGTAGGTGATTTCCTCTTGCTCCTTTTCTTCTGCTTTTTTTGTGTCATCACTGATTGTCACAGGTTCATTCAAGTTGCTAGAACCGGGCAGAGAGATGTGTTCTCGTGCCTTCTGAGATCCGGTTCTTCGTCCCACTCCTGATCTACTGGTTTCAGGTTGTTTTCTTTTGCTCCCAGCAGTGGGTTTGGGTTTCATGGATGCCTTGATGTAAGTGAACATTGTCTTCGACTTGTGTGGTGATTGCAAATTGGTGGGTTGTACTTTCAATGCGTTGAATAGGTGCTGAAGAGGGAGTCCATATGATTTCCTCTCCCAGAAATCGCCATTTTTCTGCAAACCCTTGTTTGGTGCCTTTATAGATAAATCAATTTCCTTCTGAATCTGATCCTTCAATCGATTGAAAACAAATGTTGCCCAGTCGAATTTGATACCTTCATAGATGATGGCCATCAGTCTGATCCGTACCTCAGTTAGGTTTTCCATTGACCCCTTTCTGCCTTCGATATTCTTTGTGATGACTGGTGCAAATTCAGCAAACAGAAGTTTGAGCATTGATCTGGGTAGATTGTATGTTTTTCTGTTTCTTCTGGGGTTCTTGGCTATTTCAGCCCATAATTTCTTGGTGTCGATCGTCACAAACTTGACATTAGCCGGACCTATTATGGGAAGTTGCAGGTATCTTTTGAGTGTACCAGGCGTGATGACTATTTCTCTTCCAAAGATAGAGCTTTTTATGCAATCGACTTCAGTCTTCTTTGTGCTGGGCACAAACTTGGCATTTTTCCAAAATGCTATCAGATTTTCATAGCAGATTCCAGTTGTTGAGGGATTTAGGAAATTCATCAGCCCCAAATTCGAACAGCAGTCAACCAAGCGTTGAGCTTGTGCATCATTATCACAAAACGAGAGATAGTGTTCAGGTTTGAAAAACGAACCAGTGATGATTGATTTTTCGTAGTATTTTTCAGTGGGAGAGATTGTGGAGGATGAAGCCATTGATAAGTAATTGATGATTAGAAAAGAATACTTTGAGTTTTCAGAGAGAAACAAAAGTAGGGTTTGTAATTTGCAAGAGGATGTAAAGATTTATGAAAATCTCTAAGTATCGTTTATATAGGATGATTTGGGTAGTGTGAACGTGGTTTGAATGTGGAACGATTTTATGACATAATGGCGTGATTTTGTGTATGTAAATCGCGATATTCGAGTGTAATGGGGGAGTGGATTGAGGTAAGTAATGATAGAGCCCGGGAATCGAGGCATTTATAATTCGAAAAATAATATGGTTACCTCCATGATCATAAGTTGATCTCCACGTGTGTAATCTTCCATAGAATAATCCTCCATAATTTCCTTATTCTCCACGTGTAATAAAAAGTGATTTTGTTCACACTTTAATTTGTCCAAGTCTTTATTTCGGTGGAGTGCCTTGGCTGGTCACTTAGCCGATGTAGTGAATTCTTCACTGAGCTCCTCCATTTAACCGTTCCTAACAATCATTTTAGTTGGCTTCGCTGGATACCAGTGCCTTACCTGCTACATCTCCTGTAATGGCAAAGGGTTAAACAGCTGATAAAGTCACTTAGCCGATTACTCCAGTTAGCTGCTCTTTGGTACTTAGTCAATCTCAATCATTCCTAACTCAGTTCTTAACATTCTAAATCTTTCATAACTGAGTGGTTTAGTAAAGATGTCAGCCAATTGATCTTCAGTGGGTATGTATTTTAGAATGACATCTCCCTTTTCAACATGATCTCTGATAAAGTGATGTCTCACATCAATGTGCTTTGTTCTTGAATGCAACACTGGATTTTCAGTAATAGATATTGCGCTTGTGTTATCACACATGATTGGAATTATTTTCTCCTCCACTCCATAATCCCTTAGCTATTGTTCGATCCAAGGTACTTGTGCACAACAACTACCTGCTGCTATATATTCTGCTTCAGCTGTTGATGTAGATATGGAGTTTTGCTTTTTACTGAACCAAGAGACTAGTCTGGTGCCTAGCATTTGACATGTTCCAGAGGTGCTTTTTTCTATTTATTTTGCATCCAGCATAGTCAGAGTCTGAATATGATATCAACTTAAATCCTCCATCTTTTGGATACCAAATTCCAATATTTATAGTGTTTTTCAAGTATTTGATTATTCTTTTGGCTGCTAGTAGATGTGATTCTTTTGGTTGTGCTTGAAATCTTGCACATACTCCTACTGCAAAATCTATATCAGGTCTGCTTGCAGTCAGGTATAGTAGGGATCCAGTGATTCCTCTATACATTTTCTGGTCGAAATCTTTTCATGCTTCATCTTTTCCAAGAATGACTCTTGCACACATTGGTGTGTCTGCTATGCCACTTGTATCCATCCCATACTTGTGTATTAAATCTCTTGTGTACTTGGCTTGACTAATGAAAATACCATCATTCATTTGCTTTACTTGAAGGCCAAAGAAATAATTTAATTCTCCCATCATGCTCATCTGAAATTTGCTCTTCATCAGGTTTGCAAATTTCTCACATAGCTTTTCATCCTCTGATCCAAAGATGATATCATCAACATAGATTTGTACTAGCAATATACTTGTTCCTTCCTCTAGTTTGAATAGAGTCTTGTCTATAGTTCCCTTGTTGAATCCATTCTTGATTAGGAATTGTGATAGTGTTTCATACCAGGCTCTAGGTGCCTGTTTGAGTCAATAGAGGGCCTTCTTGAGTTTGTATACTTTGTCTTCTTTTCCTTTGATTTGGAAACCAGGAGGTTGTTCCACATATAGTTCTTCTTCCAAGAGTCCATTTAGAAATGCACTCTTGACATCCATTTGATAGACTTTGAAGTCTTTGTATGCATCAAAAGCTAGAAAGAGTCTGATTGCCTCTAATCTTGCTACTGGTGCAAATGTTTCATCATAATCTATTCCTTCTGCTTGAGAATAGCCTTTTGCAACTAGCCTTGCTTTGTTTCTGACAGCTGTTCCTTGCTCATCCATTTTGTCTCTGAATACCCATTTTTCTCCAATGATGTTGGCCATATCTGGTCTGTCAACAAGTTCCCAGACTTCATTTCTTTCAAATTCATTTAGTTCTTCTTGCATGGCTGTGATCCAATCTGCATCTTGAATTGCATCATCTATTGTCTTGGGTTCCACTTGTGATAGAAAACATGTTAGCATATTTTCCAGTTGTCTTCTGGTTCTAACTCCTGTGTGAATGTCTCCAATGACTTGTTTTTCAGGATGATCTCTTAGCCAATTAAGATCAGGTTGAAGTTGCTCTTCACTTGGTGCTTCCACACTTTCATGTTGAGCATGAACTTCAAATTCTGGTGCTTCTTCTGTTGTATTGATATGTGGTTCCTCTTGATTTTCAAAATGGTGATTTATGATGGAAGGTTTGGTATGGTTGCATTTGTGTAGATTTCCCTTTGTCTTCGCTTCCTCTTCTTGATCTTGAAGATCTTCACCATTTGTATTTGGTTCATCAAAAACTACATGAATTGATTCTTCAATCACCAATGATCTTTTGTTTAGTATTCGAATGCTTTGCTTGTGTCTGAGTATCCCATGAAGATTGCTTCATCAGCCTTTTCATCAAAGGTATGCAGCTGGTTCCTGTTCAAAACAAAACATTTTGATCCAAACATATGGAAATATGAGATATTAGGTCTTCTACCATTCCATATTTCATATGGAGTTTTTCCATGGTGTTTGTTGATGATTGATCTATTTTGTGTATGACATGCTGTATTTGCTGTTTCAGCCCAAAATCTCTTTGGCAAGCATGCTTCAGCAATCATCGTTCTAACTGCTTCTTTGAGAGTTCTGTTTCTTCTTTCTGCTACACCATTTTGTTGTGGAGTTCCCGCTGCGATAGTTGATGTAGCACTCCATTTTCTTCACAATAGGTTCGATAATTTCATTAATAAATTCAGTCCTCTATCGATCGATCTTGATGATCTTCGCTTCTTTTTCATTTTGGAGTCTTCTTAGCAAATCGGCGACTTTTTGAGTGTCTCTTTCTTCTTGTTCATGAAAATGGTCCAGGTGTATTTTGAGAAGTCATCCACCACTACTAGGGTGTATTTCTTACCACTTACACTTACTTGGTGTGACCGGTCCAAACAGTCCATGTGCAACGGATGTAGAACTCTTGTTGTAGATTGATAGGGCTTTGTCTTGAATGAACTTTTGATTTGTTTACCTTTCGACATGCATCACATAGACTTTCTTTCTTGTATGTGATCTCTCGTGCCTTCAACTAACTTGTTCTTTGATAGTTTGTTGATGGTCTTGAAATTCAAGTGATTTAATCTTCTCGTGCCAAATCCAGCTTTGGTTGATTGTTTATTTTTGACAAGCATACATGTTTCTGCCTTGGCTGTTTTCCAATCCACCACATACATGTTATCTTGTCTTCTTCCTACAAGAACTACTGTGTTGGTTTGGCTGTGAATCACTTTGCATCCTTCCTTATTGAAATGTACATTGTAGCCTTTGTCACAGAATTGACTGATGCTCATCAGATTGAAGTTAAGTCCTCTAACATATGCTACATTTTGAATCTTCAAATTGTTCTTGAGTATTCTGCCTTCCCCCTTAATCTTGCCAGGGTTTTCTTTGCCGCCAAATGTGACTTTGGGTCATCAAAAGCTTTGAAGTCAGTGAGCCATCTTTTGTTTCCTGTCATGTGTCTGGAACATCCACTGTCTATGTACCAGTCATCCTACAAAACAAATTAATTAAGTTTAGGTACCCAACACTGTTTGGGTCCATACTTGTTAGCAATCATGCCTCCCATATCAAGTGTATATCCAAAAGTTCTTCTTTTTGGATAATTGAAGTCATCAACTTCATATGTATAAGGCATGGCAGAATAGCTTCTAATATTTTTACTGAAGATATTCTGATACTTTTCTCTGCCTTTTGGTGCATGTACATCCTTCTTCACTTTCCAATATGCAGTAGGAAACCTATGTTGCTTCATGTGTCTAGGAACATATCTAGATTGATTTTTCTTAAAAACATGATGCATATCACTCAATGGTTTCTTCTTGTATTTTGGAGGTGCAACATTCCAATCATCCTCTGAAGGATAAAGTCTGCCTTTACCTTTCAGAAGGTTTTTGTTTTTGATTGGCTGGAATGAGGATTTAGTCTGCTGTTTCACTACACTAGGTTTTGACTTCACCAGAGCAGGATGGTTTGTTGGAACTATGGTCTGTCCCTTTCTAAATTTTGGTCCATTGTTTGTCCTGAATAG
Source organism: Gentiana straminea (assembly GCA_036785695.1). Classification (NCBI taxonomy): domain Eukaryota; kingdom Viridiplantae; phylum Streptophyta; class Magnoliopsida; order Gentianales; family Gentianaceae; genus Gentiana; species Gentiana straminea. The sequence goes on along the minus strand of JAVUPR010000060.1, from coordinate 8,162,937 downwards.
AATTGTTTTGACCATTGTCCCTACTCTCATCCTGACTGTTGTAGCCAAGACCAGATCTGAATCCAAACCTTTTGAGGGTTTGTAAGCTGGTGCATTTAGTGGTGCAGTGGCTGCCTTTACTGGTGGGGAGATTTTCTTAACTGATCTGTCAATAACAGATGTATGATCATCTGATTTTTGTTGATCATTTAAGTAGGTCTCCTTACTAATTAATTCAGCTTTTGCTTTATCCAGTTCTTTCTTTAATCTCTTATTCTCTTTTCTTAGATCCTTGCATTCCTTTTCCAGAATTTCATGATTCATTTCAATTTCATCAAATTTAGTCATGAGATTTTGGACTAGGTCTGCTGTATCTAATGGGAGAGCAGAAGATTATGCAGTGTCAGATGTGGATGCATTGGATGAAGAGTAAGAACTAGATGATACCTTAGTTTCATTTGATTCTTTGGTCATTAGAGATAAATCAGTGTCTGAGCTGTCACCTTTATCTTCATTTAATTCTTTGGTCATGAGACATAGGCATGCTTTTTTATTTTCTGAGCTGTCTTCTTCATCACTATCATCTGAGTCATTATCAGATGATTCTTCATTCTTTTCACTGCTGGATTCAGCCTTGAGTGCCTTTTTGTCTTTTCTCTTTTCAGATGCCTTGTACTTCTTCTTGTCATCTTTATCATTTTCTTCAGGACAATCAGCCTTGAAGTGGCCTTTCTTGTTGCAAATGAAGCATCCGTATTCATCATCTTTCTTCTTCATGTCTTTTTTTGAGCTTGACCTCTTGTTTGATGATGAGTTTCCTTTGAATGGCTTCTTTTTGCTAAACTCGTCAAAACGTTTGACTAATAAAGCTACCCGTTCTTTGAGTTCTTGTGTCTCTCTCGTCGATACAATCGGCAAAGTTACTTTGCTGGGGTGCAACCAGTGCAGTAGCTCTTTGTGTCTTTGCCGGAGCACCATCTTCACCGTTCAATTCGAATTCATGAGCTTTTAATTGGGACATCAGGGTCAGAGTGTCTGTGTTTGCAAGATTTGTTGTTCCTCTGATTACTGATGTTATGATCTTCCTTCTTTCAGGTAAGCCTCTCAAAATCTTCAAGCATACTTCTTTCTGGGGATATATGTGTCCAAGCTGTTGCAGTTCACTGATAATGCTTGAGAATCAGTTGTCCATTTGATCAATGGATTCACCAGCCTTCATTTTGAAATTCTCAAATTTCCGTTTTGCAACAGATAACTTGTTTTCTTTAACTGCTTCAGATCATTCATTTATCAATGATAGCTTGTCCCACATCTCTTTTGCTGTCTTGCAGTCTTTGATTCTCATGAACATGTTGCTATCTAGGGTCTTCAAAATCATGTCTTTTGCAACAAAGTCTAGATTTGCTCTTCTCCGTCATCCTTGGTCCAATCTTTCTTAGGTTTATCAATTTCCTTCCCTTGATCTCGCTCCCCGTGCCTACCACGGTAGTGATTATGATTGGTCCATCATTAATTACATCCAACATCTCCTCATGAGTAGCTGCAAGATGAGACAACATTCTTATTTTATATTCATCAAAATTATTAACATTAAAAATAGGTACTTTTGACAAAAAGTTTGAGGAATCCGTAAGTGAAAATGAAGATATAAATGTAAATGTATAGAAAACTCAGATTTGAAAACTACTTTGAAAATATGTGATCTCCTTGTTACCAGAAATTAGATCTGAACAGGTTCTGATACTAGAACACTGCTCCGATACCAATTGTTGGTCCCAGAGAAGGGTGAAACTATAGTCGAGAGGGGGGGGGGGGTAAATGACTATAATGGAGTTTCAAAAACTTTTCTAATGTTTAAAGCTTTTGGGCAGCGGATAAGTCCCTTCTTACTATGTTGTTTTCAAATCAGTTTAGACAATCACAAATATAAGTTATGATCTAGGTAATTTAAATAAATGATGTAAAGTAAATTGCAAAAAGTAAATTGACACAAGGCTTACAGTGGTCCAGGGTGGTTTAATCCCTTAATCCACTCTTCTGCTGTGATGATCGGAGGAATTCACTATTGTTTTCACAGATACAATAGTATGATTGTCCTTGGCTTCCCAAGCTTCATAATCTACAAGACTATCACTCCTTGACTGCAACAGCTTCAGTGATTCAGTCTCTTTTGCTGCTCCTTGAGATCAAAATCCTTCAACGGCTATCACGACTCAACTCCTTCTCGGATTGCCTCTCGATTCGGTTGCTTCGCTTTGATGTGAATGTGATTCACAAACTCGCTTGATCAATCTCAGTGCTGAATATGACTTTGTAGTTCTGATGTCTGAGTTGATCACTAGATGTATCCTTGTATGTTCAGAGAGAAGGCTTTTCAAATTGACAGAGTATTTGCTTGATCTTTCTTTTTATATCGTTCCTTTTCTTTGTCTGTCAATGCCTTCTATTTATAGCTTTGAATAAGCTTGATTTTGAAATTCCGTCCGTTGGCTATATTAATGAGGGAATAATCCTTGATTTTATTCTTGATTCCCCCTTCATTGCATTCTCCTTGATTTCAGTGATTGGATTTTTCCTTCAAACGTATAGCAGAAAACCTGTCCTTATTGATCTTCTATTGATTGTGCATTTAATGCATGATCTTCTGAATCATCATCAAAATCTGATTTGGTAATATTTACTTCACCGTTCTCAGAGCGGTTGAGTGATTCATCTGACTTCGCCGTTCTAGATCTTCCTTCACCGTTTTGTCTTCACTCAGCCGAAAGCCAGTTTACTCTGCCGATTCACTGTTTCCTTCATTATTTCAATTTAATGAGAATCTTTGTACTTCACTGATCCTTGATTGGGGTGAGATCAGTGTACACCATATTTGAATATTAAGTTTCATCACTTGAAGTATAACTTAGACTTATCCAAGGTCATCACAGACTTCCGTGGTTATAAGTCAGACCATAATGTCTTCATTGTATCTCTGATGGTGCTTGGCTGCCTTCACTCTGCCGATTGTCTGTTTCTACTTTGCCGTCCTACCAACTAGTACAATACTTGTCTGACTTAATTTATACAACATGTCAGACTCTAAGTAAAGACTTATACAGAGAATTCTAACTTATTTCAGGCTTGCAATAACAGCTAGTATGGCCATCATCAAAACACAATAAAAACTTCCTAACAATTTCCCCCTTTTTGATGATGCCAAAACCCTCATAAGCCTGAACATAAGTAATCCAAATTTTTTATAATAAATAACAGAACAAAACTCAGCAATTTTATTCATCCATCATAGGGCAATAAGATATTGCATCTTTTTATTCAAAGACAAAGGCAAATAGAAGTAATTTAGAAATAATTCAAATTGATTGTAAGGTCTACTTCTTCACATCTTCAAACCTGATGCCTTTGCCTTTGCTGCCCTTGCCCTTTTCTGTTGGGCTTGCCTTCTTTTCACTGGAGCTTTCAGGCTTAGAGCTTCCTTCCCCCTTTTTGGCAGCACCAAAAAAATGCTTCAAGATTTGTCGTTGCTGTGTCAGAATCAGGGAGAGGGCCATACCTTCTTTCCAGTATCTTGTTGCTGGCCTCACCAACTTTAATTAGAAGGTCCAGTTGCTTGCCGGAATGCTCCATTACCTCATCCAGATGCTGAATTTGATGAGTGTGAGCATTGAGGGTGTCCACCAATGGCTTAAGATTGTTGTCAATCGTCTCAGCATGAAACTTAAGATTGGTTTGGACATGGTGAGGAATGAGTTGCTGTAAATTGCAAAGCAGGTTGCCTTGTCTCTCAATGACTTCATCTTGGATTTTGATGTGGTTGATGAGGGCCTCAATCTTGTGGTTGAAGGAGGTTGCTTCACTCCTTAAGGCATTCTTCAGGTTTTGCCTGCTGTAATACTGCCTTTCTATGTCCACAATGAGGGGTTGAATGTCCAGATTGAAGACTCTCTCTGGATCAATTTCCTCTGGTGCCACATGGACATCCTCTTCATCTCCATCATTTTTATTCTCAGCATCTCCATCTTGCTCTTTCTCATTCTCCACTTCATTTTCTTTTTCTTCCTTTTCCTCTTCTTCCTCTTCATTTTCATCTTGTGCGTCTTCTTCTCTTTCTTCCATCTGTTCTTGCTCTTCCTCATTAGACACAGGGTCATTTAGAGGTTGCTGTTGAGTATGGACTGCTGCATCCTCTACTATTCCCCCTTGTGCAATTGTGGGGGAGTTGACAAGTTCGGCTGAGTGAGCTTTATCAGCTGGCTCACTTAGCTGTTCGTCAACTTTGCCAATGCTTTTGAAAAGCACTTCTTGAAGAGTCAGTTCATCATCAAAAATCTCCAGATTTTCTTGACTTGCTTCAAAATGATCACTCTCTGAGTGTTCATCCTCTGACTCAGCTTCTTTCTCATCTATATCCTCTTCTTCAGATGAAGTAATTCTGTATCCTTCCTCACCTTCCTCCAGGTAGGTGATTTCCTCTTGCTCCTTTTCTTCTGTTGTTTCTGTGTCATCACTGATTGTCACAGGTTCATTCAAGTTGCTAGAACCGGGCGAGAGAGTGTGTTCTCGTGCCTTCGAGATCCGGTTCTTCGTCCCACTCCCGATCTACCGGTTTCAGGTTGTTTTCTTTTGCTCCCAGCAGTGGGTTTGGGTTTCATGGATGCTTTGATGTAAGTGAACATTGTCTTCGACTTGTGTGGTGATTGCAAATTGGTGGGTTGTACTTTCAATGCGTTGAATAGGTGCTGAAGAGGAGTCCATATGATTTCCTCTCCCAGAAATCGCCATTTTTCTGCAAACCCTTGTTTGGTGCCTTTATAGATAAATCAATTTCCTTCTGAATCTGATCCTTCAATCGATTGAAAACAAATGTTGCCCAGTCGAATTTGATACCTTCATATATGATGGCCATCAGTCTGATCCGTACCTCAGTTAGGTTTTCCATTGACCCCTTTCTGCCTTCGGTATTCTTTGTGATGACTGGTGCAAATTCAGCAAACAGAAGTTTGAGCATTGATCTGGGTAGATTGTATGTTTTTCTGTTTCTTCTGGGGTTCTTGGCTATTTCAGCCCAGAATTTCTTGGTGTCGATCGTCACAAACTTGACATTAGCCGGACCTATTATGGGAAGTTGCAGGTATCTTTTGAGTGTACCAGGCGTGATGACTATTTCTCTTCCAAAGATAGAGCTTTTTATGCAATCGACTTCAGTCTTCTTTGTGCTGGGCACAAACTTGGCATTTTTCCAAAATGCTATCAGATTTTCATAGCAGATTCCAGTTATTGGGGGATTTAGGAAAGTCATCAGCCCCAAATTCGAACAAGAGTCAACCAAGCGTTGAGCTTGTGCATCATTATCACAAAACGAGAGATAGTGTTCAGGTTTGAAAAACGAACCAGTGATGATTGATTTTTCGTAGTATTTTTCAGTGGGAGAGATTGTGGAGGATGAAGCCATTGATAAGTAATTGATGATTAGAAAAGAATACTTTGAGTTTTCAGAGAGAAACAAAAGTAGGGTTTGTAATTTGCAAGAGGATGTAAAGATTTATGAAAATCTCTAAGTATCGTTTATATAGGATGATTTGGGTAGTGTGAACGTGGTTTGAATGTGGAACGATTTTATGACATAATGGCATGATTTTGTGTATGTAAATCGCGATATTCGAGTGTAATGGGGGAGTGGATTGAGGTAAGTAATGATAGAGCCCAGGAATCGAGGCATTTATAATTCGAAAAATAATATGGTTACCTCCATGATCATAAGTTGATCTCCACGTGTGTAATCTTCCATAGAATAATCCTCCATAATTTTCTTATTCTCCACGTGTAATAAAAAGTGATTTTTTTCACACTTTAATTTGTCCAAGTCTTTATTTCGGTGGAGTGCCTTGGCTGGTCACTTAGCCGATGTAGTGAATTCTTCACTGAGCTGCTCCATTTAACCGTTCCTAACAATCATTTAAGTTGACTTCGCTGGATACCAGTGCCTTACCTGCTACATCTCCTGTAATGGCAAAGGGTTAAACAGCTGATAAAGTCACTTAGCCGATTACTCCGTTAGTCGCTCTTTGGTACTTAGTCAATCTCAATCATTCCTAACTCGCTTCTTAACATGCTAAATCTTTCATAACTGAGTGGTTTAGTAAAGATGTCGCCAATTGATCTTCAGTGGGTATGTATTTTAGAATGACATCTCCCTTTTCAACATGATCTCTGATAAAGTGATGTCTCACATCAATGTGCTTTGTTCTTGAATGCAACACTGGATTTTCAGTAATAGATATTGCGCTTGTGTTATCACACATGATTGGAATTATTTTCTCCTCCACTCCATAATCCCTTAGCTATTGTTCAATCCAAAGTACTTGTGAACAACAACTACCTGCTGCTATATATTCTGCTTCAGCTGTTGATGTAGATATGGAGTTTTGCTTTTTACTGAACCAAGAAACTAGTCTGGTGCCTAGCATTTGACATGTTCCAGAGGTGCTTTTTCTATCTATTTTGCATCCAGCATAGTCAGAGTCTGAATATGATATCAACTTAAATCCTCCATCTTTTGGATACCAAATTCCAACATCCCATAATGTGTGACAACACAAGTGCAATTGCAATCACTGATAATCCAGTGTTACACTCAAGAACCAAACACATTGATGTGCCTCATCACTTTATAAGAGATCATGCAGAGAAAAAGGATATAATTGTTCTTTATGTACCTACTGAAGATCAATTGGCAGACATGTTTACAAATCCATTGGACAAAGAAAGATTTGCAAAATTAAGAACTGAGTTGGGAATAATCAAAGTCAGTTAAATCAGTTAAGCCAGAGATTCGTCAAGGGGATTAATCTTTGTTATGTTGGGTGCGGTCACTTAACAGATCAGTCATTGACATCAACAATCTCAAACTGATTAACTAAAACTGAAACTTTGATGGAACTGGACATTATTTCTAAAACTGACCTCAGCATCAGTTTCTACTCCAGTCAAATTCAGTCAAAGGTTGACATGATAAAATAAACAGCGGTTATGTCACATTAAATACCACAGTTCTTTTTGTTAGAATTTCGCGTGTACACCCCACGATTGTCAGAACAATACATGCATCGGTTACCCAAAACCATCATGGAATTTGAAAAGTTGTACTACTCCCGCCAGAATTTCCCTACTTGTTTATTCAATCTCCGTTCACATTATTTCCAATCAAAATTCAAAATCCTCAATCCTTTTAGAAAACAAAACAAACCCTTCAAAATCTCTCTTCTCAAAAATCAATTTTGCATTCACACTCAAAGATGACCACTTCAGAAAAATCAAAACAAGAAAGATTAATAACAGAGTTAGATGAGCTAACATTCAAAATGTATGAAGCTCTGTGTCAAAACACTCTGTTAGCAAGCTGGGTATGTGATCAAATCGTAAAACAACCAGGCTTGAGAAACTTACTGGAAGTTAAGTTCAAAGAAGAACGTGATATAGAAGGAATTTTGCAATTTTGGCAAAATATGCGTTTGGTACGAGACTCTCTAATGACCAAAGTTCGTGGAGATCGCATAGTTCTAAATGAAAGCGTCATAAGGACACTCTTTGGCTTTCCAAATTCAACTGTGACAACAACAGATTGGACTAGTTTACCATTGAAAAGAGAATCTTTTCTTGAGATACTTACCTTTTCTACAGAACCAATCAAAGCTGGTATTCATGTAGACAAAATCAAGCCAAAATTTGGAAATCTCAGCAGATGGCTCAGCAAACACGTCATTGGGAAATCCAAAGGAGTTAGCCTACTGTCATAATAAAATATTGCTCTCATGAATATAATCTGGGATGGAATAGAATTCAATTGGGCAGGCTATGTTGTCAATCAGTTTAAGAGACAACATTTGGCTGAATTAGACAAAGATGCAAGACGAGCTCAAGCTGAAGGACAAGAAACTGTTGACAGATTCCGACTGAAGAAAACACTTAGTGGAATCATTCAGTTTTACTTAGAAAGAATCAAGGAAGGGAAGCAAGCAAGGCAATCTGCTCCTACAAAGGAAATCGCAGGAACAACTTCCCAACCTGAAGCAAGTCAGAAAAATGTGTCTCAGCCGGAAGCTGTACACAAAGGGACTAAGCGAAAGGCTGAATCAGCAGAAGCAAGATCAGTTGTAAGATGCTTGTACCCATAAATCTCAAGAGAGAAAGCACCAACTGAGGGGGAACAGCAACAACAACAACAACAACAACCGACAACTGAAGTTACACAAGAAAAGGTCACTACTGACCATACCTCTCAGTTACAGCATGAATCAGTTCAGCAATCAGCATAAATTTTTGAAGCTGATGAAGATGAAACTTAAACCAGAACATTCTCGAGATATCAGTCTTCGGACTGAAGAAAAACTACTCTTGGAGAAATTGGAAGTTAGAGATCTGTATGCTCTGTTTCCTATCTCAGAATTTCTTGACAATTGTTTTAAAAGATTCACTGAACTAGCAAAAAGAAGATAATCAGGCACATCATCTACCTCAAAAGACACTTCAAAAAAGAAAGATGATGATAAAGATGATGAATCAAGAAAAGAAGCTGATGAGACTACAGTTTTGCAAACAGAAACTCAACCTCAACCTCTAGCAATGCAAACTGTATCTCAGCAAGAAGAATTACCAGTTGGAGATCAGACAACTGCCAATCAGGAAGCAGCTGATGGAACTGCTAATCAACAACTGATGATTATTAAAGATAATACTCAGTTTAAGGATCCAATAGAAGATGCTTATGATCCTTCTGATATCCTTACAAAGGATGAATTGGCAAAAGAACATGAAAATTTGAAGATTGTGCTCAGAAGCAAGGATACACAAAATGATCTTTTGTCACATATTTCTGGATATCTCGATTATAGAACCAGAACAGATGTTTCAGTTCACGCAAGACTAGAGATGATTCACAAATCAAGTTCAAGTTCTGCTTCAGAAATTTTGTTACTCAAACAAAAACTTGAAGACTCAACCGCAGTAGATAGGGAAACACATGCCCAAGCTCACTAGCATATGAATCAACATATCTATGGGTTAGAAACTCAGCTTAAAGAGGTACTTGTTTCTCAGCGACAGATCGCAGAAGATCAAAAAGCAACCCATGCCCTGGTAGATCAGTTATATGATGCCAAAAAGGGGGAAGTCAAGAAGAAAAGTCAAGTTACTTGGAGAAATGAAGCGACTTGAAGATGAATTGCAAAGATACAAATCAGATCCTAAGTTCTTAAGGAAAGAACTAACTGATGAACAGCTCATTGAAAAGTACAGTCAACCTGGAGACAGAAGAGTTGCTCTAACAAAGGATCTGTGGATGCAGTTTATCAAAGATCACAATCCTATCAAAGGCAAATACAAGGACATGACATTTGAAGAATCCTTGAACTACTTTTTATCCGATATATTCTCAAAGCGAAAAATGGCACAATATAAAAAGAATCGAGGGATTGATGATAAACGAAGATTAAAGACAAGACCGAACGATGAAAGCGATCTAGTATAATTTGAAAATTACTACTTAAAAGAATCAAACCTTCCAAAGCTATTTCAATGGAGAAGGTGGAAAGAAGGTAGTCAAGTTGACTACAACAAGACTTTCTCAAAGTAAGATTGTTGGTCCCTTGGAAAGGCTAACACAAGTTTAGAGGGGGGGGGGGGGTGAATAAACTTGTCACCAAAAACTAATCTTTAGTTGTAGAATCCCCAGGAACTGAGTTTCTCTGAAACTCAAACTGACTTCCAGTTCAGTTATGTTCATGTCCCTTAACTTGTGTGGAGTTCAATTAGCTCAACTGAATATAAGTTATTACTGACTTATATTTAGTCTCGTTAACTGGCAGCGGATAAAGTAATAGCCTTAAGTATGAAAACCAAGTAAGTGTATCTAATAAGAAATAAATGAATGCATAAAGTAAATAGACAAGAATTATAGAGGTTCCGGGTGGTGTAATCCTGTCGGTCCTCTCTTCCCCGTGATGCGGAGGAAAATTCCACTAGAACTTCTTTGAGATGGCCCAATTACAAAACGTTCCAAACCGATAGTCCTTGACTAATCCCTAGCTTCACTATCTAAACACTTGTAGAACGGTAGGATTCTTTGTTCTTCAATTGTTTGAACCACTGGTCCTTGGAGGGTAGGATTGCCTCTTCACCAGCTCATCACAAACACAGTCTTCCTGACTGCACTCAACTGTCCTTCACACCTTCTTGGTGTTTCACAGTCTATGCCTTTGACGAAATCAAAGTTGAGACTTTGAATCAATAACTATGATTCGATTGTGATTTGTTCTTCTGGATGTATAATTTAAGCACGGCTCTGTATTTCTTCAAAAATTGGATCTTGAATCTGCTTGAATAAGCTTGAGTATTTTGAAGAAATTTCTTGATCTTGCAATTAAGTGCTTAGCAGGTATTCTTTTGAATTTGGCTTTTCCCCTTTTTAACTTGATCTTTTTGACTAGATAGATTCTTTTCAATTTGCTTGCTTTTTATCTTATGCATGCACACACACTTCTCTCTTCTTCCCTTTTTATCCACTGTTGTAGAGGCAGTCTATTTATAGGGGTTCATTCACCATTTGTCCTCCTTGTAACGGTTATAATTTTTCTGACCGTTCTGCTGTGTCAGTAACTCATCCAATGAAATTGTTTCCTTTTCAACGTTCCACTGTACTTTCAGTTGTTGGATGACTGACTTGTAAAACTGAGTTTCCTTATCAGTTTTATTCTGAGTTTTCACTTGTCAGTTTTCTAACTGACTTGGAGCATTAACTGAAATTTTACTCTTCTTCAAGTATCAGTACTCCAGTTTTCATCTGATCATTAATGACTTAATCGAGTACACCATGACTCATTATCAACTAAGAATTCATTGTCCTTATGATTCTTAGGTCTTCATACAAGATCCATAAAGTCGGTTCGAGTCACCACAATCTTGCACGAAGTCCAACTTTACGATCTCGACTTGTAATCTTCATAACGAGTTTGAACCCTCGTTCTTCGTTCTTCAATAACCGAGTCTCGTGACCCTCGCTTCTTCAATCTTCTAGATAAGCCAACCGAGTCTCGTAACTCTCGGCGAACTTACCTTCTTCGCCTTTTACGTAGGTGTGCTCTGAGTCAGTTTCTTGTAGAATCTCAGTTAGAGTAAGTCTTAGTTTCTTCATTTCTCAGTTCCAATCTAGAACTATTACAGTGCTTGTCTGATTTAACTTATACAATTATCAGACTCTAATGAAACCTATACATTGGTATCTAGACTTCTTTTTGCTTGCACTACAACAGCTAGTTATGACACTTCATCAATGGGGTTAAAGACTAATTAATAAATAAGTGATGAATCATCATCAAAACATAAATTTTATTTCCAACAATTTCCCCCTTTTTGATGATGTCAATACCCTCCCTAAAAGCAATGCAAAAAGATAAAACAAAAGGCGATAAAAATAACACGATGAATCGAGAAACTGAGAATTCATACTTCAACTGAGTTACAATGCTGAATAAGTAATAAAATACAACATAAGTAAAAACAACTGAGTTCAATCTCCTTTTACTTGACTGGCTGTTTGTCATAGTTTTCTGCAACGATTCTCATTTCATCATTTGTGGCTGAATATTCAATTCCATGAATACTTGCCCAGATGTTCCATGATTGTGATAGACTGTTTTTCTTGAAAAACTTGCTTTTGAATAGAACTGCGAATGTAAAGACTGATGTCCTTAGTCTTTCATTGGTGGCTGTTCTCAGTAAAGATTGAATAAATTCAGGTTCATCCTTCTCAACTTTTTCTGAAACTTTATCTAGGGTGCCATCAGCTTCCCATTTCTTCAGCTTCTTCCAATGATACACAAGTATCTTCTGCATGTGTAGGAAAGTTTCAAGAGCTTCTTCTTTTGATACTCCTTCTCTTTCTGGTAGATCTTTGAACAGATTGTAGAGACGGGAATCCAAACCAACTGTTTTGTCCGTTGGTTCTGAGTACTTAACGATCAGTTCCATTTCCTCATCAGTGAACTCTCCTCTTGCTTTCTTCAGTTCACTCAACTTGTCATTGATATTCGTGAGGGTCTGTGGCATTTCAGCTGCATGGACTTTTAGGATATCCAAACTTTCCCCCTTATTGACATCATCTTTAGTAATCAAGCTTTTGATGTAAGCATTCAAGGTTTGTTGGGTTGATGCCAATATGGTTTGAGCCACAACTGAATCTTTTATGCCCTATTCCACTAAAAACATCCGATCGACTAGATTATTGAGAATGCCCTCCCATCTGTTTTGAGTTTCATTTTTCCTTGTGATATGCTCTCCGGCAGTTTTCTGAATCTCAAGCAGAGTGGTTTGACAGTTGTCATTCACAGTGTCCAATTTCTTTTCAAGCTTCGATCGTTCGTCTTGACTAGCTTCTAAAGATTTTAAGACTTTTCCAAACAAGCTTTTGTCATCTTTTTGAATTCGATTATCTCATTGTGATAATATTTAATGAGATCGGTTTGTGTAGGAACATCTTGTGAATTTCCTCGTTGTTCCTTTGCTTTGCTTGATTCAGCCTTGGATGGTTTAGCTTGCAGTAGAGGTGAGAGTTTTTCTCCAAATTCAACTGGATTGTCTTTTCTCTTTAGGCTGCTTCTCGCCTACTTCTGATCTTGATGAGTCAATAACTTTTGTGGGAGACAGATGTAATTCAGGTTCATTGTCTGATTCTTCTCCAGGTATATCAACCAACGTTCTTGCTATTTCAAGCGTAGATAAATCAGTGGGAGATTGATAGCCTTTGTCTGCTTCTTTGTCTTCTTTGTCCTGCTGAGTTTCAGATAAACCTTCAGAACTTGAACTTCCACTGCTTTCATCAGAACTTTTAGAGTCTTCATCAGTTTTTTGTAAAAGAAAATTTCTGGGTATTTATAATTAGGAGTGGGGGTAGTTAAGAATTGAGTGGGACTTAAAACGTCTTGTCATAAATATTTTGAGATTGCGAAAAGGTGGGTGAGTGGAAATTATGAGCGGTTAGGATTGAAAAAGGACCACGTCTTTTCTTGATAACCGTAGCTGGATAAAAGTGAGTAAAGAAGGTACGGCGTATCAACAGCTGTATATGCTTAGTTTTGTCCTTATGCTGAATTCAAAAACTCAGTTGTGAAAACAACTCAGTTTTGTGAATTATATTCCCAGTTCTCAGCTGGTGGTGTTTTCTCCTGCAAAACAGAGTGAGAATTCTTTGGTACCCATATCTTTTTGGGTCCTAACTGATTAGTTCTTGACGGCGCAATTTTATTTTTAATTTTATACCTCTCTTGACATGTTGACTGAGTGAAGTCAGTTTTCACAAACTTTTCTTGTTTTGTCATAACAGTTTTAAGTTTGTTCTGTTTGTGAAACTGAGGTGATGGTCTATTCCAATCTTCATCAGTGGGAAATAATCTTCCTTTCCCTCTAAGTCTATTATGATCTTCATTCTTGAGTGGATATGACTTGAAGATTTTTCTTACTGATTTTGAATCAGTTTTTTCGTTTACTGACCTTTCGAGTTTTTCTTCGTAAAATCTGTTGACTTGATTAATTTTGCCAACCGATTTTTCGCTTTATCGACTTGTGTGATTGGTCGTGTTTGAGTATCTATCGCTTCTAATAATTTCGTCGCTTTCGAGTTTTTGATCGTTGAGCGATCACAAATTTTATTGCAACTGATCCTGGTCTAAACTTAGAATTGTACTGATTATCAAACCCTAAACCAGATCTATCTCCAAATGGTTTCCCTGGTTTGAATTGAACTTTGGGAATCGGATCAACTGATGACTTATTGTTGTTCATAACTTTTGTTGGTTCATCATTTGGTCGAATTACCTTGGTTCCATTATTAGTCATGATTAGATTGATTTCAGCATTCAATCTCGAAATCTTAGTTTTCAATAACTTTTTCTCCTTTTTGACATTCTCATAATTTTCTTGAGTTTTCTCTAACTCCTTTATGAGTATGTCCAAGGATTTATTGAAACCGTCATTCCTTTGATTGTTTGGGACAGTGTGAGATTTGGATGTAGATGTACTTACCTCCCGATGTTTGATAGATAAGTCTTCTGTTGAGGAATCATCACTGATCAAAGCTATTTTCCTTTATCAATAGCATTTGCAAGTGTAGCTCCTAGCAGTATGATTTCTTCATCACTTTCTCCTCCATGGCTTGTAGGTAGATCATTATCTGCGACTTTTGCGCTGGATGGATCTTTGGTTACCATTTCTTCTATAGAATCAGCTACCCGTAGTAATTCTCTTTCTGCTTCCTCTGAAAGATCACTTATGGATGGGAATCCTCTTGATTCATCTTTGTTTCCATTTAAATCAATGTCTTCATCATAACTGAAGTGAGGTTCCGGATTCGTGTGTGAGCTTGTAGTGCTGAATCTTTCAAGTACTTGATCCTGAAAGTCATAGACAACATTTTGCAAATAGTCAGTCAGGGGATTGTTTAGCCAATTTCTGATTTTGGATGTGTCCATTAAAAATACTTTTTAAGATAGATACAGAAAAGGGGTTTTCAACAATTAGTTTGAAATGTATCTTGGATCTCCTCCAAAAAGGAAGATTTGCTCTGATACCAATTGTTGGTCCCTTGGAAAGGCTAACACAAGTTTAGAGGGGGGGTGAATAAACTTGTCACCAAAAACTAATCTTTAGTTGTAGAATCCCCAGGAACTGAGTTTCTCTGAAACTCAAACTGACTTCCAGTTCAGTTATGTTCCTGTCCCTTAACTTGTGTGGAGTTCAGTTAGCTCAACTGAATATAAGTTATTACTGACTTATATTTAGTCTCGTTAACGCGGCGGATAAAGTAATAGCCTTAAGTATGAAAACCAAGTAAGTGTATCTAATAAGAAATAAATGAATGCATAAAGTAAATAGACAAGAATTATAGAGGTTCCGGTGGTGTAATCCCGTCGGTCCTCTCTTCCCCGTGATGCGGAGGAAAATTCCACTAGAACTTCTTTGAGATGGCCCAATTACAAAAAGTTCCAAACCGATAGTCCTTGACTAATCCCTAGCTTCACTATCTAAACACTTGTAGAACGGTAGGATTGTTTGTTCTTCAATTGTTTGAACCACCGGTCCTTGGAGGGTAGGATTGCCTCTTCACCACTCATCACAAACACAGTCTTCCTGACTGCACTCAACTGTCCTTCACACCTTCTTGGTGTTTCACAGTCTATGCCTTTGATGAAATCAAAGTTGAGACTTTGAATCAATAACTATGATTCGATTGTGATTTGTTCTTCTGGATGTATAATTTAAGCACGGCTCTGTATTTCTTCAAAAATTGGATCTTGAATCTGCTTGAATAAGCTTGAGTATTTTGAAGAAATTTCTTGATCTTGCAATTAAGTGCTTAGCAGGTATTCTTTTGAATTTGGCTTTTCCCCTTTTTAACTTGATCTTTTTGACTAGATAGATTCTTTTCAATTTGCTTGCTTTTTATCTTATGCCTGCACACACACTTCTCTCTTCTTCCCTTTTTATCCACTGTTGTAGAGGCAGTCTATTTATAGGGGTTCATTCACCATTTGTCCTGCTTGTAACGGTTATAATTTTTCTGACCGTTCTGCTGTGTCAGTAACTCATCCAATGAAATTGTTTCCTTTTCAACGTTCCACTGTACTTTCAGTTGTTGGATGACTGACTTGTAAAACTGAGTTTCCTTATCAGTTTTATTCTGAGTTTTCACTTGTCAGTTTTCTAACTGACTTGGAGCATTAACTGAAATTTTACTCTTCTTCAAGTATCAGTACTCCAGTTTTCATCTGATCATTAATGACTTAATCAGAGTACACCATGACTCATTATCAACTAAGAATTCATTGTCCTTATGATTCTTAGGTCTTCATACAAGATCCATAAAGTCAGTTCCGGTCACCACAATCTTGCCTGAAGTCCAACTTTACAGTCTCGACTTGTAATCTTCATAACTGAGTTTGAACCCTCAGTTCTTCGTTCTTCAATAACCGAGTCTGTGACCCTCAGTTCTTCAATCTTCTAGATAAGCCAACGAGTCCGTAACTCTCGGCGAACTTACCTTCTTCGCCTTTTACGTAGGTGTGCTCGAGTCGGTTTCTTGTAGAATCTCAGTTAGAGTAAGTCTCAGTTTCTTCATTTCTCAGTTCCAATCTAGAACTATTACAGTGCTTGTCTGATTTAACTTATCCAATTATCAGACTCTAATGAAACCTATACATTGGTATCTAGACTTCTTTTTGCTTGCACTACAACAGCTAGTTATGACACTTCATCAATGGGGTTAAAGACTAATTAATAAATAAGTGATGAATCATCATCAAAACATAAATTTTATTTCCAACAAAGACTCCAAGCTAGAAGAAGATTTTCGTATGTATGACAAAGCAAGAAAATTTGATTCAATCTTGGAAAAAGCACAAAAGAGAACTTAGTATCTAGTTACACTATTTTGAACAAAATGTAACTACTCCAGTTTTTGTTCTTTCTAATGAAATCAAGTTTCCAGTTTTACATTGTTTTACATTGTTTTGATCTTTAAGCTTTTCTTTTAGGGAGAGTTTTGGCATCATCAAAAAGGGGGAAATTGTTGGAAATAAAATTTATGTTTTGATGATAATTCATCTTATTTGTTTAAAGTATTATCTTAACCCCATCGATGAAGTCTTTGAAGCCACCGTTATAGTGAAAAGCTAAAAGATGTCTAGAACTGAATGTATAAGTTTTACTAGAGTCTGATATTTGTATAAGTTACATCAGACAAGCACTGTAATAATTAGTGTGTCATAAAACGGAAAAACTGGGAGTCATCTAGAAAACTGGAAATCACTAAGACAGAAACTGACTCAGAATACACCAGCATCAAACTGAAGAAGGTAAGTTCGCAGAGAGTTACAGACTCGGTTGGCTTTGTTAGGTGTGATGCCCGAAAGACAATTTTGTAATTGTTTTATTTAATAAATGAAATGATATTTTTATTCATATTTATTATTCTCATAATCACCGATGTGACAATAGTATTTACACTACAGAAAACCCTAAGTATATCGTTTATGTAATCACTTAACTCAGTGTATGGGATATACACGGGAGGATTGAGTTAGTGAAGATGTACTTAAAATACAATTAGCCCGTAGTGAAGTTAATCGAGAGTATCGGGTCTCTCCTTTAACGTGCTATTAATGCGCCCAGAACACAATAGGTGTGATTGTCTTATCCGGACTTTCGGTTAAGAGAACCTAGTGGGGCATTTATATATGATAGATATATCATATAGGGGTGGACCGATTTGATTAGAGTTCACGATATAATTCCGTAATCGAGAAGTCTTATCGAATCAATGGATGATCATATTTATGGATATATCTTAATCCCGAGGTGATCACGATCAATTGCTTGAATCAGTATGAAGTTTGACTTGACGGTTAAGGATTACACTGAGTCTGTGATCTGAATTACCCCATCTTGGCATTGTACTGGATTGAGTGAGTAGTCTGTGTTATCACAGATACGGAATCCATTCCTTCCATTTATGGAAGTAGATAGACAGTTCCCTTATTTGTTAATCCTAGAAACTGATCGATCGCGCGAGTTCATATTATACTGATTAGCTACCAGTGAGGTGTATGAATTAATTGATCACTAGGGGGTTAATGGTAAATAAGGATAAGAAGTTCTAAAAAGGGTTAACGGTAACTTCCCGATTTAGAATGAACAGTCTATGGAGGATTAATCCATATGTAATGATTATATCAATGGACGCTTATTATCATTCTCGTGAGGAGATAAATATAATCTCATAATCGGAGGAGTGCAGTCACGGGATTATGGTGGCATATTCCTGTGATTGATTTATCAAATATAATTATTACGTTCGTAAGATAATTATTTATTTGATTTATCGGAACCGCTGATTATTAGTCCATGGTCCCCGACGTGCCTCCTAATATAGCATAGCTATTCTCGGACGTCGAATCCTAATAATATTAATTTAGTTCTTGTTGGACTTTATTAAAACGATATGTGAATTAATTGTTTAGTGGACTATTAAATTAGTTGGGCTAAATAATTAAATATGTGGAAAAGACATTTTTCATAATCTTGGCCCAATTTGTGTATCATAGTCGAAAATTCATAGTGACTAGGTCACAATGATGAATTTCGGCCAATGCATATTTTAATGAACAAGAAATTAGTTTTCTTGTGATTTAATAAGACATGCGCATAAAATATTTATTGGATAAATATTTATGGAAAGAAATAAAGATAAATATTATTCTAGATTTGTTCTAGAATATTATGGGATTATCTTTTATTTAATGGATTTATTTTTTAATTGCAAAATAAAATCCTTGGAGGCTAAGTTTTACTCTCCTATATAAAGAGAGTTCTCCCAAGCCTTACACACATGTAAAATTCGACTTCTCCTCTTAGAGAGGAAGAAGAAAATTTTTTCGGCCAAGGGGAAATAATTGGGGAAAAAATTTGGAGATTTTCCGGGTAGCATATCGGAAGGATTCGAGACGAGGATTTCCTTCCACCGGGAGTTGCTTGGATCACACGTACGGAAGATCGTGGTGCTCTTCACATCTTTCTTTGTTTTCTATTGCGGCTCTTCAACTTGGATTTTGAGATCCAAGAGGTATGTTCTACAACCCCCTTGTAGAGTGGATCTAGTTATTTTATTACGTGTAATTTATAGATCTAGATCCTTAAATCGCTTCCGCTGCGGATGGTATTACTAACAGTGGTATCGGAGCCCATGGTGATCTATATTTATACGTATAAAATATTAGATCTAGGAGTGGAAAACATGTAGTTTTTGTGTCCCAATTTTTTTAGGGGCCGATGCATATATGTTTATTTTTTATGTTGCGATTGTTGTGGTTGAAGAGATGGATTGGGGTTGGTACTGTTTACCCGTTAGATCTATTGTAAACTCATATAAACGATGAAAATTCGTTCATATGAGTATAGGAAATTATGTAATTTATTTTTTATTGCAATTTTAATTTTCAGTAATTAGATCTGTTTAAGAGCTGTTTAGTTATTTCGTTTTTCCCGTTGATCGAGCCTTTGAAACGACGATCCCTCCGGTCAGAATAAAGAATAAAAAGTGATGATCAATTCCACAAAATTTCGCGTCGATCGGAGTCCGTTTTGATATCCGTTCGTTGCTGCAAAGAAGCTGTTGTAACAGAAAAACGCAGGATTCACAGAAACCCTACCTGTGACTTCTTCGAATTTCTGGGAAAGTTTGTACCGTTAAAACGCAAATCCAACCGGTCAGATCGATAAATATGGAGTTTTTGACGTGGAATAAAAATTTCAGGTCGATCGGGATTCATCTCGATTTCCGATCGGCCTCGGGAAGTCTTTGTGGCACTGCTGTAAAAGTCAGATCCAGCAGCAAGTTGAGCGGCTCACTGGAGAAAATTGACAAGTCAAATCTCCGATCCAACCGTCCATATTGAAGCCCGAGGAATGAAGAACAGATCTGAAAAGTTTCGTCACGATCCAAGCTCGTTTGGTTTCCCGATCATCGAAGAATTTGAACAGTGCAGATTATGTTAGAAAGTAGTAAACCCTAGTTAGGGTTTGTTTAATTTATTTCTGATAGATTAGATACGGGGGTCCCAACGATCCATCTCGGTGCTTAAATTTTCCGCAATTTATTTTTTATGTGTTTGATCATAAAATAGATACAAAATCGTAATTGCCATGACATGCATCATATTATAAATCCACTCCATGCATACATGTAGAATTTTAATTTTGGTAATTAAAATAGGCATGTATACAAACTCGCGTAATTAGTTGAAATTTAATTAATACGTGGTAATTAATTAATTTAGTAACTAATTAAAGATCCGAGGACGGGTTATGAAATCGTTAAGCCTTTTGGTGTGTGTTCTCGGTGAACCGCCTTAAAGCCCAAACGAGATCACGTTTTCGATTCGTAGTGTCTACGAGATTGAATGATGGTAAAAGAACAATAAATCTTGGATAAAAACGGTTCGCTTATAGGTTGGGTGGTCAACTGAGCTAGGCTCGACCGACTTAACCCTCCTAGTGTGATGTATGCACGGGGGTCCGGCAAGACTAAGCCACACCGGTGAGCGGAGGGGTGATTCCTTCTTATCTCAATGGGGCTGTCTTGACCCGATTTCGTCCGACTATCACATATGTTCCAACGAATAGGACGGGTAGGCTTGCCTACGTTACCGACACCATTCGGAATCTTTGATTTGATGTGCTTTTATGTTAACATCAAAAAGACGTGGTTAGTTAACCCACCACCACTTCCAAAATATTGAGTGGGAGCGGGGGAGGCGACAACCAACCCCACGGCCTCTTACTATAGATACAAGTAAGTGAGAGAAGGGTGACGCCTCGCGGCGCTTTGATTTCGTCCCCCTACGGATGGTGTTCACCCCATCAACATTCATGGCTTGGTCTCCGAAAGGATAGGATTTCCGGGTACTCGTCGGGTCACTGACCTATCCTACGACGGCACACTCGGGGCGTACCTAAGAGATCCGATATAGTAGGTCACACTCATAAAGGATATTTTTGATAATATCTAGGCTAAAAAAGGAAGGTAGTCAATGAATAAAGGGATGTTCGATTCCCGTGGGATGTTCGATTATCACAAGTTATTCATTGATGAGATTGTCTCGATTTAACCGTCATCTCTTTGACCTACCCTACGGCGGCACTGAGATGCGAGGTTAAAACCTTGGAATGGTAGAGTAGACTTACTTTTAGTTTACAATTCCTAAAATAAAATAATATAGTAGTGTTAAACTTGAATTAATATATGTCATTTTATTTACAGCATTATATCCCTTACTAAAATGCTTAAAAATTAATAATTGACTAGTATTGACTTCGTTAAAAAGTGGAAAGTAACTAGGACGTTGAACTAGTTAATCGATAATGCGATTAATTTTCGGAAGAGATATTTCCTCTTAAGCCTTTTAAAACTAGAGTGACATATAGGTATATCACTAGTGTCATTCGTGTCAAACGGAAGACAAACTTAGTTTGATCAAAGGTGATTTCGGACTTTGAAATTCTTCTAGTGAATTTTGAATTTGTAGTAATTACAAGAGTAATTTTCTAATTGAAAAATCGGAAAATCATGAAGTGTTACTAGTTGGACGATATTTGGAATCGATGAACTAGTGGGAGCTTTATGATTTGTTGTTTTTCTAGAACATTAGAAAAGTGTAACTGACTACACACGTAACCGTTCTAATTGAAAAACCGGAAAGTCATGAAATGTTGCTAGTTGGACGATATTTGGAATCGATGAACTAGTGGGAGTTCTATGATTTGTTGTTTTTCTGGAAACATTGGAACAATATACGAAAGATTTTCTAATAGAAAAAATCGGAATATCATAAAAAATAAAGCATTGCTCGTTAGACGGTATTTGGAACCGATAAACTAGTGGGAGCTTTAATATTATGATTTATTGTTTTTTCTGGTATATTAGACAATCCAAGAAGTCCTGACGAGTAACACTCGAAATAGATATCCCACGGTTCAAGAGTAGTGTCTACTCAAACGAACCGCTAGTTCAAGACTGTTTCCATTCATGGAAAGTCAAGAATGGGAGAATATGTCTAAAAGTGTTAGTCATCTAAACTGAGAAAACTTTAAGGCTGAACCGAAAATTAATTAACTGAAAATCATAGGATAAGGACAGTGATTTTGGATCACCAACCTCGAATCCTTGGCGATTTTCTCGAGCTAAGTTCTTTGAAGAACAAGGTAGCGAGTGCATTTAACGATTAAAAGAGTAAACAACGGGCGAGTTGACTTTAGCTAGAATAGTGGGAGTGATATAAGGACATGAATCTCGGATTCAATCCTTGGATACGAATCCAAGACTCGGACTTTTGTTTGATAAAGTCAAAACCACTTAGAACTATTTGAAAATATGTATATAAAACACATCTTAAGAACTATTAAAAGCAATTGGTTTCTATATTTAGATAAACGCTTCTTCATATTCCATAGTTAGTGCATAGTCCCTAACGTACAAGACAAAGACGGCTCGGGGTGATTCCTTTCTCCCAGTCTGGTTAGATTGTCTCAAAGGTTCAATGACTAAGTTTCCTTTCAATCGGGAAAGGATAATGGTTATAAAGAAGTAACATAGCTTGTTCATGACGACCTTCGGGGTCTGATGAAAGATACAATCTAGTAGGAGCTTCCGAGTAGTGACTTCTTGTCTGATAACTATTCAAACACTCCGGAAAGTTTATCCAAAATATTTTGAGGTTTCTTTGTTTTCAATAGAGATAGAGTATTCTATACTCGGAATAGGCCATTCATAGTCCTCGAGACTGATGCTCAGCCTGCCTCATAGTGACATGTTCTCACTAAGTGAGAAACCGTTAAATTGCCTTACATAGTTTTGGATGTGCTACAATACACTGCTTAACTCAATAAAGATATTGGAAGCGAAATAACGGTTTACGTTGAAATGTAAGACCGAGAAGTCTACCTAGAATATGCTTTGGAATTTACGGATAAGGTGTGGATTCGGTTCACCCCACTTCCATAAATATAAGCATTTAGCACACGGTGCTTGAAGGTAGGTCGGGAATTTCGCGAACACGTTCGGTCGGTGACCAATCGTTATATATCTTGTAGCATTGAGAAAAAGGTTTGTTATAAGATTCTTGAAATCGGGAAGGGACAGTTATACTGTTGCGTCCTTTCTGATAGAGTCTATGAATAGGAAAACCTTAAACCTTGAAGTACGTTTACTCAAGGTAGTTACTAACTGATTAAAATCAGACCACATCCAACATCGGTTGTTGGTGATAACACTAAATACTATTAAACTAGATCAGAATTTCGATCCACCCAGTAAGTATTGGGAGTATGGTTTATCCATTACCCATTACGGTTTCTGCGGACTTTGTAGTCTGAGGATCGATTGATGACCTATGGCTCTTTTGTGAGCAGTATAGGATTCTGATACTAGAGGTTGGTTTAATAGCCATAACCCTGTGAATGGAGTTCGGTACTCCAGTTCTGTTCATACTCTTGTAGAACCACCTGAGTGTCTCAGGCCCAGTGGGAGTAATTGGATCTACATGGAAAAGAGTGGAATGAATAGGAAAGTTTATCTTTCCGAGCAAAGCTTGAGTGGTCTAGGGGTAATTCCCTAAGAAGTAGAGAGTTAATCAGACCTTGAACTCTCTTACCACTTAGTATTGCTTGATTTCGTTCAAAAGCAAAAAAAAAGGGGTGATTCCCTGAGACTTTCTTGCCAAACAAACGGAGTCTGGATTCATTCGGAACAAAAGGGTATTGCATCATGAACTTCTGACAGGATGACTGTCAAGGCTTATGTCCTTTGTGGATAAAAAGCAAACCTCTCGGTCACTGGAAGTCATATATTTCTACAATATGTGGATTTGACAAGAATATTGATAAGTCTTTTGTAGACTGGATATCAATTTTAGTACAGTAGTGAATATATAAATATATATTAGTGTTTGAGAAGGATAACAACTTGCACCGGTTGGCAACAACATGGGTGTGTTATACGAAGTCGAAATACGACAATACCACAATTCTGCGCAACGAGAGATTTGGACAACATTCGAAGAGTTTGACTCGGTCGAATTCATTAGAATCGATCCTTTGGTTTCCCATCCATCTTATTGGTTAAGATGATGCATCGTGTATGCAACATTCAACGAGGAAGTTCTACCCTATGCCTCAGGAATGACTCTCTAAATCTTCGGATCAAGAGAAATGGGATAGATTCTCTTTCTAGTAAGAGATGGTCAGGTTATTGAACGTCAACTTTGATCGAATCTTAGATTCGGCGGTTAACAAAGCAAGTTTAGTATGTCCTTTAGTATCTTGAAGAGAACGAGGAACAATATGCGGACATATTCATGTGTAAACTTGGATATGTGTGATACACTGATTTTGACTTTAAGTCAGATTGAGGATGATCGTTAAGTCGATCTCGGGCTCAGTGTTTACTCTTGTGTTGAAGCTATTGCCTGGAGGAATCCAGCAACGCCAACTCGACTTTAACTAGTTGGGTGATTAGCGGCTTTTGTAGTAGCTAGAGAGGCGATATAGCTTAAGGATTTCCTTTTCATATCTGGGAGTGATTCTAGATTTGGAAGCCGATACCACATCATTGTGCAAACGATGAAGGGGTAGCTTATAAGGATTTTCGAAATCACTAGAGGTCAACAACATATTGGGAAAGTACCGAATGATTAGTAGGACCGGTAACGTTTCGATTCTACGGATCGTCTCGAGCCGACAACCTGACTAATCATTAAGACCCATGACATTTAGATGTAGGTACTCCCCGAGTCACTGACCTATCCTATGACGGCACAACGGAGTGTACTTTGTCATCTGCAATGGTTATGATATGCTTCATGGGTACTAGAATACGGGATGGGTCTCCATTGCTTTAGAGCAAGTGGGAGATGTAGTTTGTTGTATTTTAAATAATAGGGTGTGCTCTAAAACAATTAATCACATGCTTTCGTGCAAGTGGGAGATTGTTAGGTGTGATGCCCGAAAGACAATTTTGTAATTGTTTTATTTAATAATTGAAATGATATTATTATTCATATTTATTATTCTCATAATCACCGATGTGACAATAGTATTTACACTACAGAAAACCCTAAGTATATCGTTTATGTAATCACTTAACTCCGTGTATGGGATATACACGGGAGGATTGAGTTAGTGAAGATGTACTTAAAATACAATTAGCCCGTAGTGAAGTTAATCGAGAGTATCGGGTCTCTCCTTTAACGTGCTATTAATGCGCCCGAACACAATAGGTGTGATTGTCTTATCCGGACTTTCGGTTAAGAGAACCTAGTGGGGCATTTATATATGATAGATATATCATATAGGGGTGGACCGATTTGATTAGAGTTCACGATATAATTCCGTAATCGAGAAGTCTTATCGAATCAATGGATGATCATATTTATGGATATATCTTAATCTGAGGTGATCACGAGTCAACTACTTGAATCGGTATGAAGTTTGACTTGACGGTTAAGGATTACACCGAGTCCGTGATCTGAATTACCCCATCTTGGCATTGTCTTGGATTGAGTGAGTAGTCGTGTTATCACGGATACGGAATCCATTCCTTCCATTTATGGAAGTAGATAGACAGTTCCCTTATTTGTTAATCCTAGAAACGATCGATCGCGCGAGTTCATATTATCGATTAGCTACCAGTGAGGTGTATGAATTAATTGATCACTAGGGGGTTAATGGTAAATAAGGATAAGAAGTTCTAAAAAGGGTTAACGGTAACTTCCCGATTTAGAATGAACAGTCTATGGAGGATTAATCCATATGTAATGATTATATCAATGGACGCTTATTATCATTCTCGTGAGGAGATAAATATAATCTCATAATCGGAGGAGTGCAGTCACGGGATTATGGTGGCATATTCCTGTGATTGATTTATCAAATATAATTATTCTGTTCGTAAGATAATTATTTATTTGATTTATCGGAGCCGCTGATTATTAGTCCATGGTCCCCGACGTGCCTCCTAATATAGCATAGCTATTCTCGGACGTCGAATCCTAATAATATTAATTTAGTTCTTGTTGGACTTTATTAAAACGATATGTGAATTAATTGTTTAGTGGACTATTAAATTAGTTGGGCTAAATAATTAAATATGTGGAAAAGACATTTTTCATAATCTTGGCCCAATTTGTGTATCATAGTCGAAAATTCATAGTGACTAGGTCACAATGATGAATTTCGGCCAATGCATATTTTAATGAACAAGAAATTAGTTTTCTTGTGATTTAATAAGACATGTGCATAAAATATTTATTGGATAAATATTTATGGAAAGAAATAAAGATAAATATTATTCTAGATTTGTTCTAGAATATTATGGGATTATCTTTTATTTAATGGATTTATTTTTTAATTGCAAAATAAAATCCTTGGAGGCTAAGTTTTACTCTCCTATATAAAGAGAGTTCTCCCAAGCCTTACACACATGTAAAATTCGACTTCTCCTCTTAGAGAGGAAGAAGAAAAAAATTTCGGCCAAGGGGAAATAATTGGGGAAAAATCTTGGAGATTTTCTGGGTAGCATATCGGAAGGATTCGAGACGAGGATTTCCTTCCACCGGGAGTTGCTTGGATCACACGTACGGAAGATCGTGGTGCTCTTCACATCTTTCTTTGTTTTCTATTGCGGCTCTTCAACTTGTATTTTGAGATCCAAGAGGTATGTTATACAACCCCCTTGTAGAGTGGATCTAGTTATTTTATTACGTGTAATTTATAGATCTAGATCCTTAAATCGCTTCCGCTGCGGTTGATATTACTAACAGGCTTATCTAAGAAGACTGAAGAACTGAGGGTCACAGACTCAGTTATTGAAGACTGAAGAACTGAGGGTTCAAACTCAGCTATGAAGACCAAGTCGAGACTGTAAAGTTAGACGTCAGGCAAGATTGTGGTGACCTGAACTGACTTTATGGATCTTGTATGAAGACCTAAGAATCATAAGGATAATGAATTCTTATATGATAATGAGTCATGGTGTACTCTGATTAAGTCAATTATAATCAGATGAAATCTGGAGTACTGACATTTGATAAAGAGTAAAATCTCAGTTAACGCTCCAAATCAGTAAGGAAACTGACAAACAATAAACTCAGTATAAAACTGATAAGGAAACTCAGTTTTACAGGTCAACCATCCAACAAACTGATAGTACAGTCGAACGTTATAAAGGAAGCAAATTCATTGGATGAGTTACTGACACAGCAGAACGGTCAGAAGATATAGCCGTTACAAAAGAGACGTTGATACAATTCGAATTGAAGTCAGATGAACGTTGGACCTCACACTATAAATAGGAGACTTTGCACCCAAGATAAAATATAACGAATTAACAAGCATTATCAAGAAAGTTTGTGCATTAGTCATCTTATTCGAATTACTATCATCTCAGCGCTATAACAAGATCATATCTAGAAATTCTTCAAGTGTTCAAGCTACAAAGATTTTATCAAGAATCATACACTTTGAAGAACCACAAACAAGAATCAATTTATTGATTCTCAGCCCAACTTTGATTCTACATCAAAGGTTTTAGACTGTGAAGCAAACCAGGAAGGTTTCGCCAAGGACGAGTTGTGACAAGCGATCGGGTAGACTGTGTTTGTGGTGGTAGCTGGTGAAGAGGCAATTCAACCCTCCAAGGATCAGTGTTCAAGCAATTGAAGAACAACAATTCTACCTGTTCTACAACTGTTTAGATAGTGAAGCTAGGGGTTAGCCAAGGACTATTGTTTAGGACTTTTTGTAACAGTTCACTTCAAGAAGTTCTAGTGGAATTTTCCTCCGCACCACAGGGGAAGAGAGGACTGACAGGATTACACCACCTGGAACCTCTTTAACACTTGTCTTATTTACTTAACGCACTTACTTATTTATTCAGCATTTACTTACAGCATTTTGATAATTGATTGTTATACCACAGTTCACAAAACTGACATTCATCAGAATTTAGTTTACTACACTCAGTTTTCACAGAGAATAACAAGATCAAGAAAAAGGCTAGAACTTTATCCGCTGCCGGTTGACTCAGTTCCAAGCTTAAGTCAGTTTGACTTAAACTCAGCTTAGTCAGCTTAACTCCACACAAGTTTAACTGAACCTTAATTTGGTTTAAATCCAGTTTTAGGGACAAGTTTATTCACCCCCACCCCCTCTAAACTTGTGTTAGCCTTTCCAAGGGACCAACAGTAACCCATCAATCTACAGCCTCCACACAAGTCCAAGGTAATGTTTACCTACATTGAGGCATCTCTGAAACCCAAACCCTCTACCGGACGAAAAAGAAAAGCACCCGAAAGCAGTAGATCAGGGATAGGAAGACGAACCAGATCCCAAAAGGCACAAGAAGACACTCTTATGGTCAGTACCAACAATCTGGATAACCATGTGGTCATCAGTGACGATACAGCGGCTACGGAGAGAAACAAGAAGAAGTGACATATCTGGAGGAAGGGTAAGAAGAATATCGTCTTACTTCATCTGATAAGTAAAATGATACTGAAAGTGAGGCAGACAAAGAAGCAGAAGAACCTGAGGAAGATGATCAACTTGAAGATGATCAAGAAAAGATGGAGACTTCAGATGATGATCTGACAATTCAGAAGGTCCTTCTCAGAAGCCTCAGCAAAGTTGTCAAACAACAGAGTGAGCCAGCTGATCAAACTCACTCTACTGAACTTGTCAACACCCCCACTACTGATCAAGGGGGAACACCAGCAGAAGAAATCAAGTCTCCAGCACATAGAGAAGAAAAACTGCCATCCCAGCAAAAGGAAAAAAAGCAAGCACTTCTCAGCAACCTCTCTTTAATCCTGAGACTGCTGAGGAAGAAAAAGAATGTGAGAAAGAAGAGAAATAGGAAGAGAAGGAAGAAGACACAGCAGATAATCAGGATGATGTAGAGAAGGAGGAAGATGCAGATGATGAAGATGTTCCAGAAGAAATTTATCCAGAAAGACTTTTCAATCTAGATATCCAACCTTTGATTGTGGACATGGAAAAGCAGTACCGCAGCAGGCAAAACCTGAAAGCTGCGTTAAGGAGTACAACAACCTCCTTCTATCACAAAATTGAAGCCCTCATCAGTCACATCAAGATTCAAGATGAGGTCATGGAGAAACAGGGCAACTTGCTTTGCAATCTGCAACACCTCATCCCCTACCATGTCCAGACCAATCTTGAGTTTCATGCTGACAAGATTGATAACAGTCTCAAACCATTGGTGGATACTCTAAATACTCACACTCATCAACTTCAACATCTAGATGAAGTTATGGAATGTTCTGGCCAGCAACTCGAAACCCTAATAAATGTAACTGAGTCCAACAACAAAATTCTGGAGAAAAGGTAAGGTCCTCTACCTAAATCTGAGGAAGCAAATGCAACTCTTGAAGCACGTTTTGGTGCTGCCAAAAATAGGGAAGGAAGCTCAAAGCCTGAGAGCTCCAGTGGAAAGAAGACAAGCTCAAAGCCTGAGAGCTCCAGTGGAAAGAAGGCAAGCCCAACAGATAAGGGCAAGGGCATCAAAGGCATCATGTTTGAGGAAAAGAAGCGGTAGCACTTCCTATATTGATATTTCATACTGAAATAAATGCCTTTGAATAATTATAATGCAATACCTTACGGCCCTTAAATGGATGAATAAAATTGTTGAGTTTTATTACAGTGTTAGTTATGAAAATTTTGGTATACTTATATTCAGGCTTATGAGGGTTTTGGCATCATCAAAAAGGGGGAAATTGTTAGGAACATTTTATTATGTTTTGATGATGGCCATACGAGCTGTTATAGCAAGCTTGAAATAAGTTAGAATTCTCTGTATAAGTCTTTACTTAGAGTCTGACATGTTGTATGAGTTGAGTCAGACAAGTATTGTACTAGTTGGTAGAACGGCAAAGTGAAACAGATGTTCGGTAGAGTGAGGCCGGTCAAGTACTAGCAGAGAAGCATGAAGATACTATAGTCTGACTTATAACCAAGGAAGTCTGTGATGACCTTGGATAAGTCTAAGTTATGTTTCAAGTGATGAAGCTTAATGTTTAAATATGGTGTACACTGATCTCACACAAATCAAGGATCAGTGAAGTACAAAGATTCTCCTGAACCTAAAAGAATGAAGGAAACAGTGAATCGGCAAAGTGAACTGACTATCGGCTAAATGAAGACAAAGCAGTGAAGGAAGATCTAAACGGCAAAGTCGATAGTCACTTAACTGGTTTCGAGAACGGCCAAGTAAACCTTACTTGATCAGATTTTGAAATATGAAGAAGATACAGAGGATCAAGCATTAAATGCACAATCAATAGAGGATCAATCAAGGACGGATTTTCTGATAAACGTTTGAAGAAAAATCCGATCATTGAAATCAAGGAGAATGTAATTAAGGGAGAATCAAGAATAAAATCAAGGATTATTCTCCTCATTAATATAGCCAAAGGACGGAAATTCAAATCAAGGATTATCAAGGCTATAAATAGAAGGCATTGACAGACAAGAAAAACACACAAGAGAGAACGATAAAATCTGAGCAAAAACTCAGTCAAAGTGAAAAGCCTTCTATCTGTGCTGAAAATGAATCATCTAGTGATCAACTCAAAACTGAGAACTACAATTCCAGCATCAACCATTGAGTTTGATCAGCAAGTTTTGTGAATCCAATTCACCTCAACCAAGCAACTGAATCAAAGCCATCTGAGAAGGAGTTGTGTTTGTAATAGCTGCTGAAAGATTTGTTCTCAAGGAGAGTGAAAAAGACTGAGTCACTGAAGTTGTTGAAGCCAAGAAGTGATAGTCTTGAAGATTGTGAAGCTTGTGTAGTCAAGGACAATCAGTCTATTGTATCTGTGAAAACAATTGTGAATTCCTCCAATCATCACAGGAGAAGAGTGGATTAAGGGATTACACCACCCTGAACCACTATAAACATTTGTGTCAATTTACCTTCAGCAATTTACCTTATACCATTCATTTAATTGCTTATATTATATCTTATTTCGGTGATTGCATAATCTACTTTGAAATAACATTTTAAGAAGGGACTTATCCGCTGCCCAAAAGCTTTTAAATACAAGAAAAGTTTTTGAAACTCCACTATAGTCATTTACCCCCTGACTATAGTTTTACCCTTCTCTGTGACCAACAACCCCTAAGTCGGTTTATACACCTATATAAGGCCATTCAGAGCTGCGAATTTGTATTCATCATCTATTCCATTCATTATTCGTCTCTTTTCTAGTTCTTTATCAACTAGATACAATGTAATATTTTGGGAATAAAGTCTTCTTTTCTTTTCTTCTAGCAAATAAGTCATGAGTCATTCATTATTGAATTGCGCTTGGTTTACGATCTTCATGGATCGTCTTGTCGCCGGAGGGAGAGAGAATAGAAGAGTAGATCTGTTCTTCGTCATGGGTAAGATTTATTCCAATGTTTTATTTCTTTCTTAGATTCGTGATGTTCTTGTGCTAGATCTAGATTATTCTTGAATCTAATCATCTATGAATTAATTAAATGAACCTTAATCTTTATTCGATTCGTTAATATAAAATGCAGAATTATGGGTTGCGCTCTTCAGATCTACGACGGTCTTTATCGCTAGATCTGAATACCTAGTAAATCCTAATTTTGTGGTTCGGCGTCAGCTACATTGATCAATAAGGTTTAATTTACATGTTAGTAGCCTGATCAACTATTTGCATGTCTTCGTAAACAAGCATGAAATACGAATAGTGAAGTGCTATGTTTGGACAATATCTTGATGGACCCTAGGAACGTGATGGTCAATGTCGACAGCTGTCTAGGCGGGTTTGCGGTATGAGTTAGCGCTCAATTTCAGCAATTCTAGTTCTTTATGTGTATGGGCTATTACGGAATTAAGGAGGGTAGCTGGTGTATAGATTATCTACTGTTGTTGTCGGAGTAGATAGGGTTAGGAATTGCACCCGTAGCTTAATTACAAATATGGATCAGATGAGGATTACGGGGAGATTAGTTATGAATAGTTTGGTTAATTCCTTTTCGATACATGATTGATGATTGGTTTATTTGCATCCCTTTTATTTACTGTTCCTTTACGTTGTTCAATGACCACCCCTATCCGGTTGACCTATAAATTGTTGTGATGTTTAACATTATTAAATAATAGTCTCTGTGGGATCGACCTTGACTCGCCTTTGCTATACTATGATTGACCTAGTACTCTTGCTAGTACGTCGTGTGTATTAGTGAATTGCACACGCGATCAATGACCAGAAATTTGAAGTTACCCGGAGCTCGGGGAAGAGGCCCGACTAAGTCAACACCCCATTGATCAAAGGGTCATGGAGACAGTTGAAACCATAGACTGAGAAGCCTGATGGGATATGTTATCGTGCACCTAGCACGATCTGCACCTTTGGACAAGATCATGAGCGTCACGCTGCATAGTCGGCCAATAATGACCGAACATGCGACATTTCCAAGCTAAGGTTCGAGCTCCAGCATGGTTTCCTCATATTCCTAAGTGAATTTCACGATGGAGATATTTTCCTTCCTCCTCTAATGCACATCTAAGCCATGGCGTAATATAGGATTTCCGGTAGAGTACATCATTAAAAAGAGAATACCTGGCCGATAAGAACTTCATTTTTCTCGCTTGGGACCGATCTGTAGGGAGAATTCCATCTTTAAGATAGGACACAATAGGGTCCATCTAGGTATCCATCTGTGTAATAGGATGTACATCCTATTTATCATAACTTCTTTTTTGTAGCAATTCTACCAATACTTTCTTCTCAGACAAGAAGTTCGAAGATAACTTTGAAAGTGTGTCGCCTGTTCTGAGATCAGGAGATTTGCTCTATTTGTACACTATTGAAGTCCTTTAGTAGTGTTTGAACTACGGCCAAGCACTTCTTTATAGGCTCTTCTTTTGCCTCATACTCTCTCTTAGCGTGATTTACAACCAGTTGGGAGTCACTGTAGACTTGTAGATTTTTTGCTCCAAGTTTCACTGCTAAATGTAGTCCAGTGACCAAAGCTTCATATTCGGATTCGTTATTTGTGGCTTGAAAACTGAAGCGCAAAGCATAGGGGAACTTTTCCCCTTTGGGATTGATAAGCAAGAGACCTGCCCTTGATCCTTCTTTGCTAGATGCCCCATCGACGTACAACATCCATTGTTTGGATCTGCAGCTCGGCTGATCATAGTCAATGGTGATAGCTGCTCCTTATACTAGGAAGTCCGCTAAGGCTTGAGCCTTAATTGAGATCGTGGGATGAAAGTCTATATCATACTCTGCCAATTTGACTACCCATTTGTCCAACCTTCCTGAAGTGTCAGGTTGTGCTAACACTTGTTGAAGAGGTTGATCGGTAACCACAACTATCAGAAGAGCTTGAAAATAGGGCCTTAGCTTCCTAGAAGCATGAACTAAGGCCAGTGCTAACTTCTCTTCATTAAAGTATCGGATCTTGGGTCCATGAAGTGCTTTACTTACGTAGAATATTGGCTTTTGGATGTTGTCCTACTCTGTGACCAGAACTGCACTTATGCATTCATTACATACCGATAAATATACCAACAATTTATCTCCTTCCAAAGGAGAAGTCATAGTTGGCAACTAGGCGAGATAAGATTCCAGTTCTTCGAAAGCTTGTTGGCTTTCTTCATTCCATTGGAACAAAGTTGCTTTCCTCGGAACCTTGAAAAATAGAAGGGCACACGTTGTGCCGATCTGGATAAGAATCTATTCTGGGCAGCCATTCGTCCTGTCAGTCTCTGGAATTCTTTGATACTTTTGGAGAAGGCATTGTCCGTAATGCATCTATCTTATCCGGATTAGCTTTAATTCCTCCTCTTGAGATCATGTACCCCAGGAACTTGCCTAACCTGACTCTGAACGTGCATTTCTTGGGGTTAAGTTTCATTTGAGTTTGTTTGAGCACTCCGAAGACTTCTTTAACATCAGTCAAATATTGATCAAGAGACCTGCTCTTGATTAAGAGGTCATATATGTATACCTCCATATTGATCAAGAGACCTGCTCTTGATTAAGAGACCTTTGATAAGTGGCTCTGGCATGCTTTATGCCAAAAGGCATGGTCCTGTAACAGAACATCCCAAAATCCGTTATGAACGAAGTCTTCACCGTGTCTTCGGGATCCATGGCAATTTGATGGTATCCCTTATACGAATCTAAGAATGCAAACACTTAAAACCCAAAGAATTCCATACTCGATTTCATAGATACATATAGAATTCTGTGGAAAGCCGTATTCGATGAAAGTTGTATGTATGTCTTGGAGGGAGATCTTTCATATCTTTCGAGATCCACCCTACAATATGGGGTCAAAAGCCAAAATAAGTGATTTTAGCCCTTATAAAAAGAAAACTGATTCTTGAACCCCTTTCGCGCTCATGTCACGTCGAGGTGCTGCAGAAGAAAAAACAGCCAAATCCGATCCAATTTATCGTAATCGATTAGTTAACATGTTGGTTAACCGTATTCTATGATCCAAAACATAGAAGTTGAATTTCTTTATCACGAATAAATTAATAATATTAACAATTTTTTAATAGAGATTATCGATTAAGAAATATTTGAACTATGATTCATACCTAATGTTCAGATCTCCACAAATAATGGCAGTCGTTTCAGTATGTTAAGGATATATATGTATTCCGAGTTGAAACGTTGTTGGTAACACCCTTTTCCTATATTATCTTATCCGGATCTTCTTTCATAATGGTATGTAACAATAGTATCGTTGGAGTAGATACACAAATCACCTTAAATATAAGAAGCCGAGTAGGTGGGTTGGTACGAGTGGAGAGAAAAAAAAAACAGAATTGAACTTAAAATATTTTATGGAGATATCCATTTTCCTGTAGAAATTTTTGGATCAACTATTGGACCATGGAAAATAGAAACACTTTTTCTTGGATAAAGGAACAGATTACTCGTTCTATTTTCCGTATCGTTTCTAATATATATCATAACCCGCCCGGACATTTCAAAAGCATACCCCGTTTTTGCACAGCAAGGTTATGAAATCCACGAGAAGCGACGGGGCGTATTGTATGCGCCAATTGCCATTTAGCTAATAAGCTTGTGGATATTGAGGTTCCGCAGGCGGTACTTCCGGATACTGTATTTGAAGTAGTTGTTCAAATTCCTTATGATATACAACTGAAACAGGTTCTTGCTAATGGTAAAAAAAGGGGTTTGAATGTGGGGGTTGTTCTTATTTTACCGGAGGGTGCCCTCTTATCTCTTCCTTCTCCAAGCTCAGGTTATGGAAGAAGTAACCGAGAAGGGGGTATCAGCAACAACTGGTTTTATTACGGGACAACTCATGATGTTCATATCGATCTATTATGCGCCTCTGCATCGAGCATTGGGTAGACCTCATACAATAACTGTCCTAGCTCTACCATATCTTTTGTTTCATTTCTTCTGGAACAATCACAAATACTTTTTGGTTTATGGACCTACTACCCGAAATTTAATGCGTAAGCTCAGCCGTTCATCTACATTTTTCTTCTATCTTTTTTTTACAAAGCTTTTTTTCAGAAACAAAAAAGATTTCAGTCGCTACAAAGGTATGATCATTATATTACATTTTGGATGATTTTTTAAATTGAGATAATGCGAAGTGATGAGGTGGTTAGTATTTATCTACTTATTTATTCATACCGGTGAGCTGGAATAATCGTGTTTAATCCTAACCCCCTAAAAAACCAATGAGTCACACACTAAGCATAGCAATTTTATCAAAAGGTCAGTCGAATTTTTATTTAACCCTATAAAATTAAAAGAATTAATTGATGGTTTTGAAAAAAATAAAAAGAATGGAGGGGTTTCATTTTAAAAGTAAGATTTTAGTATTCCTTGTCGATAAATATCCAAATTTTTATCCCCAACACACCATAGATAGTTCGAGCACTATAGGAACAATAATCAATTTTAGCTACAATGGTTTGTAGGGGAACTCTGCCTTCTCGGATCCATTCAACGCGTGCAATCTCTTTTCCATCAATCCGACCTGAAATTTGAATTTGAATGCCTTTTGTATCTGCTTGTTCGGAATTAATTTCCAGGAACATTTCGTTTCTGAGCCGAAGAGCCATTTTCAAGTAATGTTTGATCAATTTGTTGAGTCTACTAACCTGTCAATCTTCGGTAAAGAATAGCAATCCTTTGGGCAAGCCTTGTTGAGTTCGGTAAAATCTACACACATCCTCCAACTGCTATCCGGTTTCTTAACCAGGACTGGATTAGCTAGTCAGTCTGGGTATACTACTTCTCGAATGATGTTTTCTTGGAGTTGCTTGGTTACCTCCTTTTCTATTGCAATTATCCGCTCCGGAGCGAAATGCCTTTTTTTTGCCGAACTGGCCTCCTGTTTGGATCCATATTTAGTTTATGCAAGGCCAGGTCAGGAGACAGACCTGGCATATCTTCGATCTTCCATGCGAAGACATCTCTGAACTCCTTGAGTAGGTAGATAAAACACTTTTTGTGTACATCTGGGATCCAAGAGCCAATGGTGACTGTCAAATCTTCATGCTCTTCCCAAAGGCTTCAGTCTTGTCTTCTGAAGACCAACTATCTTCGTCTTCTGGGAGTAACTCCTCTATGAGAACCTGTTATACCATCATTTTTCCATTGACGGTGGCCGTGTAGCAGCTCCTGGCTTCTTCTACATTTATTTTTATTTCTAAAGACCCTTCAGTTGTGTCATGCTGACATGAGCTGGGGAGATTACGGCTTGGAGGTCGATCAAGGCCGGTCTTCCCATGATTATGTTATACGCAGATGGGGCCTTGACGGCAATATAATTAACATAAGGGTCCTGCATTTTGGTTCTTGACCAAATGTTGTGGCTAACCTGATCATTCCCACTGGATGAACAGGAGGTCTGGCAAAGCCGAACATCGGAGCTGAAAAAGGTGTCAGCTCAGAATCCTTCAACTTCATAGATTAAAAAATAGAATAATAGAGTACATTAACCGCACTTCCCGTGTATATGCATATACGCTTCACCAAGTGTTTATTCACCACGGCTTCAATTACTGAGCCTTCATTATTAATTACCAAATGGAGAGAGTCCTTTGGGCCATAGGTCACTTCCCTCAAGAGCCTTTGCCTCTTGTTTGAATCAGATTGGACAGCAGGCCTGCCACTGCCCATATCTTCAGTTCGGGTCGAGCTGTTCGGATCACCTGATATTGTGTTGATTGTATTAATTGGACGATTGTCCAATTGACCATCCGGATTGGGTGATCGATCTCTCCTTCATCGGGACTCGTCATTTCTTCCTCTATCTTGACCAGAGTTTCGCCGCTTAAAGTCTCTTCGGCCCAGCGGATCAGCATTTTGAGATCGGTCTACGACCTCATCTAGCTTCCCTTCCATGACTGCTGCATTGATATCTCTCTATAGCTCTCGGCAGCTCTCCGAGTCATGCCTGATGTCTTTATCGTACGCGTAGTATTTGTTCGGGTCTCTTTTCTCCCGAGGTCCACGTATTGGGTGCAGAACTCGAGCCAATCTATTTCTTTCCATCACCGCAAGAACCTGCTCGCGTGAGGTTTTGCATCTTGGATTTATTGCCACTAAGGAATTACGGCCCAGATTACTCACCAGACGAGATCCAGTATCGTCACAAGGCATATATATATATATAAGGAAGCAGGTACGCAAGAAAAATGAAAAAAAATTGTCAGAAACTAGGAGGAAAATAAAATAAAAGGGATATTAATTACTAAGAATGAGCACCGCGACCCTTAGCTAACTCGTAGCTAAAAATCTTGGTATGGCCTCAACCCTTAGATAACCTGTACCTAATAGAATATAATACCCACAAAAAAAGCTTGAATTCTTTATAATAATTACTCAATAATTTTTTTGTTGTTTGTAAAAGAAACACCTAAATGCTTTATATAGGCTACAATCTCCAAGCCAAGAAGCTATCCAAGCAATGTGAGAGAAATTTCCCCAAGAAAATAATAATTAAAAAAATAAATAAAATACTATAAATAGATTTAATAAACTCTTTCTTCAATGGGAATCACATCACCTCTCGTATGATCATAAATTCTGATGAATCTATCATAATAACTCGATGTCGATTCGCTGGCCCCTTACTAGATATCGTAGAGGTCGTCTAGGGTTTTCTCAGGTTGACCCGCCGACCTGAATTCGGCCACGAACTTGGTCTGGAGGTTGTGCCAGGAAGATATTTCCTTTGGGGGCATGTTTTTGATCCATGTAACCGCTTTTGTCCTGCATGGCGCTGATAAAGGCAATGCACCATACAGCTTGGCTCCTGGTGGCTAAGGAGGCTTTGCTGTGGAAAGTCGAGAGCTAGTCATAGGGACAGGTCGCCCCTATATAGCTTTGAAAGTTGGGATAATGGACCCCCTCAGGAGCTTCTTGCAGAAGCTCATCATTGAGTACGCTTGTCCCCCCCATGTGGGGCTCTTTTCTCTACCGAGTTTATCTTTTCGGATCTCGTCGACATGCTTTCCTAGTTCGGCGACCATGCCAAGAAGTGAGGTCGGCGTCGAGTGCCGGGATATATTTTAAGATCCTTTGGGCTGATGATGGGATTCTTCTTATCGTTCTCCCAATCTTGCCCTTAAATTTTGGGAGGCTGACTAAACCTCAACGCTTTTTTCTCATTTCGGATGTGAGGCGTGTCCAGGTCCGAGTGGGTTTAAGGATGATCATCATTCTGGAGCTCATTCTGATGCTGTGTGGACGCTTCGTTCCCTACCAAAGTGCTGAGAAGACATGTCTTGTGATAGGGCTGGAGGAGATGCTTGTTCGCCGTCGGTTGGTGGTAATGGAGGAGTGAACTCGCCGATTGGGAGGGGCGGCTTTCCCAACGCCAATAGCTCTTGATTCACTCGATGACCCTTTAAGCATACCTCGAGCAGGGCCTCAGTGTAGAGCTTGTTATATGACGTCTTGATAGGATGTGGATGGGGTGGGCGAGCCGGCTGAGATGTCCCAGCCGCTTGTATCATTTTGTCTTGTCGAGTTGCAACAGCTAACATTTCCTTGGACCTCGCCTTTTTGTCAAAGTATACTCGGACGTCAGGTTGAGCGGTGTTCCTTGCTGCTGAGGGCGAGAAAGGGATTTGCTCGCCTTAGGGTTGCGTTTGAGCTCGAGCAGCATCTTTCTCATTAAGAGTCTGAGTAAAATTTTGGCCGGTTCTTCTGGCCGGAGGCGGTAAACCAACGAACAGAGCATGTCCATCAGATCTAGTTTGTGCCATGGTGATGAAGATTTGATGCAGATCTAGTACGTACCATTGGATGCAATGGATCAAACCAATTTCACGTAGTTCTGGAGGGAAGGGATACACCACTATTTATAGAACTATAGTCGGCGGTTACAAGGAAATTTACAATGTTCGAGTAACGCATGAGTACAAAAAAGTAGGCGAGCTACGAAGGGCGGGCTTATGTTAAGGCCGCTGCGAGCTCTCTGTTTGTAACCGTTGTGGACTGTTGCCAAGTCAAGCGGGCTTTGACCGAGCCAGTGAGCGTCGAGCGGGAAGGGCGAGCAGGTTGGCCCCCAGCTCTTTGCATCAAGCTGGATGTATGCTGACCGACACCTGTTGGCCTAGCTAATGATGACAATCGTTGGGGCGCAATGCGGGCTGGATCATGCTCGGCTTGGTCCGGTTCACAAGAGGACGGATTGATTGGGCCGAGGACCCTATCCTTTGTTGGGCTTATGCATGGGCTATACTTGGATCCGCGGGCTCCTTTATGGGCTTGGCGTATCAGCTTTCCGGGCTTGGCGTATCAGCTCCCTACAATGTCAAACAATTACTACCATTTGTTGTATGGTTGTAGTCTCTTTTGTAACTGTTACTTATTCTCTAATATAATCATGACAATGTGTTTTTTATGTTCATAATTTCATTTGTTTATCGTACAAATGTTTTGTACTATATCCTTTCATTATAAGATATCGGTTTGGAAAAGACCGAATAATATAGCCCTAGTTTTATTTTATTAACATGAATGGCACATCCCTTATAAAAAACAAAAAAACAAAAAACAAAAAACAAATAAAAGAAAGAAAAAAAACCATTGAAGTCAAACAATCCAATGATTCACACACTGAACCAATAATCCGATTAGTTGGTGCACACTAATTCACCGAGGCCGGATCCTCTGCTGTAGGTTAAACACGGCAGAGGCTGCTGTGACGCCAAAACGGCGTCGTTTGGCAGGAAAACGGTGTCATTTTGGTCCTAGCTTAAAATTAAGGTGACGATGGTGAAAATAGACCTGGCCACGTGTCACTCTTATAACATCCCAAGATTGAGAGAGAAAGATAAGAGGG
This sequence comes from Gentiana straminea, assembly GCA_036785695.1. Classification (NCBI taxonomy): domain Eukaryota; kingdom Viridiplantae; phylum Streptophyta; class Magnoliopsida; order Gentianales; family Gentianaceae; genus Gentiana; species Gentiana straminea. The sequence continues at coordinate 8,122,959 of JAVUPR010000060.1, read as the reverse complement.
AATCTCTTAGGGCCAGGAAGCCCTACAGTATTAGGACCTTACCCCAGGGGGGAGGTCTGCCCATTTACCTGCCTGGCTACCGCACCGCGGCGCGGCTCGGTCGGAGTCGGGAGATAGGACTCACAACTCGGGTCGAGGCGACACGGGGTGCTCATCAGAGGCAGACGGGATCTTTCCTTATATAATAATCCGTGTATGTGCCTATATTATAGGAGAATCCCTGGATTACCGGAAGGAGATCCCATGATTCGAATATAATCATAATTATCTCTTGCTAGAGATAAACACGGGATGATCCTTAGGGTTTAAGGATTCTACGACTTGTTTGACAAGAAAAGAGGTGAGACGCCTCCCTATATAAACAACCCTAAGGAACTACGAATGACTTGATTCCAATTTAGCTATTGGATACGTAGGCAACTTGAGAGAAACTAACTCTCAGGCTCAGTCTTAATCACACCAAATCACTATCCCCATTGTTTCTGTTCTTGTTTGAATCGTCCTAGAGTTATTTGGATCCGTAGGTGATATACGACATCATCAATTGGCGCTAGAAGGAGGGCCCTTTTGTTACGATTTGATCAAGAAACAGCGATGGTACCACCAAAAAATACTGGAAAAAGGACCCAAACAGCGGCAGCTAGAGACGTCGGAGAAGTAGACCCAACCGCTACTACTACTAGCCAACCCCAAACCAATCCGGAGGAAACGGCGCGTGATCCGGCACGGCGGGCCTTCTTTGATGCATTACGTAATTTAGATGTTCCGGCTTTCAAAAGTGTGCTAGGTTTGGCCCTAAAAGGACGAGAAGAGGAATCTCCACAAAACGTGGATCCAAAGGGTAACCTCGGCAAATAAGGAGGATAGAGGAGAAACTCTCTCCTCCACCTCCCATACGCAAAGCATAAACGAGTTAAGGCTCGGGCCCGGGAGGCTGCCGGGGCGGAATTAGACGGGATCTGGGAAATAAAACGGACGATCTCTCTATCGAATCACCGTTCTCGGAGCGCAGATTTTGAACTATCCACGTCCCGAAAGATTTAAGATCCCAAAACTCGGAAGCATATGACGGAACGAAAGATCCCCAGGATCACCTCTTTCAATATTTAACGCACATGAATTTAGACCGTGCACCCGAGGAGATGAAGTGCAAAGCCTTCCCGGCCTTACTCACGGGCGGGGCTCGTGAGTGGTTCCGAAAATTACCACCTCGGTCTATTGAGAATTTTGAAACCCCGGCAAGAAAAATTTTGCGAGGCTTTTGTCACCGCTAAACCCTTCCGGAGGAATGTCACGTACCTCCTCACAATTCGTCGAAAAAAAAGAAGAAACGATCTTTGCGGTTCGAAAAGATTCAATGAGGAATCTAGGCAGGTCGGGAATGCTGATGAACACCTCCTGATCACCTCTTTCGTAGCAGGCCTGCGAGAAGGTAGATTGTATACAAAGCTCAATGGCCGACTTCCGAAATCTATGGATGAGTGTATGGATCTGGCATATAAACACTGTCAAGGTGAAGAGGCCAACCGTTTAAAGAGGGAGTCGGAAGCTCCTAAAAAAGAGAGGTCAGATGACAGATCTGATAGAAAGCGTAAACCGGTATGGGACCGAGTAGCTGCGCCCATAACTGACCGACTCGGGAAGAAAGGGGCCCTTCAGGAGAGGGACTTTATCCCTTTGAACAGATCGTGCGAGCAGGTCCTCGCCATAATGCAGAGAAAAGGTATTGCCCGTACTCCACCTCCTATGAAGGGACCCCGGGAAAAAAAGGATCAGACAAAATACTGTAAGTTTCATGAAGACATTGGTCACGACTCAGAGCAGTGCAGGGATTTACAAAGAGAGATCGACGCTGCTGTTATGGAAGGGAAACTCGATGAGGTCATAGATAGGTCTCGTCACCCAGAACCCAGGGGAAGACGGGAATACAAGAGGAGAGATTTCGGTCATGACCGAAAGGATGATTATAGACGAAAGAGGGATCCGTCCCCAGGACCGGAGGGGCAGCCAGATAATCGCCCCATCAATACCATCTCAGGTGGTCCGAGTACACCGTCCCGACCGAGGAGCAGAGTGGTAACCGGGCACCGACCAGCACCGACTCAGGAAAGAGGCAAAGGTTGTCCGGGGAGGTCGTTTATGGCCCTCGCGATCCTCTTCCCCTCGTCAGCAATAATGAAGGCTTGGTTATCGAGGCGGTAATCAATAAACATACGGTGAAGCGTATTTGTGTAGACACCGGAAGTGCAGTCAATGTGCTGTACTACAATGTGTTTCAATCCATGAAGTTAAAGGATGCAGAGCTAGCACCTGTATCATCCCCGCTATTCGGGTTTGCAGGGCCACCAGTCCACCCCATGGGTATGATCACCTTACCAACCACTTTTGGGAAAGCACCTCGGGACAGGATCCTTATGGTGAGCTATATGGTAGTCAGGGCCCCATCAGCCTACAATGTTATCATGGGGCGGCCTGCCCTAATAGATCTGCGAGCGGTGATCTCTCCAACTCACATCAGTTTGAAGTTCCCGACCTGGGAGGGGACGACGAGAGTCAAAGGTGACGTCGAAACAAACAGGGAGCCGCTACACGGCCACCGTAAACGGAAGAATGATGGTACAACGGTATCGTGTGGAAGAGTTGCTCCCGGAGAGGAAGAAGAAAGTTGGTCATCAGATGATAAAATCGAGGTAGTAAATTTGGGAAAGGAACAAGAAAGTTTGTCAGTCAACATAGGATCATGGATCCCAGATCGGTTTAAAACAGAGCTCGTTGAGATATTAAAGGAGTTTAAAGACGTGTTTGCATGGAAGACGGATGACATGCCAGGCTTGTCCCCCGAGCTGGCTCTGCACAGGTTGCACGTGGACCCAGCCCGGAAACCGATTAGACAAAAGAAAAGACAGTTTGCAAAAGATCGAATGGAGGCCATTCAAAGGGAAGTAGAGAAATTACTACAAGCCGGGATCATACGTGAAGTGTTTTACCCGACTGGCTAGCCAACCCGATCCCCGGTAAAAAAGCCGGATGGTAGGCGGCGAATGTGTGTAGATTTTACCGACTCGAACGGGGCTTGCCCCAAGGATTGTTACCCGCCGCCTAAGATTGACGGGTTAGTTGACTCAACGGTCGATTTGAAATCTTTGCATTTCTAGACGCGTACAAAGGATACCACCAAATTGCCATGGACCCGGACGATGCGAGAAAAGACGGCATTCATTACGAAAGAAGGAACGTTCGCTATGTTACTATACCGTTTGGATTGAAGAACGCCGGCGCCACTTATCAAAGAGCAGTGAATAAAATAATTCGAGAAGTGGATTGGGAAATGCATGGAAGTCTATGTAGATGATCTCTTGATCAAGAGCAGGTCTCTAGATTAGTACATGATCGATGTCCGGGAAGTATTTGGGGTACTCAGGCAGACCCAAATGAAACTTAACCCAAAAAAGTGTACATTTGGGGTCAGGTCAGGTAAATTCCTGGGTTACATGATTTCAAAAGAAGGAATTAAGGCTAACCCGGACAAAGTTGAAGCCTTAAGAACAATGCCACCACCGAGAAGCATCAAGGAGGTGCAAAGGTTAACCGGCCGCATGGCCTCCCTGAGTAGGTTCCTATCCAAGTCGGCACAGCGTGCTTTACCATTCTTTAAAATCCTGAGGAAAGCAAGTCCCTTCCAGTGGAATGAGGACAGTCAGAAGGCATTTGACGATTTGAAGGAGTACTTGGCCGAGCTTCCAACCCTGACATCTCCCCAGGAGGGAGAAACTCTGCTTTTATACTTGGCAGTAGTTGATGAGGCAATCAGTGCGGTCCTAATCAGAGAAGAAGGACACATACAAACACCCGTGTTTTATGTGAGCCGGGCTTTACATGGACCAGAACTCAGGTACACGAACGCGGAAAAACTAGCTTTGGCTCTGGTACACGGCTCAAGAAAGTTACGACCATACTTCCAGGCACATTCAATCACTGTGGTCACAGATCAACCACTGCGTCAGATCTTGGCATGACCAGACACCTCGGGGAGGCTAGCCAAATGGGTAATCGAGCTGGCCGAGTATGACCTGGACTACCAACCCCGAACTGCCGTCAAAGCCCAGGCTTTAGCCGACTTCTTGGCTGAAGGAATTCAGGTCGAGACAGATGAAGGACGGTAACGGGGCGGTCGATACCGGACCCTTTTTGTGGACGGAGCATCAGGAAAAGAAGGAGCAGGAGCAGGCCTCTTGCTCCTCAGTCCGAAGGGGGAAGAATTTCCGTATGCACTACGTTTCAACTTTGCGGCTACAAACAACGAGGCAGAATATGAGGCTTTAATTACTGGGCTCCGATTAGCCAACAAGCTCGGGGCAGATAACCTCCACGTATTCAGTGACTCCCAGTTGGTGGTTAATCACATCAAGGGTGAATATGAGGCGAAAAAGGAATCAATGAAGAGATACTTGGCAGCAGCACAGGCTTTGCTAAAAAACTTCAAGTCAGTCCATATAGAGCAGGTCTCTCGATCCAAGAACAAGAAAGCTGATGCCCTCTCCAAGTTGGCATCTAATTTTTTCTCAGATAAAAAAGTTCTGGTGGAACAGCTGACCGAACGAAGTTATGTCCTGAGCGAAGTACAACCGATTAGCCAACAAGCCACCTGGATGGACCCCATAACCTCTTATCTAAAACACGGTATTCTGCCAACTGACAAGGTTCAGTCCCGGAAGGTCAAGCTACAGGCAAGCAGGTATGCTCTCTTTGATGATATCCTATACAGACGATCGTTTATATCATCATGGCTCAGGTGTGCTACCCAGGAAGAAGGAAATTATCTACTCAGGGAAATCCACCTCGGCATTTGCGGAAACCACGCAGGAGCCCGGACACTAGCTCGTAAATGCCGCTTGTTCGGGTATTATTGGCCAGCTATGCAAAACGACGCAAACGACTTGGTACTGAGGTGCAAGTCATGCCAGGTGCATGATAACTTGTCTCACCAACCAACGCAAAACATGATTCCTTTGGTCTCTCATTGGCCCTTTTATCAGTGGGGGGTAGACCTGGTTGGCCCTCTTCCCCGAGCTCCAGGTAACTTACAGTTTCTTGTCGTGGCTGTTGATTACTTTACTTAGTGGGTGGAGGCCGAGGCCTTGACCACCATCACCGCAAAGGCCATACAGAAATTTTTGTGGAAAAACATCGTCTGTCGCTTTGGGATACCCAAGATCCTGGTGTCGGACAATGGAACACAGTTTGAAGACAGGACAGTCAAGTCGTGGTGTGCTGAGTTGGGTATAGTCCAACATTTCACCTCTGTCGGTTATCCCCAGGCCAACGGCCAGGTAGAACAGACCAACAGGCAGCTCAAGTTTGGGTTGAAGAAGAGATTGGAAGAAGAGGGACAAGCATGGGTCGAGCATTTTCCTAACATCCTTTGGGCGTACAGAACGACTCCAAATTCAGCTACCGGAGAAACCCCTTTTGCTTTAGCTTATGTATGTGAGGCAGTCATTCCGGCCGAAATAGGGCTCCCCTCCCCGAGGACCGAGCTCCACACAATCACAGACCAGGACATCGAGCTCAGACATGCCAAGGACAACTTGGAAGAAGCCAGGGAAGTGGCCTATATCCGGATGGCAAGATACAAGCAGAGAATATCCCAATACTACAATTCTAAGGTTAAGCATTCCTACTTCAAAGAAGGAGACTTGGTACTAAGGAAGAACGAGGTCAGCAAGCAGGGTCCTCAGGGAAAGCTTAACCCGAACTGGGAAGGCCCGTACAGAGTGGTTAAAGTTCATGGAAAAGGTGCTTACCAGCTAGCTAACGCGAGTGGCCAGATCGTACCAAGAAGCTGGAATGCCAGCAACCTTAGAAAGTTTTATGCCTGAAACGAATCCAGGCTCGATTCTATCTTTCCATTTTATGTCATCTTTTTCAATAAAAGTGTTATCAAACACCTTTGAGTTCTAATAAATATATGATTCTTTCATGTTATATATTGTTATATTATGTACTGTGATTGAATTTTTGTTAACTGAGTCCTGCAAGTCAGACTCAGAAAGCTTGAATACCACAAGCTTCCCGAGTCCTCAAACCAAGACAGGGTTTTAACTGAGTCAGGTTATACTCAGAAGGTTTGCAAAAGTCAAACCTCCTAAGTCTGCAGGTCAGGCCAGAATTTAACTGAGTCCTGCAAGTCAGACTCAGAAAGCTTGAATACCACAAGCTTCCCGAGTCCTCAAGCCGGGACGGGGTTTTAACGAGTCGGGTTATACTCGGAAGGTTTGCAAAAGTCAAACCTCCTAAGTCTGCAGGTCAAGCCAGAATTTAACTGAGTCCTGCAAGTCAGACTCAGAAAGCTTGAATACCACAAGCTTCCCGAGTCCTCAAGCCAGGACAGGGTTTTAACTGAGTCATGTTATACTCGAAGGTTTGCAAAAGTCAAACCTCCTAAGTCCGAGTCGTCCGAATTTAACTGAGTCCTGCAAGTCAGACTCAGAAAGCTTGAATACCACAAGCTTCCCGAGTCCTCAAGCCAGGACAGAGTTTTAACCGAGCCATGTTATACTCAGAAGGTTAAAGACTTAGTCAAACCTCCTGAGTCTGCAGGTCAGGCCAAAGTTTTATCAAGACTTAGTATGTCATCCAAACCGTCAGTAATGCAAGCCATACTGGGGGGGAAGGGGGCATCCATAAGACAGAATTCAAACCCAAAATAAACTAAGTAAACCCAAAGTACAAAACATAGTGGGCAGGGCACCACAAAGTATAAATAAAATACATAAACTTGGACAACAAAAAGTTTTAAAGTCAGGTCTGGGTTCTCGGATTCTGCTCTGTCGAAGATGGAGTAGGCACAGTACCCTGAAGAGTGGGACGACGTCGGGCATATTTGGCACCAATGTCTTCGCCTGCTTTAAACTCGCTCAGCCGGGCATCATAGATCTGACCTGCTCCTTTTTTATACATGGAACGATAGTGCATAAGGTCAGAAAGAATCAGCTCAGGACGTTGTTCTTTTGCCTCGTCTACACCCGTCGTATATCCATGTTGCATAACAGGGTTCAGAAGGACCTTCAAAGCACCGGCTAGATGATCAGAAGATTTATACTCATGCACGACCCGGGCATCCCGGGCAGGTAGAGAAGCTTCCAGAGCAATCAGCTCAGCTCGGACCTTGGCCAGCGCCTGCCCGAGCTCAGAGTTCTCTGCCACATACTCATCGTGTTTGGCCTGGAGCTCGGCAGTACACTTGGCCCGGGTCTCTGTAAGTTCCTTCTTTAGAGCTGCAACCTCCTGGTCCCTAACCTTGGAGGCCTCTTTATACTTGTCACGTGCAGCCCGGAGCTCCTCGATCGTCCCCTGCAAAGCCTCCTTACTCACTGCAGATTCAGCAAGGCGGTCCAGGAATTCCTGGCCGACCTGGGCACCCTGGAAAAGACAGAGGAAAGGTAAGTAGGAAATAAGACGCATAGGAGTAACTGGCATGTGTATACAAGAACTTACCACAGCGGCGAGGTCCTGGTCTGACAATTCGTACAGCCGATTGTGCCCCGGGGACGGTGGCTCCTCAGGAGAGTCCTCGACGTTTTCTATGGTCTGCTGACCCGCTTTCCTTTTCTTGGATCGACTCTTCCGAGACGAGGAAGAGACTACCTTCTTCTTTCGGCTAGGCTCGATCGCATCTCCTCCCATCTCCTGGTCTTCATCCACATCTATCCGCTCCACGTCCCCGGAAGAGTCATCCGGCCGCCCGGACAAGAGTTGGGCCGAAGTGGGAGTCGGGGCGGTTCCGGCAGCCCGGAGATGTTCCGGCTCTATGTCATCCCCCGCGGCTCGGCCTCCCGGTTGGGCTCTTCAGGGTTGACCGGAGGAACCACCTCGTCATTCACGTCCTCCAAAAGGTCAGCAAAGGAAGACACTGCCAGAGTAAACAGCAAGAAATGTTAGGAAATATTTTTACACTTAGCAAAGTATGGCATAAAACAAGTATGACAAGGAACAGATGTTAAAGCCCTACATATCTTGTACTCTTCCTTATCTAACTCCTTGTATGGGTCAGGACCCGCAGTGGGCAACTGAGCAGCCAAAATCAACTCAGAGGAATACTTTTTCTCCCGGATATACACTCCGCTTTTGCGAATGTCATCTAGGAGCTTCCTATCCACGTCAGTTGGCTGGGGATCGCCGTCCAGATCCGAAGAGTTCCACCTACCCAGATTCCGAGTCACCTCGGGACGGATGAAAAAGAACCTCGTTTTCCAACCTTTGTACGAGGTTTCCCCGGGCTCGTGAATTGAACGTCGGGCATGAAATCCCCCCGACGTGGGAAGCGGTAATACCCGGCCGCCCGGCACCCGTTTCCCGCCGAAAGAACGGTCGGAATGTTTGGACTTTGAAGGGGATGCGAGCACATCTACACCAAATGGCGAAGCCCACTATCGCCCTTATTCCATTGGGCACGATCCGGGCCAACCCTAGGTCGTAATGCTCCAGGACGGCTAAAACGGCCGGACGGATCGGAAACCTTAAGCCGCATAATAGTCGCTCTCGGTAGACGGCACAGTACCCGGCCGGGGCTTGATAGGCGTAAACACCAGGAGCCGGGATAATGGGTTTGAAAAGCGGATTTGTTAGGTTGTATTGTTCACAGATACGGTTCAACTCCGTGGTGGTTATTTTGGTATCGATGCCATGGCAGGCCGCCTGTGATTTCAAAGCCATAAAGACCTTAAGGGAAAGGACGAATCTAGAAGATGAGGAAGAAGGGGGAGGATTGAAAAAAGAAAGGGTAGGCCTCTCGAGATTAACTCCGGCAGTGGTAATTTCTTCCTCTAATTCCGGCTCCGATTCAAATAATGCCTCAATGGAACTATCGGTAAGAATTATAGGTTCGCTCATTAACAACAGAAAAGACTTAGAGGAATCAGAAAAGAAAGAAGGCTTACTTGAGTAAGAAGATCGGAGAGATGAAAGAATGGAATGGCAACCGTCCCGACTTCACACTTGATTTAAAGAGTAACGTCTGAAAATATTGATGAGACTAGGAGTTATAAAACCCCAAAAAGAAGTCTTGGGATAACCGCCCCATTATTGTGTTACGACGCTTCGTTTCTCGCACTCAATACGGCGGTCCTAAACGGTAACAAGGACACGTGTCATGGTAAGCATGTTATCTTGGAACGTCCGAGCGATCTCGGGTCTACCCGGCTCCTGTAGTCCGGCCGGACACGGGGGCTTATGACAATGGTGAAAATAGACACGGCCACGTGTCACTCTTATAACATCCCAAGATTGAGAGAGAAAGATAAGAGGGAATCTCTTGGGGCCGGAAGCCCTACGGATTAGGACCTTACCCCGGGGGGGGTCGCCCATTTACTCGCGGCTACCGCACGCGCGCGCGCGGCTCGGTCGGGTCAGGAGATAGGACTCACAACTCAGGTCGAGGCGACCTGGGGTGCTCATCAGAGGCAGACGGGATCTTTCCTTATATAATAATCCGTGTATGTGCCTATATTATAGGAGAATCCCTGGATTACCGGAAGGAGATCCCATGATTCGAATATAATCATAATTATCTCTTGCTAGAGATAAACACGGGATGATCCTTAGGGTTTAAGGATTCTACGACTTGTTTGACAAGAAAAGAGGTGAGACGCCTCCCTATATAAACAACCCTAAGAACTACGAATGACTTGATTCCAATTTAGCTATTGGATACGTAGGCAACTTGAGAGAAACTAACTCTCAGGCTCAGTCTTAATCACACCAAATCACTATCCCCATTGTTTCTGTTCTTGTTTGAATCGTCCTAGAGTTATTTGGATCCGTAGGTGATATACGACATCATCATAAGGCAAGGACGGATACACTTGGACGGCGTCGTGTGGAGGCAAAACGACACCGTTTCACGTCACAGCATACACGGGAGGGACACTTTCACGGCAGAGGATCCCAATTCCTAATTCACCCGCTACACACAGAGAGACTTTATGGTGCAACGGTTGTAAGAAGGTTGTACCAAGTGGCATACATTAGAGCCTCTTATTTTTTCTCTCTTTCACATAATACACTTTTATCGTGTGTGAGAGGTTAGAAATGAATGGTTGTAATGTATGTCACTTGACACAACCTTGCTACAACGGTTGCAGTATTATAAAATTTGTTGTTACACACATGATGTGATAAGGTGCCTACCAGGCTACCACCCCCGGTCTAATAAGTAGACCAGATCGGGTTAGGGTACTGACCTAAGTTGCGATTATTTTAGTCATTTAATTTTCTTTCTCTTAAAAAAAAAAAATTTCTTTCAATTCCCCAAAGCATCATACAGGAGAAAAGCTTCATTAAAATATTTCTTCCGGCAGATTACACTGCAAATTCTCTAAACTGAACTGCAGGCTGTTGCGATCGAGCTTTGAAATTCCTTCAGGTTTATGTTCTATTTATAGCGCGTCATTTTTTTTTTCCTTTTATTATTCTTTCTTGTCTGCGTTTTGTCTAGTTGAATCAACAGGCTGTTGAAATTTCTTATGGGAACTTTGCTTTGTTTGTTCCTTTCGTTCGGATTTGTTGTCGCTTTTTTATCCTGATTTTTTTTTAATTATAAAAATTAAAAGCTTGTTAGCGAGGTTGTGTGACGGTGGAAGCAGTGATTGGATATGCTCTATCATTATTTTTATTTTTATTCTTCTAATTTTAAAGATTGGATTTTGGGCAGCGCATGTAATTTTTCTTTGAAGTTCATTTGCAATTTTTTTGGGCTGTAAGTATCAAAATTTCAGTGCCTGTTGTTGTTGATTTGGGTGCCTGTCTTTGTTCTTAAAAAAAGGTTGGGTCCCCCACCACCCCGTCCCCAAGGATTAGTGGATGATGTATATTGAGGGATGTGCTTTAATGGTACACTGTAGTCACACTTCCTTTAAACCTTTTTGCTGAGAGGGGTCGTTCCATACATGATTCGAACCCACAAGCCAGCTAGGCTGGACCGCACTACAACACTCAAGCTCTTTAACCACTGAGCTATGCCCTTGGTGACGACGCTGTCTTTGTTCTTAATACAGTGAAAGATGCTGAAAGTTGATTGAGAATTTTTCCCTATATAATAAACAGTCCTTCCATGTGGTTTTCTCAGGAAACTTTGAATACACAATGATGTCTGGAAGAAATCGTGGACCTCATGTTCCAGTGGAAGGTGTGCCACATGGCGGAATGCCTCCACCTGTTCATGAACCCTCTCCGTATGCAAGAGGGGGTGTTGGGCCAATGCCTCACCCTGCTTTATTGAAAGAAAGGAGAGATCCTTCTTATGGAATTAGCCCAGGGAAAATGCCTCCGCACTCTGTTGTTTTAGAAGAACAGTTAGCAGCTCAACATGATGAGATTCAAGGGCTTCTTGTTGATAATCAGAGGTTGGCTGCAACACATGTGGCGCTGAGGCAGGAACTGGAAGCTGCACAGTTTGAGCTTCACAGAACTCAGAAATATGCTGGTGCATTTCATGCTGAAAAGGATTTGGAGATGCGGGAACTTTTTGAAAAGTCGAAGAAAGTTGAAATGGATCTTTGGGGAGTCGATGCTATGAGGAATGAGCTTAGGCATGTAAATGCAGATATCAAACAGCTAAATGTGATAAAGCTAGATCTTACTGGTCAGGCTCAAGCTATGAGTGAAGATTTAGCCAGAATGAAGGCAGATTTGCAGCAAATTCCTGCAATAAGAGCTGAAATTGAAGGTCTAAAACAGGAATTACAGCGAGCTAGGTAAGAATTTCCGTTATATTTTTTGGTTCTGGTCCTTTTAGCTGGAATTGTTACTGTGATCTTCTCTGCTTTAGGGCTGCCATCGAGTATGAGAAAAAGGGATATGCTGAAAATTATGAGCATGGACAGATGATGGAAAAGAAGTTAGTTTTAATGGCACGGGAGATGGAGAAACTTCGTGCTGAGCTGGCTAATGCAGAGAAAGCTCGTGCTGTTGCTTTTGGAAATCAAGGTAATGTGTGTTTAGGTAACTTCAATTTCCCTTGAATGCAGGTGGTATTGGTTTTCAATAATCCTTTTGTGAGGAGTGTTAAGGACATACCGGCATACACAGGCAGGCATGGCCTATCCTATTTGAGGATTGAATATTAAATTTAGTGCAGTGAACCATATTTTTTGTTCTGTTTTGGTGGGTGAAACTTATATTTATACTGTCCTGAATGTTTTAGAATCAGTTGTTTTGCGTTTGCACGAGAAAAAGGTTTAACGCTTTCCTTCTGCTAAACATTTCACATTGTGCTTTAAGGTCTTTTTGCACGTTCTTGCATGACGAATGGGTTTAACGTTTGCTATCCTGGCCCCACCTAGACCCGCGCAGACCCTGTCTAGACATGTCCAGGACCCGTCAAGGACCCTACCTGCCTAGCCCAGCCCGTGGGTATCATCGGTCGGGACACCTGGTACCCACTTAGCGCCTAGGCGGCCGCCTAGAACGATTTTTGGATCACTGGATCCTGGAATTGGGTCACTCTTGGACTATGTCCTGAACAATTCTACCATCAGATCCCATTAAAGTGATTGGATTGTAATAAGTGCTTCAAACTCATTTTCACCAATCTTTGTGAAAATACTTGTACCTTATTGCTGCTTGGTCACTTTGGTCTCATTTGTATCTTTCATGTTTGCACTACCAAGTTTTTTTGGGAGATTTTTGGCCCCCATGTTGCCTGTAAGACTTTATGAGATTGGTTAATGTTCAAAAGCAAAAGTGACTTCTTCTCATTCTATGATAATCACATGGCTTGTCTTATTGTGGGATGATATGCTGAGCTTTCTTTTTTTAACTTGCCTTTATTTTTGTCACATAGTCAAACTATGTCTCAATTGTTTTGAAGCTACAAGATTCTAGTCGCACAATCAATTAAGAAAGCCCAAAGTTAGTTGCCTGGTATGATGATAAATGATGCAATAGCGTTTTGCATGTTTAACATTGTTGTCTGAAATCTTGGTTGCTTTAATACAGGCCCTGGTTATAACACTAGTTATGGAAATCCTGAAGCTTTCTATGGTGGAAATCCTGAAGCTGTCTATGGTGGAAACCCTTATCCCGCTACTAATTTTGGATCAAATTCGGTCAACCCAGCGAATCAAAAGCATCCTGTAAGGGATTTTACCTTTTGACTGTAGTTCCGTTAGAAATCCTCAGCTAACATGGGCATTGTTGCACACAAGCCCACTGCTATGCCTTTTCCTTTGATATCTTATAGGACACAATTGGGAAACTTACCACTTTATGATTGTATACATCAGATGCAAGCCTGTGGTGAAGGTTATCCTCAATATGGACCTGGACATGGACTTGGTACTTGGGGTGCTTATGAGCCGCAGCAAGCTCCCGGACCCAGATAAAGTAGTTCCGCAAGTCTTTCTTTTAGATTCTTGGGCGTCTGGTACACCAAGTTCAATTTTAGGTTGTCACTCGGAATCTTAAGTCCTGATAGTAACTTCTCTATGTACTTTTTTTAATTATCTATTTGTGCAAGAAAACCTTATGCATGATCAGTACCCGTTTGAAGAAAAAGATGATATTATATTTGGATTTATATAGTTATTTTGTTAATTTAGCTGAGAGGTTGAAAACTCTTCAACTTCTCTGCCTCCCCCCTCCCCCCTTTCCCCCTGTCTTGATACGATTATTCGTGAAAGTCAACTTATGATTCCCCCTGGGTTTTGATTCACATAGGGGCAAAACGTACTTGGGGTTAGTATATTAGGTTAGCTTCTTGGTCAAAATTTTTTTACGTTAGATTGTTGGAAGAAAATTGTATAGTGGATAGGTGACTAGATCACACAGGCCAATTTTAGCCAGGGTAGCATGTGGTAATGTGGAGGTTTGAAATTTACAAATGCATCATTTAGGAAATTTTCTAGTGTTGTTGCATGTTTGTGTGGGTGAATGGGCAAGCATGTTCCATATGTTGCACCAAAGATATGTCTCTTTTGGTCACTCCACGTGTGATGTTTAATGGAGGTGGTTGCCATTGAGGAGTTTAACCTGCAATTCAACAATACAAAATAAGCTTAATAACTATTTAAACAAGTCTTGTGAATTGTAAGAATATGAAGTTTGTGAATAGTAAGAATATGATATCATGCAATCGAAGAAAGTATGTTGTCTCAAAAACTGATTGATAAATCATATGTACTTGCTTGATAGTCGATACATGGTCTCGCAACTTTGGTAATCAGTACCTACATTCTTGTGTAGCATCTCTAGCTGCAAACCATTAAGGAGTATCTTTCCCTTGGTAGCTGTCATATTGGCTTTGTTTTTTTTTTTTTTTTTTAGTGCAACCTTTCCCTGCCCCCTGCCTTTTTAATGAAGAACTTATATATTCTAATTATGGATCTTGTGCTTGCCTACTTGAAACAATGGTGTATTTCCGGTGCAACAAGATTAACTCTAAATTCGGCATGGCCTTCTCCATTTCCATGATCATGTCATCAATCAAACTGAGTTCAATCTCAGTTTGAGTAAATTTGTCTAAGTTGATAGTTAAAGTTGAACAAACTTCTTAAACATTTGAATGGGATTATTGTTTGAGTGGAATATAATGTGTAGTCCACTGCACTATATTTCCTTAGATAAAAAATCACAGACCACTTGGCTAAACTTATATGTCTTCATGAGGCTCTTCTCGACCTCATTACATTTAAGCCTGCCATAACAATCAAGACTCAAGCCTTTCTCCAACTGGTGGAGCTGGCTATTATGTTCAATGATAATGTTTCAAGATGGTTGGATGAAGTTGTTATCCAACTTGAATTGTGTCGTAAAAATTTAATTTGGATCGAACTAGTGTCAGGTGAGGTCGAGCTTGTCTATCACATGGTTTGTTGCTCTGGCAGCATTATCACTTCAATATGAGTAGATACTGGACTACGCTAGGTTAAACATGTTTCCCTTTTGAGGTTTCAAGTGCTTGTTTATTAGTTTGATGTAACTGCTTAAAAGGGTTAAGTATCCCACCTGAGGAGTACGTTCGCGAGAATGAAACTTAAAGAAATTGACGGGTGTTCAGCTTGATGTCTCGACTTTAGTGATTAATTCTGACATGACTGAGTAAAGCTTTCGCTTTCACAAAAGTGTTACTATCAGGGTTTGAAGGAAATGGTGTGGTAGTTGTGCAACTGAGCCTTCTGTTGACAATTCTGTGATACTGAAAATTCACCTTCCCTTTTTACGATACTGAAAATTCACCTTCCCTTCCTGTGATACTGAAATTCACCTTCCCTTCCCGTTGTAGCAGAGTTATACCAAGTGACATAGATCATATCCTTCCCTTTTTACTATCTTTCACCTTACACACCCCTACTATGTGAAACAGTGAAAGAGAATAAAAATGAAAGGATATAATGCATGCCAATGGTACAATCTTCCTACAAATGTTGTAGTGTAAAAAATTTATATTTTTGAGCCAGTGTTAACCTGTCTTTTCTTCAAACCCATCCCTGCATAAGTTCAGAGATGATTTGACTGCCCTTTACCCATTATATCCATATCCTCTTATTAAGCTTTACCCCCCAGTAAGAAATTTAACTTAGCTCCCCCCCCCCCCCCCCCCCCACCCCTAAAAAAAGGAATAAATTCATTAAAAAAATATTCTGGTAAATTGTCCTTGGCAATTCATCATGGAAGGTGGATCTGTTACATTGATGGTGCAGCCTGCTCGGGTTTGGTGTTTGCCATTGATATTAGGTAAGCGACTCAAGGATGTATGTTACAGAGGAGACATATAGTCATGTCCTTTCTATTACCAAAACTTATATTGTGATTGCGTTACTCGTTTCCTCTCTGTGGATGCATCACAAAAAGCTAGAATATGATTATTGTTGCATTTTTCCCTCTTTTACTGGTTTGAGAGCATCTACAGGTGTTTATGTAAAATTCACTTATTATCCTTCTTAATTCTAGAGTGAGGCCAAAATATTATGGTGTTACAACAATGATATGTTTTGTTGGGCTATTTTTATGAAAAAGTATGCATGTGTGAGATAGAATGAAGAAGAGAAAAAGCTTTTTATTGATTATTTTGGAGAGATGACAAGGTTTAAATAGCCTTAGGAGAGGCTAATAACGGCTAGGAAAATACAAATAAACATTTCCGCCCATCCTAACGGTAGGAGGCTGTCTAACTTCCTGATCAGAATAAAGACTAAAAGACTAATCCTATAACCATTTTTGAGTTGTCCCTGTAAGAATGCTTCTTTTTTTAGTGAAAAACGTATCACGATGTGAAAATGAATTAACCTATGTATTGGTTTTGTGAAGATATAAATGTATAATTTAAGCTTCTTCTTAATAGCTTAAGCTTTTGGGGGTGATGGTTTTACAACATGGTATCAGAGCTTGATAATGGGTTTAAACCTCCTTGTAATCATTGTGTTTCTGTTTGCGTTGTCCTCGTGTTGGGGATTCTTTGTTTGGCTTTGTGTGCCAAATGTTAGCCCAACCGTTTGTCTTATGCTCTTTGTTGACCAGATTGTTTGTGTTAGACCCACACGTGATGAGACTTCTTAAAGTCAATAAATGTCTACATTACTCACTCCCAAATAGCTTACGCTATTAGGTGAGTTGGTAATTTGACATGATATTAGAGCACGAGGTCAGGGTACAAACCCGACTCCTGCTCCACTTGTTGAAAAGGAAAAAAACTATTACTATTGTTGGGCATGTTAACTCTGCTACAAGAAAAAGTACTACTAGTACTGGTATGAATGTAATTCTGCTACATGTTTAATCTTGTCTATTTGTTTGAAATGGTCACACTCAAGGGGTCGTGTTAAGATATAAATGTATAAATTAGTAAATTACATTCCTTAAAAATTTAAGTTTTTGAGATGATGATCATTAAACATGTTGAATCTGGAAAGGTGGATGTGAATAAAATGATTCACTTATGAAAATCAAAATGTGCAGAAAAGGTGAGGAAGGGGAGGTACTAATCTACCTGAGATGTTCCTTTTTTGTTCAGACAAATCCTTCTTTCCTGTCCTTCTACCCCCCATTCTTGGTAGGGTCCATCCTGCTACTTGTCATGCAACTTGCCTGTTTGAACTTATATTTCTTTGCCTTCTTCCCCCCTCGGACCCCATCCTTGCAGGTTTAGACTATTTCGAAGGATTTGCTTCAGATATGAATCAAAGGGATTATGTAATGATTATTCTGACGTTAGATCTATTATCTTGAAATGTTAACCTTGTGTGTATAAGTCCTATTGGTTAAAGATAAGAGCAAGGTAAGATTTTCCCCCTTATTTTGGAAAATGCATGAAATGATTGAGAGGAACTCTCAAGCTTCTGGACTGGAAGCATAAAGGTCCCTTGGAGAATTTCTTTTGCATCGGGTTATCTAGTATATCAAACATGAACTGTCAACTATCGAGGAGGAAATACTGTTAGACAAGTTCAACATTGGATATGCAGGTTGAACTAGTATCATATACTCCTTGTTTTTTGTCGTGCTTGTTAAGAGAAGTTTTTGGTGTTCATATGTAGGGTTCCATATGGTCAAGTATTTCTTTCCCCCTAGTGTTCTGGTGTAATTTTTTTTTTTTTTTACCTTTTCTAAAAAGACATGATTAAAAGTGGGTATGAGGATGATTAGCTCATTATAACGTGTAGTGGTATTACAACAGACATGATGCTGTGACATATTCCTTGCTCATAGGGGTGTCTGTAAGAGAACGTTTGGGGTGCTTGAGTAGAGTTTGTAATTTTTCTTGTGGTTAATGTGAAATGTTTGCACCTTCTCCGACTTAGTATTTAGTGAGAGAAGTGGTCATTTGTTTCAACTTCTCCCGTTAATCTGGCCTTTAATTTTTTACTTTTGTAGTGGCATTTAGAGTACGAGTGTCTTGAAGTTTTTGTTTGCTTTTCCAGTGTACATATTTCAATTCATTATCATCAACCTACTATATACAGCCTGATGCCTTTTTAGTGTGTCATATAAACCTTTAGATGGTTGTTTCTTTTAGTGTATCATATATGAACCTTTTAAGGGTTGCCGTGGGTTGTTACTCCAACAAAAAGAAAACCCCCTTATTCTATTTGATAAAGGAACCTCTTATCCAGCATAAGTCCATAAAAATTAAAGACCCTTATCTCATTTCCAAACTGTAAAGCTGATTCGCATTTTCAATCCTGATTTTTAAAATTCCCCAAACTCCTTGGGAGATGTGGAAATTTAACATGGTATCAGAGTAGAAAGACATGGGATCAAACCTCTTTGTTTCATTTCTTGCCTGATTATATTGTCCAAGTGTTGAGCCTTATTGGTTTTGTATGCCATTTATTTACCTTTGTGTGCTATTTTTGTCCAGACTCATTCTATTAAACCTACACCCGAGGGGCGTGTTGAGGTGTGCTGAATTTGTCAATTATTCACATACCCAACAACTTAAGCTTTTGTCAAAAATGTAATTCAACACAAGCAAATTTTATTTGAGTGAACAAACTGGCCTGTCAAAGTACCTAGCCAGTCATGATTATTCTGATGCCTGAGCATGATACTTTTTAGTCCATTCGTTTGGCAGCTGATAGGGTACGGTATACATTGATGTGGATGTGAGCTTCCATAAACAGGGATTTGAGGGGCCAGCTACATTTCAAGAAGTTTGATGTTCGTGTCTTTAAACCTTAAAACGAGATAATTCATTTCCTTCATAGTGGTTCTTATGTTGGTCAATTAGCAACTACTCAGCACCAAGTATTTGGTCGTTGACTACTTGACTAGTGGGATGAAGACGAGGGAGGAATGGAAACTTACCTGGTAGTTGTTATTAAGTAGTATCTTGGTTCACTTTTTCCACTCCAGATAAAGCATCAACCGGATTGAAGATCTTGCACTCCTATAGTAAATTTTTAGCCTCAGATTGTCCATTCATACCTATCTCAAAGGCCAGTAGTTGGTCTTTAACCAACTTAAACTTCGTCATTCTGCCATTGACGATTAGTCTTTGTGGCTACCGTTGAACAACTTGGCGTGTATGGCAGTTTTAGAGTGCAGCCAAACTCTAAGGTCTTGAGAAATTTTTCTCAAGTCGTAATTCTTTTGGATTTTCTTGGATTTATTAAAGAGTCCTTACTGCCTAGGATTTTGAGTACAACACATCCAAGTTTTAGACATTTCAAAAAGTTCCATGGACTTCAGTGTCTATGGTTCAGCGAAGGGAAGAAAGATGAATGTTGGACAGTGGTCGTAGATACTTCCATTATCATGCTTCCTCACTTGGAAATTCAAGGGCGTGTTTTTCCCCAGCCAGGCGATGATGTGGTAAAACACAGGATATGAAGGTATTTTTGCTCTCAAAATCATTATTCTTATAATTGGGAATGGTCCTCATTCCTTAAAAGAATCCTAAATTAGGATCTTGGTAGGTTTTCTTTTATGTTTTATGCTGCAAATTACTGTTTATGCTTTTATCATGGCTTTCACTTTATTCAGAGTTTTAGCTAGTTAGGAAGGTCCTGATAGAACTCTTCAAGGACTTATTTGAGGAAAAAGTTCATTTCCTTTTAGGAACAGTGTCTTTAAGAGGTAATGAGTAAGAAGGTTTTCTCCTAAGCTTCCGATTAAAAGATTTCTTGCAGGAATCGCAACCCTCCCTTAGATTGTTTGGTACAATCTTTTCTAATAACGATACCTAAGGACTTCTAGAATTGATTCCTGGAGTTTCTTTAGAGATTTATTCTAAATTTACTGCATATTATTATTGTATGTTTCTCCAGCCCTTAATATGTATTTAGGAACCACTCTGTTTTGGGTTGTTGCTACATTAAGGCATTTTGAGTTTCCTTTTGCATAAGCTTGTACTTTCAGTGCGCTTTTTCTCATTATACGTAAAAAAAACTGGTTTGCTGGAGAATGCAATAACTAAAAGGATAGATGGTCTCTAGACACATCCCGTTGTAAGTTTCTTCTATATAAAAGACTAATTTACACGTTTGGGTAGGAATTTTTTTTCATTCATTCACTCCACTAAGAATACAACTTTATTCGTTGAATAACAATTAACCCAAATAAATCCATTCCAAACGGTTTACTTGTTGCTAAAAGTAGTGCTTGACCAGAGCTGAAGCCTATCTGATGATCCCTATTGTTCTGCGTTAGGATACATGTCTATTGTTTTAAAGAAACTTTACTTAGAATATTCATGAAAAATATAATAAAATTAGGTTACTGAAATAGATGTGCTGTTGATGCTCAGAATCTTGTCTAGTTGATTTAACATTGATAAGATATTTCTCTCAATCTCATTTCATGGAAGTAAATTTTGATCGGCCTCTCTATTGTAAATCTGTTTTTCATGTTTTTATTTATTATTATTATTTAAATTCCTGAAGATGTACTTAATCTTTGAATTTTTTTGAAAATATTGTTGGGCTCATCCCATTGTTTCTCTCTCTTTCTTTGTGCTGTGATTAATTCCGCCTTTTTTTCTGTTAGGTTACAGGCTAGAAGTCAGAACTACAAGTGCTGCGAGGGTGTGATGGTACTTGGCTTTCATGAGGTGTATTGACACCTTTATGTGTTATAGTTGGATGGTGCAAGGTAAAGATATCGTGGTCCTCTTGTAACCTGGTGCAAGTTTGATATATTGTGCATGCCATTCATATTTTACGGCGAATTTCTTTTGTGGGTGATTTTGACAAAGTCATACACGGATTTAAAATGCCAGCATAGCTCCACACGATTGAAATTTTCCTTGTATGGTGTCTTCGTGTCTGTGCCTTTTTGTTCTTTCTGCATTTGAAGTGTCAGAAACTATTACCTTGATTTATGCACTAAAGTCGATGCGTCTTCATTCGTGATGTGGTTGGGAGAGTTGTATACATATTTGATCAACTTCTATATTCATAGTCGTGTCACAGTTTGTGGTCTTGATACACTAAATAATCTAGACAAAAGTAGGCCTCTCATAATGTCTTGCTTGAATTTACCATTTTGCTTTATTGAGTATGTAAAGTGATGAAAATTGTTTCCTCCATTTCTGCAAACTGACTGATCCCTCTTCTTTTATATGGTGCGTCTGCAAGCGTTGCGAGACAAAACTCCATCAGCGTTGTATTTACGTGTGCAAGAAATTTGATACTCGTGGTTTTTATATAGGGTTTACTTGTCATGCCCCTTGGAAAGTCTTATTCAATAAGGCTTATCCTTTGTGTGTAATTATTTGTGTAGGATGATTTGCAGTTTTTTCTTTGATTTATTACACTAATAATCATTTCATCGTCTTTTCAGCATGTGGTGTTGGCCCTTCTTGCATCATATCTATGTGGATGATACTACTGCATATATCACACCTTTAACATCACCGCTCGTAATCAACCAGACGAATGGTGAGCCACGACATGGTATTCTAACTCTGGACAACAATGTACGTATCCATGGTGAAGTTCTCCCGGTTTTGCATCATCTTTGGTTAAAAAAAAAATACTTTTGTTTTCTGGATTCTTTGTTGATCACAGATTTGGCTGTTGCTTGCTCTTTTGGACAGAGAATGTGCCTTCCCAAGTAGAGAGAAGTTTGAGTTGGCCTGCCATGCTAAAACCTACAGTGTCGGACTCAGTTCTGCATCCAAAGTATCTCATCTTTTTGATTGGTTGGAGGAATTTTTCGACGTGATGTTACATCTTCTGAATGACTACACCCCGTCATATAAAGAAGAAGATCCATCTGATGATCACCCCCGAACCGGATGTAGTGATGTAAGATAATACAACACGATTTGCACCCTGCTTTGTTGTTAGATAAGTGTCGTGTCGGTAAATAGGCAAAACATGCCTTGTTTGTACTTATGTTACATAGCAATTGGTGGGTGCACGTAGACTTTCGCATTAAACAGACCTTGAAAGCAATAAGAGAAGGTTGTGTAAAGGGGATTGAATATAACCTACCGGTATGATCAAAGCTCCAAATGTGGAAGACAAAGGTGTTATCTAGAGTTGGGCGTAATATTTTCATTCAATCGGCTCTAGTAACACTTACTTGTTATTTTATGCAAACGACTTGCATACCAAGTTCTGTGTTGGACGAGGAGGAAAAATTGCCCGCTCCTTTTTTTGGGCAGGGGACGAGAATAAGAGGGGATGCATTATGTAGCATGGAGTGACGTTCGTTTGCCTAAGTTTTTTGGGGGTCTCGGGATGAGGCGACTGCGTAACATGAATATTGCCCTCCTCACGAAAGTTGCTTGGCAAATCTTGGTGGATAAAGACGTTTTGTGGGTCAAGGTGCTGAAGGCCAAATATGGGAGCCCGCTCGATTAAGCCCAAGCGGACATGTTCTTTTCTATGGTGCATTATTTGCATGGACGCGGATTGTTTATGAGATGTTCTGATTATCACTGCGGATGATAGAGTTTAATGGCTTGCTACGTTGTCCGGAAAATTTGATGTTGCGAGTGCGTACCACACTCAACTTACTGAGGTGTGCTCGAAAGAGGAGGAAAGAAAGTGGTGAAATATCTGGTCCTCTAAAGGGCCACAAAGAGGCAATATGTTGTTGTGGCTCATTCGCCGGAATGCGCTACCTACAGCGGTGATGCTTGAGCATAGGCATGTGTTGGATTGCATGGTATGCCGAAACCACGAGGAAACCCTGCTTCATACTTTTCGGGATTGTGGATGGATATGTGATATTTGAAATAAGGTGGTGGTATGTTGCAACCAACTCCCTTTTTTTGGTAGAACGGATGTTCATGATTGGGTGAATGACTGTCTAAACCGGGATATGTATGGGCGTGATAAAAGATCAGGTTTACACCCCAACAAAAAAAAACAAAAAAAAGAAAACATTTTAATATTAGTCATCGCTCTTCTAATTTTTTTTTTTCCTTTTTAAAGTATTTTGGGTTGCTAGCACTTTAGAAAATGGTGTCTTTAAAGGCATCATATTTTTTTTTACCTTTTAAGCACCACATCAATGTGAAAAATAGTTGATTACTCAAGGCACCGCGTATTAAAATTTTAAATTATCAATCTACTATTGACACCACACCAATCAAAATTAAAAATTACAATATGCAGATTATTTTTACTATTTTCAATTTTTCATATTACAATAACATCCTTGCAACAATAATATATTGTGTTTTTTTTCCCTCAACATTCAACCACCATCTTCTCCACCCTCCAACCACCCACGTCACCATTTCCACCACTTCTTATCATCCAAAAAGTTCATCATTCTTTCTCAACCTATGGATTAAATCCACAATCTCACCCCAATTTCAGACCAAACAATGAAATTCTGATTTGTGCCGGCTGTGATATGAAGGTGGAGGAAAATAGATGTACTTACTACTCAAAATCACCTTTGACACCAGGTCAACAAGTGAATAATTAAATTGACAGCTCAAATTTCGCTTAAAAGGCTAGAACACTTTTACATTTATGATTTTTTTCGTTCGATGAGCAAGAATCAGAATTTGAATGAAGAACTTGTATAAGTAATATAAATAATAATTGAGATGGGGAAGCAAAATGGAGAAGGATATGGGTTATATAATGGTGACTGAGAGGAATTTGATTGAATATGGAATATGAAGGAGGGATCGGCAAGAAGGGGGCGGCAGTGCTGGGTGGCAGGTTTGGGGTGGTGGCTGAAAATAAATTAGGGAAAAAATAGGGTTATATATGTAATTATTTTGTTAGACTGGAAGAATTAAGAAGTGTGGTGTGATAGGTAAAAATGACATTATAGTAATTACGGTGTGGTGGATTAGGGATATATAAAATTCGGTGTGGTGCCTTGAGTAAATTAACATATATATATTAAGGTGTGATGTCATTTAATTTAGATGCCCAAATAAAAAATATGTAGTGTCTTTAAAGACACCATTTAGAAAAAAGGTAATCTAAAACAAACAACTCAACTTTTCAACACACGAAAAAAAAAACACACACAAAAAAACATAACACAACAATAGTTTACTTATGAATAAGTAATAGTCTTTTCGAGTGCCGGGTTTATTTTTTCGTTTCGTTTTGTATTTTTATATTGATGACGTCAGGTTCAAATATATAATTAATTAATCTTAATTATATATGTATCGGACCTTATTTTCTAAATAAGGACTCGCTATCCGAGACATGAAGGTTATAACCAAAAAAAAAAAAGAGGATATATCATATATCACTTAACATACTTAGTGATATAAGCTTCTGTTATATTACGTCATGTTATCTATAACGGAAACTAAAGGAATATTAACATAAAATAAAATAAACAATTGGTCTTGACAGATTTTGCTTTAGAGCGAATGTAGTGAAACATTTCTAGGCACCTTCTCTTTGAAATATGCCTGAATGTGGCTCTGGTTATCTTCAAAAGCAAAATAACAGTGATAAAATAAATGGTTTGGTTGTGCACAGCATCCCTCAATCCCCTGGTCTATTTGTGGTTGTTTCCGGAGATGGGCATCTTTGATTTTGCTGCCATCATCAAAACTCTTTCTCCACTCTCTCTCCTATTAAGGAAATTCTTTCCTAGTAATTCCATTTGCATCGTAGATCTACGTTGATGAATCATGTACATACTGTGTGGTCCAGAGTCTACGCTGCAAATGAAGTAACTTTGGAAAAATTTCCCCTCCTATCATCTCCCTTCATGGCTTGGTTTTTTTTTTTTTTTTTTTTTTTTCCTTTTCTTCTTCTTCTTCTTTTTTTTTTTAAACCTTATTTCAGCTTCTTTATCATTAGACCATTTAAGAGAAAAAGTAATGTCCTTTTTCCTTAAGGCTTTTAACCGCCACGTCAAAAAATAGAAGGCTTTTCAATTAAAGTTTTGTGTAATGGCTACTTTTCTTCAATTTTCTCCTCAAGCCTTTTCTCAAGACTTCTATGCAGCGAAGCCTCGGAGACGATCAAATTCTTTTCCTATGGCCACCACGGTGATTTTCCACAAACATTCACTCAATTGCTCTGACAAATCTCTCCAGCTAGGATTTTGATACCCTTTTGCTCTCCAACCACTACAATTGCTCTAATTAGCAAAAAACTTCTATTAAAGTTGGTTAGAATTTTTATTCAATCTAAAATTGCCAAGTGGCCTGACATTAAAGCATAGCTGGGCAGAAATTGATGCCATGCAACCATTACGGTTGGTAGTTGCGTTGCTTCCAAGCTGCGATTTCATTACCTGGATGTTTGGATTTCAAGTATTTACGTATGATTTTTAATATTATTTATTTATTTATTTATTCGGGAGGATAGTGGACTGGACGCTTTCCATTACAGTGTTAGTCCACTTGTGTGTTAAACTCTAACTACAAGGGTTCCCACTTTTTCTGTCTTACGGGATGCGTGAAGATGTTAATTAGGTAACATAGTGGTTTAGAATCATGAGTTCGCTATTATACCAAAGAACTAAAAATAGTCCACTTTAAACCCTAACCCCAAAAGTTCCCACTCTCCATGTCCTACGGGATGAGTGAAGATGTTTATTAGGTAACATAGTGACTCAGAATCATGAGTTTTCTATTATAATAAAGAATTGAAAGAAGTCCACCTTTCACGGGATTCGAACCTCCACACTCCAGCTTAAGGTTCAGCTGTTCTTTTAAAGCATCAAACCACTTTACCACTAGGTCATGTCCTGGGAAGTATAGTCCACCCGTACATTGTATTTCATGCAGGCCATGACAAACTTTATACATCTAAAAATATTTTTATTTTTTTCCGAAACGTAAGGATTTTAATAAAAAGAGCAAACGTTATAATCGGACACACGTCGAAAATAAACCGGAAACACGCCGAACAACTACGTGCAGCCTGTCAAGGACGGAGGTATGTTGTAGTCCTAGGGGGGCTAAGCCCACCCGGACAAAAGAATATTACACTGAAAAATATACGTGGTTCAGTTTGATTCATAAAATACTCTTAATCCAGTCCATCTGACGAACTCGATATAGTCAATTAGTCCACCCCAAGCTAAAATGCTAGCTCCGTCCTTGCAGCCTGTTACAAACAACTTAAACGAAACGAAAAGTCATGGGGAAAAAGTTTTTAATGGAAAAAAGTTTTTTATTAAGAGATAGTTTAAGGCATCCTGGATGATCAGTATACATTTTACCCTCTTACCTTTCAGCAATATATGAGACAAATATTGCTTACGCCATTACAGCTCATTAATGTAATTAAAACCTTTGTTTAGCTTTATCTTACTAGGATTTCTAAAATCACGATTTTTTTTGGCAATTACAAATGGAACAATGACAACACACAATAACACATTATTGGCATATCACAATGACAGTCACTGTCACAGTTACTGTCACAATGCTCTGTCGGCGTAAATCGCACTCAGTGTCTTAAAGATGTCAGTGTCAATAATGTGCATGCTTTGTTAGTATTAAAAAAGTGTTAATGTGCTCTCCAGTACAAAAAAAAGTGACATGATACAATTCCATCGAGAAATTGCATCAGAATTTTCAAAAACCAATTTATCATTTCCACAACATTCTCATGGCTATTTTTGAGTTTTGACGTCGTTGCTACATTGTATTTGCTTTTGTCAAGATTTTGCATATAGATTGAACTTGTGAGTTATTTTAATACTATCATTTTCATATTTCATCTAAATTTTTGAATGAGACACTGTAAATTAAATGACTGAATGAAAATACATCAAGTGATGCTCAGTCCTTCATAACCCTCTATTAATGCGATGTATTACAGAGTACTGCTGCTTAAATTAGTACTATATACAAGTTTCTCTATTGTTTATTTACGAAAACCCAAAAAATGGAAACTAATGGATGTAATGATAATGTATTAAAACGGATTTTAAAAAATGTAAATGAAAAGACATGGTTATTTAATTACTTTTAATGGTGTAAGAGAGAAAATGGTTGGCAGAGACGATGCAATGAGGAAGACAGTGGTGAAGTTTTCTTTGGCCGAAACAAGATATTTTATTAAGAAAATTCTGAAACTGTACAAGCTATACATGCAAAAGATAAGGCAGAAAATACTACAAAATTTGTAGGCTAGAAAAACAAAACTAATCAAGTCCAAGCTAATCTAAGTTCCCGGCTTTACGAACAACTTCAGAAATAAAAATCAACTTCGAGGGTCGGCGTGTGTCAATACCATGCCTTTCTTAATTGGTTACGCCAATACTAGATGCTTTGAAAGAGTTCACGAAATAAATATCTCCAGAATTCGATGGTATTGTGTTTGTACTTATTCACTTTAAGACATCTTTTGAGCCACTCAAGAATCTCAATAGTCGAGGTAAAATTGGTCCAATGTCGCCGATGAATACCATATCTCCATAAACTTTTTACCCAAGGGAATCCATCAAAGCGTGCATGTTGGATTCACGGAACACACCACATTTATAGCCGGTTCCATCGTCAGTGATATGCCTTGAAGATAAGAGGTCAGCCGTAGGAAGAGCACCCCGTTGTATCTGCCATAGTAAAATATCACCTCTAAGGGAGCTTTTAATAGACGACATTGATTTCTAGACACATGTACCAACTATCGAGGAGGGGTCTTGTCGACTCTAAAGTTCAAAGTATGCAGAGCTTATTGAAAATTTACCGAAGAGGGTCGGTTTCTATATAATATTGTCGTGATCATCGATATCAAAAGCATTCCATAGAGTGTTTTCAGCAAAGAAGATGTGACGCCATATAAAATAGCAAGTGGATTTGGGTGCGTCGAGAGGTGAACCATATGTGTCCCCTAAATCTGCACCCATAATTTACCATGCTCAATAAGTAATTTCCACGCAAATTTACCCAAAAGCACAGAATTCATGTGTCGGGCGGTACGTATTCCCACGTCACCACTAAGTTTAGGTCTACGAGTATGGATTGTCGTGCTACAAGATGTAACGTTCTCTTCTCTATATCATGGCCCTAAAAAAATAGCGTGCCATCATGTCCAGTTCATTCATGACAGAAGCAGGTACACGAACATTTTGCGTGTGGAATTAAGGGGTCGCAGGGAGAACCGTTTGCGTTAAGATGATACTGCCTGCTTTAGAGTGAGTGCATATTTTCTAGGTCTGTAATTTTGATTGGACTTTATCTATAATTCCTTGAAAATCCTTCTTATCCCGACCATGATGCAATGGGACACAAAGATATTTTTCGGAATAGAGAGTGGGACATACCAAGTTCTTCTACGATGTTGTGTACTACTTGAGTATTTGTGTTGAATGAAACTGTGAATCTTGATTTAGATATACTGATTTTTTGGCCTGACATATCACAAAAAAAAGGATAGGACGCATTCAATTTCACGCTCTTTGTCTATGGTTGCTTCTGAGAAGAGAATGAGGTCTTCCGCAAAGAAGAGATGGGATATTCTTGGCCCTTCACATGAAACATTAATCGGTTTCCATTTCCCACCAGTAGTGGATTGATTAAACTCAGCACTTACATAACGAGTACGAATATATACGGAGCTAAATGATCGCCTTGTTTTAGTATGAGGTCGGAATCCTTGGAGGGGGTATCGTTCCAAAGAATCTGTAATGAAGTGCTAAATAATGTGAGCATGATTAGACAAGAGTGTCACTAAATCCCACTAGATATAGAATCTAACGAAGGAAGAACCAACTGACCCTGTCGTAGGCCTTTTCAAGACCGACTTTGACACCCATGATCCATTTGTTGCCAAATTTTTCCTCATAGTGTATAAAACCTTCTGAGTCACAAGGATGTTGTCTGAAGTCTGCCTCCTAGGAATGAAGGCGTTTCGGTTGTTGTCGAGAATTTTTTTCGATGATCAAATGCAGGCGATTTGCAACAATTTTTGTGATAGTCTTGGTGGTGACCTTCGCAGGAGCTATGTGGCGTAGCTGAGAGACAGATTCAGGGGGGTTGACTTTTGGAATTAAGGTGATGAAAGTCCGGTTCATATCATGCGGAATGCTATTTTCAAGGATACCTTGGTTATCCAAGCCGTGATAGAGGGGTTAATTGTGTCCCAGTTCTTTTGACAGAAGATCGGGAGGAAGTCATTCGGTCCGGTGATTTGAAGGGTCTCATTTGAAATATTATCGTGCAATAAATGATATATTTTTGTGCAACAATAATTTTGTAATCAACATGAGTAATACATTTATGAATGTTATTATCTTTAAAATAATGATAAATGTAAATGAATCCACAATTTTCTTTTTGAGGGTAATCCACAATTTTAATGTAGAAACGAAACGCAAAAGGTTTTTTTTCTTTAAGGGGGAATTGGAGAGAAGATAAAAATAATATGACAACTTTTTAAAACTTTTACATAATAGACAAAATTATTATAGTTTATTTTATTTTAAAATCTTGGACGCCTCCTCCTTTAAAAAAAAAAAAGGTAAATGTTTATAAGGACTAGTTTGAGTACTTAATAGGTACTTAGGACACTAAGGAATCTTATTTGTTTATAAGGACATAAAATTAGTAACTAGACAAAACTATCCTTCTTTTTTTTTCTTTTTCCTGGAAGTTAAAAAGGTTTTTTTTTTCTTTTTTGGACGTGTTTTTTTCTGGGCGCTTTTTTTTTGTCCTGGACGGGGGTTTTTTTTCTTTTCTTTACGTGTTTTTTTTTTCTCTAGACGTGATTTTTTCTTTTCTTTTTGAACGGTAAAGAGACATCGCGGTGTCTCTGCATCGGCGGTGTCTCTGCATTGGGGGTGGTCACTGCATCACGGTGTCACTTCATCGCAGTGTCTCTGCATCGCGGTATCACTTCATCGCGGTGTCTCTGCATCATGGTGTCTCTGCATTGCGGTGTCACTTCATCGCGGTGTCTTTGCAATGCGGTGTCACTTCATCGCGGTGTCTCTGCATCGTGGTGTCTCTTAATCGTGATGTCTCTGCATCACTGTGTCTCTGCATCGTCAAATGTTATAACATCGCGATGTCTATGCATCGTCAAATGTTATAATATCGCGGTGTCTCTGGATCGCGGTGTCTCTTAATTGCGATGTCTCTGCATCATCAAATGTGATAACATCACGATGTCTCTGCATCGTGGTGTCACTACATCGGGGGTGGTCATAACATCGCGGTGTCTCTGCATCGGAGGTGGCCACTGCATCGAGGTGGTCAATGGATCTGGGGTGGTCAATGCATCGCGGAGTCACTTCATCGAGGCGTCTCTGCATCAGGGGTGTCACTGCATCGCGTTGGTCAATGCATCGAGGTGGTCACCGGAAAAAAAATCAAAAAAAACGATGCAAAAAAGAAGAAAAAAAACACGCCCAGAAAAAGAAAAAAAACATTAAAAAAGCAAAAGCAAAAAAAAATTAGGGTAGTTTGGTTAATGTGCTACTTTTGTGTCCTTATAACCAAATAAGATTCCTTAGTGTCCTATTAACTAATTAAGTCTAATATGTGTCCTTTTGGACATTTGCCCCAATAAAAAAACACTTTCTCTCTCATCCATATTTTTTAAACACTTATATCTCTCAATCTACAACTTCAAATTTGAAATATCTTTCACCAAATTTTTTGTTTTTTCATGCACTTTATTTTGATACCAAATTCACCATATTCCGACGTAATTCCTGAAAAGCCGCTTTCGAAATTCACTATTATTCGAAATTCAGTGTCGAAATTAACAGCTTTTCGGGATTCACTGTCGAGATTCACCAAGTGAATTTCGACAGTGAATCTTACAAAAACGATGTAATTATATCGAACCAAGTTTCAAAATGAAGAGAATGAAAAAAATAAAAAGTAAAAATCAGTGAAATTTTCATCATATTTGGCGATCTAGATCAAAAGATATGAGTTTTTGAAAATAGACGATGAAAGAGGGAAAAAAAAGGTGAAGCAACGTTACCTGGGCACATAGGCATCGGATATTTTTCAATTCTTTTTTTTGTCCTTTAGGCATATAAAAATTATAGAAGTTGTTCTTTTCCCTATAAAAAATATTTGGGTGTTTTTTTACTTAAAAATATTCCAAAATGTGTTAATTTACCTAATTCTCTATTTTTTTAATAATATTATTTAGCGTGTTCGTAATAACTGTATTAATACATACATGATACTCCATCCGTCCCAAATTGTTTAGGACTTATTCCTTTTATAGATTCCCAAAATAAGTCTCATAACTAATATTCAAACTAAAAACTTCTTCTTAAATTCCTAAAATGTACACATAACTATATTTATTAAGAAGATTAAGCACAATAAAAGAAGGATACAATTGTAAAATAATCATGTTTTTAATGACTTGACAAGCTAATAAATGATGTCCCCTTAAATTTTTAGAGTTCCAAAATCCCAAACAAATTGGGATGGAGGGAGTACAATTTTTTGAACTTCATTTAACCGAATCACGTGTAATGCACGTGTATTTTGCTAGTATATACGAATGAAATAATTTGTAGTAGACCCTTTATACCTCATCCATTCGTAGCTGATAAACTTCGAGTCAAATATTAACTAGTATACCTACCCCAAAAATAAAATAAAATTATTAACTAGAATACTATGTTATCTTTTTGACCTCGATCATTCATGGAATACATTTCCTATTATATATATATACTAGTGTAATGAACGCCGTGCAAGGCACGGCCGCCCATCGAAGCATTGCATATAATGTGATGACAGAGAAAACGTATTGTTATCTTGTTCTTGGCATGATACATGTTTGATGACTCAGTAGCATTGAATTTATTAACGAGAATGTCTAGACAAAAAAAAGAAAAAAACAGAAAGAGCTACGACCAGGGGCGGCTGCAGGACTTTTATGATACGGGTCAGAGATCGAAAACATCACATTGTATTACAAATATCCAAGTATTTATATGGGTCAAGGGTAAATATTAAAAAAATTAGCGGGTCAGGTAGTACATATTAATGGATAAAATTTTCCAAAAACAAAAAAAAACACACATAAATTTTATTTTTTTATTCTTATTGGGGGTCAGTTGACCCTTTTCACAAACAATAGCGCCGCCCCTCGTTACCACACCAAACACATCTAATATCCAGAAGTTGAAGAAGAGAACCTCCGGATAATGGCACACCGCCGAATTCCCCGGTCAATCGTCTGGCTACAAATAAGGTACGTGGCTGCCCCAAGGGCTTTCTCTTGACCTTTAATAGAGTAAGGAGATAAAAAAAAAAGAAAAAAAAATAAATTAGTAAAAAAAAACTACTCCACCCTAAAAAAAAACACACTACTCCCATGTGGCACAAAAAAGGCGACGTGGCATGCATTTGGCAAAACTCTTGGCCTTCAATAGTATAGGTAGATATATATATATATATATATATATATATATATATATATATATATATATATATATATATATATATATATATATCTACCTATATAAGATACTGTTAGAACAAACCTCAGTTTAATTATTATTAGAATAGACTAATGAAGCCTTAGAACACTGTTGGGATAGATTGTCCACACTCTTAAATGATAAAGAAATATAGTAGCGTCTTTACTGGTACCAATTGGTTTTACTACAACGGTAAGCGTTTGATCTTAACAAAGTATTTGAGCCAGATGTCATGAGATCGAACCCTGGTTGGAACATTATTTATAAAAAAATGTTGGGACAGATTGCCTACACTTGAGGGGGGTGTTGGGACAGGTTTCCCACACTCTTGAAAAACAAATTGTGCAAGTGTTGGACATATTGTCAACACTTGCGGGGGGGGGGGGGGGGTGAGGGGGTGCGCTTACCATTCTATTAAGACCAATTGGTATTAGTAAAGGCACAACTTTATTTCTTTATACATTTAAAAGTGTTGGCAATCTCTCCCAACACCCCCCTCAAGTGTGGGCAATCTGTCCTAACACTTACACAATTTTTCATTCAAGTTTTTCGTTCAAGAGCGTGGGCAATCTGTCCCGACACTTGCACAATTTTCTTATAAAATAATGTTCCAACCAGGGTTCGATCTCATGACCTCTGGCTCTGATATCATGTTAAGATCAACCGCTTACCGTTGTACTAAAACCAAATGGTACCAGTAAAGGCGCTACTATATTTCTTTATCATTTAAGAGTGGGCAATTTGTCCCAACAAACACTGTGTTCTGTGTTGTGAGGGGATCTGGCGGGCAGCTGGAAAAAGAGTCAAAGCATTATGGAGCTTTATAATTATGTAATTTTTGTATTATTGTTGTTGTGGTGCACTACATGTAATTATTCATACAAGAAAAACGAATACAGGTGCATGGGGAGGAATGGAAGAAACAGGCATTGGATGAAAAGGGATGGTCTTAGAGTTGCAATTAATAGCGGCATGGAACCAATGCAATGAGGTTCATCAAGAACAGGGCCGGCCCTCGCTTTTATTGGGCCTAAGACCAAGTCTCCGAATTGGGTCTTTTAGTTGAAATTGTTTTTTTTAAAACATACTTATTGTTAGATATTTTTTCATAAATAAATATTTTGGTTATCGTTTGCATACGAGTTGCCGTACGAATTAATTTTATCGCAACGAAACGGGGTTGCATGCTTTCATCCAGTGAACAGTGACAACCCTACCCTTTCGTGTAAGGAGTACATCCATTCGTTTATGGGGTACTTGAAACCTATAAAAGGCATAAGTATGAAGACGAAAATCCATAAATTTGACAACAGCATTAGAAAAACTTCGAGTGTTCTCGGGTTTGATTCAAACAAGTCACTGTTTGAATCAAACACCCCCATTGTATCCTGAATAGATTTTCATTTGATCCCTTAGTGACAAATCGTGTGGGACAAAACATCTCTTAAAAGACAACGTTATTAACGTGTCTTGGAGTTTCTAATTCTCTGTCAAATCCTAAGTACTACATTTTTTCCAATACTTATCGCGTTTTTAACATCTGTAAATGCAAAAAAATAATAAAACTTGTTTGTATATATCTATATTTTTTTTGTCAAGTAAATTTTTTTATTGGGGTCTTTATCAATTAGAGTAAAAAAAAAAATTGGGCCTTTATCAAAAAAGAAAATTAACATATTATATTAGGTTGAATCGGATTAAATCTACACGATTTTTTTTTCTTTTAGCGAAACATGTACCGTTGGGCTCCCCGACAGAATTGGGTTTAAGACCCGGGTCTCGCCGGCCTTAGCATAGGGCCGGCCCTGATCAACAAGCTCCTAACATGGGTAGCCCTAGACAAGCTGATTGCTTTCATCACCTTTCTTTTCCACCACATTATGGTAATTAATATTACAACTTAATTAATCAATATTTCCCCCTCAACATTTATAAATTTTCTTCTATTTTCCCTTCTATTTTACACATGGATGTTCGATACGGGTGTGTGAGTAATCGCAAATTTTAAGATGGTCCCTATTAATTCTTCAGATAAGCTTGCATATCTATATATGTCGCTATAGAATGAGTATTGTGTAGTATATTCGATACGTATCTATGTCAGATAACACATGATGGGAAAAAAAATGAAGATGGAATGAAGGGCCTTACAACAAAATGTTTAAAATGCTGTAATAGGGCGTTTAACCTATAGATGTCGATAGAGGCACTTACAAACGCCACAACTAGAAGAAAGCGAGTCAACATCTTACTTAATTTTAGAGGCGTTTTCAAACGCCAATTTTCCTTGTGTGTGTTGGATGAGTCTATAGAAACAGTTTGGGACCACGTTAGACTTAAGTACGGCGTTTCATCCCCAGACAGACGGGCAATCAGAAAGGACTATTAAGACTCTTGAGGTCATGTTGAGAGCATGTGCCTTAGAGGTAGTAGGCTCATGGGATGAGTACCTCCCAGTGGCGGAGTTTTCATACAACAATAGTTACCATGCACGCATCAAGATGCCACCGTTTGAGGCCTTGTACGGGAGAAAGTGCAGAACACCAGTGTTTTGGGATGAAGTTGGGCAGAAACAGATTACAGGACCAGAGTTGATACAACAGGCTAAAGAAAAGATTGAAGTAGTTCGTCGGAATCTGAAAGTGGCTCAAGACAGGCAGAAAAGTTGGGCAGATATGAGAAGAAGACCGTTGGAGTTTGAGGTCGGCGATAGAGTGTAGCTCAAAGTGTCACCGATGAGAGGAGTGAGACGGTTTCGACAGAAGGGCAAGTTGAGCCCCAGTTATGTAGGACCTTTTGCGATCTTAGCTAAAGTGGGACCTTTAGCTTACCGTTTGGAGTTGCCAGAATCCTTGTCAAGAGTCCACAATGTATTTCATATGTCAATGCTTAAGAAGTGTTTGACTGATGTTGATGCCGAGACAAACATTGACCTTGTAATGGTGGAAGAGAACCTCACCTACGAAGAAGAACTAGTTCGTATCTTGGAACGGAAAGTGAAGCAAGTCAAAGGTGAAGATGTTCAGGTAGTGTTGGTTCAATGGACTAATCATACACCCGAAGAGGCAACATGGGAGAAAGAAGATATCATGATTGATGAGTTTCCAGACTTCGGGCATCTCCTAGGTATGTTCAGTTTTGAGGACGAAACTTTTCTTAACGGGGGAGGAATGTAAAGTCCCGCATCGATAAAGTAATGTCCTGCTCACCTCCATATAAGCATAAAGGTCTTGTCAACTCGGGTTAGCCTTTTTAGAATAAGCGAGGACAGCGGTCTAATCAGTTGACCGGGTCATTTATGACTCATTTAACACTATCAGGCCTGGGGCCTGGGGTCTGGGGGCGTTACATAATGGTATCAGAGCCGACTATCATACAGAACTAAGTGCCACACCGTGAGAGGCGGTTGGGGCCACCTCTAGAATCCTATGGTAGGGACGAACTGGGACAAGTCTTGGCCGTCCTGGCGAGGACGCTAGTCCCTTATAAGGATGGGGGGAGGAGAATGTAAAGTTCCGCATAGGTAAAATAATGTCCTGCTCACCTCCATATAAGTGTGAGGCATAAATGTATTGTCAACCCGGGTTATCCCTTTTAGACCTAGCGAGGACGGCGGTTTAAGCAATTTACCGGGTTATTTATGACTCATTTAACGCTACCAGGCCCGAGGTTTGGGGGCGTTACACTGGACATAGTACTTTGACTTATTATGGGGGTAATTCTGCTACATAGATGACATATTCTAATAAGGAGTCTCTGCATCACAATTTTCCGATCACGAGTTACCTTCACATGATAGGATTCAATTATATATAACCAATCATTCATAAAGCTGACTTTCTACTCCATATGTGCTTTTGAACACTTGTGTTTTTGGCTTTTTTGTTAAATGATTGTTTGAAAAGTTTGTTGTCTAGCTACTTTGATATATATATATATATATATATATATATATATATATATATATATACTAACAAAATATACGTGTTTCGCATGTGTTCGGTTAATTTATTATTTTTAAGTATTATATCTATATTGTTGACTATGCGCTTAATTTATAAAAGAAATATATGTTCAATAATGACAATTATTATACACTGATTTTATGCTTGGTAGAATTATTTAATTTCTCTTACTCATCCGCATTGAATCCAACTCGTCATGTTATATTTTCATTCTTTTAAATATGATTAGCTTTTTTTAGTTATGAATTATGTATTTTATTGGTATCAAATGAAGAGATGTCTCAAATATCTTGTATATCTGTAGATACTATCTAAGTTTATTATAACCTAAAAGACATCATCTAATATATAATGTGTTCGAATAATTGTGTAATCTTTTAATTATGTATATTTGTATACTAACATTTTATTACAACTTCAAATACTATTTGTTAGATAATTTAATGTCACCCAAATTTAATAATCATAAAAACATAGAATCATTAATTGTGCCACTTGAGTAATACTAAGTTCAAAATAAATTTAAGGGTGTAACTATAATCCCATATGGGTCACAAATTTTCTCGTGTATAAACCTATTAGGCCCAAAAAAATCCTCTCGATTCAGTCACATTATAGGTTTGGGGCCAATCTGACATGGCTTGAATCTTGTGTGGGTCATCATGCACTCCATCCTCATGTATGATATGACCCATGTATACCACATTCGTTTGTCCAAAAGAGTGTTCGGACAATTTAGCATTGTATTGGTTTCTTCTTCAAAACTTCTAGAATCATTTTAAGATGTTGTATGTAGAAAGTCATGTCAGGGCTGAAGATTAAGATGTCATAAAAAAAAATCATCACAAACTTCCTTAACTAAGGTCTCAATGTCTTATTTATACTTCTTTATAGTGTGGTCGGGGCATTTGTGAGCCCAAACGGCATCACTTTGAATTCAGATTGGCCATTTTGAGTTACAAAGGAAGTCTTATGGACATCATCTTCATTCATCAAAATCTGATGGAATCCGTCAAGTCTATTTTGGAAAATACCCTAGCGCTCTCGAACTCATCCAATTATTCATTTAATTAGGAGAATTGTTTGGAAATCACTAGTTTAACGCAACGGAATTTAAAATTTGATTTCCTTTTTCTAGATCGTTCTTCGTTTAATGCAATAAACACGTTAAGTAGTTTGACGGTTATACCTTGATGATCTATAAGATCGTCGCTTTGACCGTCAACGGAGAGTAGTTCAGTGCGCAAGCCGTCCACGCGTCCGGCCTCTATCGCTAATCCACACGAACCCCTTGCCGGAATCCTCCTTGGATTGCTATCAGAAAACTCCGGTTGCTAGACCGGCATTTTTTCTCTCTCACAAACTCACAATAGGTTGCTCTCTATTTTACACAAGAACTCTGAGCTCTTGCAATTATGATGTACAAAAGAGCTTGACACCCACCTCTTATTTATAGTGATAAGTGGCGCCCCTATAGTGTGGAAGAGAAGAAAACATTTTCCTAATAAAATAAGGAAAATCTTCTAGATTGATTTATCTCTTTAATGATAATTAATTTTGCCAATATCTTATATTGAATATAATTATCTTATTACCATAAATCTAATTTTCCAAAATCAATTAATATCTTATATTAATATTATGGTAATCTTATTAATTAAAGTGCACAATCCAAGTGTATCTAATACACTTAAAATTGGCGCCCCATTAGTCAATTAATTGACTTCCGAAATATTCTTTAATTAATATAATTTGTATATAATTAATATCTTGTATTTTATTTATAAATAAATACCACCATATTAATTTACCACTATAACCTTTATAGTCTAGAGATAAACTTTCCTTATTTGGTTATCAACTATAACCGCATTTTAATCCGAATCGATGTTCATATGTGTGTGACCCGATAGGCTTCCGAATATGTTGGCCGTAGACACAAAGTGAAATTTACTAAAATGCCCTTCATGCCTAACGATCACGGGATAGCGTCTAGCAACACACCGTGACCCCCAATCATCGGAAGAGTCAAAAGCAATGACTACTACCTTTCATGTGAAGCAGTTACCATGTAACTTACAATCCTATCGCTGTAATATTATCCATACGATCGTATCTCGAGTGTCAATACATTAACGATCGTATCTGATAATCTGGATATCATGCTCTCTCAGAATAACATATTTACTCCCACTTTGCAAAGATTCTCGAGAGCTAGACATTCCTTATAAGAAGGCCATTTCGGATATTCGATCCCAATCATAGGATATGCGATTCCCGGACGACCAATCATGTATACTGCGCATGCTTCAATATCACACCCAATCACTACCGCATGATCGCCCCGTGGTTAGGAGAAATCTCAACAGTGTCAAAGCATGACAATCCACACCGTGATGCCATGAAGACTCCGATCAAAAGGATAATTACACAACCGCCACATAGTGTGACACTTAATTTAATTGGGTCAGTCTAACGTACGCATTCTCTAATACACGTCCACGTACAGTCCAAGTGTCCCTACACTTTGATAGACGAGATCTATCCCTATCTTTTAAAAGATAGAAGACATCCAATACGTGCTAGTCTGATTATACTATCAATGTCCCATTTGATAATACATAAAACTAGAGACATTTAAGTACCAACCTTGTTATGGTGATTAAAGATCTCATCAACCATAATCACTATCCTGGTTTCTCTATCACAGATTGGACGTTTATATATATATACAACAAATAATATGAAGATAAACATTATATAATAACATAAGTGCTTTTATTAAACATAATAAAGTTATTACATGAACTAAATAGACTGTAAATGACCCGACCCGGTCGGATCCGGTCCAACCCGATTGGGTTTAGGACACCTTTCCAACAATCTCCCACTTGGCCTAAAGCCAATCACCCATATGCCTAAGCCCGTGCAAGTGAACATGTTTCTCATGCTTAGCTTGAGACAATGCCTTGGTTAACGGATCAGCTATGTTATCATCCGTGTGGACTTTCTCTATCTTTACATCTCCTCCATCTACTATCTCTCTAATCAAGTGATAGCGCCGTAGCACATGTTCGGACTTCTGATGAGACCTTGGTTCCTTTGACTGAGATATCGCTCAATTATTATCACAGTACAGAGGCACTGGACCTTCAATGGAGGGAACCCCACCAAGTTCAGTAATGAACTTCTTCATCCAAACTGCTTCCTTTGCCGCCTCCGAGGCTGCTATGTATTCGGCTTCCGTTGTAGAGTCTGCAGTAGTCTCCTGCTTGGAACTCTTCCAGCTCATTGCTCCGCCGTTAAGCGTGAAAACAAATCCAGATTGTGACTTAAAGTCATCCTTGTCAGTTTGGAAACTGGCATCTGTGTAACCTCGTAATACTAAATCATCGTTCCCGAAAACCAGGAACATATCCCTAGTACGTCTCATGTACTTAAGGATATTCTTGACAGCAATCCAGTGACCATCACCTGGATCGGACTGGTACCTACTAGTCATACTAAGAGGGTACGAGACATCTGGTCTTGTGCATAACATGGCATACATGATAGACCCGATTGCCGAAG
Organism: Gentiana straminea; assembly: GCA_036785695.1. Lineage (NCBI taxonomy): Eukaryota > Viridiplantae > Streptophyta > Magnoliopsida > Gentianales > Gentianaceae > Gentiana > Gentiana straminea. The sequence goes on along the minus strand of JAVUPR010000060.1, from coordinate 8,083,129 downwards.
CATAAGGGATCTTACTCATTTGTGCCCTCTCCTCTTCTGTCTTAGGACTCATTCCCTTTGACAGATAGACCCCATGTGACATGGGCAGCAATCCTCTCTTGATCGCTCCATGCTTGAATCTCTTCAGCATCTTGTCTATGTAGGTGGATTGCGACAGACCAATCAACCTTTTAGATCTATCTCTATAGATCTTTATTCCTAGAATATAGGCTGCATCACCTAAGTCCTTCATTGATAAGTTCTTGGATAACCAAGCTTTGACCGATTGTAACATAGGCACATCATTCCCTATGAGCAATATGTCGTCTACATAAAGCACTAAGAACACAATGGCACTCCCACTAACCTTCTTGTAAACACATGGATCATCTCCGTTCTTGATGAAATCAAATTGTTTGATTATCTCATCAAAGTGAAGATTCCAACTCCGAGAAGCTTGCTTTAATATATAAATGGATCTTTGCAGTTTACACACCATCCTGGCGTCATTGGTTGTGAAACCCTCAGGCTGTGTCATATACACTTCCTCAGACAGGTTCCCGTTAAGGAAAGCTGTTTTCACATCCATCTACCATATTTCGTAATCATGGTATGTTGCAATAGCGAACAAAATTCTAATGGATTTTTGTGGAAATATTACTCCAAGGGTGCAGCCTCAGCAGGGTCTCAGCAGGGTGCTCTTATGCCTCTGCTGAGTAACATGTTCGACGGTCTATTTCGTGTATTATATTATTAGTACACTTTATTTATTTGTAAAAGACATATTAATTGTGATACATATAAACAATTAATATGTCAAACTCTAGTTTACTTTATGTCATAGACATAGCTTTTACTTTTACTTTTTGCATGCTTGCCGCCCACATCTACATACTCAAGTGGCCGCCCAAGCTAGCTAGCTAGTCTCTCTCTCAATTGTATCTATTTATACACCTCTCATATCAATGAATAAACTAAGTTGAAGTTTACTCTTGTGTTAACACATTCTCAAACTCTCTTCATGGTATCAGAGCCATTTGTGTTCTAACTTTTTCCGCTGCAAAACTCATATTTCTGAAAAATGTCTTCCACATCCGACATTACTTCAACCTCGACGGACTCTCGGCGAGCCTCGGTGGCCGGGAGTACCGACAACTCCTCTTCTTATACAAACCATAGACTTGATGGTAACAACTATCCGTTATGGTCAAGGTCTATGAAAATGTACATTTCGGACAAAGTAAGATGGGATACTTGTCCGGAACAAAACCCGCACTGCCGAAACCGACCCCGGTTTTGAAGCATGGGACACAACAAATAATCAACTCATGACCATCCTCACGAGGTCAATGACAAAAGAGATAAGTGAAAACTTTATGATGTATGATACGCCAAAGAAATGCGGGATAATGCCGGAGATCTTTACTCCAAGAAGGATAATACATCGAGGTATATGAACTAGAAGCTCGGATTCAAACTTGCAGGCGGGGGATATGTACGTAACTCAATATTTCAATCAACTATCTAAGGCTTGGCAACACTTAGATATGTTAGAAACTCACTCATGGAATGATGTCAAGGATGTTTGCTCTTTATAAAGACATCATAGAAAAGAAGAGAGTATTCGGGTTCCTCACCGGACCGAATCCTACTCTTGATGATGTTAGAGGAAGAATTCTTGCCACCAAACCTCTTCCAAATCTCAAATCCATGTTTGCCGAGGTCAAACATGAAGAAAGTAGGAGAAAAGTCATGCTTCGAAATCCCCTACCGACAACCCTACCGAAGGTGCCGCCCGTCGACCGTCGGGAAAGGCCGCCGAGGTTGCTTTGAGACATACGGGAAGCCTGCGAGAGAACTGGAAAACGTTCGTGATCACGCAAACGCACAAATCACACCAAGGACAACCGCTGGAAGCTCCATGGCAAGCCTAACTCCTCAAAAACCTCAAAACCTATCGGGGAAAGTCAAGGCGGACACATCGGTGAGGAGGAGAATGACAACCGGATGAATGCTCGGTTCTTGCGCATTCAAAGCCTTCCCGAATCAACAAAAGGAAGGTAGTCACTCTACCGATGTTGCTACTCATACTCATACGGGTAAATTCTACTCTTCCCTTAGCAATGAAACATGGATTGTTGATTCCGAGGCATCCTCCCATATGACCGGTAATAAAAACCTTATAACCAACTATATGCCTTGTCACCAAATTCATAACATTAAAACTCGCTGGCGATGGATCTATCTCTCGTGCAAAAGGTGTTGGAAATGTTAAACTCACTAATAAGATATGCCTACGGGATGTCCTATTTGTTCCAAACTTAGATCGCAATCTTATATCCGTCGGTAGACTCACTAAAGATTTGAATTGGACTGTTGTTTTTAAGGAGAATCGGTGCACATTCCAGGGATCCTACTTCACGGAAGTGATTGGGAAGGCTAAATCTTGCGCCGGATTGTTTCGGTCAACCCCGCTTTGAAGACGAGGGATCGAAGACCGAATCCGCCTCGGCTCGCTGCTCCCGTACTTTAGACAATATCATGTTATGGCATTATAGATTAGGACATCCAAGTTTTGGTTACTTAAAATCTTTAACTCTGAATTGTTTAAAGGATGTAATCCGAATGACCTTCAATGTGATATTTGTCAATTTGCTAAACTTACAAAATCTGTGTATGCTAAGTTACCTCATTTGCATTCCTCACCCTTCACCTTAATACACAAAGTGATGTGTGGGGACCCTCTAGGGTGAAAAGTATAACGGGGAAAAGGTGGTTTGTCACCTTTATTGATGATCATACCGGGAACACTTGGGTTTTTTTTAATGAAAGACAAATCGAAGTTGGCCCTATCTTTCAAGAATTTTATCATATGGTCTCCACTCAATTTGATACTAAGGTCAAGATCTTAAAGACTCGATAATGCTCTAGAATACTATGAGTCTAATCTCGGTACCTTCTTGACGATAGAGGAATTGTTCATATCGGTAGTTGTGTGGAAACACCTCGGCGAAATGGGGTTGCTTTGAGAGAAAGAACAGCACCCGCCGGAAATGGCCGTATCAATCATGTTCACCACACATGTTCCTAAATATATGTGGGGTGAAGCTCTACTTATTCGCAACTTATTTAATCAACGTACTTCCCAAACAGAGTGTTAGGTTTCAAAACTCCACTCCAAACCCTACGACCACACACTCCCGCCATCATCTTGTTTCCCGATTGCCTCCAAAGATCTTTGGTTGTACTGTGTTTGTGTATATCCATGCTCAACACAGAAGTAAACTTGATCCTAAAGCTCACAAGTGCATTTTCCTAGGTTATGCAAAGGACAAAAAGGGTTACAAGTGTTATTCCCCTATTGAAAAGAAATTTTACAATTCTATGGATGTAAAATTCTTTGAAAGGACCCCTTATTACGGAAACCTACGAGCCATTCACCGATGGAAACCTGATTGAAATTGACCTAAACCCCTTCCCTCAGCAAACTCTTAACCCTCAAAGAACCTGCGATCCTCGGCGGACCGAACTTCGCACCCTACGACTCTCTACCCTAATACTCCTCGGCAACCTCCCCGAACAAGAGTCTACGACCCGAGCCCGCCGATCCCGAGCCTACCGACACTCGGCAATCTACGGATCCTCGGCACCGCCGACATTGATGATAGGCCTATTGCTCTTAGGAAGGGAAAGAGATCATGCACCGATCATTCTATTCATTCTTATTTATCTTATGATAAGTTATCTCCTCGCCTTTGCCATGTTTTCACGGGACACGGACTCTCACTCGTTCCTAAAAATATTCGGGAGGCCCTTCAAAATGATAAATGGAAGGTCGTCGTTAAAACAGAGATGACGGCCTTCGGATAATCATACTTGGGATTTGACACCTCTCCCACAGGGGCAAGAAGACGATCGGTTGCGGATGGTTATTCACTATAAAATACAATGCGATGGCACTATTGACAAGTACAAAGCCGGATTGGTAGCCGGGGGATTCACTCAAACTTATGGCATTGACTATAAGGAAACTTTTGCACCGGTGGCAAAACTCAACACCGTCGGGGTTCGATCTCTCTAGTTGTCCAACTTGACCGGCCTCTTCACCAATTGGACATCAAAAATGCTTTTCTAAATGGGGACCTCACCGAGGAAGTTTATATGAATGTACCTCCTGGTTTTATCAATCCTCATACTCAAGGCAAGGTGTGCAACCGAGGAAATCTCTATATGGCTTTGAAGCAATCACCAAGGGCATGGTTTGGAAAATTAACAACCGTGGTCAAAGGCTGCCGGATATCACCAATGCAATTCGATCACACTATGTTCATCAAGACAACCAACCGAAGAGGTCTATTATTATTGTCTATGTGGATGATATCATCCTCACCGGAGATGACTCTACCGAGATCCAACATTTGAAGACTCTGCCGGCAAAGGTGTTTCGGGTGAAGGACTTGGGTTTTCTCAAATATTTTCTTGGCATGGAAGTAGCAAGAAACAAAGAAAGGCATCTCTGTCTCCCAAAGGAAATATGTACTTGGATCTGCTTGAAGGAAACCGGCATCTTTGGGGTGCAAACCCGCTATATCCCCCGTAGACCCCGCCATACCCTGCTACATGGTGACACTGCTGTCAGGAAAGAACAATATCAAAGGCTTGTAGGGAAACTCATCTACCTCTCCCATACAAGACCTGATATTGCATATGGTGTCAGTCTGGTTAGTCAGTTCATGCACTGCCCTACTGAGCAACATTGGGATGCTGTGAATAGGATACTGAGGTATTTAAAGTCCACTCCTGGCCAAGGGTTACACTTCACCAAGTCTCGCGATAGATCCATCAAGGTCTACACCGATGCCGATTGGGGATGCCACATAGATAGAAGGTCGACCACAAAGCTACCGTTCATATGTATGGGGCAATCTTGTTACTTGGAGGAGCAAGAAACAACCTACGGTGTCTAGAAGCGATCTTGTCGAAGCCGAACTCGTGGCACTTGTCTTAGGCATTTGTGAAGCTCTTTGGCTCAAAAGAGTACTTACCGAACTTCAAAGGCGGCCTCTTCAAAGAACCTATCACACTCTGCGTGATAATAACTCGCACTATGCATGGCGAGAGGATCCACCATCATGACAAAACAAAACATGTGGACATTGACAGACATTTTTTGAAGGAGAAGATTGATGCCAAGATTATTCAACTCCAGTATGTTCCATCGACGGATCGAATGCGATATCCTTACCAAGGCTATTCCACCTCTTATGTTCGAATAGACTAAGTAGCAAACTTGGCTGCATTAATATATACAAACCCGGTTGAGGGGGGTGTGGAAATATTACTCCAAAGGCGGTGCGGCCTCGGCGGGGTCTCGGCGGGGTGCTTTATGCCTCTGCCGAGTAACATGTTCGCGAGTCTCTATTTCGTGTATTATATTATTAGTACACTTTATTTATTTGTAAAAGACATATTAATTGTGATACATATAAACAATTAATATGTCAAACTCTAGTTTACTTTATGTCATAGACATAGCTTTTACTTTTACTTTTTGCATGCTTGCCGCCCACATCTACATACTCAAGTGGCCGCCCAAGCTAGCTAGCTAGTCTCTCTCTCAATTGTATCTATTTATACACCTCTCATATCAATGAATAAACTAAGTTGAAGTTTACTCTTGTGTTAACACATTCTCAAACTCTCTTCAATTTTAACATGGCAACATGCGAAAAGGTTTCATCACAGTCAACTCCTTGTCTTTGATTATAACCTTTTGCCACTAACCTAGCCTTGTAGGTAGTCACGTTACCGTCCATGTCGGTCTTTCCCTTAAAGACCCATTTACACCCTATAGGAACTATTCCTTCAGGTGGATCAACTAAGTTCCAAACTTGGTTGTTTTTCATGGATTCCATTTCAGAATTCATGGCTTCCAGCCATTTCTCTTTGTCATGCCTTAATAGCACTTCCTCATAAGTTCTAGGGTCCTCATCTTCCATGAGATACACGCCAGTGTACCTTTCGGGTTCACGGCGTTCCCTGGTGGATCTTCGAGGTTCTAGTGTGTCCACGGTAGAGGGTGGCCCCACATCTGTTTGTGGTGTCTCCTCTACTTCCATCAACGGACTGTTATCCGTAAGTGGTTCTCGAATTTCTTCAAAATCAATCTTACTCCCACTGACCCTATCCAGAATAAATTCTTTCTCCAGAAAGTGGCCAGTCCTGGAAACAAACACCTTTTGTTCCTTAGGATGGTAAAATTGGTATCCTCTAGTATCTCTAGGATATCCACAAACAGACATTTGTCAGATCTGGCCTCTAATTTGTCAGGCATCATCCGCTTCACGTAAGTTGGACAACCCCAAGGTTTAAGATATGCCATATTTGGTTTCTTCTTGGCCCATACCTCGTATGGTGTAGAATCAACCATCTTTGATGGAACTCGGTTCAGTGTATAGGATGCGGTTTCTATAGCATACCCCCAAAATGATTTTAGGAGAACTGCGTAGCTCATCATGGATCGTACCATGTCTAACAAGGTACGGTTCCTCCTCTCATATATGCCATTCATTTGAGGCATCCCTGGAGGGGTCCATTCAGGTAGAATCCCATTCTCCTTTAAATAACTCTGAAACTCTCCATCTAGGTATTCTCCGCCTCGATCGGATCAAAGCGTTTTGATTTCTTTACCTAGTTGTTTCTCCACTTCACTTCTGAATTCCTTGAACTTTTCGAAGGCTTCAGACTTATACTTTATTAAGTATATATAACCATAGCGAGAATGGTCATCAGTGAAAGTGATAAAATAAGAGTATCCTCCTTTGGCTTGAATTGACATTGGGCCACATACATCAGTATGTATGAGCTCGAGCAATTCATTGGATCTTATCCCTTTGCCACTAAAAGGTGACTTTGTCATCTTGCCAAGTAAACAAGCTTCGCATGTATCAAACGATTCGTAATCGAATTGATCCAACATTCCATCTTTATAGAGTTTGGAAATGCGATTCTTATTTATATGGCCAAGTCTACAATGCCATAAGTAGGATTCATTCAAGTCATTTGTTTTGGCTTTCTTGTTATTTATATTAAGTACGTCAACATTCATATCTAATATGTAGAGACCATTGCTAAGTATGCCAGTACCATTAAAGATTCCATCACATGAAAAGAACAACATTTATTCTCAAACGTAAATGAAAAACCATCAACAACATTTATTCTCAAACGTAAATGAAAAACCATCAACATCTAATGCGGAAATGGAAATAATGCTCTTCGTAAGAGCAGGAACAAAATAACAGTCACTAAGTTCAAGTACTAGCCCACTGGGCAATGAAAGAAAATAAACTCCTACGGCTAGTGCAGCAACACTTGCTCAATTCCCAACGCGTAGGTCCACCTCTCCTTTATTCAGATCTCTAGTTCTTCTTAGTGCCTGCATATTCGTACAAAGATGAGAACCACAACCAGTATCTAATACCCAGTGGTTAGACTTAGAAGAAGTAATGTTGATCTCAATCATAAATATACCTGAAGTTGAAGCATCAGAATGCTTCTTCTTAGTACTCAAGACGCCTTTGCAGTTTCTCCTCCAATGTCCGGTCTCACCGCAATGGAAGCAAGCATCCTTGGATTTGTCTTTTGCTATCTTAGGCGTTGGCTTAGGTGCAGCCTTCGCCTTCTTGGACTTTTTCTGGGCTTTAGGCTTGCCCTTGCTTGAAGTGACCAGCAACACTTGCTTTCCCTTCCCCACAGTGCCCTCAGCAGTCTTCAACATGTTCAATAACTCCGCAAGGGAGCAATCTATCTTGTTCATATGATAATTCATCACGAACTGCGAGAATGAATCAGGTAGAGATTGCAGAATCAAGTCAATACTCAATTCTCGTTCCAACTTGTGGCCCAGCTTCCCAAGCTGATGACGTGGTCAATCAGGTTATAATATACTCGACCACCATAAACCAATACTAGCAAGAGGACTAGGCCCATCGTAGTATAGCTACAGTGAATCAAGGTCGATCCCACAGGGAACCAATTGTGGATCATCTTATATACAAACAATTAATGAAACACGTCAAGGACATAGAGGCGGTCTACGACCAACATAAAACAAGAAAAGTAAAGACACGACTCGACACAACGTAATTAACCTCCCCAATTATAGTCTTTATCGTTTGGACCTAGATAATTTATATAATAAACTGAACTTATTAACTGTCAATCCGTTTGTATCTATCTTAGATTGGCTACGGGAGTCATCCTCTTTAACTTGACTTAGCACCGGTAGGTCACTAGATCACTGTGATATTGTTACGTGACTTCGCCTTTTGGTGCCTCCATCTCATATAACTCACACGCTTACGACTCTAAGGATGCCGATATTAACCGTACACCTCGTCTAGGCAACATTCCTATGGTTAGGCGTACTTCCTAAACGATCGCTCAAGCCCTTGTCCTATTAACAATTACTTGGTATAGTTTCTTGTTAATCTACGATTTACGTATGACTAGGTGTCGACAATTCCCTAATACAAAACTAATCTAGATCTTGCTGAAAGTCCCGAAAGATCGTTCATGAGCCGAACTAGACGTCTTATATTGGTATTTCCTAATAATACGCTAATGAAAAACTGACGAGCGACGTAGCCGCAGCCATACCTACCGAGATAATAAATTCTATTAAGTTAACCTAACCATAAAGACGTGGCTATTTAACGGATGAAAACAGGGCTCGGTCGACCGAATAGGCCGGGCTCGGTCGACCGAATGGTCTTTGTCCCCCGTTACATCCCCGAACGTATCTCTCGCGTTTCATCATACACAACGGATTAAACAAGAATTCGTAAAGCATTCATATAAACTAACATAGATACGCATTAATTAAATCAAGTAGATTCATGAATAAATATTAAGTGTATGACGTAAGTTATGGGATCCTCATAGACAAGGCTTCGCCACATCCATAACGACATAACCTAGATCTACATCATCTAGCTATAAATTAACTAACTCAAACAATAAAGCATAATTGGGGGAATTAATTACTTAAAAGAAAGAAACGAGAAAATAAAGGCTTACATATTGCGGCCCTTAAATTGCTGGAAACACCCTTAATAAACTACATTGTATTCAAAGCTATAAGATTGAAGAAAGAATGAAGGGATGTGTTGGTGTATATTACAATTCTCGTAGTCGCTTGCTTATATAGAGGTTTTTGCCGACTTAGGGTGGTTCTAGAAGATAAGCACGATATAAGCCGGAAACCGCCCCGAAGCGACACTCGGTCAACCGAAAGGTGACACTCGGTCGACCGAGCCTAATGGTTCGGTCGACCGAACCTATATTTTCCATGTTCTACACGTTTTCTTCGTTTGCCTTGCTCCCCACTGCACGTTTGCATGTCGATCCGATTACTCTCTCATTTAATGCTCCGGTTTCCTTCCTTCCTTATCTTGAGACCATTGATTGAATGACATTAATCCTCTCGATTTGTCGTGATCTACAAAATCAGCATTTATCGCATAATAAATCGGCTTTTAATAATGAAAACGGCTAAATACCAAATATCATATTAATAATCACTTAACATTAAATAATAAATATAAACATGTGATTTAATATGAAATATATATTATTAATCTCGATTTAAGGATAATGTTGATGACATTTACGGGTATAATTTGACCGTCATCAACTACCCCCCACTTAGACTTTGATCGTCCCGAACAAAGCATTAATAAGTCATTCCCCAAGACAACATTTTCTATGGTCAAATCATACTTACACAAGAAACTCAAGTCAACTCATACTAGTCATGCTCATAAGATATCCATTATTCACTACTTACTATGAATCGAAGTGATGTGTGCATGTGCATTGGTTTTATATAAATGTGGCAAGATTAGAGTTTATGCAGACCTCATATCAAAATTCACCAACATCGGCATTCATACTTCTTAAGCCTCGCAATGGTTAAAGCACTAGAACAATAAGCAAGAGCGTATCTATAGGGTTTTTGGACTTGGAGACCGAGTACTACTCAAAGCCTCTTAAAGAGTTGAATATTCTTTTCATATCTTCATATTTTTCAAATACTATCAATCTCAAGGAAGAAAACTTTTTAGAGTATCCCCCTTTCTTAGATCATGTATAGCATCGAGTATTACCACAAGCGCGGGGCTAATTTGGTAATGTTACTACAAGCCCAGTGTCTAACATTTCGCTAAAACACAGGTACGTCTCAAGCTTATTACTCCGCTTTTGTTGGCAAGAATATCAGAATACATTAGCAGATAGATATTGACACTAAGTTTACATAACCAATCATCTATGCAATGTACACATAATTTCTTCAGTTATTATGATTTGCGCGGTATACTCGATTCACAGGTTGAGTAATTGAATAATAAATAACTACTCGCAAAAACGGGCATGAATATCCTTAAATTTACTTAACATAAGTATAAAATGATCACGTACTCATGAAACTTGGTTCATTTCCTATCAATTCTTAGCTAGGAACTCACAATTCTAAGGGCACGAGATAAATAATATGGTATTAATTCAATTTTTTCAATCATGTGCCGTTTCATTCAATTTTCAATTATAACATAACATGGCTAAGTCTCCTACCCCCCACTTAAACATGGCATTGTCCTCAATGACAAAAATAAATGAGAAGTTAAGAAAAAGACTTAGCTCTGGAAACGGCTCTCAAGTAAAGGAACAATATCGGACTAAATTTCAAGGACGTTGTGGAGAAGCAAGTGAAAACCTGTATAAGCAGACAAACCCCACGAAACCGTTAATAACACCATGTCTATGGAAGTTATAGAATAATGTGGCAGTAATTAGGTATGAATACCGAAAAACATTTTAAGCCACTATATTTTATACAACCAAAGACAAGAAAAATACTAAATAGAAAGAAAAATAAACAAGCAACTAAAGATGGTTGTCTTCATCTACAACCTCCACCGCCTAAATATTCTTAAAACTGGGTGGAGAAAACAAAGATAAAAAAGCATTACCCGACGTGGGAAAACACGAGGGTGACTCGATCGAAAAGGTATTCAATCCAGGAAAAGAGAAACTTGGTAAGGTATAACAGATTGAATGCGACCTATTGGCTAAAGATAAAATCAAATACTTAGCGTAGAAACTTCTCGCTTGCATTGGATATCAACAACTTAGGGAGATGTAGCTACTCCTCAAAATTACTAATAACCCAATGTATCACGTAAAAGTCATAACCGTCATCAACAGGGTCGGATCGGTGTGATAGTTCAGAACAAAACTTATCATCTAGAAATGCCGGAATAGACGGAAAAATGTGAAATTTAAAACTTCCGGTAGAAAGATAAGTTGTACTTTGATCGAACCAAAAACCTTTAAAATCTAGCTAGGGTCAGAGCTACACTTACCCCAACTAGGATCATGAAAATCAAAATGATAAAAGATAATCATTAACGCTGAGCAATATTTCAAATTCCGCAACACAAAGGTATTTTGTAAACAAAATGGAGGTTGAGATTATGATGGGTTTAGAAAAAGATACACATAAGGTTGGGAAGAAAAGATAAAGGGTGGGTAAGAAATTGTGTTTATGGGTGGGTTGAAAATGGTTAAGGCATTGAGATTGGGTGGGAGAGTGAAACGAGATGGAAAGAAAGAGAGGCGATGAAAGAATGGTTAGAAATGTGAACTGTTGGGGTAGATTGGTGAGAGGATCGAAAAGGTTGAAGGGTGAAAAGGTATAAATGAAAGGATACAGGTAGTTGCAGAATGAATTGCGCACCACTTTGAATTTTCACTTGCATCACCATTCTAAAAGATTTTAGAAGTTGACCAAAATTGTTCTTGTTCACACCAATCATTCTCTGTTACATTTTCAGTAATTCTCAAGTTCTCTTAATGCCTCCATCTTAAGGTGGATTGCTAAATTTCTTTTTCTTTAGCGATTTCTCGACTCTCCTACGGAACTCTATTTCACGTGGCCTATATTGAGTAAAAAAGTTTTGCACATCCTTAGCCCAATGGCCATCGGAACACGGCAAAATAAAAAACCTCAACATATGTCACGTTACTTTTATTGGACTCAAAGAAAACAAAACCTAAAATCCTAAAAAGAAATCCTAAGGGTTTTAAAGAAGTAGTTCTGAGTTTAGAGTCCTCAGCTCGACTTTCCAAAAGTATCCTTGTGAGTCATTATTCTTGGATCGCAAGACTTTGACCCTTCTGAGCACTATTAGAGGTGGATTTTCGATTTTGCGGATTAATACCCTTCCCTTGGTTGTGAGACCTAGGAAACGACATTTATCCATACCATTTATACAAAGCTCTTACCTCGGCTCTCGTTTTAGGAATTAGTGAATTCTAAGAAACTCGGCTAAAATTATGGTTTTGGCCTTGACAATAAGAAACAATGAATCAAAGTACTCCGAATAAAGTCGGTTATGTAGGCAAGCCTACGCCGTCTTATTCGTTGGAACATATGTGACAGTTCGGGCCAATCCGTCAAGATTAAGCCCCGTTTAGCCCGAAGGCTTATCGGCTATGCTAAGTCTTGTTGAACTGCGCTGTAACGTACATCACACGTGGAGGGGAGTTGATTGAGCCGAAGCTCGTTTGAACTCGCCCAGCCATGGTTAAACCATTTCCGAACCTATGTACAAAGATTCTTCGATTTCTAAATTGTCACCCAAAGCGTAATCTCGTTTTTGTTTAAGGTGGGTTCACCGAGAAGCCATCACCATAAACATCAACGAAAGCCGAAGATTGCGTTCTTTCAAAACTCAATGTCTTCTTTAGATTGTGAATGCTTAAACTACACAATTTGTTGCTCCCATGGCCAGTAGAAGCAATTTCATGCATAGGACCATGAGATTTTAACGAACTACGAGGAACTCTTTATTCACTTTGCTTCCTTCAACTACTACATGTTTCCCTACACCCTCTAGATGAGATAGATTTGGGGGCGTAACCTTCCACACTAATAAAATTATTCTTACAAACCAACTCCGGGCTAAGATTCTTACTAAGATTCATGTATAGGCTAACTTATGCTCAAAAAAAAAACCAAAAGGTAATAAAACATAAGCAAAAAAAAGGTAGTACCTTGCCTTCAACATTGTACCACGAAGAATTTAAGCCTTAAAATTTTTTCGGAGCCATCTTGGTGCTTTAAAGGTATTGCTTCCATCGCTTTTCCCATCTTAGATTCGTAGCTCCACATGTTTGCCGGGTTATTTTCTCGCCGCCCGCGAAAAATTACCGACTCGGATTATTGCTTCCCCGGTTTCGCAAACGAAGAAAAACAAAACAGACCGTAGGCGGATTTTAACATGGTTTCCCATGCGCTATCCGACCTACGGATTAAACATACGGGGATAAACAGACACGCGAAATTCCAGACTCGAAAAACACAAATCAGAAACCGTGTAAACAGAACAGGACAAAACAAAAATATTATAAGTGCTCGGTCAACAGAAAACTCGACATGAATAAAAAATTATTTATATATAAAATTGACCGTTGGTTCCCCGGCAACGGCGCCAAAAACTTGATGACGTGGTCAATCAGGTTATAATATACTCGACCACCATAAACCAATACTAGCAAGAGGACTAGGCCCATCGTAGTATAGCTATAGTGAATCAAGGTCGATCCCACGAGGGAACCAATTGTGGATCATCTTATATACAAACAATTAATGAAACACGTCAAGGACATAGAGGCGGTCTACGACCAACATAAAACAAGAAAAGTAAAGACACGACTCGACACAACGTAATTAACCTCCCCAATTATAGTCTTTATCGTTTGGACCTAGATAATTTATATAATAAACTGAACTTATTAACTGTCAATCCGTTTGTATCTATCTTAGATTGGCTACGGGAGTCATCCTCTTTAACTTGACTTAGCACCGGTAGGTCACTAGATCACTGTGATATTGTTACGTGACTTCGCCTTTTGGTGCCTCCATCTCATATAACTCACACGCTTACGACTCTAAGGATGCCGATATTAACTGTACACCTCGTCTAGGCAACATTCCTATGGTTAGGCGTACTTCCTAAACGATCGCTCAAGCCCTCGTCCTATTAACAATTACTTGGTATAGTTTCTTGTTAATCTACGATTTACGTATGACTAGGTGTCGACAATTCCCTAATACAAAACTAATCTAGATCTTGCTGAAAGTCCCGAAAGATCGTTCATGAGCCGAACTAGACGTCTTATATTGGTATTTCCTAATAATACGCTAATGAAAAACTGACGAGCGACGTAGCCGCAGCCATACCTACTGAGATAATAAATTCTATTAAGTTAACCTAACCATAAAGACGTGGCTATTTAACGGATGAAAACAGGGCTCGGTCGACCGAATAGCTGGGCTCGGTCGACCGAATGGTCTTTGTCCCCCAGATTACATCCCTGAACGTATCTCTCAGCGTTTCATCATACACAACGGATTAAACAGTAATTCGTAAAGCATTCATATAAACTAACATAGATACGCATTAATTAAATCAAGTAGATTCATGAATAAATATTAAGTGTATGACGTAAGTTATGGGATCCTCATAGACAAGGCTTCGCCACATCCATAACGACATAACCTAGATCTACATCATCTAGCTATAAATTAACTAACTCAAACAATAAAGCATAATTGGGGGGAATTAATTACTTAAAAGAAAGAAACAGAAAATAAAGGCTTACATATTGCAGCCCTTAAATTGCTGGAAACACCCTTAATAAACTACATTGTATTCAAAGCTATAAGATTGAAGAAAGAATGAAGGGATGTGTTGGTGTATATTACAATTCTCGTAGTTGCTTGCTTATATAGAGGTTTTTGCCGACTTAGGGTGGTTCTAGAAGATAAGCACGATATAAGCCGGAAACCGCCCCGAAGCTGACACTCGGTCAACCGAAAGGTGACACTCGGTCGACCGAGCCTAATGGTTCGGTCGACCGAACCTATATTTTCCATGTTCTACACGTTTTCTTCGTTTGCCTTGCTCCCCACTGCACGTTTGCATGTCGATCCGATTACTCTCTCATTTAATGCTCCGATTTCCTTCCTTCCTTATCTTGAGACCATTGATTGAATGACATTAATCCTCTCGATTTGTCGTGATCTACAAAATCAGCATTTATCGCACAATAAATCGGCTTTTAATAATAAAAACGGCTAAATACCAAATATCATATTAATAATCACTTAACATTAAATAATAAATATAAACATGTGATTTAATATGAAATATATATTATTAATCTCGATTTAAGGATAATGTTGATGACATTTACGGGTATAATTTGACCGTCATCACAAGCCTCTCTATGTACCCGATCATCTTAAGCACACGTGACCCCACAGTAGTCCCAGATGCCATCTTACAGCTAAACACGGCCTTCGAGACCTCGTACCTCTCAGTGCGAGACTGAGAAGCATAGAGTTCCTTTAGGTGGACCATGATTGTGTAGGCGTCTATAGACTCATGTTGTTTCTGCAGTTCAGGTGTCATAGAAGCAAGCATGATACATGTAGCATCGCATCGTCGAACGGTGCTTGTTATACTTCTCGACAGCATCCACAGCCTCGAACCCTCAGCGGGCTTTTCCAGTAGGGCCTCGTCCAAGACATAGCCAATCTTCTCGTGCCTCAAAACGATTTTGATGTTCCTTTCCCAATCAAGAAAATTAGTTTCGTCAAGCTTGTTTTCGATGATAAAACGAAGGTTCAATTTGTTTGACATTTTTCTATAACAATAAATAAAGATAGAATAAATAAAAGCTCATGTATAAAAACCCTAAATTTGCACTTAAAATTTTATAAGGTTTTACTCCCACTAGCCAACTACTCCCAATTGGCTTTCAAGAATTTAAATAATTCTTTAGTGGATGGAATCCTATCTAGTTGACTCGATCCCCGACGTGGGCCGATCGACCGGGTCAAGTTCGAAGGTGGGTACTAATTACCGATCGAATCTTATTCGATTTCCATTGGTTGACTAGTCAACTCTTTGACAGTTCACATCTCAATGTGATAGCCACCCCTTGTCTCTAAAATCAGACGGTCCTGACGTGGGCCAATCACCGCAAGATTCTTAGTCGAGTCGTAACCCAAATATTCATGAGATCTCATAACGATCATATCTCGATAATGACGATATACCCGTAGGTCAACTCCTGACGTGGGCCGATCAGTTGGATCCGAACAAGGGCTCTTCACCGTCATTATAATATTGGGAGACAATTTTGACTCGATTTTTGGCGTGGGAATAATTTTAAATTAATTCACTTAATTAATTTGGTTCAATTATGGTCTCATCTACTATGTGCATATTACTACCATATCATATAAAGTAAAACATACACAACATTCCGCGCACAAAATAACCGGTATGATCATGGACTTTTTCTAGGTGCGGTTTCGAATACAAACTGACGAAAACCGCGGGTCACAAACTAAGGGTATCTGCAACCGCCAATAGGATCTTTATTGATGTACGCCAATGGGTTCTTTATCTCTCCTTGGTCTTCAACTTCTTGCTCCATTCTTGTTACATAATAATTTATCTAATAATTACACCCGCCGCACACGGGGGGGGTGGGGGGTGGGGGGAGGGGGGTTAACGGGAATGGGATAAATGTAAATAGTAAACTAGATCACGTTCTTCATAACGGCCTAGGACAATTCTTCAAAACCAACATAAAGAAAACATTCCCATCTATCCTATTGGTCGAGTCCATGATCAATCGGGGTCCATATAATCACATTATATCTACACATCTAATCCATACAATTTTATCTTATGAAAAAGATTAAATTCTAATTTTAACTACTTATGCGTCTTTATTTTATCACATTAAATAATTAAATAACATTTAACTAATTATATGACTTAATCGAAAATTAAAATTAACATTTAATTTTAAATCGATTTTAATTTCAATTAAATTTGAACTTTTCAAAATAAAATTAAAATCATAAAGTCTCCTATTTGTTTTCTTTCCAAAACTAAATTTGGCTTAGGCCTAGCCACTTTCCAAAATCAAAATTTTGGAAGTGGCCTAGGCCTAGACCTTTTACAAATCAAATATTTGAAAAGGGCCTAGGCCTATTCCAAATCAAATATTTTGGTTTAGGCCAAATAATTTTGGTTTAGGCCTGACAACTTTCCAAAATCAAAATTTTGGAAGTGGCCTAGGCCTAGGCCTTTTACAAATCAAATATTTGAAAAGGGCCTAGGCCTATTCCAAATCAAAATTTGGAAAGGCCAATATGCCATATCGTTTCCCAATGGTCCAAACTATTTAAACCATTGGTTGGCCATATGACACAACTAAACAGACGAGATATCTATGCACAATAAATATTACAAAACGAAAAGGGTCGATCTCCCCATTGGAAGAGAACAGCCGACGGACAGCAGCCATAAGGCCGCCGCCGCCGCCGCCGCCGCCCCCGCAGAGGAGGGGGCCGCCGCCAGTCGGCCGAGCCCCCCATAAACCCTTTTTGTTTTGTTTTGTTTTGTTTTAAGATTGTCGCTTTGACCGTCAACGGAGAGTAGTTCAGTGCGCAAGCCGTCCACGCGTCCGGCCTCTATCGCTAATCCACACAAACCCCTTGCCGGAATCCTCCTTGGATTGCTATTGGAAAACTCCGGTTGCTAGACCGGCATTTTTCCACTGTCACAAACTCACTATAGGTTGCTCTCTATTTTACACAAGAACTATGAGCTCTTGCAATTGTGATGTTTAAAAGAGCTTGACACCCACCTCTTATTTATAGTGATAAGTGGCGCCCCTATAGTGTGGAAGAGAAGAAAACCTTTTCCTAATAAAATAAGGAAAATCTTCCAGATTGATTTATCTCTTTAATGATAATTAATTTTGCCCATATCTTATATTGAATATAATTATCTTATTACCATAAATCTATTTTTCCAAAATCAATTAATATCTTATATTAATATTATGGTAATCTTATTAATTAAAGTACACAATCCAAGTGTATCTAATACACTTAAAATTGGCGCCCCATTAGTCAATTAATTGACTTCCGGAATATTCTTTAATTAATATAATTTGTATATAATTAATATCTTGTATTTTATTTATAAATAAATACCATCATATTAATTTACCACTATAACCTTTATAGTCTAGAGATAAACTTTCCTTATTTGATTATCAACTATAACCGCATTTTAATCCGACTCGATGTTCATATGTGTGTGACCCGATAGGCTTCCGAATATGTTGGCCGTAGACACAAAGTGAAATTTACTAAAATGCCCTTCATGCCTAACGATCACGGGATAGCGTCTAGCAACACATCGTGACCCCCAATCATCGGAAGAGTCAAAAGCAATGACTACTACCTTTCATGTGAAGCAGTTACCATGTAACTTACAATCCTATCACTGTAATAATATCCATACGATCGTATCTCGAGTGTCAATACATTAACGATCGTATCTTATAATCTGGATATCATGCTCTCTCGGAATAACATATTTACTCCCACTTTGCAAAGATTCTCGAAGAGCTAGACATTCCTTATAAGAAGGCCATTTCGGATATTCGATCCCAATCATAGGATACGCGATTCCCAGACGACCAATCATGTATACTCTGCATGCTTCAATATCACACCCAATCACTACCGCATGATCGCCCCATGGTTAGGAGAAATCTCAACAGTGTCAAAGCATGACAATCCACACCGTGATGCCATGAAGACTCCGGTCAAACAGATAATTACACAACCGCCACATAGTGTGACACTTAATGTAAGTGTGTCAGTCTAACGTACGCATTCTCTAATACACGTCCACGTACAGTCCAAGTGTCCCTACACTTTGATAGACAAGATCTATCCCTATCTTCTAAAAGATAGAAGACATCAAATACGTGCTAGTCTGATTATACTATCAATGTCCCATTTGATAATACATAAGACTAGAGACATTTAAGTACCAACCTTGTTATGGTGATTAGAGATCTCATCAACCATAATCACTATCATGGTTTCTCTATCACAGATTGACACTAGAGACGTTACTATATATATACAACAAATAATATGAAGATAAACAATATATAATAACATAAGTGCTTTTATTATTCATAATAAAGTTATTACATGAACTAAATAGACTGTAAATGACCCGACCCGGTCGGATCTGGTCCAACCCGATTGGGTTTAGGACACCTTTCCAACAAGAATATGGTAGCTATCCTTGACAGTCAAATCATTCAATCTTTTGTAATCCTCACAGAATCTCCAGTTTCATCTTTCTTTTTCACAAGGAGCAATGGTGATGAAAATGGACTATTATTGTGATGTATAATCCCCCATTGTAACATTTGATCTACCAACTGCTCTATGTCATCCTTCTTACAGTGAGCATATCTACAAGGTTTTAGTTTTATAGGTTCAACACATTCTTTCAAAGTGATGGATGCTCATAGCCCCTATTTGGTGAAAATCCTTGGGAATTCGCAAACACCTCATGATACTCTTCTTTAAAGGGCATAGGATTCAGAGCTTGTTCCTGTATCAAATTGAGGCACCCTAAAAGTCCATAGGTCCCTTTTCTCAAAATCTTAGTACAATGATTTTGCAGTTGATCATCTTAAGCTGAGCTTTTTCTATGTAACTTCTTAGCTTAATTTGTTCCACCTCGTTAGTTAAAACCAGCTCTTTGTTGAAGTCAAAGACCATGGGACTATACCTTTTCATTCAGTTCGCCCCTAATATCATGTCACAGCCTCTCAACTTGATCAATCTCACATATTGTTAGAACATAACCCCCTAAATGATCAATGGCAAGTCAGAACACTTAAATTCACTCACATTTCTATTTCCATCTAATATTGTGATTAACATAGGGTGAGTTGGTTATGTCACACATTTCACCTCCTTGGCAACTTATTGGTCTATGAAAGTGTGAGATGCACCACTGTCTATGAGGATGGTAATTGGCTTTATCTTCAAGAGGCCTCTAGTCTTAATGGTGTTAGAGGTGACCTATCTGTATAAGGTGTACTTGGATAAATAAGTAGTTTCCGATTGTCTAGTATCCCACACCATATCCTCTATATCCATATTGTCCACTGCAATCTTTACTCAAACTCCATCATCCTCAGCTAGTAGAAAGTGTATGTGTTTCTGCTCGCACACGTGGCCTGGGGTGTATTTTTCATCATATTTAAAACATAACCAGTTGGCCCTCTTCTCCAATAACTCCTTAGGAGTAATTGACTTATGTATCATTTGTTTATTCCCAAAACGGGGTATTTTATTAGTCACCTCAGTGGTGAATGGAGAGAACCTTGACTGGCAAGGGTTAGAGTAATTTTTCTGCATATGCCTCTCATTGAAAGCCATTATATTAGATTCTTGGCATATGGAAGCATTAATGGCATCATAAATGTCCTCATGCTTCATTAATCTCACCGTAGACTTCATTATTTCAGTCTTAAAGCCTCTTATAATTCATTTGATGAAGTATGTCTCTGTCAACATATGATTTTGTAGCTGCACCAAGCTTCTTAATGCCTCGAACTCCAATAGGTATTCCTTTATTGTGCTCTTATGCTTCAGTAGATGGAATTCATCTATTGGCAGTTCTAATGACATACCTCCAAATCGTCTCATAACTTTCTCTCTCAGTAATACCCAATTCATACTGGAAAACTCAATCTCAGATTTCCAAACCACACATATGCTTTTCCTCGAATATGCAATTCTATAATTCTATTAAGCCTACTCTCTGACCATCCGAAACATCATGCATCTGGAAGTATCTTTCACTATGTCGTTTCCATTCCTTAGTCTATTCTCCATCAATCAGGGGGAAATCAACCTTTGGAACCTTAACTCCTGCCTCAAATTTCTCATTTCTATCTAATTTGAAGTTAGGTTCATACCTATGTGGCATAGGTAGCAAGCCGTCATGAACTAATGGGTGAGTTCCCATCTAATAAGATGATGACAATGGTGCTTGTGAAAATGTCTCACCCACACTATAAATCTTCTACATCCGCGCTTGTAACATGTACGTCGGAGAAACCTTCTGAGCTTGCATGGCAGCATGATTTGCAGTCATGGATGACCGAAACAAGTCCATTTTAGCATGCACCGCATCATTTTTCACATTAGAGCCGTGCATCCCCTCCGTGCAAACATGAACATCTTCTTCTAACCTATTCTGGTCCTTCCACAACTCATCCATTTCCTACCTATCGGTGTTATCCAAAAGTGATATTGTATTGATGGTATGAAAACAAAATTGAATATTCATCAACTAAATTGGCTGTAATGTAATATTTATTTTGTTGGTTGCATGTATAATATTTTAATATTATTTTGTTGGCTATGATGTATATTATTATTACTGCTACTATTATTAATATTGTTATTATTATCATTTTGTTGGTCGTAATGTTTTATTTTGTTGGCTACCATCCTTCTTCTTAACAAACAACACTGGGGCTCCCCAAGGCGAAGTACTAGGCTGAATTATATTCCTCTCAAGCATATCCATAAGCTGAGCTTTCAACTCCTTCAATTCAGCCGGTACCATTCTATAGGGTGCCTTAGCAACTGGTGCCGCTCCTGGTATCAACTTGATCTCAAATTCAATCTCTCTATCCGGCATATTTCCTGGTAACTCTTCTGGAAACACTTCAGGATACTCACTTACTACAGGGGTTTCCTCTAACTCAGGCTTTACTTGTTCCACATCCACCGCGCACAACAAGTAGCCTTCACAACCTTTCCGACAAGCTCTTATAGCCTTAATCGCTGAAATTATAGGGTGACGCTTCTTACTAGGCTTGTAAACATTTCCTTGGTAAGTCTTATCTGATTTCCCTGGTATCTTGAAGGTCACTCTCTTTTCTTTACAATACAAGTGAACATAATTCTCGGATAGCCAATCTATTCCAAGAATCACATCAAAATCCGAAAAGTCCAAAACCGTAAAGTCACTCTTGCAACGATACGTTCCAACACGAACATCTACTTGAGGCATCATCTTGGATACCTTAGTCACTCTTCCTACAGGTGTTGTTATCTCGAAAGTGTTCCTTAAAGGTTCCATTGGTAAGTTAAGCTTCTTAGCTACTTTAGTTGACACAAAAGTATTAGACGCTCCCGTATCAAACAACGCCGTAACTGCTAAGTTGTCTAATATTATTGTACCTAGGATGTGAATTCATTTATTTAAATACAATACAACATGATTTAAATCGTGCTATATACTCTAATAAATTACAATAAACAATAAAGGTACCTGATATAACATTGTCGTCTGGTTCAGCCATCTCAACATCCACTGCAAACACTCGAACTGGGTGACTTGGGCCGTCTTTCCCATTACCTTGCCTCTGATTACTTGTAGGACCCTTTGTTGGACAGTTCTTAGCAAAATGTCCCATATCACCGCAATGATAACAACCGTTTGTATGAACTCGGCACTCACCCGAGTGATTCCTATTGCACTTAGGGCAAAGTGGTACTCCAGTTGGAGGTTTACTCGATGTAGGGGCTGCCGTCTTCTTGAAATTCTGTTGCGGTGCTCCCCGGTTATTACCCTGGCTTGTTCCAAAGTTTCTCTTATTCCCAATAACAACTGTAGCCTTCTTCCTGAAGGTCTCAACTTCCAAGACTTTATTCAACAACTCAGCCATATTCTTAGCTGTGAAACCCAACATACCTGACTGTATCTGGTAGGCTAAGTCTTCCTTGTAAAGAGCCATCTTTCTTTCTTCTACTTTCATCAACTCAGGGTAGAATCTCCCCAACTCGTTAAACTTGTTGGTGTACTGTGATACTGTCATATAATTACCCTGCTTAAGCTTCAAAAACTGACTTGCCATGTATGCCTGCACTGTTGCTGGAAAATACTCATTATAAAACATGGCCTTAAAGCCTTCCCAATTTGTCATTTTCCCATTGCTACTCTATATAGCGTCAATCCAAGCTTCAGCTGCACCCATAAGAAATCCAACTGCCAACTGTGCCATCTCAGTCTCGGGAACATTGATGTTCCTACAAGCTTTCTCAAAGCTTCTCAACCATTCTTCAGCCTTTGAATGCTCGACATTCCCAAAGAATTATTGAACTCCGTTCCTCCTTAATCTCGTATACCAGTCCACTGGGGGTGCTTGTTCGAAAGACGGTCTAACTGGTGGGGCCTGTGGGTAAACTGGAGGGTATCCATAGGGTATCTCTTGCTAGTAAGTCTGTTGCTGGTAGAAACCGTAAGGTGGATAACCAAAGCCTTGTTGGTGATCAAAATGGGGTGATGGAAGTATAGTAGGTCGAGGAGTGTGACCTACTGGAGGAGGGTAGAAAGTCTGATGCTGCTGGTGAGAAGACACTAGTGGAGGAGGGTAGCTCAATGGTGGTGGATAAATGCTGGTTGCTGGGGGTACGCTGACAGGTGGAATGTCTCCTACCACAGTGACACGGATAGGAGCTTCTCCAGGCTCTCCATAAATGTAGTTGTACCTTGGTTGAAATCGTGGTGTAGTGTTCCAAATTGGTCGTGGCGACAAGTTCCTCTGAGAATATGGTGTAAGGGTCGCAGTATGAGGGGGTGGAGTGGGGCTCGGATTAGGTGAAGGATTCTGCCTCACAAAACTGCCTCTTACGACTGGTGTCGGACTTCCACGACGCACTCCTGACGCTTCTGCATCCGCTCCGGTTCTAGTGAACACCATCCTGATGATCAAAGAAACCAAAACGTTATTAAGAGGTCTAAAGAAAGCTTATCTTAAAGGAAGGAAGCCTAAAAGATGCTTCGCTCTGATACCAACTGTAACGCCCCGTTCCCGGACACCGAGTCCTTATCCGGCAACGCAACGTTCGGCATGCATAATAT
This sequence comes from Gentiana straminea, assembly GCA_036785695.1. Lineage (NCBI taxonomy): Eukaryota > Viridiplantae > Streptophyta > Magnoliopsida > Gentianales > Gentianaceae > Gentiana > Gentiana straminea. The sequence goes on along the minus strand of JAVUPR010000060.1, from coordinate 8,059,232 downwards.
TAAATAAATAATATTACACGTAAGCCTCTACTACGTCGTATCACACAAAAGCAAACGGAAGCTAAAAAGACTCAGGTAATTTTTTCCAAACAACCAAGAATAGAAATCAAGAACTAAAGAAGGAAATGTAATATTATTACATTGGAAAATGAAACCAACGAATCCAAAATGTACGAATTCCAAAGTGCTAAAAATAAACTACAAAATCCAATAATAATCCAAGTCTAGGAAATAAATAAAAGAAATGAATAATCAACAATCAAGGTCTTCAACTCCGGCGTCCTCAAATGTCGTCATCAAAGTCCTCCTCGTACTGTTCATTTACCTGTTCGTCTTCTCTCCCCCAAACACATAAATAAACATGCATTTGAGGTAAGTACATTGTACAAAGTAAGAAGTAGAAGCTACAATTTAATTAGGGTTTATCGTTAAAAGATTTGTCTTAATGAGACCGACTCAATTTAGGGTTCATTCCATGACCATCGACACGTCATGACTAAACGTTTCTACTTAACTTATCTTTGTTACATCACCATTCATGGACATTGCGCATGGCGTTCATCAGCCTGAAGATATACTTGCTAACTAACGGTGATTAGCACCGATTAGCTCTGGGTTCTCCTCGGTATGCGTATACGTCCGATAAATTTCCTCCACTACCCTTCAGCCGTTTAAGGCCAGTAGCGTTGTTCACCTTTTATGAACGTATCACATCGCCGATATGAAAGAGTGCCTAACCGAGAATAAATGACGTTTTAGCTTTTATCTACACGTATGTAATTATTAATGTGAATTAACTAACCACCTAAGTGTTTTTAGAATAAAACTCATCTTAACCACTCTACTCCCTCACTTAGACAGCTAGACATCCCATCTTAACAATTACACAGACATTGATGAACTCTAGTTCATCAAAGCACAAGCCCTTTCATGCCCTTCCGACGGATCCGAACTTCAACTCCCTTTAAGAGTACATTCGGTGTTTTAACTGAACGAATCAGAAGTTCAATCGAAGCTTGTTCATGTTTAACTAATGTTAACATATCATGATTAAGGGTTTAAAACAGTGAAAAGACGATTATGAAGCCGAAAACCAAGCTGAAACGCTAAAACAGTAAAAACAAGGTAAAACAGGTCAAACGATCGTTTGACATCCTATGAACGCCCGTTCGACATCGAACGCCCGTCCACTAACCCCAAACGCCCGTCCGTAAAAAAAAGCTACATCTTGAATCAAAAGTCTAACCTCAAACGCCCGTCTGCCTTGTGTAAACGCCCATTTGAGCTGCTATGATTGCAAACGCCCGTTTGCCTAGTGCAAACGCCCGTTTGCCTGGGTTTTTCCCCAAACGCTAAAATCTTCAAAACGCGATTTCTAAACCGTTTCTAACCTAATTAACATGAAAAAAACCCAGAAAAAACGCATAACCACTTATCTAATCATACCATAGCATCTAGGATCATTGACCAACAAAAAAACACATCTTTCTTACATATAAATATCTTAAATCTTGATCTAAACCTCAATAACGATAATTGAAATCGTAGGAAGAGCCTCTTACCTTTTAGCAAGCTTAATCCAAACAAAAACGTAGAAACAGCAACAAAACTGATCCTTTTCTGCAGGAAAACATGTGATAAATCCAAACTTAGATTAGATTCGATCACACGCTTCTAAACGATAAAAAACTACGAATTGATGAGTTTGAATCCATCAAACTTGAAGAAGAACAGGAATTAGGGCTTAAACATACCTCAACAAAACTCCAACTTTCTGATTTCAAAACGAAGCCTTCTTCACAACGATTCCGGTGCTTGACTCTGATCTGAAAACCGTTAAGCCTTGCCTTAGCAACTGACGAAAATTCCCTCAGCCCTATTCCCTTGCTCTTACACGCAGAAGGTGAATTTGGTGGTGGAAAAATCTGATTTCTAGTAGGTTGTAAGAGTTGTGGGGATTTATTTTCCTTAAATAACAAATCCCAAAAATAATAGAAAATCTTATTATTTTCCTTAATCATAAAAAATCAGATTTTCCTCCTTAAATATATACACATATATCTCGAAATATATATATATATATATATATATATATATATATATATATATATATATATATATAAAAAATTTATCAAATACTTAAACTCCGAATAAAACGAACCGAACCCAATATTTCGTTTTCGTAAAATGAGACGTCTGCCCTTTTCCGAAAATCGGAATATTACAAATAAGCTCGATATAAAACTCGAGCTCGGCTCGAGTTTGTAAAACTTTCTTGATTCCCAGCTCGAGCTCGAGTTCGAGTTCGAAATACTCGTACTCGAATTCGAACTCGATAATATTTTAAAATACTCAACTCGTTTAGAGCAATACTCGGTTCGACCCGACTCGTTTACACCCCTACACGAGAATATGAATAAATATTAAAAAAAATTCAAGGTCTATTTGTAAAATAAAAATAAAAAATGAAGAGGACTTTTAATACAGTAGTATCATATTTCAGCATTGGTTAAATTAAATATAATTGTTTGATTGTGGTGGGTATAGGAAAATCACAAGAAAGCAATAAAAAAGAAAGACACTAAATTGCATTTTTTTTTTTTGAAAGGTCACAAAATTGCATTTGTCTGTAGACATTTGGAAGTATGTCACTTTAAGGTACTAACACCACATTGTTTGGTCGGAGATGCACAACCGCTCGATCTTCAACAATGAAAAGTACGTAATTAGAGAATCAGAAGAAATGATATATATATACTAGCCTGATAATATGGGTAACATCCACTGTGTCTGAGATGTCGGTGTATGGATGATCATCGGCGTCCGAGGCCGACATCCGTCTTGGTCCGGCTTACTGAAGCAGACTAGCTGGATGGAGGCCCAAGATCTGTTGTTGGACCTAGATTCAGGCCCAATTTAGATGCTCGGGTTATAATCCGGATCGGATATATCAATGTCCCTCTACTCTGTGCCTTGCGTATCCGTCAAGACAGAGAGTAAAGTTGTTGACGAAGTGGAAAACCAAACCCTATTGTCGTAGTTTGTGACAAAGAGATGCCGATGTAAGCTATCGGGCTTGAATTAGTGTTGATATCGCATAGCGAATTACTGAGGTATGTTGTGCATTGCAGCGGACAGGCTTAGATACCGCAATATGAAGCGGACGGGTTTAGGGCAGCTTTATGTCATAAAGAGTCTCGCTCTAAAGTGCCGCGCTATGGAGCGAACGGGCTTGAGATGCCGGATTTCAGAATTATTGGGCTTACTTACCGCGCTATGAAGCGGACGGGTTTAAGAGGCCGTAAGCCATGGCCGCAAGCTGAGGCCGTAAGCCGTTACGTGAAGAAAAGGCTGTTGGCCATTTACCAGCTGTCTCGGCCGGTGAAACACGTGGGGGACGTATCGGTTCGTGAAACGTCACTTCGATTCCGTTAATGACATGACGTTTAATGTGAAACGTTCTTTGCTCTGATTGGCTGAGGGGTATCGTGAACGGTGCCCAGCAATAATTACGTTCAAATTTCGAATTACAATTCGAACCAACGCCTCGTTTCTCTTCCCTGCCTATATAAAGGGATCCTACCCTCACTTTTAGACATTCCTAATTTCTGAAAAAATTTCCAGCGAATGTAAGCAGTTTCCGGCGAAACCTCTGCAATTTCCGGCCGACATTCAAGTTTTAATCCAGATTATTCCAATCTTTCCAGGTATGGTTCTGTTTCCTCTCTTTAATTCAAAGGATTTTGTGTCTCAAATTAACACACAACATGTGTTTAAGACCTTTTGATTGCATATAAGTGATTTATCGCATCTAGTTAGGCCTCAAAACGCATTCGAGTTTCTGTGTCTTGCCCATATCTTCATCCTTTTCTGAGATATATGCCCAGATGACCTTAGGGTTTATTCGTTGTTAATAGAACGGAGGGGCGAGGTTTCGGGGTGTGATTATTCTCATCTCGGCCCGACTTCCATGTCTAGGTGACTAACTGCTCCACCTCTCCCTATGTTTTTCCAGGATGTCTTCAGAGTAACACACTCAATCAGATGAAGAAGATAGAGCGGTCGCAGGATATGGTTTGGAAGAGGAGGTTGACATGAGCGAGCAAGATGTGGTCGATGTCGGTGAGTTCGGCTCGGGTGATGAGGGTAGTGATGAAGATGGCGTTGATATTATCGGTGAGGCTAGCGGCGAACCTAGCGATCGAGATGACGCTACATTGAGCAGTCTTATCAACAAATCTCACGGGATGACGACCCGAAGCACGGCGATTCAGGGTGAGAACTCGAAGAAGACCGGTGGGGCGGAACAGAAGAAGAGAGCTCCTAAAAAGCGATACCCATGCAGCTACTCACGAGTTGGCCGAGCTGAAGCGTTTTGCTAGTGAGGTAGGACTCCGATGGAGAGAGCTCCGAAGCCGGACTGATTATACCGCATCGTTGATGGCTTACGACATTCCTCGGGACTATCGGTTTGCCAGATTTAGCGTGACGAACGTGGCCCGCGTCTGCGGCAGGGAAGTGGATGACTATTTATGGTTGCACTACGACCACCTCGTAGCCGGGCTTCGTTCACCTTTTGACCCATTTTTCATTAGGTTTATGGAGGCAATCCAGGTTATGCCGTGCGATCTTACGCGAGGGACTGCCGGGTTGTTTCAAATTGTTTTTAAAGAACCACTTGTCTTATAATAGTTGCTGTAGTGAATTTTGACATTGAATTCCATTCCTAGTGAACGTGAGCCGTGCAAGGCACGGCGGGCCCAACATAAATCGTTTCCAACGATAATATTAAAGAATAGATCCCCAACGTGAAATAAATCGCGTAAGCTTAAACCGTAACAAATCTAAGGCTCAAGACAAAGAGAGCAATAGAAACATATCACATTCTCGGCAAGAGTTAGCTCTTTCTTAGAGACGTGAAGATTGTGAATCACTACTCTTCCAGCCCTATCAGGAGTTTCCACCTACAAAATAAACCACAATATGATGTATCGGAGAACAATTTCATAAAGTCGATCCCTTTAGCTTCGACTTTACGTAATGAAACATTATAGAAAAACAATAAGCAGACCATAACTACACGGTCAAATCTCCCGGGAATGTGTTTTAAAATCTGAAGAATGTAAAAAATGATTTGGTATTCCAACGTCAATTTTAGTGACGTTCGTACTGCAAACAGCCGTCGGTTCCACCGACGTTATGTTGTTCAAAAATAATAAAAACGTTTAATGTGGTGTCCACGTGGTCACATATGGGCAAACATTTTTGGCGCGGATATTTGTTTGCCCTGATTTTTTTGTTGTTGTATTTTATAACTAAACTTGACTCATCTTCCATCGTACACTACTCAGTAGAACTTCAAATCCGTCGGTCTTTCCTTTTTTTTCACTTTTCTGCACAAACTACTAACGGTACACATTTGATAAAAAAATACACGGTTTTATTCAATTGTTGTGTCGAAATCAAATCGAAAACTTTCGGTTGATAGAAATTTAAAACTGAAACCGCACTGTCTATTGTAGGTACTAAAAATGAACCGTATCGAAATATACACTTTGGTTCGGTTTATGTAACGATCGAACAAAAAAAAATTCGGTTTCTATATAACGCTAACCGAAAATCCGGTTTTTTTACCGAATGAAAAAAACAAAAATAAAAAGCTGCTGTTAAAATTATTTAAAAAAATGCCACGTGTCAGCTCAGGAGGTTGCCACGTGGCCAATTGTGGAGCAACCTCCATAGCTCTTTAGAACTTCAAATCCGTCGGTATTTCTTTTTTTTTTTTTTTTTGTCTTTTCTGCACAAACTACTAACGGTACACGTTTGATAAAAAAATACACGGTTTTATTCAATTGTTGTGTCGAAATCAAATCGAAAATATTCGGTTGATTGAAATTTAAAACTGAAACCGCACTGTCAGTTGGAGATACTAAAAATGAACCGTATCAAATGTTAGGTGTGATGCCCGAAAGACAATTTTTGTAATTGTTTTATTTAATAAATGAAATGATATTATTATTCATATTTATTATTCTCATATTCACTGATGTGACAATAGTATTTACACTACAGAAAACCCTAAAGTATATCGTTTATGTAGTCACTTAACTCAGTGTATGGGATATACACGGGAGGATTGAGTTAGTGAAGATGTACTTAAAATACAATTAGCCCGTAGTGAAGTTAATCGAGAGTATCGGGTCTCTCCTTTAACGTGCTATTAATGCGCCCGTAACACAATAGGTGTGATTGTCTTATCCGGACTTTCGGTTAAGAGAACCTAGTGGGGCATTTATATATGATAGATATATCATATATGGGTGGACCGATTTGATTAGAGTTCACGATATAATTCCGTAATCGAGAAGTCTTATCGAATCAATGGATGATCATATTTATGGATATATCTTAATCCTGAGGTGATCACAGTCAACCGCTTGAATCAATATGAGGTTTGACTTGACGGTTAAGGATTACACTGAGTCTGTGATCTGAATTACCCCATCTTGGCATTGTACTGGATTGAGTGAGTAGTCTGTGTTATCACAGATACGGAATCCATTCCTTCCATTTATGGAAGTAGATAGACACTTCCCTTATTTGTTAATCCTAGAAACTGATCGATCGCGCGAGTTCATATTACACTGATTAGCTACCAGTGAGTTGTATGAATTAATTGATCACTAGGGAGTTAATGGTAAATAAGGATAAGAGGTTCTGAAAAGGGTTAACGGTAACTTCCCGATTTAGTTAGAACAGTCTATGGAGGATTAATCCATATGTAATGATTGTATCAATGGACGCTTATTATCATTCTCGTGAGGAGATAAATATAATCTTATAATCGGAGGAGTGCAGTCACGGGATTATGGTGGCATATTCCTGTGATTGATTTATTGAATATAATTATTCTGTTCGTAAGATAATTATTTATTTGATTTATCGGAGCCGCTGATTATTAGTCCATGGTCCCCGACGTGCCTCCTAATATAGCATAGCTATTCTCGGACGTCGAATCCTAATAATATTAATTTAGTTCTTGTTGGACTTTATTAAAACGATATGTGAATTAATTGTTTAGCGGACTATTAAATTAGTTGGGCTAAATAATTAAATATGTGGAAAAGACATTTTCCATAATCTTGGCCCAATTATTGTGTTGTGGCAAAATTAATATTGACTAGGTCAACATTAGAATTTTCGCCCCATGCTCTTTATTATGGAACAAGAAATTATTTTCTTGTGTATTAATAAGACATGTGCATAAAATATTTATTGGATAAATATTTATGGTAAGAAATAAAGATAAATTTTTTTCTATATTTGTTCTAGAATATTATGGAATTATTTTTATTTAATAGATTTATTTTATTAGCAAAATAAAATCCTTAGAGGCTAAGTTTTGCTCTCCTATATAAAGAGAGTTCTCCCAAGCCTTAGACACATATAATTTCGACTATCAACTCTTAGAGAGGAGATAGAAAAATTTCGGCCAAGGGGTTGAGGAAAAATCTTGGAGGTTTTTACGGGTAGCATATCGGAGGGGTTCGAGTCGAGGATTTCTTTCCACCGGGAGTTGCTTGGATCACACGTACGGAAGATCATGGTGCTCTTCATATCTTCTTGCAATCTTTCTTTTGCGGTTCTTCAACTTGGATTTTGAGATCCAAGAGGTATGATCTACAACCCCCTTGTAGATATAGATCTAGTTATTTTATTACGTGTATTTTATAGATCTAGATCCTTAAATCGCTTCCGTTGCGGATGATATTACTAACAGTGGTAGCAGAGACAGGTTCATCTATATTTATACGTATAAAATATTAGATCTAGGAGTGGTAAACATGTAGTTTTTTTTGTGCCACAAATTTTTTTTTTTTTATGTTGGGGCCGACGCATGCAATAATTTTTTTTATGTTATGAATGTCTTGGTTGAAGAGATGGATTGGGGTTGGTACTGTTTACTCGTTAGATCTATTGTAGCTCCTTTGTTTAGTAACCATTGAGCATAGGAATTGTATTTTATTTATGTCAATTTTCGAAATTTATATGTAAAAGTAGCATCTTTTATTGTAATTTTGAATATCCGGGCTGGGAAAGATGAAGATCTTGCTGGAAAATTGAAGATCAAGGCGAAACCCAAGGTATGAACGAGGAGAAACGGATAAAATTTTATTAAAAACTGCTACAGGACTTTCTGCGACGCTGAAAAGCGTCGCTATAAGTCCTGTTTATAAATTCATAAATGCACGCGGCTAGGGTTTAATAATGGGGCTGCATGTAAAAAAAAAAATTAACCTAATTTTTTTTTTCATACTGCCGTTTGGCAGAACAACAAAATAATTTATGCAGCCGCCTTATTGTAACAAAAAAAAATATATATATTTGGAAAATAATTTTTTTATGGTAACAGCCGCATAAGCAGATAAATAAAAAAATAAAAAAACAATTTTTGGATTAATTATAATAAATTGGATTTATTTAATTAAAAAGACCTTTTCTCCTCTCGGGTGTTCGTGGTTCGTGATCCAGCGGTTCGAGTTCAAGATTCGAAGATCAAGACTCAAAGACATAGATTATGTAATTTACTACTTTCCTAGGATAGATTAGATACGGGTCTACCAACAATCCATCTCGGTGTTTAAATTTTCCGCAATTTATTTTTTATGTGTTTGATCATAAAATAGATATAAAATCGGAATTGCCATGACATGCATCATATCATAAATCCACTCCATGCATACATGTAGAATTTTAATTTTGGTAATTAAAATAGTCATGTATACAAACTCGCGTAATTAGTTGAAATTTAATTAATACGTGGTAATTAATTAATTTAGTAACTAATTAAAGATCCGAGGACGGGTTATGAAATCGTTAAGCCTTTCGGTGTGTGTTCTCGGTGAACCGCCGTAAAAGCTCAAACGAGATCACGTTTTCAATTCGTTGTGTCTACGTGATTGAATGATGGTAAAAGAACAATAAATCTTGGATAAAAACGGTTCGCTTATAGGTTGGGTGGTCAACTGAGCTAGGCTCGACCGACTTACCCTCCTAGTGTGATGTATGCACGGGGGCCGGCAAGACTAAGCTACACCGGAGAACGGAGGGGTGATTCCTTCTTATCTCAATGAGGCTGTCTTGACCCGATTTCGTCCGACTGTCACATATGTTCCAACGAATAGGACGGGTAGGCTTGCCTACGTTACCGACACCATTCGGAATCCTTGATTTGATGTCCTTTTATGTTAACATCAAAAAATGCGTGGTTAGTTAACCCACCACCACTTCCAAAATATTGAGTGGGAGCGGGGGAGGCGACAGCCAACCCCACGGCCTCTACTATAGATACAAGTAAGTGAGAGAAGGGTGACGCCTCGCGGCGCTTTGATTTCGTCCCCATACGGATGGTGTTCACCCCTATCAACATTCATGGCTTGGTCTCCGAAAGGATAGGATTTCTGGGTACTCGTCGGGTCACTGACCTATCCTACGACGGCACACTCGGGGCGTACCTAAGAGATCCGATATAGTAGGTCACACTCATCATGGGTATTCTTGATAATATCTAGGCTAAAAAAGGAAGGTAGTCAATGAATAAAGGGATGTTCGATTCTCGTGGGATGTTCGATTCTCACAAGTTATTCATTGATGAGATTGTCTCGATTTAACCGTCATCTCTTTGACCTACCCTACGGCGGCACTGAGATGCGAGGTTAAAACCTTGGAATGGTAGAGTAGACTTACTTATAGTTTACAATTCCTAAAATAAAATAATATAGTAGTGTTAAACTTGAATTAATATATGTCATTTTATTTACGGCATTATATCCCTTACTAAATTGCTTAAAATTTATTAATTGACTAGTACTGACTTCTTTAAAAAGTGGAAAATAACTAGCACGTTGAACTAGTTAATCGATAATGCAATTATTTTTCGAAAGAGATATTTTCTCTTAAGCCTTTTAAAAACCAGAGTGACATATAGGTATGTCACTAGTGTCATTCGTGTCAAACGGAAGACAAACTTAGTTTGATCAAAGAAAAATTCGGACTTTGAAATTCTTCTAGTGAATTTTGAGTGTGTAGTAATTACACAAGTAATTTTCTAATTGAAAAATCGGAAAATCATGAAGTATTACTAGTTGGACGATATTTGGAATCGATGAACTAGTGGGAGCTTTATGATTTGTTGTTTTTCTAGAACATTAGAAAAGTGTAACTGACTACACATGTAACCATTCTAATTGAAAAACCGGAAAGTCATGAAATGTCGCTAGTTGGACGATATTTGGAATCGATGAATTAGTGGGAGTTCTATGATTTGTTGTTTTTCTGGAAACATTGGAACAATGTACGAAAGATTTTCTAATCGAAAAAATCGGAAAATCATAAAAATAAAGCATTGCTCGTTAGACGCTATTTGGAACCGATAAACTAGTGGGAGCTTTAATGTTATGATTTGTTGTTTTTTCTGGTATATTAGAAAATCCGAGAAGTCCCGACGAGTAACACTAGAAATAGACATCCCACGGTTCAAGAGTAGTGTCTACTCAAACGAACCGCTGGTTCAAGACTGTTCCCATTCATGGAAAGTCAAGAATGGGAGAATATGTCTAAAAGTGTTTGTCACCTAAACTGAGAAAATTTTAAGGCTGAACCGAAAATTAATTAACTGAAAATCATAGGATAAGGACAGTGATTTTGGATCACCAACCTATGAATCCTTGGCGATTTTCTCGAGCTAAGTTCTTTGGAAGAACAAGGTAGCAGTGCATTTAACGATTAAAAGAGTAAACAACGGGCAGTTAATTTTAGCTAGAATAGTGAGAGTGATATAAGGAAATGAATCTCGGATTCAATCCTTGGATATCGCGGAAAAATTATTTTCTGTTTAGGATTCGTTGGAACGAATGGATTTACCTTCTATTCGATAATTTGTTTGTCGTATAGAAAGTGAATATATCATTTGTAGTACGAATCCAAGACTCGGACTTTTGTTTGATAAAGTCAAAACCACTTACAACTGCTGAACTATGTATATAAAACACATCTTAAGAACTATTAAAAGCAATTGGTTTCTATATTTAGATAAACGCTTCTTCATATTCCATAGTTAGTGCATAGTCCCTAAAAGACAAGACCTGAAGACTGGCTCAGGGTGATTCCTTTCTCCCAGTCTGGTTATATTGTCTCAAAGGTTCAATGACTAAGTTTCCTTTCAATCGGGAAAGGATAATGGTTATAAAGAAGTAACATAGCTTGTTCATGACGACCTTCGGGGTCTGATGAAAGATACAAGCTAGTAGGAGCTTCCGAGTAGTGACTTCTTGTCCGATAACTATTCAAACACTCCGGTAAGTTTATCCAAAATATTTTGAGGTTTCTCTCGTTTTCAACGAGAGATAGAGTATTCTATACTCAGAAATGGGCCATCACATAGTCCTAGGGACTGATGCTCGGCCTGCCTCATAGTGAAATGCTTTCACTAAGTGAGAAACCGTTAAATTGCCTTATATAGTTTTTAGATGTGCTACAATATACTGCTTAACTCAATAAAGATATTGGAAGCGAAATAACGGTTTACATTGAAATGTAAGACCGAGAAGTCTACCTAGAATATGCTTTGGCATTTACGGATAAGTGTGGATTCGGTTCACCCCACTTCCATAAATATAAGAATTTAGCACACGGTGCTTGAAGGTAAGACTGGGAATTTCACGCATACGTTCGGTCAATGACCATTCTGTTAGGTGTGATGCCCGAAAGACAATTTTGTAATTATTTTATTTAATAAATGAAATGATATTGTTATTCATATTTATTATTGTCATATTCACCGATGTGACAATAGTAATTACACTACAGAAAACCCTAAAGTATATCTTTTATGTAATCACTTAACTCAGTGTATGGTATATACACGGGAGGATTGAGTTAGTGAAGATGTACTTAAAATACAATTAGCCCATAGTGAAGTTAATCGAGAGTATCGGGTCTCTCCTTTAACGTGCTATTAATGCGCCCAGAACACAATAGGTGTGATTGTCTTATCCGGACTTTCGGTTAAGAGAACCTAGTAGGGGGCATTTATATATGATAGATATATCATATAGGGCCGGACCGATTTGATTAGAGTTCACGATATAATTCCGTAATCGAGAATTCTTATCGAGTCAATGGATGATCATATTTATGGATATATCTTAATCCCGAGGTGATCACGAACAACCGCTTGAATCGGTATGAAGTTTGACTTGACGGTTAAGGATTACACCGAGTCCGTGGTCCGAATTACCCCATCTTGGCATTGTACTTGGATTGAGTGAGTAGTCCGTGTTATCACGATACGGAATCCATTCCTTCCATTTATGGAAGTAGATAGACGGTTCCCTTATTTGTTAATCCTAGAAACCGATCGATCCATGGAGTTCATATTACACTGATTAGCTACCAGTGAGTTGTATGAATTAATTGATCACTAGGGGTTAATGGTAAATAAGGATAAGATGCTCTAAAAAGGGTTAACGGTAACTTCCCGATTTAGAATGAACAGTCTATGGAGGATTAATCCATATGTAATGATTATATCAATGGACGCTTATTATTATTCTCGTGAGGAGATAAATATAATCTTATAATCGGAGGAGTGCGATCACGGGATTATGGTGGCATATTCCGTGATTGATTTATCGAATATAATTATTCTGTAATTATTTATTTGATTTATCGGAGCCGCTGATTATTAGTCCATGGTCCCCGACGTGCCTCCTAATATAGCATAGCTATTCTCGGACGTCGAATCCTAATAATATTAATTTAGTTCTTGTTGGACTTTATTAAAACGATATGTGAATTAATTGTTTAGTGGACTATTAAATTAGTTGGGCTAAATAATTAAATATGTGGAAAAGACATTTTCCATAATCTTGGCCCAATTATTGTGTGATGGCAAAATTAATATTGACTAGGTCAATATTTGATAATTTCGCCCCCCCTCTTATTTTTATGGAACAAGAAATTATTTTCTTGTGTATTAATAAGACATGTGCATAAAATATTTATTGGATAAATATTTATGGTAAATAATAAAGATAAATATTATTCTAGATTTGTTCTAGAATATTATGGAATTATCTTTTATTAATTGGATTATTTATTTGCAAAATAAAAATCCTTGGAGGCTAAGTTTTACTCTCCTATATAAAGAGAGTTCTCCCAAGCCTTAACACACATGATATTTTCGACTTCTCCTCTTAGAGAGAAGAAGTGATAAAATTCGGCCAAGGGGTATAAGGGAAGAATCTTGGAGATTTTTCCGGGTAGCATATCGGAAGGGTTCGAGTCGAGAATTCCTTCCACCGGGAATTGCTTGGATCACACGTACGGAAGATCGTGGTGCTATTCACATCTTCTCACATTCATCCTTTTGCAGTTCTTCAACTTGAATTTTGAGATTCAAGAGGTATGATCTACATCCCCCTTGTAGAATAGATCTAGTTATTTTATTACGTGTATTATATAGATCTAGATCCTTAAAATCGCTTCCGTTGCGGATGGTATTACTAACAGTGGCAGCAGAGCCCAAGGGGATCTATATTTATACGTATAAAATATTAGATCTAGGAGTGGTAAAACATGTAGATTTTTTGTCCCAATTTTTTTAAAGGGGGCCGAAAATTTTGATTTATTTTTTTATGTTATGAATGTCTTGGTTGAAGAGATGGATTGGGGTTGGTACTGTTTACTCGTTAGATCTATTGTAGCTCCTTTGTTTAGCAACAATTGAGCATAGGAATTGTATTTATTTTATGTCAATTTTCGAAATTTATATGTAAAAGTAGCATCTTTTATTGTAATTTTGAATATCTGGGTTGGAAAAGATGAAGATCTTGCTGGAAAATTGAAGATCAAGGCGAAACCCAAGGTATGAACGATGAGAAACGGATAAAATTTTATTAAAAACTGCTACAGGACTTTCTGCGACGCTGAAAAGCGTCGCTATAAGTCCTGTTTATAAAAAATTGCATGCGGCTAGGGTTCTTCATGCATGCGGCTGTATGTTTTTTTTTTTTTTTTTTTTTTTTTTTTTTGGCAAACCTAATTTTTTTCCTACAAAACTGCCGACTGTAAAAAAAAAAATTTGGAAAATAAAATTTTTTTTTTTGGTAACAGCCGCATGATACAAATAAAAAAAAATAAAAAAAAATTTTGGATTAATTATAATAATTGGATTTATTTAATTAAAAAGACCTTTTCTCCTCTCGGGTGTTCGTGGTTCGTGATCCGGCGGTTCGAGTTCAAGATTCGAAGATCAAGACTCGAAGACAATAAGATTGTAATTTATTTTTCCTAGGATAGATTAGATACGGGGGTACCAACAGTCCATCTCGATGTTTAAATTTTTCGCAATTTATTTTTTATGTGTTCGATCATAAAATAGATATAAAATCGGAATTGCCATGACATGCATCATATCATGAATCCACTCCATGCATACATGTAGAATTTTAATTTTGGTAATTAAAATAGGCATGTATACAAACTCGTGTAATTAGTTGAAATTTAATTAATACGTGGTAATTAATAAATTTAGTAACTAATTAAAGATCCGAGGACGGGTTATGAAATCGTTAGGCCTTTCGGTTTGTGTTCTCGGTGAACCGCCTTAAAAGCCCAAACGAGATCACGTTTTCGATTCGTAGTGTCTACGAGATTGAATGATGGTAAAAGAACAATAAATCTTGGATAAAAACGGTTCGCCTATAGGTTGGGTGGTCAACTGAGCTAGGCTCGACCGACTTAACCCTCCTAGTGTGATGTATGCACGGGGGTCCGGCAAGACTAAGCTACACCAGCGAGCGGAGGGGTGATTCCTTCTTATCTCAATAGGGCTCTCTTGACCCGACTTCGTCCGACTGTCACATATGTTCCAACGAATAGGACGGGTAGGCTTGCCTACGTTACCGACACCATTCGGAATCCTTGATCTTATGAGCTTTTATGTTAACATCAAAACGACGTGGTTAGTTAACCCACCACCACTTCCAAATTATTGAGTGGGAGCGGGGGAGGCGACAGCCAACCCCACCGCCTCTACTATAGATACAAGTAAGTGAGAGAAGGGTGACGCCTCGCGGCGCTTTGATTTCGTCCCCCTACGGATGGTGTTCACCCCTATCAACATTCATGGCTTGGTCTCCGAAAGGATAGGATTTCTGGGTACTCGTCGGGTCACTGACCTATCCTACGACGGCACACTCGGGGCGTACCTAAGAGATCCGATATAGTAGGTCACACTCATAAAGGATATTTTTGGTAATATCTAGGCTAAAAAAGGAAGGTAGTCAATGAATAAAGGGATGTTCGATTCTGGTGGGATGTTCGATTCTCACAAGTTATTTATTGATGAGATTGTCTCGATTTAACCGTCATCTCTTTGACCTACCCTACGGCGGCACTGAGATGCGAGGTTAAAACCTTGGAATGGTAGAGTAGACTTATGTTTTTAGTTTACAATTCCTAAAATAAAATAATATAGTAGTGTTAAACTTGAATTAATATATGTCATTTTATTTACGGCATTATATCCCTTACTAAATTGCTTAAAATTTATAATTGACTAGTATTGACTTCGTTAAAAAGTGGAAAGTAACTAGGACGTTGAACTAGTTAATCGATATGCAATTAATTTTCGGAAGAGATATTTTTTCTCTTAAGCCTTTTAAAAACCAGAGTGACATATAGGTATGTCACCAGTGTCATTCGTGTCAAACGGAAGACAAACTTAGTTTGATCAAAGGTGATTTCGGACTTTGAATTTTGAGTGTGTAGTAATTACACAAGTAATTTTCTAATTGAAAAATCGGAAAATCATGAAGTGTTACTAGTTGGACGATATTTGGAATCGATGAACTAGTGGGCGCTTTATGATTTGTTGTTTTTCTAGAATATTAGAAAGGTGTAACTGACTACACACGTAACCGTTCCAATTGAAAAACCGGAAAGTCATGAAATATCGCTATTTGGACGATATTTGGAATCGATGAACTAGTGGAAGTTCTATGATTTGTCGTTTTTCTGGAAACATTGGAACTATGTACGAAAGATTTTCTAATCGAAAAAATCGGAAAATCATAAAGCATTGCTCGTTAGACGGTATTTGGAACCGATAAACTAGTGGGAGCTTTAATGTTATGATTTGTTGTTTTTTCTGGTATATTAGAAAATCCGAGAAGTCCCGACGAGTAACACTCGACATAGACATCCCACGGTTCAAGAGTAGTGTCTACTCAAACGAACCGCTGGTTCAAGACTGATTCCATTCACGGAAAGACAAGAATGGGAGAATCTGTCTAAAAGTGTTAGTCTTCTAAACTGAGAAAACTTTAAGGCTGAACCGAAAAATTAATTAACTGAAAATCATAGGATAAGGACAGTGATTTTGGATCAACAACCTATGAATCCTTGGAGATTTTCTCGAGCTAAGTTCTTTGGAAGAACAAGGTAGCAGTGCATTTAACGATTAAAGGAGTAAACAACGGGCAGTTAATTTTAGCTAGAATAGTGGGAGTGATATAAGGAAATGAATCTCGGATTCAATCCTTGGATATCGCGGAAAAATTATTTTCTGTTTAAGATTCATTGGAACGAAAGGATTTACCTTCTATTCGATAATTTGTTTGTCATATAGAAAGTGAATATACCATTTGTAGTACGAATCCAAGACTCGGACTTTTGTTTGATAAAGTCAAAAACCACTTACAATTGCTGAAATATGTATATAAAACACATCTTAAGAACTGTTAAAAGCAATTGGTTTCTATATTTAGATAAACGCTTCTTCATATTCCATAGTTAGTGCATGGTCCCTAAAAGACAAGACCTGAAGACTGGCTCAGGGTGATTCCTTTCTCCCAGTCTGGTTATATTGTCTCAAAGGTTCAATGACTAAGTTTCCCTTCAATCGGGAAAGGATAATGGTTATAAAGAAGTAACATAGCTTGTTCATGACGACCTTCGGGGTCTGATGAAAGATACGAGCTAGTAGGAGCTTCCGAGTAGTGACTTCTTGTCTGATAACTATTCAAACACTCCGGAAAGTTTATCCAAAATATTTTGAGGTTTCTCTCGTTTTCAACGAGAGATAGAGTATTCTATACTCGGAATAGGCCATTCATAGTCCTCGAGACGATGCTCGGCTTTGCCTCTCATTGTGACATGTTCTCACTAAGTGAGAAACCGTTAAATTGCCTTACATAGTTTTAGATGTGCTACAATACACTGCATAACTCAATAAAGATATTGGAAGCGAAATAACGGTTTACATTGAAATGTAAGACCGAGAAGTCTACATAGAATATGCTTTGGAATTTACGGATAAGGAGTGGATTCGGTTCACCCCACTTCCATAAATATAAGCATTTAGCACACGGTGCTTGAAGGTAGGTCTGGGAATTTCGTGAACACGTTCGGTCAGTGACCAATCGTTATATATCTTGTAGCATTGAGAAAAAGGTTTGTTATAAGATTCTTGAAATCGGGAAGGGACAGTTATACTGTTGCATCCTTCCTGATAGAGTCCATGAACAGCAAAACCTTGAACCTTGAAGTACGTTTACTAAAGGTAGTTACTAACTGATTAAAATCAGACCACGTCCAACATCGGTTGTTGGTGATAACACTAAATACTACTAAACTAGATCAGAATTTCGATCCACCCAGAATGTAGTGGGAGTATGGTTTATTTATTACCCATTGCAGGTTCTGAGGACTTAATGGTCTACAGGATCGATTGATGACCTATGGCTCTTTTGTGCGCTGTATAGGATTCTGATAATAGAGGTTGGTTTACAAGGCATAACCCTGTGAATGGAGTTTGGTACTCCAGAGCTGTTCATACTCTTGTAGATTCACCTGAGTGTCTCAGGCCCAGTGGGAGTAATTGGATCTACACGGAAAAGAGTAGAATGAATGGGAAAGTTTATCTTTCATAGCAAAGATTGAGTGGTCTAGGGGTAATTCCCTAAGAAGTAGAGAGTTAATCAGACCTTGAACTCTCTTACCACTTAGTATTGCATGATTTCGTTCAAAAGCAGAAAATAGGGGTGATTCCCTGAGACTTTCTTGCCAAACAAACGGAGTCTGGATTCATTCAAAACGAAGGGTATTGCCTTATGAACTTATGACAGGATGACTGTCAAGGCTTATGTCCTTTGTGGATAAAAAGCAAACCTCTCGGTCACTGGAAGTGATATATTTCTACAATATGTGGATTTGACCAGAATATTGATAAGTCTTTTGTAGACTGGATATCAATTTTAGTACAGTAGTTAATATATAAATATATATTAGTGTTTGTGAAGGATAACACTGCACCAGTTGGGAACAACATGGGTGTGCTATTTGAAGTCAGAATCTGACAATACCACAATTCTCAGCAACAGAGATTTGGACAACATTCTGAAGAGTTTGACTTGGTCGAATTCATTAGAATCAGTCACTGGTTTCCCATCCATCTTATTGGTTAAGATGATGCATCTGTGTATGCAACATTCAACGAGGAAGTTCTACCCTATGCCTCAGCAATGACTCTCTAAGTCTTTGGATCAAGAGAAATGGGATAGATTCTCTTTATAGTAAGAGATGGTCAGGTTATTGAACGTCAACTTTGATCGAATCTTAGATTCGGCTGTTAACAAAGCAAGTTTAGTATGTCCTTTAGTATCTTGAAGAGAACGAGGAATAATATGCGGACATATTCATGTATGAACTTGGATATGTGTGATACACTGATTTTGACTTTAAGTCAGATTGAGGATGATCGTTAAGTCGACCTCGGGCTCAGTGTTTACTCAGTACCACATGATAAGATGGACCGGTAACGTTTCGATTCTACGGATCGTCTCGAGCCGACAACCTGACTAATCATTAAGACCCATGACATTTAGATGTAGGTACTCCCCGAGTCACTGACCTATCCTACGACGGCATACTCGGAGTATATTTTGGAATCTGAAATGGTTATGATATGCTTAATGGGTACTAGAATACGGGATGGGTCTCCATTGCTTTAGAGCAAGTGGGAGATGTAGTTTGTTGTATTTTAAATAATAGGGTGTGCTCTAAAACAATTAATCACATGCTTTCGTGCAAGTGGGAGATTGTTAGGTGTGATGCCCGAAAGACAATTTTGTAATTGTTTTATTTAATAAATGAAATGATATTGTTATTCATATTTATTATTCTCATATTCACCGATGTGACAATAGTAATTACACTACGTAAAAACCCTAAAGTATATCGTTTATGTAATCACTTAACTCGGTGTAAGGTATATACACGGGAGGATTGAGTTAGTGAAGATGTACTTAAAATACAATTAGCCCGTAGTGAAGTTAATCGAGAGTATCGGGTCTCTCCTTTAACGTGCTATTAATGCGCCCAGAACACAATAGGTGTGATTGTCTTATCCGGACTTTCGGTTAAGAGAACCTAATGGGGCATTTATATATGATAGATATATCATATAGGGCTGGACCAATTTGATTAGAGTTCACGATATAATTCCGTAATCGAGAATTCTTATCGTGTCAATGGATGATCATATTTATGGATATATCTTAATCCTGAGGTGATCACAGTCAACTGCTTGAATCAGTATGAAGTTTGACTTGACGGTTAAGGATTACACTGAGTCTGTGGTCTGAATTACCCCATCTTGGCATTGTACTGGATTGAGTGAGTAGTCTATGTTATCACAGATACGGAATCCATTCCTTCCATTTATGGAAGTAGATAGACAGTTCCCTTATTTGTTAATCCTAGAAACTGATCGATCCATGGAGTTCATATTACACTGATTAGCTACCAAAGTGAGTTGTATGAATTAATTGATCACTAGGGGGTTAATGGTAAATAAGGATAAGATGTTCTAAAAAGGGTTAACGGTAACTTCCCGATTTAGAATGAACAGTCTATGGAGGATTAATCTATATGTAATGATTATATCAATGGACGCTTATTATTATTCTCGTGAGGAGATAAATATAATCTTATAATCGGAGGAGTGCGATCACGGGATTATGGTGGCATATTCCCGTGATTGATTTATCGAATATAATTATTCTCGTTCGTAATATTATTTATTTGATTTATCGGAGCCGCTGATTATTAGTCCATGGTCCCCGACGTGCCTCCTAATATAGCATAGCTATTCTCGGACGTCGAATCCTAATAATATTAATTTAGTTCTTGTTGGACTTCATTAAAACGATATGTGAATTAATTGTTTAGTGGACTATTAAATTAGTTGGGCTAAATAATTAAATATGTGGAAAAGACATTTTCCATAATCTTGGCCCAATTATTGTGTGATGGCAAAATTAATATTGACTAGGTCAATATTTGATAATTTCGCCCCCCCCCCCCCCCCCCCCCCCCCTCTTATTTTTATGGAACAAGAAATTATTTTCTTGTGTATTAACAAGACATGTGCATAAAATATTTATTGGATAAATATTTATGGTAAATAATAAAGATAAATATTATTCTAGATTTGTTCTAGAATATTATGGAATTATCTTTTATTAATTGGATTATTTATTTGCAAAATAAAAATCCTTGGAGGCTAAGTTTTACTCTCCTATATAAAGAGAGTTCTCCCAAGCCTTAACACACATGATATTTTCGACTTCTCCTCTTAGAGAGAAGAAGTGATAAAATTCGGCCAAGGGGTATAAGGGAAGAATCTTGGAGATTTTTCCGGGTAGCATATCGGAAGGGTTCGAGTCGAGAATTCCTTCCACCGGGAATTGCTTGGATCACACGTACGGAAGATCGTGGTGCTCTTCACATCTTCTCACATTCATCCTTTTGCGGTTCTTCAACTTGAATTTCGAGATTCAAGAGGTATGATCTACATCCCCCTTGTAGAATAGATCTAGTTATTTTATTACGTGTATTATATAGATCTAGATCCTTAAAATCGCTTCCGTTGCGGATGGTATTACTAACACATTCGTGATATATCTTTTAACCTATTGAGTATAAAGGTTAGATATAGGATTCTTGAAATCGGGAAGGGACAGTTATACTGTTGCATCCTTTCTGATAGAATCCATGATCAGAAAAACCTTGAACCTTGAAGTACGTTTACTCAAGGTAGTTACTAACTGATTAAAATCAGACCACATCCAACATCGATTGTTGGTGATAACACTAAACACTACTAAACTAGATCAGAATTTCGATCCAGTAAGTATTGGGAGTATGGTTTATCCATTACCCATTACGGCTTCTACGGACTTTGTAGTTTGAGGATCGATTGATAACCTATGGCTCTTTTGTGAGAAGTATAGGATTCTGATAATAGAGGTTGGTTTAATAGCCATAACCCTGTGAATGGAGTTCGGTACTCCAGTTCTGTTCATACTCTTGTAGAACCACCCGAGCGTCTCAGGCCCAAAGTGGGAGTAATTGGATCTACACGGAAAAGAGTAGAATGAATAGGAAAGTTTATCTTTCAGAGCAAAGCTTGAGTGGTCTAGGGGTAATTCCCTAAGAAGTAGAGAGTTAATCAGACCTTGGACTCTCTTACCACTTAGTATTGCATGACTTCGTTCAAAAGCAAAAAGAAAATAGGGGTGATTCCCCGAGATTTTCTTGCCAAACAAACGGAGTCTGGATTCATTCGAAACAGAAGGGTATTGCCTTATGAACTTATGACAGGATGACTGTCAAGGCTTATGTCCTTTATGGATAAAAAGAAAACCTCTCGGTCATAAGAAGTCATATATTTCTACAATATGTGGATTTGACCAGAATATTGATAAGTCTTTTGTAGACTGTATATCAATTTTAGTATAGTAGTGAATATACACATATATATTAGTGTTTGTGAAGGATAACAATGCACCAGTTGGAATCAACATAGGTGTGTTATCTGAAGTCAGAATCTGACAATACCACAATTCTCTGCAACAGCGATTTGGACAACATTCTTAAGAGTTTGACTCGGTCGAATTCATTAGAATCAGTCACTGGTTTCCCATCCATCTTATTGGTTAAGATGATGCATCTGTGTATGCAATATTCAACGAGGAAGTTCTACCCTATGCCTCAGGAATGACTCTCTAAATATTCGGATCAAGAGAAATGGGATAGATTCTCTTTCTAGTAAGAGATGGTCAGGTTATTGAACGTCAACTTTGATCGAATCTTAGATTCGGCGGTTAACAAAGCAAGTTTAGTGTGTCCTTTAGTATCTTGAGAGAATGAGGAATAATATGCGGACATATTCATGTGTGAACATGGATATGTGTGATACACTGATTTGACTTTAAGTCAGATTGAGGATGATTGTTAAGTCGATCTCGGGCTCAGTGTTTACTCTTGTGTTGAAGCTATTGCCTGGAGGAATCCAGCAACGCCAACTCGACTTTAACTAGTTGGGTGATTAGCGGCTTTTGTAGTAGCTAGAGAGGCGATATAGCTTAAGGATTTCCTTTTCATATCTGGGAGTGATTCTAGATTTGGTAGCCGATACCACATCATTGTGCAAACGATGAAGGGGTAGCTTATAAGGATTTTCGAAATCACTAGAGGTCAAAAGCATATTGGGAAAGTACTGCATGATTAGATAGACCGGTAACGTTTCGATTAATACGGATCGTCTCGAGCCGACAACATGACTAATCATTAAGACCCATGACATTTAGATGTAGGTACTCCCCGAGTCACTGACCTATCCTACGACGGCACACTCGGAGTGTATTTTGTCATCTGCAATGGTTATGATATGCTTAATGGGTACTAGAATACGGGATGGGTCTGCTTTAGAGCAAGTGGGAGATGTAGTTTGTTGTAGTTTAAATAATAGGGTGTGCTCTAAAACAATTAATCACATGCTTTCGTGCAAGTGGGAGATTGTTAGGTGTGATGCCCGAAAGACAATTTTTGTAATTGTTTTATTTAATAAATGAAATGATATTATTATTTATATTTATTATTCTCATATTCACCGATGTGACAATAGTAATTACACTACAGAAAACCCTAAAGTATATCGTTTATGTAGTCACTTAACTCAGTGTATGGGATATACACGGGAGGATTGAGTTAGTGAAGATGTACTTAAAATACAATTAGCCCGTAGTGAAGTTAATCGAGAGTATCGGGTCTCTCCTTTAACGTGCTATTAATGCGCCCAGAACACAATAGGTGTGATTGTCTTATCCGGACTTTCGGTTAAGAGAACCTAGTGGGGCATTTATATATGATAGATATATCATATAGGGCTGGACCGATTTGATTAGAGTTCACGATATAATTCCGTAATCGAGAAGTCTTATCGAATCAATGGATGATCATATTTATGGATATATCTTAATCATGAGGTGATCACAGTCAACTGCTTGAATCAATATGAGCTTTGACTTGACGGTTAAGGATTACACTGAGTCTGTGATCTGAATTACTCCATCTTGGCATTGTACTGGATTGAGTGAGTAGTCTGTGTTATCATAGATACGGAATCCATTCCTTCCATTTATGGAAGTAGATAGACAGTTCCCTTATTTGTTAATCCTAGAAACTGATCGATCGCGCGAGTTCATATTACACTGATTAGCTACCGGTGAGTTGTATGAATTAATTGATCACTAGGGGGTTAATGGTAAATAAGGATAAGAGGTTCGAAAAGGGTTAACGGTAACTTCCCGATTTAGAATGAACGATCATGGAGGATTAATCCATATGTAATGATTGTATCAATGGACGCTTATTATCATTCTCGTGAGGAGATAAATATAATCTTATAATCGGAGGAGTGCGATCACGGGATTATGGTGGCATATTCCCGTGATTGATTTATCGAATATAATTATTCTGTTCGTAAGATAATTATTTATTTGATTTATCGGAGCCGCTGATTATTAGTCCATGGTCCCCGACGTGCCTCCTAATATAGCATAGCTATTCTCGGACATCGAATCCTAATAATATTAATTTAGTTCTTGTTGGACTTTATTAAAATGATATGTGAATTAATTGTTTAGTGGACTATTAAATTAGTTGGGCTAAATAATTAAATATGTGGAAAAGACATTTTTTCCATAATCTTGGCCCAATTATTGTGTTGTGGCAAAATTAATATTGACTAGGTCAACATTTGAATTTTCGCCCCATGCTCTTTATTATGGAACAAGAAATTATTTTCTTGTGTATTAATAAGACATGTGCATAAAATATTTATTGGATAAATATTTATGGTAAGAAATAAAGATAAATATTATTCTAGATTTGTTCTAGAATATTATGGAATTATTTTTATTTAATGGATTTATTTTATTAGCAAAATAAAATCCTTGGAGGCTAAGTTTTGCTCTCCTATATAAAGAGAGTTCTCCCAAGCCTTAGACACATATAATTTCGACTATCAACTCTTAGAGAGGAGAGAAAAATTTCAGCCAAGGGGTTGAGGAAAAATCTTGGAGGTTTTTACGGGTAGCATATCGGAGGGGTTCGAGTCGAGGATTTTTTTCCACCGGGAGTTACTTGGATCACACGTACGGAAGATCATGGTGCTTTTCACATCTTCTTGCAATCTTTCTTTTGCGGTTCTTCAACTTGGATTTTGATATCCAAGAGGTATGATCTACAACCCCCTTGTAGATATAGATCTAGTTATTTTATTACGTGTATTTTATAGATCTAGATCCTTAAATCGCTTCCGTTGCGGAGATACTAAAAATGAACCGTATCAAAATATACACTTTGGTTCGGTTTACGTAACGGAGAATCGAACAAAAAATTTCGGTTTTTATATAACGCTAACCGAAAGAAGAAGAAAAAACTGCTGTTAAAAAAAATTTAAAAAATGCCACGTGGCCAATTGTGGAGAAATCTCCTTAAATTCTTTATAGATATAAGATAAGATATATATATATATATATATATATATATATATATATATATATATATATATATATATATATATATATATATATATATATATATATATATATATATATATATATATATATATATCTAACGTGTATTTTTTTTTTTGAGGGGAGCGTGTATTATTATTATTTTTTTGGTTTTGGGTTAACATGATTTATAATAAATATTAAATTATGGAGAAACACTTTTTATGGGATACACCTGAGGGAGAAACACTTTTTATGAGAAACAACTGGCTCTTTTAATATAGTACATAGATAGATAGATATAGATATATCTATATATCTATATCTATACTCATAATAAGAATGCGATGAAGTGTTTCCCCCAAAAAGTGTTTCCTACCATCGATGTTTCCCCCAAAAGTGTTTCCTACCCTCGGTGTTTCTTCCATAATTTTCTCCCTTTTTTTAATTTTAGTTTTTAGTTACATATGGTTTTTAATTTGTCAAACCTCTTGTACATGTATATATCATAAATCATAAATAGATACATGTTTTTACTTACGCAAGTGTTTATCCATATCATAAATCATAAATCATAAATCATAAATAATAATAATAATAATAATAATAATAATAATAATAATAATAATAATAATAATAATAATAATAATAATAATAATAATAATAATAATAATAATAATAAAAAAATAGATAAAAGTGCGATGAAGTGTTTCCTCCAAAAAATGTTTCCTACCCTCGGTATTTTCCTCGAAAAGTGTTTCCTACCCTCGGTGTTTCCCCCATGATTTTTCTCCCTTTTTTTAATTTTAGTTTTTGGTTACATATGTTTTTTAATTTGTCAAACCTCTTGTACATGTACATATCATAAATCATAAATAGATACATGTTTTTACTTACGCATGTGTTTATCCATATCATAAATCACAATAATAATAATAATAATAATAATAATAATAATAATAATAATAATAATAATAAATAGATAAAAGTGTGATAAAGTGTTTCCTCCAAAAAAATGTTTCCTACCCTCGGTGTTTCCCACGAAAAGTGTTTCCTACCCTCGGTGTTTCCCCCATGATTTTTCCTCCCCTTTTTTCATTTTAGTTTTTAGTTACATATGTTTTTTAATTTGTCAAACCTCTTGGACATGTACATGCTGCTGCTCACCTGTCCATATACTACATTGGGCCAAGCCCAATTATTTTGCTCTAATACTTAAAAGGTTTTAGGTAATAATAATAATAATTGTCCTACTATAATAAAAATTCAATGTGACTAAAGAGAGAAAATCCATGGTTGGTTTTAATAGATTTTGTCTTCTCTTCATTAGTCAGGATCCCGACATCGGTGAAAACTGAAATTCTCAAGTCTTTAAATGCCGTTTTATCCAGTCTTCCACAAAACTTCTCGAAATTGCTCCATAAGTCTCAAAATCTTCCAACTTCTCTCGAGATCCTAAAACCTGAAAATCATCCAAAACATACCCGAAAAAGAGTATCTCCCCACAAAATAGATATAAAATAAGCACAGAAAATCTCATAAAGTACGCTCTCATCACCCCCCCATACTTAGATCATTGCTTGTCCTCAAGCAATGCACTCTCAATCCCCAAAAATAAGAAAAGAAAAATGCATGAACCTATACCCTATATGAATGACCTGAAGCTATATGAATACAAAGCACCACAAGAAATCCCTCAATGACGCCCGTCCAGCCCTTTTCATCAACCTCGCATTCCATAATGCAAATCAAATGACAACCAAACAAGGCACATCACACGCTAGTGTTCATACAACTAACTTTAACTCACTCGCTCATAAACTTTAAAGTGGCAAAATAAAGGAGCCTAACTTGTCCTCACGAGTAAAACTCTCAAGATAATGCATAGGGACAATTCACTCTCGAAAAATCAACACACAACCAAGCATTACCATAGGTTTGCATATCAATCAAATCTCCACCACTATAAATTCAAAATACAATGCACAAATCATGAGGTCTTTATCAAGGATGTAATGGGGCTTAGGGACTGAAAACAAGGTAGGGAAAAAGGAATATACGGGGCTAAAATGTCAAGAATGCATGAATACCACACAAATCATCACGTAGTCACCAATAACGAACCCAATTGAAACACAACGTGGCTCCAACTCTGTTGGTCCCTTGGAAAGGCTTACACAAGTTTAGAGGGGGGTGAATAAACTTGTCACCAAAAAATAATCCTGAGCAGGAGAAGTCCCAGGAACTGAGTTTCTCTGAAACTCAAACTGATCTTCAGTTTGTTCCTGTCCCTTTAACTTGTGCGGAGTTCAGTTAGCTCAACTGAATATAAGTTATTACTGACTTATATTTAGTCTAGTTAACGCGGCAAATGGATAAAACTAGCCTTTAGTGCAATAGATGTGTAAATAGAAAACTAGACCTTCTATGTATCGGTTTTGTCTTTGTCTCGGTGTCCGGTGTTTGCTGAGAGATAATGCAATAAATAAAACAAACACAGATGCAAAAAGTAAATCAACACATGATTTGTTTATGGAAGTTCCGGGTGGTGTAATCCCGTACGTCTCCCCTTCTCCTGTGGCGTAGGAGGTATCACTAGAATAATGAGATAACGTTACAAAATCCTAGTACTATGACAGTCCTTCACGACACCCTAGTTTCACTGTCTACACAAAATGAAGAAAGGTAAGATTGCTCCCTTCACTCGCACACCGATCCTTTGGATGTGGAATTGCTCCTTCACCACCACCACTAATACCAACACACAAATCCTCGATCGCACCAACAACAGTAGCAACACCGTATGAAGAAAGGTAGAATTGCTCTCTTCAAACTATGCACAAACCAACCCTTTTTCACAAAGGTTAGGTATAGAATTAATCAAGGATTAATTCAGTGAGCTGTCTGATTCTTCTGGATCTGACTTTGTAGCTCCAAGATGCCTTCTTTCCCCCTTTATGGGTTACTGGATCTTTCTTTGAAGTCTTCAAGGCTATTTCGTTGGCTTCCCCTTTTTCTGGATATATATGATCTGATTTTATAGATCTGGATTTGGATCTTTGAATATATGCTTGTAAAGCTCTTTTTCTGATCCTCTTCACTCTTCCTTGAGTGATTCTCTTGTGTATTTATAGGGGTGATGTAACGGTCACTAGCTCTTGTAGCCGTTACACTTGTCGTTTTGCCAACGTTCACATGTACGATCTTTTGTCGTATTCTCAGTTTGAATTCAACAAGGCTTTAACTCAGTTTTCTACTCTTCTTCAAAACTGAGTACCTTGTATACTTAATATCTGACTTCAATTGGCTAAGTCAGAGTACACCAATCAGTTTCTTCTTACTTGGTAACTGATAATCTTTGTCCTTAAGATTATTCAATTATACATGATCTATAACTCAGTTTCAGGTCACCACAGACTTGCCTGAATTCTGATTTATAGTCACGACTTAATCATCTTCTAACTGAGTTTGCCACCTCAGTTCTTCAATCCTCAATAACCGAGTCCGTGTCCCTCGCCTTGTTCGCTTCTAGATAAGCCAATTGAGTCCGTGTCCCTCGGCGAACTTATCCTCTTCGGTTTAGCATAACCGAGTTTGAACCCTCGCTTCTTCAAGTGCATATACGCTTTTCTTGTTATAACTCGCTTTTCTTGTTGTGACTCACCGTTCGCCTAGTTCCTATTCTATTACAATGCTTGTCTGAAACAACCTATACAAGGTTCAGACTCTAGATAGAACTTATACATTTATTTCTAGACCATTTCTTGCTTCTTCTTTTATTATGCACTATAACAGTTAGTTACGACTTCATCATCATGGGTTGTAAGTGATTTGTCTAATTTCATGACGAATCATCATCAAAACATAAAATATTTCCAACAAACTCCCATCACAACATCTTAAGAATAGAGAAGTGCAAACAAAAATGTCCGAAGAAGCTTGCAAAAATTGCTAGCAGAAACAAACTTCCTCTTCAATGTATAAAACACTCCTTCAATATAAGCTCCTTTTTTTTCTTTTTATTTTTTCAATTTTTTTTTCTTTTCAACATTTTATCTCTTTTTTACTCCATATTTTACAATACACTTCATAATATAACTTCGAGCCATACTTCTCCAGATACTCGCTTCTTGATTCTTCTCCAAAATTTCATGCAACTATTCATACAATCTCTTGACAATAGGGTCAACAAGAGAGGGGATATCGTAAGAAAAAGCCATGAGTTTAGTTTCTGGAGTTTAATCAAAGAAATGGTCAGGCTGGAAGGGGCTCACTAAGGGGTATATATCACGGGTTGGCCAACAAAAGTGGGTCTAGAAAGGGGTTAATCCTAGGTGCCTCAATCACTTAAGTGCAAAGAACCTGAAAAAGTGTGGTCTCGAAATGTATGTCAATGCAAACTCTAGAATGACATTGGAAATGTGGATACCACTCAAAGGATAATATGAGGGAGTGCGCTCTTTGGCTAAGTGAAATCCTCACTTTTAAGTGTTTTTTTTTCATTAGGGCTCAATGATTTTACCTCCAAAGTCCACAAACAAGTGACCTAATGTGAGTGTGTATCGACAAAAGCGTGTGTTTGCATTGATCAATTACCATTTGATTATTATTACTTCACACAAGATTTACATGAAAAAGTTGGTAAAGTGTCATAAATAGTCAACCTTGGTACTATGAAATCCTAAAATGTCCTAAAGATGCAATTCTAATATGCAAATGCATGAAAAGCTCCCCCACACTTAAATCATACATTGTCCCCAATGTATGCTAAAAGTGTGTGAGAAGAATGAAAAATATGGAATGAAATGCAACTAACATGGAATGCATGATATGCAAGAAGTACTTATCTAAATATGAAATAAAATAAAATAAAAGGGATGAGAATACATTACGATTCAGTCCGTGGGACGGTGAAAAATAAACCTTGAAAATCATCATGGTTTCCATGTAGTGAATTGCTTCCGGGGTGGTGCGGGAGGGAAATATGCTTGAACATATTCCGGATTTGATGTTGTCGCATGTGGATGGAGTAGATGAAGGGCGGAAGGAGGGTGGGTAACATTTATTATCCAAGAAAGTATGAGAAAAATGGGTAGGATCCCACTATTTTGAAAGTAAGCTAGTACCTTATAAAAAACATGCTGGATTTCTCATTTCAGGAACGGTAGGATCCTACCGTTCTTTCTGTGAGTTTTCCAACAGCCTTTTAAAATCTAGAAATTCTCAACTGCAAAGTGGTAGGATCTTACAAATTTGCATTTGAGCCTTCCAGAATTTTATTATTTTAAAAAATCCATTGACATATTTATTCTCCGATTAGCTCCACAAGTTTTCACCTCAATTTGAACCATCCTCAAACCATACAAAATGCACACCATCTTCTCAACCTTTGATTCATAGCCTTTTACCACACATTATTGGGTTCCCCCCCCAATAAGCGCCTTTCTTTAATGTCTTTGGCTAGACATTCTTACCTCGCTATCCATTATCAAATGGAATAGTATTCCTTTCATGATTCTTCCTTGCATACTCAGTAAATGATCCATCCATCTCATCTGCATGAAGAATCAGCCGTGCCTTGGTTCCAGGAACTTTTACGAAGTATCTTCCCAATAAAAGAAAAATGGGATTAGGGGCCTCCACATCCTAGTTCAGGATATAATGATCGCGTGGGAAGACCACTTCCTTCTTGCTCACTCGCATTTCCACAATTACCTCAACACTTTTTTGCTTCAACAGCTCCTCAAATGTGACTTTCTCCAGATGATTTTCTTCATGATTAGACACATTATCCGTTAACTTCTCCAACCCCGAGTGAATTTCTTCACCATTTTCTTGGTCATCAGCATCATCGATCTCTGGTGTTGGATTAATCATGGGACAATCGTCTTCATCGTCATACTATATAGAAGGAGGGGATGTTTTTAAATTGTGTTCCTTAAGCTAATCCACTTCACTTTTCAGCTCGTCAAAATTTTCCCTTGCATCTTCTGAACCCATACGCTTTGCTCTTCTCTGAACTGTGAAATCTCTTGCCCAATTTCTTGTAGAAACTCTACATTAGCTTTTTGGAGCATTTGCGTTAGATTGGAAGTAAGAGACTGCATCATGGCTTCAAGAGATTCATTTGAACAAGGTATCGGACTTTCAAGTTCACTAGACTGCTGAGAATGTGATTCATCATAGCTCCAATCTGGATAACTCGGCTCACTAGGATAACATCTCTCCTCATATGAATTATTCACCTGGCATCCATACACATCATGATTCGCCATAGGAGTTGCGTATTGGTAACCTAACATGCTTGCAAACAAGGAAACACAAAACAACACAAAAAGAAACAATATACAAAATTCCAAAATAAATAAACCACTTAGCACCGTTCCTCGGCAACGGCGCTAAAATTTGGTGGGTCGTCAAACCACAAAAATAATTCACCTACAACCTCTATAGCTAGTATAGTAGAAGTAGGGGTCGAACCCACATGGAACGGTGGATCTATTTCTTCTAAAATTTGTAAAACAAACTATGTTTGGGTTTTTATCTAATTTCCTAAGGAGAAAAGGAAAATAAAATAAAGAAAGATAAATGAAGAAAAGTTCCAGCTAATTAATCGTTTCCCCCTCAATTCCCACGATTGATCATCGATTCAATGATGACTCGTTAAATTATTAATAAATTGGTTATAGTTAACCACAACTGTGAATCAACCAATCTCTCCTAAATTCGTTAATTAGGACAACCGCCACTAATTACACTCTAATTATGGCACACCCCGCGACAACCGCCCGGAGTTTGGTGACATAACAGCCTTAAAGATTAGAGAGACCCAATTACTAGGTATTAATCCAACCGGCTTAATTTTAACCTTTGCATTATCTATTTTCACAACAGGGAATCCTACGGGCTACGAACCGGCGGACAATGTGTTGTTTACCACTAAAAATCCAATCTTTTATGGCAACCGCCTAAGATGGATTTTGGTACTAGATCAAAATGATCGCTTAATTATCGCGCGCCAACAACTAAATGAATAATTCTAATCATATATCCGTGAAATCAGAAAATAGACAAATACTAACAATCAAACGAGGAGAAAAACGATTAGACCTCACAACCACATAAATTCGAAGGGTTAACAATCAATTAACCGGAAGAAAAACCTAACTAGTCATTGTAATAAAATAATAATATAAAAGAAGCAAAAGCACCTTAACGATGAGAAAGAAAACAAATTGCCGGCATTCCCAGCTTTCTGTTCACGTCCGTCTCTACCCTTCCCCTTTTCCAATTGCTAAAAACCTAGTATATTATCTATAATATATTATTCCTGCTGCTGCTCACGAGTCTATATACTACATTGGGCCAAGCCTAATTATTTTGCTCTAATACTTAAAAGGTTTTAGGTAATAATAATAATAATAATAATTGTCCTACTATAATAAAAATTCAATGTGACTAAAGAAAGAAAATTCACGATTGATTTTAATAGATTTTGTATTCTCTTCATTAGTCGGGATCCCGACATCGATGAAAACTGAAATTCTCAAGTCTTTAAATGCCGTTTTATCCAGTCTTCCACAAAACTTCTCGAAATTGCTCCATAAGTCCCAAAATCTTCCAACTTCTCTCTCGAGATCCTAAAACCTGAAAATCATCCAAAACATACCCGAAAAAGAGTATCTCCCCACAAAATAGATATAAAATAAGCACAGAAAATCTCATAAAGTACACTCTCAAAGATATATGTTTTTACTTACGCATGTGTTTATCCATATCATAAATCATAAATAGATACTTGCATTGTTTTACATGCATATTCATACGGTTTTTTTTTTTTTTTGGTAATTTTATTTCTATCTTTATCCACATAGTGTTTAAATAATTTATCCATCATTATTTATAATTATTATACCAAGCCAGCATGAGGATGTGCATAGATTACAGAGCGTTGAACAATCTTACCATCAAGAATAAGTACCCTTTGCCAAGGATTGATGATTGGTTTAATCAATTGCAAGGCAAGAGAGTATTTTCTAAGATTGATCTTAGGTCAGGATATCACCAGTTGAAGATCAAGGTAGCGGATATACCGAAGACGGCTTTTAGTACGAGGTATGGACATTATGAGTTCTTAGTCATGCCTTTTGGACTCACTAATGCTCCATCTGCATTTATGGACTTAATGCAGCGTGTTTTCATGCCATACTTGGATAAGTTTGTGATAGTGTTCATAGATGACATTCTAGTGTACTCTAAGGATGAGAAAGAACATGAAGGACGCTTAAGGATAGTGTTGGAGACTTTGAAGAGGAACCAGTTGTATGCTAAGTTCTCCAAGTGCGACTTTTGGTTGGATCAAGTTAGTTTCTTGGGTCATGTCATTTTTGGAGAGGGCATTAAGGTTGATCCCACGAAGATTGAAGCAGTTGAGAAGTGGTCCAGACCGACTACAGTTTCAGAGGTTAGAAGTTTTCTCGGTTTGGCTGGCTACTATAGGAAGTTTGTTCAGGATTTCTCAAAGATAGCTACACCACTTACCCGGCTCACTCAAAAGAATGTAAAGTTCGAGTGGACTAGTGAGTGTGAAGAGGCTTTTCAGACATTGAAGACGAAGTTGACTACAGCCCCAGTTTTGGCAGTTCCGGAGGTCTTTGATAATTATGACGTTTACACAGATGCTTTGGGACAAGGTTTAGGTTGTGTGCTGATGCAAGGAGGGAAAGTAATTGCTTACACATTTAGACAGTTGAAGGTGCATGAGAAGAATTACCCAACCCACGACTTGGAGTTAGCAGCAATAGTGTTTGCCTTGAAGATTTGGAGGCACTACTTGTATGGAGTTAAGGCCAGGATCTTCACCGATCACAAGAGCTTGAAGTATTTCTTTACCCAAGAGAATCTGAATATGAGACAAAGAAGATGGTTAGAATTTGTTAAGGATTATGACTTGGATATTCAGTACCATCCGGGTAAAGCAAATGTAGTAGCCGATGCTTTGAGTAGGAAAACAGTGTTTACGGTTTCAAGTGTTGAGGTTGTTGCAGAGAGGCTAGATGGGCTGCAGATTCAGAGTTTTGATCAGATTGAAGGCCGGCAGTTTGTGCCACCGTTGTTAGCAAGGTCCAAGTTGATGGATGACATTCGGGAAAAGCAAGACGAAGACCCAGTTTTTGTTGATTTGAAGCGAGTTGCTAGAGAAAAGCCTACAGTGGGATATGTGTTAGACAAAAACGGAAACCTTTGGTACCAGGATCGCCTGTGTGTGCCTAATGTTGGTGATTTGAGACAAAGAGTTATGGAAGAGGCACATAGGATTGCATTTGCGGTTCATCCAGGATCCACTAAAATGTACAGAGACTTGAAGGAAAGGTTTTGGTGGCCCTCGATGAAACTGAAAATAGCCAAGTTCGTTGCAGAGTGTGATACTTGCCAGAAGGTTAAAGCAGAACATAGAAGACCGGGAGGAATGCTTAAGCCATTGGATATCCCGGAATGGAAGTGAGATAAGATCACTATGGACTTCATCACCGGTTTACCTAAAACGAGAGGCGGTAATGATGCGATTTGGGTGATTGTGGATAGATTGACCAAGTCCGCCCATTTCTTACTGTATAAGGTTGATATGCCCTTGAAGAAGATGACCACACTATACTTGGATAATATAGTGAAGTTACACGGAGTACCTATCTTGATAGTTTCGGATCGTGATTCGAGGTTCGTCAGTCGGTTTTGGAAAGGTTTACAAGCAGCTTTTGGAACCAAGTTGGATTTGAGTACAGCCTTTCATCCTCAGACAGATGGACAATCTGAGAGAACTATCCAAACACTTGAAGATATGTTGAGAGCTTGTGTTTTGGAAGTAGGTGGATCATGGGATGATTACTACTGGTAGCAGAGTTTGCTTACAACAACAGTTACCATGCAAGTATTGGCATGCCACCGTTTGAAACGTTGTATGGAAGAAGATGTAGAACGCCGTTGTTTTGGGATGAAGTCGGGGAAAGACAAATCACCGGGCCAGAATTGGTTGAGCAAGCTAAAGAAAGGGTTCAGTTGGTCAAGAAGAATTTGAAGGCAGCTCAAGACAGATAGAAGAGTTGGGCAGATGTTAGAAGGAGACCTCTTGAGTTTGAGGTTGGTGAAAGATTTTACCTACGAGCTTCACCAACGAAGGGAGTGAAACGTTTTGGACAAAAGGGAAAGTTAAGCCCGAGGTATGTTGGACCTTTTGAGATTCTAGAAAGAATTGGACCATTGGCTTATAAGCTTAAGCTACCGGAATCCATGTCAAAAGTCCACAACGTGTTTCATGTATCGATGTTGAAGAAGTGTTTGACCAAGACAGATGTTGAGACTACAGTTGATCCGGAGATTCTGCGAGATAATCTAGCATATGATGAGACACCAATCAGAATTTTGGACCGGAAAGAAAAGATTATTAAGAGACGGTTGATTCCTTTGGTTCTGGTGCAATGAAGCAATCATTCACCGGATGAAGCTACTTGGGAAGTTTAGGACGATATGATCAGCGAGTTTCCAGATTTTATGGACTTACCAGGTATGTTCTAAGTTTCGCGGACGAAACTCCTTTAAGGGGGAGAATGTAATATTACGATTTTCGGGAAAGGGCAGACGTGTCATTTTGCAAAAACGAATATTGGGTTCGGTTCTTTTTATTCGGAGTTTAAGTATTTGATAAATTATATATATATATTTTGAGATATATATGTATATATTTAAGTAGGAAAATCTGATTTTTTTATGATTAAGGAAAATAATAAGATTTTATATTATTTTTGGGATTTGTTATTTAAGGAAAATAAATCCCCACAACTCTTATAACCTACTAGAAATCAGATTTTTCCACCTCCAAATTCACCTTCTGCGTGTAAGAGCACGGGAATAGGGCTGAGGGAATTTTCGTCAGTTGCTAAGGCAAATCTTAACGGTTTTCAGATCAGAGTCGAGCACCGGAATCGTTGTGAAGAAGGCTTCGTTTTGAAATCAGAAAGTTGGAGTTTTGTTGAGGTATGTTTAAGCCCTAATTCCTGTTCTTCTTCAAGTTTGATGGATTCAAACACATCAATTCGTAGTTTTTTATCGTTTAGAAGCGTGTGATCGAATCTAATCTAAGTTTGGATTTATCACATGTTTTCCTGCAGAAAAGGATCAGTTTTGCTGCTGTTTCTGCGTTTTTGTTTGGATTAAGCTTGCTCAAAGGTAAGAGGCTCTTCCTACGATTTCAATTATCGTTATTGAGGTTTAGATCAAAATTTAAGATGTTTAGATGTAAGAAAGATGTGTTTTTTTGTTGGTCAATGATCCTAGATGCTATGGTATGATTAGATAAGTGGTTATGTGTTTTTTCTGGGTTTTTTTTTATGTTAATTAGGTTAGAAATGGTTTAGAAATCGCGTTTTGAAGATTTTAGCGTTATGGGAAAAACCCATGCAAACGGGCGTTTGCGATCATAGCAGCTCAAACGGGCGTTTGCACAAGGCAGACGGGCGTTTGAGGTTAGACTTTTGATTCAGGATGTAGCCTTTTTTGATGGAAGGGCGTTTAGGGTTAGTGGGCGGGCGTTCGATGTCGAACGGGCGTTTGACATGTTTTACCTTTTTTTTTTTTTTTTTTTTGTTTTAGCGTTTCAGCTTGGTTTTCGGCTTCATAATCGTGTTTTCACTGTTTTAAACCCTTAATCATGATATGTTAACATTAGTTAAACATGAACAAGCTTCGATTGAACTTCTGATTCGTTCAGTTAAAACACCGAATGTACTCTTAAAGGGAGTTGAAGTTCGGATCCGTCGGAAGGGCATGAAAGGGCTTGTGCTTTGATGAACTAGAGTTCATCAATGTCTGTGTAATTGTTAAGATGGGATGTCTAGCTGTCTAAGTGAGGGAGTAGAGTGGTTAAGGTGAGTTTTATTCTGAAAACACTTAGGTGGTTAGTTAATTCACATTAATAATTACATATGTGTAGATAAAAGCTAAAACGTCATTTATTCTTGGTTAGGCACTCTTTCATATCGGCGATGTGATACGTTCATAAAAGGTGAACAACGCTACTGGCCTTAAATGGCTGAAGGGTAGT
Source organism: Gentiana straminea (assembly GCA_036785695.1). Classification (NCBI taxonomy): domain Eukaryota; kingdom Viridiplantae; phylum Streptophyta; class Magnoliopsida; order Gentianales; family Gentianaceae; genus Gentiana; species Gentiana straminea. The sequence continues at coordinate 8,022,206 of JAVUPR010000060.1, read as the reverse complement.
GGAGGAAATTCATCGGACGTATACGCATACCGGGGAGACCCCGGAGCTAATCGGTGCTAATCACCGTTAGTTAACAAGTATATCTTCAGGCTAATGAACGCCATGCGTAATGTCCTTGAATGGTGATGTAACAAAGATAAGTTAAGTAGAAACGTTTAGTTATGACGTGTCGATGGGCATGGAATGAACCCTAAATTGAGTCGGTCTCATTAAGACAAATCTTTTAACGATAAACCCTAATTAAATTGTAGCTTCTACTTCTTACTTTGTACAATGTACTTACCTCAAATGCATGTTTATTTATGTGTTTGGGGGAGCGAAGACGAACAGGTAAATGAAGAGTACGAGGAGGACTTTGATGACGACGTTTGAGGACGCCGGAGTTGAAGACCTTGATTGTTGATTATTCATTTCTTTTAGGTGGGTTCTATTTGGACCCCCCTTTTTACTACTTGCACCACATTAATGAATATTTTTTCGGGTGAAAAAAACGTCACTCACACTGGTGTTTCTAGTGGCATACCAACGTCAGTGTCAGTGTCACTGACGTTGGTATGCCACTAGGAACACCAGTGAAAAGTCATGGACTGACGTTCTAAGATTTAACACTTTTTTATATAGGGAACGTCGGTCACACCGGTGTTTCCTTGTGGAACACCAACGTCACCGTGATCGACGTTGGTGTTCCACAAGAACACCAAGTGTGATCGACTTCCCTATATAAAAAATCATGTGGTGCCCGAAGTAATTTTTTGTGGTACAAGTAGTAAGTGGGTGCAAGTAGTAAATAGAGGGGTCCAAATAGAACCCCCCTTCTTTTATTTATTTCCTAGACTTGGATTATTATTGGATTTTGTAGTTTATTTTTAGCACTTTGGAATTCGTACATTTTGGATTCGTTGGTTTTATTTTCCAATGTAATAATATTACATGTCCTTATTTAGTTCTTGATTTCTATTCTTGGTTGTTTGGAAAAAATTACCCGAGTCTTTTTAGCTTCCGTTTGCTTTTGTGTGATACGACGTAGTAGAGGCTTACGTGTAATATTATTTATTTAATATTATGCGTGCCGAACGTTGCGTTGCCGGATAAGGACTCGGTGTCCGGGAACGGGGCGTTACATTATCGAGTCTAATAAGTTACAAAATTTAACTCTAAAATAATTTAAATTATCACGTGGTAATAGCAAAAAAATGTCATTTTGGATAGTTATTATATGAGTTCTCTTATTTTAGATGGAAAGAATAATTTATTGAGTCCTAAACTAGATTATTAATGCAAAGTATTTGATAGACAACATGATACAAAAGATATAAAATCAACGAAAACAATAGAATTTGTATCATAATTACATTCAGTACAAGTATAAAGATACATAAACATATTTATAATAATATATATGTATTTATATTTGTATAAATATTCATATGTGCGTATACAAAAATATATTCGAGCTTGCTCGCGAGTAGTCGAGTCGAGTATTGCGTTACTTGAGTATCAAGCGTTTAATCTTCGAGTCGAGTCGATTTCGAATTAGAGCTGATTTGAACCGAGTCGAATCGAGTTTTGGCTCGAGCCGACCTCGAGCTACTCAGGAGTAGCTCGGCTCGCTTACAGCCCTAATCTCGTGTATCCACACTTGTACAACATAGGTCAAAGAATCTAAAATAATTACACATGTATATTGGTCTTCATCTAGATTATGTTACAATAAAATATATATGTTTTTTTTCTTCTTCAGAAATTCTATTCAATATTGAAAATCGTCTTTTTATGATGATCTGTGATGCCTTGTACATGGAGAAAAAAAGAAAGAAAAAAAATAAAATAAAAAATTAATAATTAAACTAGCAACTTGTAGTAGTTAATCCTTTTTAGTTCACAATATTCGTACATATATATAAAACGTTAATTATCCTACGTCCTAACAGCTTAAATGGTAATTCAACATGATATTAATGTGGTAGGTTGTTGGTTCAAACCGTGTTGAGATATTTATAATGTTAATTATAATTATCTACTTCCAAAAAAATAGGCTAGGCCACATTTGAGCAGGCGTGGTGAGATATATAAAATGTTTTTTATAATTATCTATCTGCTATCTACCATTAGATTAATCTTTTAAAAGAGATGGTAGTTCAACGATAATTGTATTTTTTTTGATTTTTTTTATCAGAATTAATAATTATTATATATGTATATGTACAAGTATTTTTTTTGTCTCTGATAGTCGTCTTATGTAACGTATAGTTGATTTATTGCATCGGGTGAATGAGAAGGGAAACAAGCTGGGAGTAGCAAATGGAAGTTCATTTATTCACAAACCACTTAATGTAGATGAATATGCAGCATGGAAAGAAATTGTAACGCCCCCAGACTCCGGGTCTGGTAGCGCTAAATGTCCGGCCAACTGTTTAGACCGCCGTCCTCGCTTGGTCTAAAAGAGCTAACCCGAGTTGACAAGACATTTATGTCTCACACTAATATAGGGATGCATCCTACTACTTTTTCAATATGGGACATTACATTCTCCCCCCCTTATAAGGGACTGGCGTCCTCGCCAGAACGGCCAAGACTGTTCCTGGATCGTCCTTACCAGAGGTAACTAGATGACATCCTTACACCGTCTTCTTGTACGGTGCAGCGCATAGTTCCGTCTGATAGTCAGCTCTTAATACCATTCTGTAACCCCCCCCAGACTCCGGGCCTGGTAGCGCTAAATGAGTCATAAATGTCTGGTCAACTGCTTAGACCGCCGTCCTCGCTTGGTCTAAAAGAGCTAACCCGAGTTGACAAGACATTTATGCCTCACACTTATATTGGGGTGAGCATTCTACTACTTTTTCAATATGAGACATTACAGAAATATTCTTGGGCCAGAAATGCCAAGTCCCAGACATGATTTCCAAGGCCATGGAATTTCTGGATGATAATGCTTAGAAGTGGTAACATGGACACACACAAACTGCTATTTGTCCCTATGATGGCCACAAATCATAGCCATTTCCGACCATCCGAATCACGGTTTCTGTGCTTCGGGCCTGGCTGCATGAACATGCCAAAGATTTACCATGATTACACTGTCCTTGAGGATCAAGAGACCAGGACCATTATGACCGGAAGGTTTTATGGCACATGGGATTTGGATGTGGATAAGGAATCTGCGGCGAAAAGGAATGACACTTCATATTATTCAGTTGTATGGAGGAAGGAGGTTGGGAAAGGTGGTTGGACTTTTCATCATGTCCTTAAAACATCTACTAAGTACCCATGGTTAATGCTTTATTTGAGATCAGATGCCACTAGAGGACTCTCAGGTGGATATCACTATGAAACCAGAGGCATGTCCAAAATTGTGAGTACTTGTTAAGGGCGCCACACCCGTTCTACTCAATCATGCATCACTCTACATGTATACCACAATAGAATCGATCTTGTGAAAATCGGTTCTTTAGGAGAACTGACCTGGTCTGACCTTGAGAAAGTTGGTTCTTGCTCCAGGACCTATGAGAAGTTGGTTCTTGGATCTAGAACTGACTTTCTCAAGGTCAATTCTACTGTGGTGCACGGATAGAGTACTGATGCACGAGTAGCTAGAATGGATGTGGTGCAAATAATGGCCAGGCCCCTTGAAGAATTCGTAGTAATATGTTTGCTTGAATATAATGTTTAATATGAAATTGACTAACCCTTTTTTATTTCATCAAATGCAAGATTCCCAAATCTCCAAATTTCAAGGTGACATTTACACTAAATGTGATTCAAGGGGGTGGTCCAAACAGCCAATTCTACCTAATGGCCATAGGTAGCTGTTGGAAGAACACTATCAATGCCCTCCTTACCACACCTTCCCCAATGGAACACGTGTTCATCGTAACGACACGTGGCGTTTCCCATACGAAGCTTACTATGTCTATTGTGCTCCTGGCAATGCTAAGTTTGCTGAGGAGCCATACCATGCATGTGATCGTTATAGCAATCCCCAATCTCAGGAGATATTGCAGATTGTTCCACATCCTGTTTGGGGTGAATACGGATAGCAGGTCTGTCTATTGATACTGATACAACATACGACCTTTACATCATACCAAAATGAAACCAACCTTAGAAAAGCCGATTCTTGAGTCAGGGATAGACTTTCCTTAGGTTGTTTATGAGACTCGACCTTAGGAAAGTCGATTCTTGACTCAAGGATCAACTTTCTAAAGGTTGATTGATCACGTGTTTTTGGTGTGGTGCACAAATGGGTATGGCGCACTGGTAGAATCGGGAGATGCAAATGATAACCTCATATACTAATATATATCTTAAGTAATTGCATGTGTTTGGTAATGGTGTGGTTTGTGTTGTTCAATGGACAGGATCCAGGAACCAAATCAGTAGAGAGATATTGGCCCTCTGTTGACTGGGAACAGAGGTTTACATAATGGGTAATCAAAAAGCTGAGTGGGAAGTCAGCAACTTTGTATGATCATCCATAAGGAATATGCCCACTAGATAAAGATCAATGTTCAACTATGAACCACCGACACTTCAATCTAGACGCCGTGCGCCGTGTCCGACACATTTCCGACACGACGTGCTCCGACACGACACTTTATATATATATCTCGTGATTTTCTAACAATAAAATGCTTAAAATAACACAAAACATCACGAGGTTATAATTATCGGGGGCAACGAGTGTTGTCAACGTACCCAATAATTTACCTCAGCCTGCAATCGGGATTCGACTTAAAACAAAATGGTCAATACTAGTTTACGTTGTTTCAAGAGTCATGACTATCAGATGGAAGCAAAATTACATTAGCAAAAGATCATCACTAAATGAAATGAATAGTTCACAGAGAAAGAAAAAAAACAATCATTTAGCTAATCAATGAAACAATTACATAATATTTCTTTTTTAACTTTACAAGAATTACAAGGAAAAATAAACTGTTTTCACAAGAAGACAGCCTAACAAAGTTATAGCCTATTTAGCAGCAGCCTCCATCTCCATATGGTTAAAAGCCTAGCCCTTGCAGTGGTTCATGGCAAATTGAGAAGAGTAATAATACAGACACAACGAGTGCCACAACGTGCATCTACACCATTGATCATGATAGATATAATAATGATCAATGAGTCTATATTAGAAATCAACGGCATAGATGCACGTTGTGGCACTCGTTGTGGCACAACGGTTGTGTCTGTATCATTACTCAATTGAGAACAAATGGTCTAAGGTTAGTAACGACCTCAACTTTCTTTTCTTTTCTTTTCGTTTTTAATTCTCTAGAGACTAAGAAGAAGTCAGACCACACTGAACAGCACTGACCTCTTGACAAGCAGCTAAAGCAACAGCATCAAACTGAGATTGTGCAAACATCAAACTGAGATTGTGCCTGTAACATTTTTGCATCCACGGAAACAATCTGATTGTTATTCAACTGGGCTGCTGCTGCTGGTTTTGCTTGTGTGTGATAATAAGCGTTGTTGTATCTGTCGTTGTTAACATCAGGAATGAAAGGCCTAGATTTAGCTGGTTGTTGTATATTTGTTGTCTGATGACAATAAGCATGCTCCCTATCAACCTCTGTTCCACAATTTTGTTTCCCAAGGTTTTGACAATATGCATCATTTATGTTTCTACCAGCCTCGTACGGTATAACCGGTCCATTCACTCTTCCCGTTCTGCCTACACAATCAAAGTTAACAAGTTCGTATATATAAATACAAATTTCCAATGTCCCTTAAGTCTACATAAAGAAAGATCATCTTCGCATCAATGACATGCAAACAAAAGGAAAACCCTTTAAATGCATCACACTAGAGTTACAATGGCACCACACCTACCATGCACAACAATCAGTGAAAGTAGACTTTCAATGAGTTTGCACACATGACTTCATAAAATCAAAAATAGACCATATAATGATCGGCTTTTATAAAGTCAATCATCATTACTTCATTATTGTGCAAGGTGCATGGTACGTGCGGTGTCACAGTTGACTTCATAAAAGCCGAAAAGGGAGACCATATAATCAACTTTTATAGAGTCAGTCATCATGAATTCACTGTGGTGCATGGTACGTTTGGTGTCACAGTAAGTTTGGTATGATGCATTTAAAGACCCTGAAAAAAGAAAAGAAAAAAAAAAACAAACTCTGGTAGAAACCACACATGAAAAGATGGAGACGCATTAGCATACATTGTATTCTAATCTTAATGGTTCATATTTCATCTCTAAAAGGTGGATCCGGTAACAAAAAACAAGCGACAATGTAAATGATTTCCCCACATCATATACAAATATAGCAAAACATCATGCCAAAACTTTTGTTCACAATTACCAACAGAAGCTCTGGAAAAAACCATGAAACTTCCCTTAAAAAAAGGAATGGGACTAAAAACATGTAAAAGGAAGATAGCCAAGTGCAACAATTAGCACTCATGACATGCAGCAAGAAAAGGAGATGGGGTGTCTACAAACTTGACTGGATGAATAAAACAAGTTCACGTACCAGTAGAATCATGTAAAGACAGTCAGGAACAAAAAAATAAAAAATAAAAAACAGAATACCTTCAGGCACATGTGGTAGTGGCCGTGAGACCTTTAATGGATTTCCTCCGGACATAGAGTCTATAACCCTAACGCTCCCAGACACTTCTTCATGGCAACGGCGAATGTCAACAACAGACTGATTCATATGTGCATTCGCAGGGATACTGCTCGAATTAACTGTAGACCTGTATTCAAAGAGGTATAAAAGCATGATATAAAGATCAGTAAAAGTACAAGACCACATAAATGAACAGATAAACACTATTAACAGCCCATTCAAACATCAGAGTGCCTAAACAAAAAAAAATTTGGGGTACAACCGCTGTAGTGTACCAACTACCAAGTGCATGCATCAAGTGATTCAAGTCCATCCATTTTTTATGCTCACTTTCACATAGTAAGGGTAGGTATTTGTGAAAGAGAGTGTAAATGAATGGACATGATACATGCACTTGGTATAATCTTACTCCTACAACGGTTGTGCAACTTGTGCCGTTGTGGATAATACTTCCCATGTCAAAAACACAATAAATATAAATAATTAAATAAATAAATACAAAACCTAAGTCCAGTACAAGGAAAAAAAATAAATACAATAGAACAAAAACTAGCTGCCAAAGCAGCCAACAAATTTGCAAAAGCGGGAAAGAAATATTACACTTAAGGGTTTGCATATCATACCTTGGGAGAGAAACATGCTTTCTTTCTAGAGGAGTAACAGGCTCGTTTTTGCCACTGTTTTCTTCAAGATAAGCAAATTGCTTACGAAAATGCCCAACAGCACTGCAGTAAAAAAGAAGTCGATGCATAAGAAAAAACAGGGCAAATCCAAAAATAATACAGAGGAAAAAAACCCAGAAGAACAGAGACACAGACACAAGTATCAAACCTAGGATAAAGAAAGTTCACTCCATCATTTCCAGCTATGTAGTCCTTGAGCATTTGAGGATGATATTCTAATATCTCTCGAAATATAAGTTCCCTAATGTCCTCCTTTGTCAGCCTTCTTCTCTCAAATTCAAATTCCAGCTTAGATATAGGTGCACAAGATGGCTCTCTCTCAACTTTGGACATTCCTTTAAAGTATGGATGAGCCAACGCCTGAAGAATATATCTTCAATGAATCAAACAAGCAATAAAGATAAAAGCATTCTCTAATTACATCAACAAACAATTGGAATGAGAACATCTACATAAAATTTCACCAGCTAGGTACTAAATCAACACAGTACCTCCTCAGCAGTTGGGCGGTCCTTCGGATCGAATGCCAACAGTTTTTGCAGTAGCTGCAGACCCAAAGGATCGGCATATTTGAACTTGTCAGAAAAACATACTGGTTGCTTCTTCCGCATACTTGTTAGAAACTTCCGTGCCTTATCGTTACGAACCTGCACCAAAAGAATGAAAAAAACATCGAATATGTAATGAGTCTAAAACAAATTTTAAGCTGAAAGGGAAAAGGAAAACATCATACGCCAGAAATGGTATCAGCTGATGGTGTGCCCAGAAGATCTGTAATGATTTCCAACTGATGAACAACACTTTTACCAGGAAACAATGGTTTCCCAGTAAGCACCTCAGCGAAAATACAGCCAATACCCCAAACATCAATGGCAGGTGTATACTGCAAGAGATAGAGACAAGTCAGTACGGCTCTCATATAATTTTTTTTAATTAAACAATGAGCTAAAAGAACCCATCAATCAATAACAAACACGGTTACCTGAAGAACAGAATAATCAACATCCACGAGAGTTCAATATTCTTCCCCCATCATGAATTTTTTAATCTATGCATTACAATTTAATTCCTTCAAAATCAAATAGGAAGTAAACGCGCTAATCTGGCACTAATATACCACAACCGGGGAATGTAGCAACAACACATGACATCTAATTTCAAAAGAGTTACAGCTAAATCTCATTCCTCCATAATTTCACGGTAAACTTACAAGTGTGCTACTCTCATAATCTATCCAAGCAAAATAATAAAGCCAACCAAAATATACATACATAGATATATATATATATATATATATATATATATATATATATATAAGAGGGACAGAGTCTGATTGGGACGCTATTATAAATTCGAATAATTACTTACTGTCAAGTCATGTCATTGTAAATAGCTAAAATTATCTAAGAGAGTCCGATTGGGACGCTATTATGAAATCGAATAATTACTTACAGTGACATAGGTACATTCGAGATAAGTCATGCCATTTAGTATTTTTTTCAAAATTGACTCAATAAACCTGTTGCAGTAAACTACGAATACTGACCATACATAATATTCAATAACGTATACATATTAAGCCTTTTGGTGTGCTATAACACAAGTAGTCGTTTTTTACAACCGTGCAGATATTTTAGCTGAGAGGGAAGAGTTGAGCTGATGAATTTGTATGAAAATGATATTTATTAAAAATTATTGTTTGGAATAAGAATGTACGAATTCAAATGACTTGGATTGTGATTTGCATCTCTTCTCAAAATGAAGCCTATATTATATCATATACTTGGTCAAAATGTAGAGTTTCAAAGTTAAATATGATTTCTACAAGCATATACATATACTTGGTCAAAATGTAGACCATCATGATCTTTTGTAGTGGTAATTGATGAAAAACACTATACCATACATTGACTACAAAAAAAATCGATGTATGAACATAGTGAGAAACGAATTTTCATCACTAACTGAAGAATAAAATATGATATGCAATCACCAAAATTCGTCAAACTGAAATTTGAGTAAGTCGCATTAAGCGAAAAAACCTCTTTATATGATTTTTCCCCTGGTAAAGGGGCTGGTGGTTTGGTTTGAATAGTTTAGTTTGTCACCTAACTCTTTTTCTGAAGTACCACTACAGGTCAACTTCAAACTACTTCAAAACATTTTTTTCCAAATGGATGATTGAAACAAATGAATTAGCAAAAGCAAAAGTGTGTAGCACATCAAGTTTGAGCAAAATGAAAAACAAAAATCCCTTTTCTTTAATTCACAGCTAAAAATAAGGGAAGAGCATAACTACTTAAGTATTACCTTTGAGAAAAAAGATCCACAAAGTTCAGGAGCCCTATACCATCGGGTAGCTACATAATCCTGCAGATATTTCATGCAATATTAGAGATCTCAAACAGAAGATAAAACACATTAAAGAGAGAGAGAGAGAAGGCACTGGTAAAAGATCTAGAAGAAAAAAAATTGCTATAAGCATACCGTCCAGAATATTGTCGTTGGTGTATCACTGAATGCAACTCTAGCCAATCCAAAATCACATATTTTAAGCTTGCAGTTTGCATTAGCCAGGATATTTTTTGGCTTAAGATCACGATGATACACATTTGCTGCAATAAAAAGAGTGTCAAATAATTAAATATAAAAGGGTACACAGCCTTCAGGAATCTAAATAAAAAAGCACTAAAACAACTAGGAGACAGTAAGAAGCCAATAGCAACAGGGTTTCACATGAACCATGAGTTATCACCACACTTTCATGAGCTTGACTCTGAAGATTCTGTTAATGCAACTAAAATTCAATTCCACATACCTGTATGCATGTACTTCAGTCCCCGTAACATCTGATAAAGGAAAAAACGTTGGTGCTCACGAGACAAATCATTATTGGCTTTTATGACCTGGTGAAGATCAGACTCCATAAGTTCAAACACCACATAAATGTCTTTGAAGTTTCGCCTTGACGGTGGCACCATAATTCTCTTAATTTCTACTACGTCAGGATGCCTTAAGAGCCTAAGCAATTTGACCTCACGCAAGATTCTAATGGCATCAGAAATATGTTCAAAGATGTTTGTAATTTTCTTTATTGCCACTTTTTCACCGGTGTGAGTGTCGATAGCTGCACAAACAACTCCATAGCTACCCTTCCCTATTATTTCCAAAATTTTGTATCTGTTTGCATCCCCATACTCGGTGAAAAACTCTGTGTCCTTCATGTTCTGCAATACAATGCGAACAGGATAACTTAAAGGCCTACATAAATTCTGAGAAATGTCATAGTAAAAACAGAAAGAACATTAAACACAGTAACACACAACACAAAAACCAAGAAATCCAAAAAATGAGTGCATATTACCAAAAAATTGGCAACTGATACATGGTCACGGGAAAAATGTCACATTAAGAAGTGTTTAACTACAACTTAATTTAAAATTTGATCCTCACAAGACCTAATACGTCAAGCAACAGCTTTTCAGCACAGCTGGATGTGAGATTATGGTATTCAACTGACCCTCAAATTTCCCTCACAAAGTTGGCTTAACCGCAGCTCTCTCCTACTTCCATAAGCCTACCACGGCACCCATTGATGTTCAATGAAAAGAAAGTAATTTTTAATATGGGGCAATGACCATTGCCAAAACAAAAGATGGCAAGAGGAAATCTCAATCAAATTGCCAGTCCAGCAGATTAACATTTAAATAGTCTCAACCAAGATTGTGTAAGTTCCACAAAACATGCAAATGCCCCGAACTAACAATGTGAAAGTATAACACTCCTCAGCATATGTTCAATGAAATATAGTGACCAATCATGCTCGCATCTGTATCCTGAATTCGATAGTGCCTTTTAGAACCTACAATATGGCCCCACTTTCAAAAATTATACTCGAAAGGAGGAGAAAAGTGGAAGTCTTTCAATGCTGAAGCTCTATTGTTTCTTAAGATTTTTTTCATACTTCAACTAAAATTCTCCATGGTTTTGGATACAAATTGAAAATTGCAGCCGAGACGCATTTCAAATGAGGTCACATATTCCTTAAAAACAAAATAAAAGAAATACAAAACCAAAATTAAATATATTCACATATGAATGAATTGTGGTGTCTGAATGGAGGAACTATAATCACGTTGCTGTTTGCAATGAACAAAACAACCATCTTATCTTTCATTAAATCATTTATTTTAAACTAAGAAAAGCTAATTCGTAACCAAACTCAAAGTTGAATCAAAAACTGAGAAATCATAATATCATTTAGTCAGAAATATGAATGTAACTCGCACCAAAAAAGCCCAAAAATCATTTAGTATTTATTCTAGTGAAAAAAATTAACCTTCTTAAGCTGATCTTGCTGCATCTTTCACGGCACCTCTTCAAATCACCCACTAAATCGTCGCCCAAAAATGGTACTTTTCCTCTCTTCTCTTCTTTTGTTTCTTCTAATACCAACCCCTTCTACCAAAATTTAAATTAAGAACAGCAGATTCTACAAACCTTTTAAATGGAAATCAAATCAGAGGGAAAACGATTTAAACAATGACTGCACTAGCCCCCACCGATAATTGATAAATGCTGCTATTTACCAAGAACCGCAATCCAGCACTGCAAATTCAGTAGTGGAACTCTCTTCCCCCGCCACCTAACTCTCAGCGAAAATAATTTTGATCTTGAACTGAGCCCCCCTAATTGATTAAACTCAATTTCCCTGGCAACAAGATAGGGAATTGTTGAATGGAAAATAGTGGGATTGTTAATGTGAAGGCGGAGGGGGTAGAGGGTTATTGAGATCTGATGATTGATTAGTGATGAAAGGTCCTCGGATTTTTATTTCCGGTGGGTGCGGAAAGAGAAATAGGAAAGGAGGAAAGTTATTGAATGTGAAAATGGTAGTCCTCACCGAACACCCACTTTGACGACTTCTTTATTTTTTTTTAACGTGTGACCTACCCCAATTATACTTTTTTTTTTTTTTTTTTTTTTTTTTTTTTTTTTTTTTTGCCATCCATTAAAAAGATATAATTGAAATTAGTACAAGATAGCCTAAAATCTACCTTTTATTATAATAAAATAAAGAAATAAAACTTAAAACTTAAAAAATAATTTGCTAAAAGACAAAATAAAATTCTGTATACAAAAATACCCTTTATATACCCAAAAAAAAAAAAAAACTTTTTACACTAAACATGTTTCACACATTCTAACAGCGAGAGTGGATTACGTTTTGACATTTAACACGCATATCATTCTGTCCATACATGAGTCATGAATTGTATATTATTCACACCATGTTACAGGTCCGGAATATTATGTTTTTCGGACCAATTTTTAGTCTGAATAAAGAGACATTGTTATGTACGTTTGAAAATCAATACGGACCATTTTACAGGCAAAAAAATTACGTTTTCCGCTTCAATTTCAAGTTAGAATATAACCACGGCCTATAAAAACTTCGAAAACATATTAGAGGCCGAACATGTAATGTTTTCCTCACCACGTTCGTGTCAGAATAAGCTAAATTGTTCTGACCACATTTGAGTATGTATAATAACCATATTTCAAGTCAGAATATAACCATGACGCTATAAAAATTTTGAAAACGTATCCGGCCATTTTAGAGGCCAAACATGTAATCTTTCGGAATAAGCAAAATTATTCTGACCACATTTGGGTAGGTATAATGTTCCACATTCTGACCGAACTCCGGTCAGAATGTAGGTGCGTAAGTGAAAAAAATTAAGGGCAAAATTAGAAAGTAATTATTGTGCAATAAGACAAATGGCAGTGTGAAAACACATTTCCGGAAAAAAATGCGCCCAAGTACCAGCTGTAATGCCTCCCGTTCCAGGACACCGAGTCCTTATCCGTAAAAAAAACGTTCGGCACGTATAATATAAAATAAATCTCATATTATACGTCAGTTTCTACTACGTCGTATCGAGTTAAGAAAAACGGAAGCAAAAGACTCGGGTACATTTTTTTTCAAACAAACAAGAATAGAAGCTCAAGAAATCTAAAGATAGAAATGTAAATTTATTACATTGGAAAATCAAACGAAACGTAAAACGTATGAAATCCTCCAAAAGTACAATAAATGAAACTACAAGGTTCTCCAAACGAACAACAAGTCTAATGTATCATAAAACAATGCATAAAATAAATGCTTCAACTTCGGTGTCCTCAAACGTCGTCATTAAAGTCTTCCTCGAACTCCGGATCTACCTGTTCATCTTCTTTCCCTCAACCACATAGAAAAACAATGCATTTGAGGTAAGTATAAAGTTCTCAGTAAGAGGTAGAAGCTACAAATTAATTAAGGTTTATAATTCAAGTTTTATACTTAATAAATTATCTTTCTGAGACCGACTCAATCTAGAGTTCACTTCAGGCCCATCAACATGTCACGACTATACGTTTCTAGCTTAGCTTCTATTGGTTATGTCAGCACTCAAAGGTACTACGCGAGGTGTGTCCACCACGAGAGGGTGCCAACCAACAGTGGCTTGCACTGTTAGTCCCGGGCTTCCCTGGTATGCATACAGGTCCGGTGAAGCTCTCATGTCATTTGGCCTCTAGAAGGTCACATGGCTATGCACCTGTCCGGACGAGTCACATAGCCGATGTTTACATGAAAGTGACATGACGTTTAAGCTCATTACTATGCAAGTATGTACTTATTATTTATTATTAACTAGCAACCTAAGTGTTTTCAAGGAAAAAGCTCACCTTATCAACTCTACTCCCTCACGTAGACAGCTAGACTTCACATCCTATCAAGTACACAGACATTGATGAACTCTAGTTCATCAAAGCACAAGCCCTTTCATGCCCTTCCGACGGTCCCAAACTTCAACTCCCTTGAAGAGTACATTCGGTGCCGTAACTAAATGCATCAGAAGCTCAATCAAGGCTTGTTTAGGTTTAATTAATGTTATAAGATCAAAGAACAACATTCAAGACTATATTCATGTCTTAAAACAAGTTATTCATAAAGAACAGGGCCAGTACGCATGCACTGGATCCAGTGTGCTCGCACTGAGCGACTTAAGACACTCTGCTGAGCCAGTGCGTCCGCACTGGCTTCTGGTGCGTCCGCACCAAGACTCTGAATGTAAGAACAACCTTTCTGCCTTCAGTGCGGACGCACTGAGGCTCTGAACGTAAAAATGGACCTTCTGCTTCTCCAGTGCGCCCGCACTGGCCTTGGTGCGTCCGCACCAAGCACAGAAAAACCCAAAACTTAGTTTTTCTACCCTTAAACGATCCCTACTCGTTCCCAAACATGTTCAACATCATAATACTTAGAAAATAGCAGAAAAACATAACTTTAATAAACCATAACAGCTCTTGATCCTTAAGCAACATGAATGTATGATTTCTAGCATAAAATCATATCTAACATTAACATAAACACTAATAAACAGTAATTTAATTCGTAGGAAGATCCTTTTACTTGATAGCAAGCAATCCAATCTCAAAACTCCCAGAAACAACAGAAAAGCAACTCTTCTTCTCACAGAAAACCTATGTGATCAATTCCAAAATAGGTTAGATTCGATCACACGCTTTGATTGAAACAAAACAACGAAAGCTATGAGTTTTAATCTCTAAAACTCATCCAAGAACACATCTAGGTTTAAATTATATTCCTTGATAAATCTCTAAACTTTTAGTACTAAAACGACACCCTCTTCACGATGATTTCAACGCACTACTCGTATATGAAAACTGTTATGAAACGTCTTGAAACTGAAAGAAAATCTCTCAGCCCCCTTTTTCTAATGCCTCTCATGCCTCTCAAGAACGCAGGAGGAGAAAATTCTGATTATTGGTAGGTTATAAGCTTAATGGGATGATTATTTTCCTTAAATAACCATTCCCAAAAATAATAACCTATTATTTCTTTTCCTTAATTTTCCCTCAATAATTAAAAATCAGATTTTTCTTTTCCCAATATATGTATATATATAATCTCGACATATACATATACATACATACATACATACATACATATATATATATATATATATATATATATATATATATATATATATATATATATATATATATATATATATATATATATATATATATATATATATCCATAAAATATTTAACTCCATAAAAGAAGTAAAGAATAATAATATTTCATTTTGGCAAATGACACGTCTGCCCTTTCTCGAAAATCGGAATATCACATTCCTCCCCCCTTAAAAGTTGTTTCGTCCTCGAAACTAGAACATATCTGGTAAATCCACAAACTCTGGAAACTCGCTGATCATGTCGTCTTCAACTTCCCAAGTGGCTTCATTCGGTGAATGATTGCTCTATTGCACCAAAACCAGAGGGATCAAGCGTCTTTTGATCATCTTTTCTTTCCGGTCCAAAATCCTGATCGGCTTCTCCTCGTACGTAAGATTATCTTGAAGAACTTCCGGGTCAACTGTAGTTTCAACATCAGTCCTTGTCAAGCACTTCTTCAGCATTGATACGTGGAAAACATTGTGGACTCTCGACATGGATTCCGGTAATTTGAGCTTATATGCCAAAGGTCCAAATCTTTCCAGAATCTCAAACGGTCCAACATACCTTGGACTTAGCTTTCCCTTTTGTCCAAAACGTCACTCCCTTCATCGGTGAAGCTCGTAGATAAACTCTTTCACCAACTTCAAACTCAAGAGGTCTCCTTCTAACATCTGCCCAACTATTCTGTCTATCTTGGGCTGCCTTCAGATTCTTCTTAACCAACTGAACCCTTTTTTAGCTAGCTCAACCAATTCCGGCCCGTTGACTTGTCTTTCCCCGACTTCATCCCAAAACAGCGGCGTTCGACATCTTCTCCCATACAAAGCTTCAAACGGTGGCATGCCTATGCTTGCGTGATAACTGCTGTTGTAGGCAAACTTTGCTACAGGTAGGTAGTCATCCCATGATCCGCCTACTTCCAAAACACAAGCTCTTAGCATATCTTCAAGTGTTTGGATGGTCCTTTCTGATTGTCCGTCTGTTTAAGGATGGAAGGTCGTAATCAAATCCAACTTTGTACCTAGAGCCCTTTGCAAACTTTTCTAGAATCGACTGACAAACCGACTGTTGCGATCCGAAACTATCGAGATTGGTACTCCGTGTAACTTCACTATATTGTCCAAGTATAGGATCGTCATCTTCTTCAATGACATATCAACCTTGGTTGGTAGGAAATGAGCTGATTTGGTCAATCTATCCACAATCACCCAAATTGCATCATGTCCGCCTTTCGTCTTCAGTAAACCGGTGATAAAATCCATCGTGATCTTATCCCATTTCCATTCGGGGATATCCAATGTCTTAAGCATTCCTCTTGGTCTTCTATGTTCCGCTTTAACTTTCTGACAAGTATCACATTCTGCTACATACCTAGCTATTTCCACTTTCATTTAGGGCCACCAAAACTTTTCCTTCAAATCTTTGTACATCTTGGTAGCTCCTGGATGGACTGCAAATGCAATCCTATATGACTCTTCCATAACTTTTTGTCTCAAATCACCGACATTAGGCACACATAAACGATCCAGGTACCAAAGGTTCCCATTCTTATCTAAAACATAACCCACTATAGGCTTTTCCCTTGCAACCCACTTCAAATCAACCAACACTGGATCATCATCTTGCTTTTCCCGAATTCATCCATAAGATCGGATCTTACTAACAACGGTGCCACAAATTGTCTATCTTCAATCTAATCAAAACCTCAGATTTTCTGCCTATCTAACCTTTCTTCCACATCTTCGACGCTTGAAACTGCAAACACGTTTCCTGCTCAAGGCATCTGCAACCACATTGGCTTTACCCGGATGGTACTGAATATCCAAGCCGTAATCTCTTATGAACTCTAACCATCTCCTCTGCCTCATATTCAGATTCTCCCGAGTGAAG